>CM035414.1:115687264-116287264 GCA_020310875.1 Ceratopteris richardii
ATTTGAGGGCATTGCTACATCCCCCTATTTCTTGTAGTGATATGTCCTTAACCTAAAATGCCTAAATTGTCTTAAGAACATGTATAATTAAAAATTTTCATATTTTAATAGGTGACTTTGATATTTATGTTTATTTATAGTTAATAAAAATTAAATATAATATAAGTTAAATAGATAAGTAATATCTATGTAATTAAATTATAAGTTAAAAGAAATAATATTAAGTAAATAGATAAAATATAATTGATATAATTATTTAATGTAATAAGAGTTCTACGTGTGTTTCTATCTAAATACGTTTATGTGTTAGTTTACTAGTGTGTTAGTTAATAGTTAACATTAGTATGCATGATGACTAACTAGTTAACTAACTAATCAACTAACTATTAAATTCGGTTGTATGCATGTTCATGTACATATATATATATATATATATATATATATATATATATATATATATATATATATATATATATATATGTGTGTGTGTGTGTGTGTGTGTGTGTGTCCATATGATATCTTTGCGAATGGTTTCCTGCAGGTACGTGCTTATTTCTAAGAGAGAGAGAGAGAGAGAGAGAGAGAGAGAGAGAGAGAGAGAGAGATTCTTTATCCTCTTCTTTTTCCCCTCCATCCTCAGTAGACGCTCGCAAAAGCAGAACACACAGAGAGAGAGAGACTATGAGGTTTGGCTACTAATCACAAATGCAGAAAGTGATACAGATGCACATATAAGCAGACATGGAAACGCATGGGAGAGAGAATTCAGTAGAGAGATGCTCGCATGGTCGGTTGAACAATTCTGAGGGAATCCATAGAGAGATTAAGAGAGAAGTCGATAGAGAGAAGTTTGCACAGCTGTAGAACTCTATGTGGTAGAGAGAGAGTGAGAGAGGGAGTGCGTGAGAGAGTGAGTGAGAGCCTTTTCTCTACTACCCCTTCCCCTCCATCATGTTGTGCATGCAGGCCAAAAGAGAGAGCTATCATGCTTGTCAAAGCCTTCGATTATGTTCTTCTTACCATCCTCCAATAGCGACCGCAGTGCTTAGATGACAGAGAGAGAGAGAGAGACTAATGTAAAGTTTTTCCCCTTCCTCCATCCATCAATGATAGCACACACGACAGACGGAGAGAGAGAGAGAGAGAGAGAGAGAGAGAGAGAGAGAGAGATGTATGTTTGTTAAGTAAGCATGTATGTGCATGATAAGATAGGTATGCATGTGTGTTTATGCATGTGCATGAGTGAAGTATATATGTATGCATGTAAAATGAAATGCATGTAAAATGAAATGCATGTATAATTAAAGTATGCATATAAAGTGATGCATGTAAGCACATGTATTATGCATAGTTATGCATGTGAAATATAAAGTATATATGTATGCATAAGAGCATTTGCATGACACATGTAAGAATGCATGTGCATATTAGAGTTAATGCATATATATATGAATGTGCGTTTTTGTGCATGTATGCATAAGAAGTGTGTGCATATGCATGAATGTAGGAAAGTATGCATGTATGCATGTATGCATGTTAGATGTATGCATGTATGCATGTTAGATGAATGCATGTTAGGTGTATGCATGTTTATGTATGTGAGTTAGTGTATGTATGTTTATGTATGTGAGTTAGTATATGTATTAATAAAGTTCATATGTACTTAACCTAAAATGCCTAAATTGTTATAAGAACATGTATAATTAACAAGTTTCATATTTTAATAGGTGACTTTGATATTTATGTTTATTTATAGTTAATAAAAATTAAATATAATATAAGTTAAATACATAAGTAATATCTATGTAATTAAATTATAAGTTAAAAGAAATAATATTAAGTAAATAGATAAAATGTAATTGATATAATTATTTAATGTAATAAGAGTTCTACGTGTGTTTCTATCTAAATATGTTTATGTGTTAGTTTACTAGTGTGTTAGTTAATAGTTAACATTAGTATGCATGATGACTAACTAGATAACTAACTAGTCAACTAACTATTAAATTTGGTTATATGCATGTTCATGTACCTATATATATATATATATATATATATATATATATATATATATATATATATATATATATATATATATATATATATATATATATATATATATATATATATATATATATGTGTGTGTGTGTGTGTGTGTGTGTGTGTGTGTGTGTGTGTGTGTGATTTCTTTGCGAATGGTTTCCTGCAGGTACGTGCTTATTTCTGTGAGAGAGAGAGAGAGAGAGATTCTTTATCCTCTTCTTTTTCCCCTCCATCCTCAGCACACGCTCGCAAAAGTAGAACAGAGAGAGAGAGAGACAGAGAGAGAGAGAGAGACACAGAGAGAGAGAGAGACTATGAGGTTTGGCTACTGATCACGGATGCAAAAAGAGAGTGATACAAATGCACATATAGGCAGACCTAGAAACACACGGGAGAGAGAATTCAGTAGAGAGATGCTCGCATGGTCGGTTGAACAGTTCTGAGGGAATCCACAGAGAGATTGAGAGAGAAGTCGATAGAGAGAAGTTTGCACGGCTGTAGAACTCGACGTGGTAGAGAGAGAGAAAGACAGGGAGTGAGTGAGAGAGTGAGTGAGAGCCTTTTCTCTACTACCCCTTCCCCTCCATCGTGTTGTGCATGCAGGCCAGAAGAGACAGCTGTTGCACTTGTCAAAGCCTTCGATTTTGTTCTTCTTACCATCCTCCAATAGCGGCAGCAACACGCAGACAAAAGAGAGAGAGAGAGAGAGAGAGAGAGAGAGAGAGAGAGTGAGTGAGAGAGAGAGAGACTAATGTAAAATTCTTTCCCTTCGTCCATCCATCGCCGGCAGCACACATGACAGACGGAGAAAGAGAGAGAGAGAGAGAGAGAGAGAGAGAGAGAGAGAGTATGTATGTTTGTTAAGTAAGCATGTATGTGCATGATAAGATAGGTATGCATGTGTGTTTATGCATGTGCATGAGTGAAGTATATATGTATGCATGTAAAATGAAATGCATGTATAATTAAAGTATGCATATAAATTGATGCATGTAAGCATATGTATTATGCATATTTATGCATGTGAAATATAAAGTATATATGTATGCATAAGAGCATTTGCATGAGACATGTAAGAATGCATGTGCTGATTATAGTTAATGCATATGTATATGAATGTGAGTTTTTGTGCATGTGTGCATAAGAAGTGTGTGCATATGCATGAATGTAGGAAAGTAGGCATGTATGCATGTTAGGTGTATGCATGTTTATGTATGTGAGTTAGTGTATGTATGTTTATGTATGTGAGTTAGTATATGTATGTTGATGTATGTGAGTTAGTGAATGTATGTTTATGTATGTGACTTAGTATATGTATGTTGATGTATGAGAGTTAGTGTATGTATGTTTATGTATGTGAGTTAGTATATGTATGTTTATGTATGAGAGTTAGTGTATGTATGTTTATGTATGTGAATTAGTATATGTATGTTTATGTATGAGAGTTAGTGTATGCATGTTTATGTATGTGAGTTAGTGTATGTATGTTTATGTATGTGAGTTAGGTGTATGCATGTGTATGCATGTGAAGTTAGTATAAGCATGTGAAGTTTATGCATGTGCATATGATAGGCACATGTGTGCATGAGTAAGACATGTATATTAGAATGTGTGCATAAGTAATGAATGTATGTGAACATAAGTGATGTGTGCATGTGTGCATGAAAGGTGTATGCATGTGCATCTATATTAGAAATTTGCACATATAGAAGTGATAAATGTATGCATATGTGTAAGAGTGCATGAGTGCATGTGCATATATGAAGTAGATAGGTAATAAGAATGAATGTATGTGCTTATGAGAAAGTTAATTAACTTATGTTATCATAAGTTTAAAATATGTTAGGTTTTGAATATTAAATTTATAAATGAGTGTTTTTTATTCATGAAAACATACTTACGGCGAATGGTTTCGTGCAGATTATTTGAAGACGACTTTCATGAACAAAAGATTGGACAAAAATTACAAAGCTGGGATTTTGTTGCTTGTTTCTGTTTCTTAGCTTTTGTATTGGACAAATTTTAGTTTCTATCATTTATACAACACAGTTTTAAAAAGAAATATTAATCCATTAATTTGCATTTATCTTTACATGTCTGACAAAGCCTCTACAAGTAGTACTTCTATTGAATGTGATTTACCTTCTTCTTTATTAGAAATACTTTTTCCTATTCCACTAGAGGTTAGTGTTTCAAAAAATATAGTAAATAATACAATTAATGAAGAATTAGTTAAGGATTGTGTCGTAGAGGAAACTTTGTATTTGCTAGATTATGATCCTCGATTGTCTAGAGTGTTACCTTTGATTTCTATTGTTTTATCCAACCCTAAAAATAGTGAAGTTCTGTTTCCCCCACTCATAAATAGAAATACTGATTGTTCTCAATTAGATTCAAACAAAACTGAAATTGTTAAAGATAGAGTAACTAGTGAAGGGTTGATCCTTCCATCTTATAAAGATGCAGTTAATAGGTATAGAAATGCACTTCCTTATGGTCCTTAGTAAAAATATGTGCTCTACCATAGACACCCGCGTGTACCGTTAGTGAGACGGTTGACTTGATCCACCAGCTATCACGAATCGCTCCCACAGCGTATCCAGATCTGGTTCACATTTTGAGTCCTTTTGCTTTGAGCTCTCCATTGGCTATGAATATCGACGTTCTGTTTCCCTTGCTTTCTACACTCCTTTGATTGCTTTTTCTTAATCATCTTTGGAAAAGAAGGGAGTTCCACCACATCCCTGACTCCTTTGATGAGTATCTCATTCTTCTGCATCATAGAGTTTTGGGCAAGAACAACATTGTTATCTTCATGTGTACTCTTGGAAGGACCAGGAGTTGGTGCCTTTCCTAATTCCTAGAGTGCTTGATTTTCTAGCTCAATGGTGATGCAGGTTACCTGAAGAAGTCCACTTCTTAGGTGAAGGTTGACTGCATGATCGTAGATCCAATCTTGACCCAAGACAATAGGTTCAATGAGATCCTCATCTTGACACACTAGCATCTTAACTGTCATCCAAATATCTTGAATGTAGAGAGGGAGCTCTACCAGACCCATGCAAGGGGTTTCCACACCTCCCAATCCTATGAGATATGCTTCTATAGGGGTGACACTTAATTTCAGTTCTTGACAGTAAGAAAACCTAATAGCACTAGTGGTTGCACCTGAGTCAATCAAGGCCTTTATAGTCCTTGCACTATTTCCTTTTCCTAACTCTGTCACAAAAGGACGTCGGTCAATCATTCTATTGGATTGTACTTGTGATGCTTCACACATGGCCATGTGATATCTCGGAGCATCATAAGCATCTGTTCTAGGCTAATCTATACACTGTCTCCTCAATTTCATTCTTCAGATGGGTTCCAAGGCTTCTACCTGTGCTTCTTCTCGAATTCATTATTCTTCCTCTTTGCGTTTCTTGGCCATATTAAGTTGATTTAGGATTTTCTCAGTGAGGGGTTCTTGATATAACTTGACTCATCATCCACTGATGTAGCTTGGTATGATGTCCATAGCCCCGCTTTTCCAACTTCCATGCATGTTGTTTCAGGGTGTACACCAAAACTAAGTCTCCGGCCTTCAACCCTTTATCCTTCACATGGGCATTGAAGTATACCTTTTGTCTTTTCTTGGCTGCATAAATCCCTGCAGCAGCTCTCAGTCTCATGTCACCTAACCATTCAAGATCAAAGATCCTTTAAGAGAGTTCATGCCCTGTCCACTCATGCTCTTGTGCTACTTTTAGTGTAGGTATCAAGAAGTCCAATGGTAGCACTACATTTTGGCCAAATACCATCTAAAAGGGTGTGGCTTGGAGTACTTTTTCCCAATCAGAGCGTTTATTATTTACTAATTTGGTCAGCACATTGCATAGAATCTTAATGGTGCTTTTGGCTTTCCCATTAGCTTGTGGGTGATAGGGGGCAGACTTCTTGTGTATCACGAAGAACTCTTGGAGAAGATTTTCAATGACTTCATTCAAGAAGTGAGTGCCTCTATCACTTACTAGTTCTATAGGTAGCCCATATCTAGTGAACATGTTCTCAAATAAGAACTTAGCTATTGTTTGAGCATCATTCTTTGTTGTGGCTTTCACTTCTACCCATTTAGTCAAATAATCAGTGGCCACAATGATATACTTTGCATGGGAACTCTTAGCTGGGGGGTTAATAGGACCTACAAAATCTATTCCCCACTTAGAGAATGCACGTCCACCCATCATGGATTTCAAAGGCATCTCATCTTTACCTATGGGATATTGTGTTCACTAACAAATGTCACACCACTTCACATAGGTATGTGCATCCATGTGAAGGGTTGGCCACCACAAGCCTACAAACAGGTTTGCCTTAATCACACGGTCTGGTCCGAAGTGTCCTCCTGCCACACCTTGGTGAGCATTTTCCAAGATCTTAAGATATTCACTCTCATGGACACATAGTCTTAGATATCCATCTTTTCCATGCTTGTATAGATTATCACCAATGAGTGTGTAATCTAGGGCTTCTTGTTCTAAACTTCTTTGCCTAGCCAGGGTCATATCTTGAGGGAATGTTTTCATCCTCGAGAAGGCTACCAACGGTTCACTCCAATCTGGTATTAGAGACACTTGTTACAATGTAGCGTGCTCCACAGGTGGTCTAATATGACAGACTAGCCATTCCTTACACAACTTATGGATGTCTTCTTCCATAGTCAGCCAATATACCCCTAACCTTGGTAGAGTCTGAAGCGTTCTTTGTTTTGAATGGTGTTGTTGTAATGCACCCACATGTGCTAATTGCAACCACTTCATGTACTCCTCTTCCACACAACAAGCTAATATTCCTTGATCTGTATGCTTGTACATACTCCTTGCCATGATATTGTACTTTTGGGCTTTTAGTACCTCCTTATCTTGAGTGTTTATCACTGGGTGTTTAGGCCCATATGTCAATAGTGGCACTAATGTCTTGGCCCACTATGGTACAACTTCCAAATTAAACAAGTAAGCATCAGGAAGATCATCTGATACTCCTTGTGGGGCCTCTCCGGATGTGAGCCTCGAGAGATTATCTGCTCTCAAGTGAGACCTTTCCTCACCATTACCTCAAAGTCATATTCCATTAGTAAGAGGAACCATCTTACTAATCTACTTGTATTGCATGGCTTGTTTATCAAGTACAGTAGAGCTTGATGATCAGTAAAAAATTTAAACTTATTTGCAAGAAATTAGTGTCTAAATTTCATAGCCGCACATACCATGCCTAATCCTTCTTGTTCGGTGGTAGTTATAGTTTTGTTCAGCTGCATTCAATTGTCTACTAGCATAGGCAATTGGAAGATCCATATTACCTTCGCATGTGGATTGTGCAAGTACACACCCAATAGCATAATTGGATGCATCCACATGAACATGAAAGGGTTTGTTCCAATCTGGTGTAGTCAAGATTGGTGTTGAACATAAGCCATTTAAGCTCGTTGAAAGAGTTCTCACATTCTTCCGTCCACTCAAAATTTATGAAAAGGCCGTACAAAGAGGCTTTGCAATGATCGCATACATATGAATGAATTGACGATAATAGCCACAATGCCCCATGAAAGCCTATACCTCCTTGATATTCTTTGGCCTAGATAGCTCTGCAATAGCTCTTTCTCCTCATCTGTGGATATGCCATTCTTTGACACTGTGTCCTAGAATCTTTCCTTGCCTGACCATAAAAACACACTTTTTTGGGTTCAAGCAGACTTGATATTCTTGACATTTGTCAAAGATAGCTCTCCACTCTGGGATATGCATTTGTCTTATGTTGGAATGAGCATAGAGATCATCAACATAGACTTCCAAACTTTTCCTTAAGAACTCTTTGAACACATGGCACACCAACCTTTGAAAGGTAGCTGGGGCGTTGGTGAGACCAAATGGCATTACTCGAAGGCAAATATGCCCCACTCTGTGGCAAAAGCTATCTTATGTTGATCTTATAGAGCTATGGTCACTTGATTGTAGCCTGAGAAGCCATCAAGGAAGTTGTATACTTCCTTGCCTGCTACTCTTTCTAAGAGATGCTCAGTGATAGGAAGCAAATAACTATCTTTAATAGTGGCCGCATTAACTTTCTTCAAGTTAATGCATACATGTAACTTTCCATTCTTCTTAGGCACCACTATGATGGGGGATACCCACTCAGTGTGCTCAATTGCATAGATGAATCCAGCTTCAATCAAACGATCTATCTATTCCTTGATCTTGGCAGCATAGTTATCATTATATGTGTATGGCTTTTGCTAAGAGGGTTTGGCATCTGAGGTCATGGGAATCGTATGTGAGCATATGTCTGGGTCTACATCTTTTAAGTCTTTGTAGCTCCATGCAAAAACATCTCTATATTCGCTTAGTAAGGCTACCAACTCTTGCTCTTCATCCTCGGTCAGGTCATGTCCTATGTAGGAGCATCTTTCTTCTCCTTCTTCTATGGTTACAACAATTTTCTTGGTGTTTTCCTTGTTTGTGCATCATGTTTAGGTATTCTTATCATGACTCTCCTATCTTCTATCTCATACTTCTTAAAATTTTCAGGGACCTCAAACAAAGATTCATCTTCCTTTGATGTGGCTTCTTTCTTCTTTCTTTTCTTGCCTTCATTCTTAGTGGTTACTTGTGTGGCTAATCTCACATCATTTGTAAGGTGGGTCCATATGATTGACTCTAGATTGGAGTCACTTGCATCCTCGAATGCATCAGTGCTAGGTTCACATTCTTCAATAACCGAATCACACATGATTGGCTCTATTGTGAAGACTGAAATGTCATAGCCATCCTCATCACAGTGGGGTGTCCATTGTTCTTCATTGATGGCTACATCCATTGTTGCTAACATTTCCACCCAACTATGAGGTTCAAATTCTTTGTTAGGAAATACTACAGGTGCATAGGCTGGGTCTTGGATTGATCTATGAGTTTCCATCATACCTACCTCTCTGGCCGTTTCTCTATTCTCTTCTTCTATGACTACTTTGCACATCCATAAGTGGGTGTCTTCATGCATCCATGAGGGCCTTGGTCCTATGGACTGCACTGATTCTGTATCATCCTTAGCTCTATGGACGGGATTCCATTGAATAGGGGGTATGTCTCTATGAGAGTAATCCTTGAGATTGACTTTGGTTGTAACACCTAAGTGTTGCAAATACAAAGAATTGGTTCCCCAATCTTGTACCACTTGCAACTGCCACATAAATGGTCTTCCCAAAATCATCTCATAGGCTTGATTCTTGCTAAAGTGACATATAGCAAAAGTATGCTCAAACTCTACATCACATGTAGTGAGAGTTATTCCTTCTAGTAGTCCTAAGGGTCTCTCAATGTGACCATCGGCCATCTGCAATTTCATTCTTGTTGGCTTGAGTGTTCGCTTACCCCAACGCTTCCAAAGGGAAGTGGTAGCAATTGCAACTCTTGCACTTGAGTCTAAAATTTCCTTGGTGGTGTAACCTTGATGGATAATTGGAAGATAGGTGTTTCCTTCTTCTCCTTCACTCCTATCTCCTATCTTATCTAAGGGTATTTCTAACACCGTTCTATGAGAACCTACCTGGGAACGAGGTTTTGCTACTTTTGGCGCTTGATTGGCTACATGTTTCCATAGTTCTAGCCTAACCTTGAATAGCTCTTCTAAAGTGAGATTGCACTGCACTTTAGTGTTCTTTACTACCTCTCTATTCCTAGGTATGATTGAGTCTTCATTTCTTACCATGACCGTGGGTGCTCTCATACAAGTAGACTTAGCTTCCCATGGGCCTCTGAAATGGAGCAGTTCCTGTAAGGAATTAGATGCGAAGTTTAATCTCTCACGAGAGTGGGCACTCTCCTGCTCTCCATAAATGGAAGGAATGCCTTGTGGGAATTGATCATGTGCATCATCCACAAGTTCATTAGGAGGAGGAAATTCACTTTCTTTAGCCCATTTCTCTTCTTGAATCTCTCGCAAGAATTTTGGTGAATATTGATTCATAAAAGAAGATGTATCTAGTTTTGTGGATTTGGGCACATAAGCTTCCTGGGTGGGAAGGCTTATTCTTTCACTTGCCTTGTCCTTACCTTGGAAGGCGGGGTCCTTTTTTGATTTTGCAATTAGTCTCTCCATTCTTTCTAATAATCCATCAAAGTGCAATTATGTCTTAGTTGAACTAGAGAAGTTAAAGAGGCGACTGGCTTCAAACATGGTTTGAGCCAACTCCACCATCTTAGCACAAATTTTAGTTTGTTCGAGTTCTAGTTCAGCTCTAGGGTAACACTTTTCATGATCCCTTACATTTGGCCCTTCTTGGATTCTAGCCTGATATGCCTTAAGCATCATGTTTAGGTTCTTGGGAGTGGAATCTGCTAAGAATGATCCTACTCTAGGGGGTGGTGGGATTGTGTGAGGTGGGTTGGAAGGTGGTGGATTGGATGGAGATGGGAATGGTGGGTGTGGAGTAGTGTGAGAGTGAGTTTGAGATGTGAGTTCAATTATCTTGTCTTTCATTTCTCTTAGACTTTCCTCGAGTTCACTCATCTTCTTTGCCCATTGCCTTTTTATTCTCCCTCGACTATCCTTCCAAGCTTTGGTCTTCTTCTTGGTTATGCTCTCACTTTCACTAACCTCGGAACTCTTTTCCTAGTCTAAACCTTGGTTTTGCTGCAAAGCTTGAGCTCTAGTGACCACTTGCACTGGTGCAGTAGAAGTTACACTTCCTGTAGAATCTACTAGTAACCCAATGATGTTGATAGGAGCAATTTTCGGCATATTGTTGGGATTCTTAGGACAATGTTGCAAGAGATGCTCTTTCCCACAATCGAGACAAAAACCCTGAATTATCACAGATTGGGGTTGTGTAGGTGCAGGCATAGGGCAATCAGAAATGAGATGATCTCCCTGACATTGGTAGCATGGTCCTCTAGGGAATGGGGGTCTTACTTGCTTAGGTTGAGGTCTGGGATTAGGGTTTGCATACATGACATTTGCATACTCTGGCTCCGAACTAGGTTCACTCGGGTCTTCATAATAGTATGACTCATTATGCTCAGGTGACTTCATGTAGTAAGCCTATGGGCTATTAATGTGAGTAGAGTCAAAACTATGATCACTAGGGTCACTTTCTGAAAGCAATGGTGTTACTAGCACTATGGCTCTATTTAGATTCTCTTTTGCAGTTGTGTACTTCAATGGAATCACATTGGTTGGAGGAGGGGGCTCCTGCGCTAAAACTAGTTGAGGTCTTTGCTGCCCTTGATAGGGTGGTTGATAGGGTTGTTGTGGCCTGCCATATTGTTGTGGTGGGTACTGGTTCTGGTATCTTCCCTGTTGTGGATATGGTTGAGGATAATTTTTTCTCACAACTTGTTTGTTATAGGGATAGTCTTGTGTAGTGTGGTTAGTGTATCTTCGCTCTATTGTGAGGTATTGGCTGCTAGGGTTCACTTGGGGTTGAGCCATAATGAGACATACATTTTCCATATGGTCACCTCCAGAAGTATAACATCTTTTCATTGGGGAAAACCTTGGTATTTGTTTGCTTGAGACTCCTAACTTTTGAGCTACTTTCTTAGCAAGTTCCTCAATAGATGTGGATGGATTTGAATTGAGGCTAGTAGAGCTATTTGAATCTCTATAGATTTTTGAAAGCTCTAATTCCTCCCTATGTTATGCTCAATGTCAATGCACATGCGTATACACTCTTCTATGGTTCTAGGGTCTCTCAAGTACACATAGGATCTCAATTTGGTACTCAACAATTCGTCTAGGAATAGTGCCACTTGTTTGGTTGGAATGGGTAACTTTGGAAAAAGACATCTCTCTAGGTATCGCTTAAACCTTCTTCTTGCAAGTCTAACTGTCTTTTGAGGTGTCTGTTTGAAGCTATGTATTAAGGAAGAGGTATTGTGTCATATGCCATTCTTAGAAAATTTTGTGATGAAGGTTTCTAAAAGTTGGTCTATGTTCTTGAACTAACCTTGGTGAAGCGGTTGAAACCATGTAAGGGTTGTGTTCTTGAGAGCTAGACCAAATGCATTGTACTCTGTGAATAGGTCATCAACTTGCTCAGTCTCAAGACTTGCCTGAATTCTGCCACGTGATCATATGGGTCTCCGATGCCATCGAAGCAGTTCTTCATGGACTTAACTAGTTGCATAGGCCTCAAGGTCCTCGTGTGTTCCCTAGGCCTTGGCACAAGAAATTCATCTGTATTTCTTGGGTTCCTTGGGTCTCTAGGTCTCTCACTTTCCATTCTATCCGGCTCCATTCTCATTCTTTCTCTTCCCTATGGGTTAGCAAAGCTTACTTCTAGTCTATCTCTACTGTTGTCGCTGTGAGCTCCATGAGCTTGGGAGGTTCGAGCTCCTTGGTGACCATAAGAGACATTAGATCTTGGTTGGGGGAAAAAAAATTCACCCTTCCAAGTGTAGGCATGCCTACCATGCTCTGAGACCACAAAGATCCTCTTTGAAGTATTGTCCAGATAGGTCACTTTGTGTGGGTTATCAGGATCTTTAAACTCATAGATTGTGAGCATTCCTACCTCATTAGATTGGTCAAGCTTATACCTCCAAAAAGCTTCATCAGTCTCTTGATTTAAGAGCAGATCTATGCTCTTATTGTCTTGGGGGACCCACTCTGGAGTGATGATTCTAGTCAAGACTGATTTGCCTCGGGGAGTTATGGGCTCTCTTCCTAAGTCCCTTGCTCTATGTCACCTATGTCCGTCTCTGTAATCACATTACCAAACTCATATGTTCTATTCGGTTGGTTGGTGACTACGTACATTGTTCCTTCCTTATCTAGGTACACACCATTTTCAAACTTGACCACTGGATGTTCTAGTCCAAGGGGTTGATCAGAGTTTTTAATCTACATAATGGATCTTCTTATGCCGTCCTCATAGATGTGTGCACCTAATTGGTTGGTCCTAATGTATTCAAGTTGGGTTTTGTATGGGCCTTCGGGTTTCTCTAAGTAAGCCACACCTGAACTTCTTGTGGGTCTCTCCATACCATAAGACATCTTTGATTCACTAGTTTCATAGCTAGGATAGTGCGGATAATTGTTCAACTACTGGGCCCAAGACCTAGTAGTATGATTGATACTAGCCTGCGAAGATCTAAGGCTTTGTCGATCTCTCCCTAGATATTGTCTTGATCTAAGGTTCATATGCCTTGGTGGTTATCCCAATTTTCCCAATACAACCTCGTTGCTGAGTTCTTTGGTAATAGTCACTCATTCTTTTTAATTTTCTTAGGATGTCACTTCTTTTCCAATCAGTCTTCGTCACAAAGAACACTTGGGTTTTATCATACTTGATTTTGATCCCTTGATTTGAATTCTTTTCCCTTAGGGTGTTTTGCACTTGTAATCTATTTATACTTGCACTTGAGTGATTAGAGTTCTTAGACTTGACAATGCTTAATGTTTCCCTAATCAATCAATACCTTTATTCATACTTAGCCTAAGCTAGGAATTGACAGAGGGAGTTGAGAATAATCCAACCTCAAGTGGCTTATCCCTTGCCCTTGTAAGCTCAAGAAGTGTGTTCCCAAGCCTGCACTCACTCTTGCCTTGAATGCCCTTTGATGCTCTTAGTGGACCTGTAAACGTCCCAAAGTTATCTCAAGATTTAAACTCAATTGACACAACAAAACATTTTCATTCATGTAATTCATAGACCAAATTGTCCTTTGACTTTATGGAAAACAATCCTAAAGATCCCTCAGTTTTCTTACCCTGAGGTATGGTCAACTTCAAAATACCCTATCTATAACTCCCCATATTAAGTGGGATTCGAAACGAGCTTTCCAATGAGCCTAAGATCACTCTGAACTAATTTCGTATGAGGAAGTTATGATAGTTCAGGGCTTTAGGGTTAAAACATGGTTTAAACAGGCTAACAGGCTAACAGGCAAACAAGGTTTTCTCGAATTATTTGCTTACGGCCTCCCTATGTGTCCTATAGCACAATATTCATGCCCAAAATTAGTCAAAATTTTCAAAATAAAAAAACCCTAAAAAATTGGCCAAAAATGGTTGTCAATTGCGATCGATAGGGCTATCAATCGCAATGGACAGAGTTGTCCATCGTGGCCTGTCAATCGTGATGGACACATGTCAATCATGATTGATGGTGTCAATCGCAATGGACAAGGGGTGTCGGTCGCGATTGCTGGGTCAATCACAATTGATGGGTCAATTGCGATTGGTGGTGTCAATCATGATTGACTGAGTTTTTTGAGGTTTTTTACGTGATTTTGTGTCAATCGTGGTCTATGAGTCACGATGGATAGGTTTCTCGATAAAATGGGGTGTCAATCATGATTTTTTTGTCCATTGCGATGGATAGGTGTCAATCACAATGGATGGTTGTCAATCGTGATGGATAGGCCATCCGTCCTGAGGGTGTCAATCACGATTGATTGAATTTCTTGGATTTTTGCATGCCTATGTGTTGATCGGGGGACTATTATCACGATGGATAGGATTTTTGTCGTTTTTTAGTGTCAATCATGGATTCTATGTCGATCGCGATGGATACCGTTTGTCACAATTGACAGAGGTGTCTGTCGCATCTGTCAATCATGATGGACAGGCTGTCCATCGCGATGGACACTGTCAATCACGATTGATGTTGTGAATGGTGATGGACAACAAAAATGCAATTTTTTAGAAATTCTTGTGGATTTGTGATGTGCAAGGTCTCTAGTCTACTGTTGTGCACTTAGTTTTACCCAAGGATCAAAATTTATGTCAATCGTGATTGATAGAGATCAACGCCCCAGAGACTGTGCATAGCTTTTTCGTACTTGCACGACCTGCTGGAGATGATGATATAGTCAAAACCTGCAAGAAAAGCTCAAAAACACACAAAAACAACAAGCACACAATCGCTCTCTCACTCTCTCACAAGCGAAATGAGGGGAATGGAATGGGGAAGGTGATATGACCAAAAAACTAAAAATTTTGCGAAGATGGTGATGGAGGTGGGAGATGGTGAGGATGATGATGGTGAAGAAAATAAAAGGAAATAGAGAAAAGTGAAGAAAATAACTATGACTCCAACGTCACAACTCTACGTCTTACCATCACACATGTCCTCAAAGCTCGACCCCAACAACGACACCAAATTTGGTGTCACTCTAGCACAATGGAAAGTACCAATGTGAGGAGATCCACCTCATAATTGTCAATCTGCGGAGACGTGAGGACTAGTATGAAGACTATGAGCAAGTGATGGCACAAGTGCGTGAGTGAGAAGCACACTAGCATGCACACACATACACACACACGCGTACGCAAGGCAAGAACAAAGAGAGGAACAAAGGAGTAACTTCCATTGCAAAAGAGTTCTCATAGAAAGTTCAAATCTACAACAAGCTAACCTCAAAAATGAGCTCTCTAGCTCTTTTTATAGTTTTTGACTAGTTTTTTGCCCTGTCCAGACCTAGTGTCTGGCCTAGTTAAAAATTAGGTTCCTGGGCTTATTTGAGGGCTCAAAGGAAGTCTAAAAATTATGAAAATTGGTATATAGCTAATTCTAATACTCCTCAATCTTGAGGACTACTCGGCTAACACAAAGTGGAGTAGGAATAACAAAAAATGGTATTTACAATGGTGAGAAGTGACTAAAATCACTATTTGGGAAATATTGCTTCATGAAAAATTATAGGGCCTATTTACCGGATTTGCATTGACTGCTTTGCCTACTTGGCCCTTCTTGTTGCTCTGACTCTTTTCGCTAGCTTCCTTGTCTTGTAAGTCCTTGAGTGCCCTGATTGCTACCAACACCATGCTAGATGCATGATTATGTGATAGGTGGTTCATATGGTTTCTTCTCGAGTGAGACATTTGTGATGTAAGTTATGCATATGGATATGCAGTTGTGATCCTATTGAAGATAGAGTATTATTTCTAGTCTCTTGTTACATTGCTTGTCTCTTGGATTGCCAGCATGGTGTCTTCTTGGTTTGATGGCACTAACTTTTTGAGATGGAAAGATCAGATGTGGCATACATTGGTTCATGCAGGGTTACACGTGTATGTGCATAGAGATGCACAGAGGCCTTGTGACATGCCCGACCACGTATGGATGGATATGGATTCATTGGCCAGCTCCACTATCTGGTTATAATTTGTGGATTCTATATATGAGTATGTTATGTATGAGGAGACGAGCTGTGCATTATGGCAGATACTACATGATATGTGTGCGAGTCCATTGACTCATGTGAGACACAGATCACATTGAAGACTTCGATGTTGGCACTGTGGTCATGAGGGCCATAGCCTACAACATTGCTATAGACCGATGCGACGATGAAATCAGAGACATGCATATGATGCAGGCGAGGTAGTGGTTTTAGGAGATTCTATGGCAATTGATTTCTCCTATCTCAGGATTCCTCTTGTTCATTGGATAGCACACATATGGCTTGGCTACTTGATGCATTAGCCAGTTTTCATGTTACTCCACATCGTGAGTGGTTTTGTTGATTCTCAAGTGAGAGTCGTGGATGTGTGCACTTGCCTAATGGTACGACATATGACATTGAGGGTGCAGGAGATGTATGCCTTATGCTACTAGTGGAGCATCACGTATGCTCAGACATTTACGCTATGTGCCTTCATTCCCTATGAGCTTGATTTCAGTTAGCAAATAATAGGAGAGCAGATGTTAGGCATTCCTTGGTGAGCATCATTTTCAGTTGCAGTTGGGATAACTTATGCTTGTGAGAGGCGCTAGGATCGGGCACATGTATCCACTACAGGTACTTCATGTGAGAGACAGTCTCATCTCAGTGGGAGTTCAGCCTTATGTGCGATGTGAGACTCATCATGTCTCATTTTATCTACCTATAGATAGGTCTAGTGACATTCATTATGCACATGTATGGCAGGATTTAAATGCTTAGATGGATACACATGTAGAGCATACTTTGGATGCTCATGATGCTCATGGAGAGCATGATTAATTTGATCATATGGATGCTCTTATGGAGCACACTTTGCATGATCAGTTGGATGCTTTAGAGCATGATGTGGATGCTCACGTAGAGCATTGTGATGATACTCAGTTAGAGTTTGATCACCACTTTGACCTTGGTGTCGATGTTGTTCAGTTAGCTCATATGGAGCATGATGATACACTTGGTGTGGTAGAGCAGGATATCTCTTATGATACATAGTGTATACTAGAGCATACTATCTCTCAGGGTGCACACCTAGACACATCCTTTACTGTGCAGATGACTAATTTAGATGTTGGTGAGTTAGCTATCATGCAGTCATTCTTGGATTCACTCAAGCCAGATGTTGACACAGATATGTTAGGACATGTTGGTCATGATGATAGTGCTTTGGATGTCTTAGATACAGGCATGGATGATGTACTTAGGTTAGCCAGGATAGCACATGTTTTGTCAGCATTCTGGAGTCTGATGTATGAGTTGTTATGCTCGAGACCAGACATTGCAGTTGCTATTGGAGCATTTGCACTTGGAGTTGTCAGTCGTTCGATGATTGACATAGGCCAGAGTGAGTGGGAGCTTTGCAGGAACTTCATCAATTCTTGAATCAATCATATGTGAGCTCGACTCTTGTCGATATGAGTCTAGAGTAGTTTGAGGTGCATGGAGATACCTTGTTTGAGGCAGTTGGTGTAGACTAATCTGTATGGGTGGAGATCCGGACTCTTCTTGTACATTTATGTATAGTCCTACATAATTCTTTGTATATTTTTCCACTTATGGTCACATTGACCCTTAAGTGGGACATTGTTGGGGATGTAAGGATCATGTGACCTTATCCCCATATTCATATATATACATCATATATAGAGCATTGCCTCAAGAGAGAACATTACGTGGGTTCAAGGCTCCCATGCATCTGTGCGTGTCTCTCCTCTCTTCTCTCTCCCTCCATCTCCTCCTTGCTCCTCTTGCTCTGCACACCAAAGCCCTTCAACTATCACGTATCGTGGCTACATTTACCTTTTTTGAGATTAATGCACACCCTTAATTTGCCATTCTTTTTCGGCACTACCACTAATGGTGATACCCATTCCGTGTGTTCAAGTTCATAAATGAGCCTACTTCTAACAGTTTATATATCTCCTCCTTATTTTTTTCCGAATAAACATCATTGTAAGTGTATGGTCTTTGTTTGGAGGGATTGGCTCCTGGTGTCATTGGGATTCTATGAGCACAAATAGAAGGGTCTACACCTTTTAAATCCTTATAAGTCCATGCAAAGACATCTCGATACTCCCTTATCAGTTGTATTAATTCTTGTTCTTCCTCCAATGAGACATCTTGTCCTATGAAGGTGCATCTCTCTTCTCCTTCTTCATAGCACTACAATCTTCTTGGTCATCTCTTCATTGTCGTATGCTATCCTTGGTTATGCTTCTCGTTTTGGCATCTGAATATCAATCTTTCTTTCTTCTACTTCATATTTCTTGAAATGCTCAGGTACCTCAAATTGGTCTTGAGGTGTGTTTTCTTCTTTTTCATATTCCATGTATGGTTCATTTTCTTCCATTTGCATCATTCCTTGGTTTGATTCATTAGTTATGGCACTTACTTCCTGTTTTTTGTTTTCTTCCTTAAATGTTTCTATTTCTATGCTCTCATAGTCTTCATTCCACTCCTTTCCTATTACTTCTCTTTCATCAGCCTCTTGGAGAATGTAGATCAATTTCTAGATCTATTTGCTCAATGTGATGTGTCCTCTTAAGTGCAATATGCACTATGGGTTGCAATTTGAAGACTCACTAGGGCAGAAAGAATAGCATATACAATGACACAGTGAAATAAGAGAAAGAAGCTGAAATTATGAGTACGAACAGCTCAAAAGAGGATTATACAAAATTTGGGCAATCAGTAGGAGACATAAGCATACACCTTCATTCTAAGTGTTGGACTTCGGTTCCCTAAACATACATGCTCAAAATCTAGTCTTCCAACTAGGTGCTCAAGAGAAGATTGGCCAATCACTGCTTGCCCACTACTCACTTAGAGTGCCAAGCTAGCTGATTCCAATTCTACCAAGTGGAGCACTAGTGGTAAGCTAAGAGCTCTACACACACAAAGAGAAGGCAAAGGGAACAAAATTAGTTTCTTCTTTGGAAAGCTCTCTGACAATTTTGACAATTTTGGTACTTTGGAAGCTTCCTTCTTGGTCCACTTTTCCCGCATCGTCACTATCTTCCAAATTCTGGTATTCGACGCCGTCCACCGTCCTTGAGTTCTCCGCGTGCAAGTGGCTGAAAATTTAGACCATATAGAGATCAGGAAAATTTAGCCGCTTTTTTCAAGTGAAAAAGTAGACTAAATTAAAAGTACACCATTTTCTTAAAAAATAGACTACTTTTGAAGTAAGTAGACTAATTTCATAAAATTTGTGAACTTTTGAGATAAGTCGACTAACTTGTAAAAGTTGACTTAAAAAATAGACTACTTTGAGAAATTGGTGAACTTAGAAATTTAGACTACTTAGAGAATTGGTGAACTGGGAAAATTAGACAACTTAGGAAGGTGAAATGGGAAAATAGGCAACTTGGGAAAATATGTGAAATGGAAAATCAAGCAACTTGGGAAAATAGGTGAAATGGGAAATCAGGCAACTTAGGAAAATAGGTGAAATGGGAAATTAGGCAACTTGGGAAAATAGGTAAAATGGGAAATTAGGAAACTTGGGAAAATAGGTGAAATGGGAAATTAGGCAACTTGGGAAAATAGGTGAAATGGGAAATTAGGCAACTTGGGAAAATAGGCAACTTGGGAAAACAGGTGAAATGGGAAATTAGGCAAGTTCATGAACTATGAACTTGATCCCCTCTTCTCCATTTTGTTGCTCGAGCTGATCCCCTCTTCTTCATTTTTCTTGCTCTTCGCTTCCTCTGCTTCTTGTCTTGTACTTGGCTTCTGCATCTTGAAAAACAAACATAAAATACGTTATTTTAAGGGTATATAAAGGTACCCCACTATAGGTTGCCCACTACTTAGATATTCTCCGTCCTCGGAGAGAAATAGTAGTCTTTTTTTTTTCTTCTTTCTTTTCTTGTTTTCTTTCTCTTTCTCTCTCTCTTTTTTTTTCTTCTTCTTCTCTTTTTTTTGGAGATAATGTAAGTGAGAGATAATATGGAAAAAAGGAGACATTTGCAAGTAAAATGCAACACATGCTTCTTACAAAAGGAAGTAACTAGAACAAAAAAATGGCCAATACAAAGTAGAAAGAAACATCTAATGCTATCCACCACCATTCCTAACTAGGGTGCATTTTGTGCCGCCATAAAGAGAGTTTTTGCCTTGTCATGGATGTCTTTATAGAACACTGCTTCCTTCCGTAACTTCTCATTCTCCTCTTTGAGTTCCCAGTTGTTCTGCTCTAGTTGCTTGTTGCGGTCTTCTAAGTCTGTGATCCGTCTGTGAAGCTGAAGTACTTGTTGGTTTGCCACCCCCATAGATGAAGAGATCTCTTTATGATAGTCATTGAGTAGTGAGAGAGATTCTAACGTGTTTCTTGCATGAAGATTCGCTACGTGGATGTTTTCTAATGTGGGGAGTGCATAAGTGCAAGGAAAAGGTGCGAGTGGAGGTGTGCTAGAATGCATGGGTTGGGTGGAGGTGGAGTGCATATGTGAACTTGAAGGGGTAACTAAGATGGTGGGGGAAGGTGAGCTTGGTGATGTCCTAGGAGGAGGTATGGGAGGTATGGGGATAGGTGGGACATGTATAGGTGCATGATGAGGTTGAATCAGCGGTGAAGGAATTTGGATAGGAGATGATGCATGTGGAGTGGAAATAATAGGAGGAGATGGTGGTGGTGTGGGTGGATTATATGAAGCACTATGGTGAGTGCTAACCTGAGGATTAGGAGCATTTTTCCATGCATATGTACATGAAGATGAAGGGGGATGAGTACCTTTTACTGTAGCATAACCTTGATCACCAATTGGAAGGGCTTGGATGTCTTTTAATGTGTCACCTTTTACTTGTGCTCGTTTTATCACGAGTTTCTTTCTCATAGGAGTGGATGGATTTCGGTTCATGGAAGATGGTTGACCCACATTCTTTTGTATTTCTGTAAGCCTTGATGGTGAATTCTTTAGCCACAAGAGTATTATAGAAGAGTATACGTGAAATTTCTTTGCATCTTTTTGTACATGTAGCGCATGCCTTTTCCTTTTTTCCATGGGGGATGCCCATATTAGATGATGGAAGGGATATGGATGCACCCAAGCAAGACATAAAAGCGCGTCGCAAGCAGCCATATTGTTGAATGGAAACTTGGATTTGACCCTTCTTAAGAGGATAAAATACTAGCATGCACATAAAAGATGATAGTACCTTTCTGAGAGGTAGTTGGTAGTGAACAACTTCACACATTCCTCACATACTTTGCTTGCATCGACTTCTTAATATGATCTCCCTGGCATGAGCCATTCTGACTCTTTGATCGCGACAGCTTTGTTTACCATTTTCTTGGTAAGAGTTCCTGTTGTAAAGTGAGGAAAGGACTCGAAGAATTCAATCACCTCATCTATGGCAGTATTTTTGGTAAGTGGTACTTTGGCAATCTCCGTGAGGTGCATAGTATGCAACTCATCCGCTGTGAAGATCTCTTCCAATGATGCTGGTGGAAGAGCATCGTGGGCAATCAATGTGAGTGAATCTTCTCCTTCACTTGATGACTGGGCTGAACCGAAACCTTGTTGATATGATTCATCATCGGAGTCATAATGATTGCTGCTCATAGAATTCCTTAAAGATGAATGGGAAATGTTACTTTGCTAATAGTTGGATGCTTTTGTCTTCTTCTTGAATGCCCACCTTGTAGGTTCGTAGATTTTCACACTTGCGTAAGATGAGGCTTTTTAAGAAGCAAGAACAACAAACAACAACGAACTCTTGTTGCTGCTGATTTTGATAACAGATCTAAGGTCAATTTTCAGCTGATAACAAATGGAAGTCAATTTCTCAGTGGATGTCCGTTTTCAGCTGATAACAAATGGAAGCTCATTTTATTTTATTTTTTAGTTGAATGCTCCTCCAAAGGTGAAGAAAATGGCCGCTGCTCATCTATAGGCGCTCATTCAAAGGTGCTGCTCTCTACTGTTGCGCTCCTTCTGAACCAACAGTCGACCGAAAATGCAATCATTCTAGATCGCAAGAACTCGTAAGAGTTGGGATCAACAGTGATCGATGGATGACTCTGGATCAGTAGTCGACTAGATCAGCAGGGGGATCAGCAGCAATCGATATCGATGGATGACTCTATGCAACTCTTTAATTTGATTGATGAAGAAAATTGATTGCATACATTGATGGTTTTGGAAAAATGCAAACAAAGTAACAAAGTAGACTAACTTATGAAAAAAAATCGACTTATGCACATAACAACTTGACCAAAAAAATCTCCCTATTAACAAAAAAAAGTCAACCTTACTGACAAACTACTTGACCCAAAAAAATCGATCTTTTATGAAAAAAATTTGACCTATCAACTAAAACAAAATCGACTTTTTTTCTTGAAAAGAATTGACCTTACTAAAAAAATTCGACTTTTTTGTGAACTTAAAAAAAAATTGACCTATCAACTAAAAAACAATTGACCTTTTTTTTTTAATCGACCTATCAACTAAAAAACAATCGACCTTTTTTATGAACTTGAAAAAAAATCGACCTCTCAACTTGACCAAAATCACTCAAATCAACTTATTTATAGGAAATCGACTAATCGACTTATTTAACACTAGTTTGGTACCAAAACAGGACACTTAAATGTCCTTTTTTGACAATTTTCCAAAAAATCACACACCTTCTACAAAGAGAATTTGAGAAATTCCTTTAACACACATATTAAATGTATTTCAAAGGTTAATGCAAAATTATAAAACACAATAAATCATGTTTTGTGTTCATGTAAATAGCCTCTCAACATGCTATGGTAGTGAACAGGATGAAAATTCCTGATCAAATGTATTTTTATCAAAAGAAAAAAAGTCATCATATGAAAGCATTATACAAATTCCTTGAAACATAGATCACATAGTATGAACCTCAAAATCACTTAGAAAAATCATTTCAATTCAAATAAAATCAATTATTTTGACTTTGTACACCAAAAACAGCAACTAGTTCTAAATATGGTGCAAATAAACTTATGGGAATCCATAGAAGTGTACAAATGTGCCAACAATCAAACAAGTTATGAAGACAACAACCAAGGTATACACATATAAAATGAACTGATATGACTCTAGTCACCAAAAATAGAAAACTAAAGCCTACATATATGACTCAAAAGAATTTATGGACATCGTTCAAGGTGTACACATTCAAGTTATCAAGTAGAAAATGTGTGACATAACAAACCAAATCTTACATATACGAGGCTAAATAATTTATTGAAATCCACAAAAATTTTCACATCTTTGGACACAACCAAGAATCTTTTGTTGTGTGGGGATCAACCAAATTCTACAAATACAATCATGAATAGTTTGTGGACACATACTCAAAAGTCTTTGATATAATCTTTGATATCATAAAATGATAAGGATCATTTGAAAACATTTCATCGTTTCCATCATGGATGCCATCTTCTTTTTGTCAAATGAAATATGTATGCCAATTATTTTCATTCTTATCACAATCACCATTACGGATCACATATTATTTGACGAGAATAAGAATGAAACATGGCATGAAAGCATATTTTGGAAGGTTTAATACTTATAGCATTTAAATAATTATTATTTTTCATCATAATTTTTTATTCCACCTTTGGAGCTATGTTCTTTTCATGAACATAGAAATACATGCTTTTCCAATTCAGCATGAAAGTCAACACCAAATGCAATGGCTACTAGTTCAAAGCGAAGGCCTTCTAACTTTGAATAAAAATATGAATTCAATTAGTATGAAGGTTATCCATTGATAACTTGCCAATTCTCTGCAATCTCACTTACACACAAGTTATAGTGAGCCATTCTTCAAAAGGTGTGATAAATGGCAGTGCTCTAGAGAAGGCAAGTTTTGAGTTCATGTTTATCACTTATGGAAGTGTTCAACCTTCTCTAGAGATGCCTAGACACTTGCTTTACACTACCAAAGTCCTTGAATAACTTTCCATCTTCTAAAACATATCCAATTTGTCAAAATGTCTGAATTGTGTTATTTTTTCAGTTATTCTAAAAGTTGAGTTTTTAAAAATCCCCATTTTCTTCTTCATTTAATAACCCATGTGAAGTTGTAAAATGTCAAAGATTATATTTTTCTCTAAAAGTACATGATGTGGGATATCAAATCCAAGTGAGTATGCCATCAAAGCCTCAAGGGTTTCATCAAGAAAAATCAATCAATTTGGTGTAAAAGCAGGACACTTAAGTGTCCTAGGACACTCAAGTGTCCTAGTACAAAACTAGTGTTAACCCAAAAAGAAAATTGACCTGCTCCAAATCGACTCATTAGACAGAAAAAAGACACATGCACTAAAAAAATCGTCTCAAACTTTTGTTGTTTAGAGACATAGTGGTAGGTATTCAGCAAAATAACACGTTGGTGATACTATGTTGGGCTATACTTGTCAAGAAATGTGTCCCTCACATGCTAGACTCGTTCAGTTTAGACTTTTTGGGAAGAGTCTACAATTGTGATTGAATCCTTCATGTAATGGATTGGAATGGTTTTATTGATGCGGACTAGAGTAAATCTAATAGAGCATAAGGAGGGAACATTGTATGTACAGAGTTCCTATAGTCGTGATTCAATCACCTCATTTTGATTCTTGGTACAGTTTGAGATGTGAACGGTTCACCAAAGGAATTTGGGATCCTTCAAGAGTGGAGATACGTATCGCACCTTGGGGAAGGATCCTTGTTACCTTGTAAGGACCTGTCCATCCGATAGATAACTTCTTTTCTTTCTTGTTGTACAAGCTTGGTTGATATAGCAAGACCAACGATCCTTGCTTGATTTTTGTCTTCCATAGATTTCTGTCATGCCATGCTTTCCACTTCATCTGCTCTTTCTCGAGAGGTGAATCTGCTATCGTTCTCTTTTCCTCCAGTTGATGTAATATGTCCATACTGATGTTACTTATACCTTGCAAATTATCGATCCTTCCTTGGTGGTCCCACTTTGCTTGATCCTTTTAGAAATTCTAATGGAGCTATTGCTTCAAGACCTTATACTAATTGGAAGGGAGTATGTTTCGTGGTTACCTTGAATGCCATCTTGTATGCCCATACCACACCTAGGTAGGTAGTGCCCCATGTCAAGGGATGGAGATAGCACATTTTCCTCAAGAGCAAGATGAGTACTTTGTTGGTGCTTTCCACTTGACCATTGGATCGTGGGTAATATGCACATGATTTTTTGTGGAAAATTTTGTACTTCATAAATAATTCAGCTAGGGTTTTGTTGATAAAATGAGATCCTTGGTCACTTGTAACTTCAATTGGACAGCCATACCTACAGAAAATTTTTTCATACAAGAAAGAGGCTACTGTATGAGAAGTGCAATCTTTTGTCGCCAGAACTTCTGCCCATTTGGTGGTGTAATCAGTGGCCACCAACAAGTACTTCACATTCGAGGGAGAAGTGATGGGATAGATTGGCCCCACAAAATTTAAACCCCATTTTTCAAATGGTCTCCATGATAAAGAAATTTGCAAGGGTTGGTTGTTGAGCTTACTTGGTTTTGGTGCACAACGTTGGCAAGTGTCACATGTCTTTGCATATTTTGATGCATCTCAAAAAAGATAAGGCCACCATAATCCTGTATGTAAAATTCGATGTGCTATTATATGACCTGGATAATGGCATGCAGTTGTTCCTCCATGGGCTTCTTCTAGTATTGGTTGTACTTCATGTGGTAGGACGCATCTCCTATAGATCCCATCATATCCTACTCGAAAAAGAGTATTTTGAACGATTGAAAAATTCTTACTTTTTAGGAGCAATCTTCTTCGTTTGAGTGGTGTGAGATTAGGTGGGCAGGTTCTCGTAGTTAACAAATGATGAACGTCCTGGTGCCAAGTAGGGTAAGTGCTTACTTGAAATAAAGATTGATCTGGGAGGCTATCTTCTATGCCCATAACTGGTTCTGGATGTCCTGTAATCCTTGAAAGGTGATCTGCCATCACATGGTGCTTCCCAGGTTGTTGAACTAGTTCGAAGTTGAATTCTTGGAATAAGAGTAGCCACCTCCACACCCTTCCATAGATGTTCGGCTTATTTAGAAAATATTTGATTGCCTGATGGTCGGTGATGACTGTGAAGTGAATTCCCAACAAATAATGACGGAACTTCTTGAGAGCAAAAACAATAGCGAGTGCTTCTCTTTCAGTAGTACTATAGTTGCGCTCTGCTTTGGTTAAAATTCTACTAGCATAGTAAATGGGTCGGTCAAGTTTATGTTCTTTGCTAGGTTGCATGAGTATGGCTCCTACCGCTATAGAACTTGCATCCACATGAACATGGAAGGTAGCATTCCAATCTGGTGCTACTAAAATAAGTGCACTGATGAGTTTGGTTTTGAGAAGGGTTAATGCATTGTCTTCTACTTCAATTCACTGAAAGGTTATCGTTTTGCTAACGAGTCTAGAGAGGGGCTTAGCTATCTCAGCATACATTTTTATGAACTTGCGGTGATAGCTGGTATGTCCTAAGAAACTCTGGATTTCTTTTGCATTAATTGCTTTGGGCATATGAAGTATTGCTTTGATTTTGTCAGGATCAGGAGCCATACCTTTTGCTGAGACTATGTGACCCAAGAGTGTCCCTTCTGTCACCAAAAAGTGACATTTGTTTGGATTGAGTTTCAATTTGGCATCTCTACAAGCACCAAAAACCTATTCCAATTGACAAAGATGATCAGTGAAGTTTTCCATTGGAGTAGAACATCTAGTGCCTGAAAAGGTGGAGAAATCATCCATAAAGATTCTCAAGAATTTTGGCAACAATGATCGGAAGATTGAGTAAACCACTCAATTGAAAGAGGCAGGAGCATTGCATAATCCAAAAGCCATCTTAGTATATACATATGTACCCCATGGAGTTACAAATGCAGTTTTAGCTTGGTCCTTTGGATGGATGAACACTTGGTTGTATCCGCTAAATCCATCCATGAAACTGTGTAAAACATGACTAGCCACATCTTCTAAAACTTGTTCTAAAAATGGGGTTGGAAACCCATCGGGAATCGTAACCTTGTTGAGAGCCCGAAAATCAACACAAACATGTATCTTGTTGGATTGCTTCGTTTGGACTATTACCAATGATGATAACCATTCAGAATGTTCCACTGGGACAATGATCCTTGCTTCTTCTAGCTTTTCAATTTCTTTTTTGATTGCTTCTACATACATTGGATTAAGTTGATAAATCCTTCCTCTTATTGGCTTAGCATCATCAATGAGTGCAATAGAATGATCTCCAAGATGAACAGGAATTCCTTCTAAGTCATGGTAACTCCATGCAAACATGTCCTTGAAATTTTGCATGAAAGTGGTTACCTGATGGAGCAAGGAGGGATGATCACAAAGCCATGTTGCTAGTAAGATTGGTTGTGAATGTTCCTCATTCCCAAGGTTGACTTGCTTTACAGGTTGAGATGTCATCGTTGATTCTTTGTTTTGGTCTTCAAAAATGCATTGTGGATAGGCCAGAGATTCCTCTATGTTGGTCTTTGATTCCTTTTCTTGCATCCATGAAGGTGAAAGCTCTTTCATCCATGGTATGTCGGATGGTATCGGTAAGTTGTCTATTGGAGATCTTTTCTCCTTTCCTTGGGCTAAATCCTTCAAAACTCCTTTCTTTCCTCTCCTCAAGTCCATGACTGGTTCTCCAAGCCCAAGATTTTCTACCTGTTCGGACTCCCCTCCACAAATAGATATGCCATAACATGGAAAGGCTTCCATCCATTCCAAAAGATCTTGGTCATTGTTTATTTCAATTTCATTACATGCTTCTGCGATAGGAATGTGTTGTTCTTCGAGAATAGTGAAAGAATGAGCATTACCTCCATGAGATCCTTTCGGATCTAAATGTACTTGTTTTTGTATTTGCCCCAACAGGTTTAATAAAATAGTATCATTTCCCCAATCATGCATGGCTTGGATGTGCCTTAGCCATGGCCTCCCTATGAGTAGAGCAAAGCCTCCATTGACCTACGGTAGATTTAACACCACAAAATCTAAAAAGAATGTCAGCCCATCCATCTCTACTGGTACCTTTTCTACAATACCAAGATGTTTAACTCGACTCTAGTCAGCCAAGGTTATTGTGAACTTTGCTTCACCTGAAAGTTGGAGTCCAAGTGATTTGAGGGTAAAATCTGGCATGAGATTTAGGCTTTAACCTCCATCGATTATGACTCCATTTATAGTTATTCCGTATATAGTGACTGATAGACATGGACTCCTAAAGTCGGTTAGAGAGTTGGTTGATACCTTTGTGAAGTTCTCGAAAATTGAAGCTTTCATTAGGTTTTTTGGAGTGTGCCCACCACTTGCTGCAAGCATTGTCGGAGGTGACAATGTCTCTATGATCCCTATAACTTCACTTCTAAATCTTTCATCCATTCTTAATAGATCATACAATGGTACTTGCTAGAAGGTGTTCTTTAATATCTCCTTAGTTTTGATGATGGATGGTATTGGCAAAGGTAGAGGAGGCTTGTTACATGAATGGAGTTCCCTCATCGTTTCTTCCAAAACTTTGTCTATTTCCTGCAAAACTTCAAAATTTTTCGTACTTGAGTCTTTTTCTTAGAGGAACCTTGCTTCTGCTTTCTTTTTGTGGGTTCTATTCTGCACCCCTTGTTCTTGATCCATTTCTTGCAACACCACCACTCTAGCTTCTGGACTTGAGCTAAAAGATGGGTTTGCATTAAGTTCTTGATTTCCTTCTTCTCTCTGTTGTGAATCAGGTTTAGACTTTGGAGCATAGCTTGGGGTTTCTTTTTCTAATCCATAATTGTGCAGGGAAACATCTCCATGAAGTTGACCAAGATCACTTAGAGGAGTGGCATGAATTTTGGAAAATGAGTCGATTTCAAAAAATCATCTATCTTCTTGACTTTGGCTATCCTGGGAAAATAAGTCGACTTCATAAATTTGACCATCTTTAAGTAGGCAATTTATAAAATTTTGGGCAACTTCAAGTTGACCATTTTCCAAAAATTGGTCTACTTTATAAACATGGTCATTTTTACAAAGTTGGTCAAATTTTTAGTCACTTGCCCATCTTTCAAGTCGACAAATGGGTCAACTTTTTTAGGTGAAAAAAATTGTCCACATTGCCTGGGGGCATTACACATGTTCGGGTCCTCTTTCTGAGATGAGTGCCACTGTGAGTGTACAGGAGAAAATTAGATACCTGGATAATTAAGAGTGCTGATCTCTTCTCTCTTACTTGAATGAATTGTTGGTTTCTTTCCCTTATTGACAGAGATAACATTGACTTGGTAGGATGGAGCTGATCCACTTGTAGAAGCCTTCTACTTTGGACAGTCCTTCGAATAATGATCCATTGTATCCGGGCAAAACCTACAAGGTGGAGACCCTTCTAGGAGGGAGCATTCCCTTGAAAATGCCCATATTCACCATATCTATAACACATGATAGGATGAGCTGGTCTTCTAAATGGAGGTTTTCTTTCGTTAGAGGAGTTTAACTAGGGAGTGATATACATGCTTTTGACTTGAAATCTTGGAGTTGGTAATAGGGGCTGATGTACAGATACACTTGGTGATGCCCAATTTGCTTGCATACCCTTGAGAAAATAGCAATCCCTTGCTTCATGGCATGGTTTTCCACAAAATTGACACACCAACCTCTTGGGACAATCTTGAGAAGAATATCCTGATTTCTTACATAAGGTGCACCAAATCGATGTTTTTACCTCTTTTTGCTTTCTAAGCTCCTCCAATTCTTGTCGTGGGAGAGCTAGTGCTTCATCCCTTCCTTGCCAAGCAACTTTTTCTTCTTGCAAGGTTTTTTGTAACTTCAAGGCTTCTAACTCTGTTCTTAGTTGTGCGAGAGGATCGCTTGTGAATTCATCCGTACCTTCATGTTCTCTAAATTGGACTCATGTTACTTCGATCCTTGAGGCTGCAGCTTCAAATTCTTCCAACGATGCATCAGCTTGTAGCAACTCTCTAAGCTTTTGCTGAGAAGTTTTTGGTAGAGCCTTCTCTACCCATTTCTTGACTAGAAAATCCCCAGGATTGTGTGGAAGACGAGAAACTAACAACTTCACTCTGGTCATTAATTCAGAGAATGCCTCTCCCTTTTGTAGTTTAAGATTTTCCAATTGATCAAGAATGCATTCTGTGGAGTTACCTGGGGTAAACGTAGTTGTGAAGGCAGTTTTGAGGGCATCCCAAGTGGTGAAGTGTGCTTCATCATATTGATTGTACCATCGATCCGCGATCCCTTCAAGAATGGCCAGAAATAAGGCAAGAAAGGAATCTTCTCACTGATGTAAACCCCTACTCTTACATAGGGAGAGAAACCTCCTGACATGATCATCCGCGTCCTCATGAGGAGCTGCCTTGAAGGAAGGAAATTTGATGTTGATCCGAGAGAGCAAGTTAGTCAAGTCGTCCCCCATCGCTCTGGCTTGTGGACTTTGGTTGTCTACCATGTCCATTGAAGGATGCGTTGAGTGCCAATCTGAGATGCCTCCCGATGATGATGCATCAGGAAATGGAAATGGAAGTGGTGGAGCTCTAGGAGGGATGTAGTGTAATCTTTTCAGTTGATAACTCTTTATGGGAGTCTTTAAAAGACTAAGGGATCCTTCCTTATGGCTGGAGCGAGTATGAGTCATAGACTATCGCGCTAACACTCTTCATCAACTCGGTTCTTCTAAGGGCTAAACTTTTAACAAGTTCAAATTGCAACCAATGTCCCACCGTGCATGCCAAAATGAGCACCTGTAGATCAATTTCTTGATCTATTTTCTCAATGTGGTGTGTCCTCTTAAGTGCAATATGCACTGTGGGCTGCAATTTTAAGACTCACTAGGGAAGAAAGAATAGCATATACAATGACACAGTGAAATAAGAGAAAGAAGCTGAATTTATGAGTACGAACAGCTCAAAAGAGGATTATACAAACTTTGGGCAATCGGTAGGGGACATATGCATACACCTTCATTCTAAGTGCTGGACTTCGGTTCCCTAAACATACATTCTCAAAATCTAGTCTTCCAACTAGCTGCTCAAGAGAAAATTGGCCAATCACTGCTTGCCCACTACTCACTCAGAGTGCCAAGCTAGTTGATTCCAATTCTACCAAGTGGAGCACTAGTGGTAACCTAAGAGCTCTACACACACAAAGAGAAGGCAAAGCTTCCGCAGTGCATTCCTTCCTCGAGTCTCTCTCTGAGCTTTCTCTTTGTTGAAGGAGAGGTCTACTTATATAGTTTTTCTTGAAGTGAAGGATAGCAAAAGGGAACAAAATTAGTTTCTTCTTTGGCACACTCTCTGACAATTTTGACAATTTTGGTACTTTGGAAGCTTCCTTCTTGGTCCACTTTTCCTGCACCATCACTATCTTCCAAATTTTGGTATTCGGTGCCGTCCACCATCCTTGAGTTCTCCACGTGCAAGTGGCTGAAAATTTAGACCATATAGAGATCTGGAAAATTTAGTCGCTTTTTTCAAGTGAAAAAGTAGGCTAAATCAAAAGTACACCATTTTCTTAAAAACTAGACTACTTTTGAAGTAAGTAGACTAATTTCATAAAATTGGTGAACTTTTGAGATAAGTCAACTAACTTGTAAAAGTTGACTTTAAAAATAGACTACTTTGAGAAATTGGTGAACTTAGGAATTTAGACTACTTAGAGAATTGGTGAACTGGGAAAATTAGACAACTTAGGAAATTGGTGAAATGAGAAAATAGGCAACTTGGGAAAATAGGTGAAATGGGAAATCAGGCAACTTGGGAGAATAGGTGAAATGGGAAATTAGGCAACTTGGGAAAATAGGTGAAATGGGAATTTAGGCAACTTGGGAAAATAGGTGAAATGGGAAAATAGGCAACTTGGGAAAATAGGTGAAATGGGAAATTAGGCAACTTCATGAACTATGAACTTGATCCCCTCATCTCCATTTTGTTGCTCGAGCTGATCCCCTCTTCTTCATTTTTCTTGCTCTTGACTTCCTCTACTTCTTGTCTTGTACTTGGATTCTGCATCTTGAAAAGAAAACATAAAATACATTATTTTAAGGGTATATAAAAGTACCCACTACAGAGAACAACCATGTAAAGACTTAGATCATATCCTTTCTCATCGTTACATTCATTCGTGGTTATTGCTTCTTTGTTTATGCACACATCCAGAGTGGTTAAACTCTCTGCCCAACCATGGGGTTCGAACTTTTCATCTAAGAATATTTGAGGCATGTAAGTAGGATCTTTTACAGGTCTACACACTCCTTGTCATGGCTTCCATCTTTGTCTCCTTTCTTCTTCCCTTTTAGCTGCCTTACACATCCATAGGTGAGTATCTTTGTTCATCCATGTTTGACTACTCGATCCTACACTATCAATGGATAAATTGTCATCTTCCTTGTGTATCATGTTCCATTGCAGAGGAGGGATTTCTTGATAAGTATAATTATGGATATTTATCCTAGTTAGCATTCCTCCATGCTACAAGTACACTGCGTCTTTTCCCTAGGCTTGCACTACCTTGAGTTGTCTCATGAAAGGCCAAGTATCATCTCATAATTGCTAGCCTTTTTGAATTGACATATTGCTAAGGTATGCTCGAATTTGACTCCACAAGTGGTAAATACTACATTTTCCAATAATCCTAAGGGTCGCTCCGTATGTCCATCTGCCATTTGAATCTTCATTCTGGTAGGTCGTAAAGCTGGCTTTCCCCATTTCTCCCATATTTCTTTTGTAGCAATTCCTACTCCAGCTCCCGAATCTAATATGGCTTTCATGGTATATCCTCTATAAATGATAGGGAGGCATGTATTTCCTTCATCTCCCTCACTGAAATCTCCAACCTTATCAACAGGGATTTTAACATTAGCTACTTCATCCCTCATCTCACTTTTGTCTGACTTAATTTCCAGTTGGCTAGTGATTTTCTCTCTTAATTGAGGCTTCACTTTCAAGAGTTCTTCTAAAGTCAAGGTGCATGGTATTTTTACTTTTCTCAGGTGTTGTACTATATCCAAAGTTCAGGTTAATGTGTTCGGTTCCATTTTCCTTATGGTGGGAACATGATACAACTCTGAGTTATGTTCATATTCTCCCATGTAGTTTGGTAATGCATTGACACTGCCTTCCTCATCTTTGTTGTCATCCGGTTGAGATTATCTTTCTAGGTTTAATTCAAAAATTGAAAATTGAAGCTGGCCTACTGCTTCTAACTCCTCAAAAGGCGGTTCAATTCCTTCCACTTTCTTCCAGCTATCTTCTTGGACTCTTGCCCATAAATCTCTAGGCCATTCCGTGTCTACTTCAAGGATTATGGATACTTCTTCTTTACTTTCATGGAATTTTTCTTCATACTTCTCCTCTTTCTTTCCTTCCCTAGGGTGACTAGGGGCTACACATTCTTGAAATTCCTTTTCAGAAATCCTTGTGCTTGGTAACAACTAAACAGGTTTTTCTAGGGTTTGTTGAGTCACTTCAATTAGCTTCTTACATATTTCCAATCTCTCTTTCTCTAAGTCACCTCTTGGGTATTCTCTTTTGTGTTTCTCGATGGAGGGCCTGCCTTTATTCATGCTTGATATGCTTTAATCAACATGGCTAAATCTTCTGGCATTGGATTGGCTAAAACTAATCCTGCCTCTTGTCTTTACTGTTTCTCTGTCACTTTGTTAGGTTTTCCTTTAGGCTCTTGTTCCTCATCTTGGCTCTGCTTGTTGTTCTCATTCTCTAACTTTTGTTGCGATCTCTTGTGTTTTATCTTTTCTCTACGATTCTTCCATTTTTGGGTTCGTTTAGACTTAGCACTTTTCTCATACTCTTCAAAATCTGCAACTACTTGTGGTGTTGGGGTGTTCAACTCTTTGTCTGGGTTATCATTTTCTTTGGATTTATTCGGGGTTTCTCTTGCTTTTGCCCTAGTTATCGCTTTCAATGGCATAGTGTATTCCTTATCACTCGCTGATGACTCTACCACTTCTATAACATTTATTGGTGTAGTGGGGTTGATTTTATTTGGATTTTTAGGGCAATCCCTAAAAAGGTGTTCCTTGCCCCAATCACTGTAGTAGCCTTCCCAAACTTTCTAATGTGTAGGTGGATTGGGTAATGTGCACTCCTTGATAAAGTGATCTCCTCCGCATCTATAACATGGTCCTCTAGGAGCAGGTGGTATATTCATTGGTGATGGTGGTACTAGAGCTCTAGGAGCAATGTACATTAGAGACACAAAGTCTTGATCATATCCGAGATAACCATCATAACTATCAGATCCATATATATATGGCTCATAGGACTGGCCATACTCAGCCATAGTATTTTCATAGGTGGAATAACTTCCTTCACTAAGGTCATAAGACTAATCATAAGTGTCACTACTAGTCAATGGGATGGCTGATACTATTGCTCTTTCAGGATTCTCTTCAATTTGAGCAATTTTCACTGGGACAACATTTTGTGGGTGAGGTGGTTGTTGTCCTAGTATCAGTTGAGGTTGATTGTATCCTTGATACACATAAGGCCTTGGTGCAGGTGCTTGCTGCTAGAAAGGAGGGTATCTATAGGCTTCTCCTCCTTGATCTCTGGCGTTGTATTATCCATAAGGCTTAAATGGTGGTGGTTGTGCAGCTCTTGGTTGTTGATTGTAAGTACAATTCTCTGTACTGTGATTTATGTACCTTTGCTCTATGGTATAGTAGTGAGTGGGACCCTAGGCAGGTGGTCTGTTATAGGCATAAGGAGGTGGTGGGACTACTACCCTATTGCACATGTGGGAAGGATGGTCACCTCCACAATGAACGCATTTCCTGAGCATAGGCACTCTCATAGGGTGGTTAGGATAATTCCTCTATCCTTGAACATTCAGCTTCGTAGCCACTAAATTGGTTATCTCTTCTACATTGTTCCTAGGATTGGAAGTGATGCTAGCACTATCCTCACTCTTAACACTTCCTTGAGGTATTTTTAAGTCTTCCACCAGATTTTCTTTTAGATCGATACACTCCTTCATGCATTCTTGTAGACTTTGGAATCTCTTCACATATACTAAGGATCTCAATGACCCATTCACCAATCCTTCCAAGAATAATGAGACCATTTTATTTTGGGTGGGTCTCTCTTCTGTAGGACATATATCCACATATTGCTTGAATCGTCTCGCTGCTAACCTCACTGATTCCGTAGGCAACTGCTTGAAACTATGGATTAATGATGAAGAGTTGCTTTTAATTCTAGTCTTAGTGAATTCCTCAATCAATTCTTGATATACTTGTTCCATGTTTTGAAACTTATTAGGATCTAAGGGTTGGAACCATGCTAAGGCCGTGTCTATGAGGGTTAGGACAAAAGATTCATATTGGACCATGAAATATTCTACTTGTTCAACTCTTACCACTTGCTTGAATTCAGCAATGTGATTGTATGGCTCACGAGAACCATCATAGTGGGTTCTGATGCATTTGGCCAATTGAATGAGTCTTAATTGTCTTCCTGTTTTAGGTGGTCTTGGCATTATAGGGAAAACTGGTCGTCCTATTGGTATACCTGCATCTCTTCCTATTGGTGGTCTTTCAAGAACAGGACTCCTATTTCTTGGTTCTGCATTTGCAAGAGGTCGATAGTTGGGAATAACACCACGTGTAGCAAACTGGAATTGGGGTCTAACCAAAATGCTCTGTTGTTGTGTTTGACTGGAATGCTGATAAGATTAATTTTGGTGAGTTCCTTTGGGATTTTGAGAAGTAGTAGCTTCATCCCTAGGTGGGAATATAGAAATGTTCTGATATCTCAGCCTAGCTCTCTCCAATTCAACCATGGGCCAATATCTTCTCTGATTCTTGTCTAAGTAATTAATGTGAGAGGGGTTTTAGGATCTTGTAACTCATGGATGGTGGCTAGGTTTGTTACTTCTTCCCACACTGAAGAGTTGGTTTTAAGTAAACGATCCATTCCATTCACCATGTAGACATCCATTAAGGAGTCATCCTGGGGAATTAAGTTTCCTCTTCAAACCTAATTACAATGGACTTCCCTCTAGGGGTTAACACCTGTTCTTCTTGTGCCTCTTTATTAGGGTTTTGGGCATTATCTTCTTCCCTTTGCTCATTGATGCTCTCTGGATGCTTCCTGATTGCATACATAATCCCCCTTTTATCCATATAGAATCCTCCCACGTACTTGACTGCTGGTCTAGGCACTATGTGAGCATCCCTGGCTTTCTTCAACCTAGCCACGGATCTCTTTAAGCCATCTATGTAGATGGGTAGATCATGTTGGTTGGTGTTCACGTATTCCAAGGAGGTCCTATACTCTCCCTCAATTATAGACATTAGACTTGCTATGGGTATATAGCTATGCATGTCCTCTAAGGCCATATAAGTCTCTTCCTCAGATTCACTCAAGGTTTGAGAGTATTGTGAATGTAGGGTGGGTTGTGGAACACTATGTACTAATGAAATTACTCTTCTGTGGCTTCCTAGGACTCTTCCCGATCTCAAGTTCATTCACCTCTTCAGGGCTTTATATGTCCTCTACTTCACCCTTTACTGCTACCCAATTTGCTTCAATTTTACCCTTTAAATGGCTTGAATACTCTCTGGTCGATACCACTTCTGAGCAATATGATGTCGAGTATCCCACCATACGATACTTAAGTAACTCGCGATATGATATTACAATTGTCCCCGATACGATACTGATAATCTACACGATATGATACTGATGATACCAGTGTTACGATACCCAACAATCAGACGATACGATACTTGTTGTGTATACGATACGATACTAAGAGTCTTGATGATATGATACTCGATTCTCTAGCGATACGATACTACCTTTTGCATGATACGATATTGGACAGAGGGCGATACGATACCAAATTTGGGCATGATACGATACGATTCACTCCACGATAAGATATCAAAGTTCACAATATGACACCAAAGCAACTCACGATACGATACTTACTTTATGAATGATACAATACCAGAGGTTCAACGATACGATACCAAAGGTTCAACAATATGATACCACTATTGCATCCGATGCGATACCATTTTGGTCGGCGATACAATACCACAACCAAAACGATACGATACCTAGAAATTAGCGATACGATACGATCCAGTGATCACGATCCCGATACTAAACTTTGGTGATACAATACTAGAATGGTATCACAATACCCCAAGTGGGAAACTGGTGATACGATACCAAGCGAGTATCACAATACAAGGGAATTTTGATATCGCAATACCAAAACTCAATCGATCGTGATACTTGATTTTTTCCCCACACACAAATGATTATTTTCAAAAACCAAGTTAACTTATGTGCTTTTTGTGCATTCCCATTTCTCTCTCTATGTTTGTATCTCAAAAACACTCACTCAAAATCCCGATATCCCTCACATGACATCGATCGTAGATAGTTTCACACTTCATTACATTGACTGATGTTTATAGGTATTAATCATAATGCACTTACCTCCTCTAAGCTCCCTTTTTGCTCGATTCCAAGAGATATCATTCGACCTCACTCCAATGACCATGATCTCAAGCTCATGATACCGATCGTCTATGCTCTCCCATGATACTAGCTCAACCACTAGTAATTCACAAATGACTATTTTTTGGGTTTTTAAACCTCTGTTTGGACAAAGGTTGAAGAGTACAAAAATGAAGAGTGCTTGAAATTTTAAACCTACTTTCCTATCCTACTCTCTTTATCTCTACTACCTACTCTCTTTATCTCTACTACCTACTCTCTTTATCTCTACTACCTACTCTAACTTCCTTCTCTAGCTCACTCTCCTAATCTAACAACTCACTACACACACTCCAAGTAGCAAGTGCAAATAAGTGTGACTTGCCAAATAAGAGACTTCACAACTCCTCAACTCACTTCACTACTAAGAGATTTCACCATCACACGAACGCCTCGGTTTGATTCGACACTACCCAACAATGGTGCCAAAAAAGGTGTGTGGCTAGGTATCGACTTAGGGACTTGAGAAGAAGGAGACTATACCTCTATCCTCTACAAGTGCATATAGTGGGGATTACACACTTTAATTATCAATTCAAGAAGTATCGTAACCTAGCCGAGTGTATGAATACATGCATTCAAGTGTAGGTCAATGCAAAAGTGAACTAACAAAAGTGCACACAAGTGTAAATTATCTCACTCAAAGCTTTCAAGGTTGGCTATGGCATCGCGATACCTTGTGCAGCAGCCAATAGTAAATTGAGCTTTTCTCTTAGCTCCGAACTTGGAATATAAGAAATAGCGGGTTCATTTTGAAGCTCTCAAGAAGACGCATCAAATGGTTTATTTTCACTTGATTATGATATTCTTGCTTTAAGTTATGAGCAAAATATTGAGTCGTCAGATTAATCTACCTATGCTTTAGCACTTTGTATGCTTCACACACACCTTGCCAACAGTAAAAAAGCACTACCATGGATAGAAAACACTTCAATACAATCTTTTCAAGCATCACACATGCATGCAAGCTCACAACCAAGAAGATATAGACAGAAGAAGACACAAATTCAAAATTATGTGCTCTTGATTCTCACAATGGCAAAAACTCTTTAGAAAGAGTCACAAAATGACTTATATACATGGGCCCTAAAAATGGTCCTTTCACACAAGAGACCGGGACTTTATTGACTAAAAGACTAATTCCCTACTAGTTTACAAGGGTAATGATAGAGATAGCTATGGATATGCATCTAGAGGACTCCTCTACTGCATTTACATCCGAAAATATATTACAAGGTGACGATGTTACAAAAATAAAGTGTCCAAATCGAATAAATTTTGGGGCCCTTCTTTTTCTCTGCATTTTTGCTCTGCAACACTAAGTTAGCAAGGTATATTATTTTGCCATATCAATGGCCAAGAAGTCATGTACTCGCAAACCTAGAATTCAATGATTACTCTCTGGAGATACTTAGAGAATCATTTGGAAAGGATCTAAACAAAAGTTTCAAAGAGATCTTATAGTTCTTTGTGTACTTTCTCATGCATCCTAAGTAGGATAGTAACTCAACATACTTTCAAAGTTTCATGAAAACTTTTTTTAAGAGATCTCACTTGAATCCATCCAAGGAAATGATGGAAATCAAATAAAGTAGTTGAATTTAAACACAAATTGAGCTTTTGAAGTTCAATAAGTTTGTGCTTAGTTCATGTTTACATCTATAGTAATGATGCATAGTGCCAAGGAATAATGCAACTTTGAAAATATCTTCTTCTTAGAAGACTTTGAGAGTTGTTTTGTGGCTTCAATTTTAGATATTTATATATAAAGATTGTTGGAGTTTGAGGTATGAGCAAGCACGCGAACAACACAAGGAAGAAGAAGAAGGTTGAAGCACAACACACGATATTGAATGTATTACCACTAGAATGTACAAAGATAAGTAACCCATTAGGGCGATAGGCATATATACAAGCTGGGGGAAAAAACCTCCTAAAGTGGGAAAAAAGTGCCTCGGCATTCCTAGTGTGTTCACACACATCACTACCTAAATATATCAACAAATGCCCCTTGGAACGATGTGGTGAACAAGGAGCTGGCACTCATGTATAAGGAAGTGCCAAGCTATGTGGAATCAATCCACAAAAGGAAGTAAGCGCAAAGCTTTGTGGAAAGCTTCAAACCTCTCCCTAGGCAAGGCCTCATGAAAAGGTCTGCAATGTTCTCCTATGTGGGCACATATGCCAAGCTAATCCATCCAATAGAGAACCTCTCCTTGACATAATGATAATGCACCTCAATGTGCTTAGTATGAGCATGGAACACAGGGTTCCTCACAATTGCCAATATGCTCTAACTATGAGTGAATATGGTGGTGGTAGAAGTTTGACCAACACCCAAATCAGCCATAAGGCAGTTGAGCCATACACACTCAACAATCACTATGAAAGTTGCCCTGTACTCAACCTAAAAACTAGAAGTGGCCACAATAGGCTACTTCTTGCTCAACCAAGATATACATTAGCTACCATGCATGAAACAAAAACCACTAGTGGACACACGAGTGTCATAGCAATCAACCCAATTAGAGTTAGAAAAAGCATGTAAATTAGGTGGTAGTGATCCCCCCTTAGGATAAAACAATCCAAGTAGTCAGGTACCACTCAAGTAGCAAAAGATGTGCTTAACCACCTGCGAATGCTTGACACCTGGGTAATGCATAAACCTGCTCATCTGTGAGATAGCAAACTGAATATCTAGTCGAGTAATGGATAAGTAAATCAAGCATCCAAAAGCTTGCTGATAGAGAACATCATCAAATGCATCTCCAGCCTCATGAAGACTCAATCGTAAATCGGTCTCCATAGGAGTGGCAATAGGTTTGCAGTCTTCAAGGCCAAACTGCTACAATAATGTGTCAATATATTTTGCTTGACACAAACTTGTTTGTTAGAAGAAGCATTTTTTGAAGGGAAATTATTTGTAAAATGTCAAAAACTTGTAGAAATATTTATACAAATGATGCAAAAAGGAGGAAGATTCTTCCTCATGTAAATTAGAATCATATGTATTTTTTCTAGAATTTTCGGAAGCTCTTTGATAGCATATTTTTAGGTTAGAAGGGAAAAGGACCAAAATTCAAGTGTGAAAAGGGACACTTGAAAAATTATAAAGGATAATTTCCTCTATTTTGAGAGGGTTGGTTGTATTATTTTTGCTATCCAAGTAATGTGAAGAGCTCTCCTACAGAAAATTGTGTTTCTCCCTTTCATGTACTTTCTCTTGATTTGTTGAGTTTATTCTTTGTGTGATCCATGGAATTTGTAAGCTTCAGTTGTGTATTTCTGAGTAAGATGTATGAAGAGAGGTGATTCTTAGTGTATTGAGTAAGAAAGTGCAGAAGAACAAAGCTGGAAATGGAAATTCTCAGTTTTCACAGAATCGCGATTGTCTCGTCTGTGTGATACAGGTACTGTTTTTGAAATTCGACTTCATAATTCTAATCTATTGTGGAAATGGCACACTTTAGGCACAAAGATCATTGAAAATGCTATTATAGAACTCAAGATAATCAAAACCCTAGATATTTCCCTCCTCCTTCATAATTTCTTAGAAAATCAATCATCTTATTCCTCATTCTTGGATTCCATTAACTAGAAGGGGTTGTGGTCTTTGCATACTTCCCAGATTGACAATTTAAAGATGTGTAGTTGATCCTTTATGCTATAATGATTGGAAAGGACAACTCCAAAGGGTAACAACAAACATTATTTGGTTTCGTTGCCAGGGAACAAAGCAAAAGCGTCATTGAAGTTTTGGACCTTGCTAAATCTTCCATGGTTGATGGTATTTTAACACATTGAAAAGGTACTACTCTATAATCAAGAAAGAAACAATGAAAAGGTAGGTTTCTTTGCTTGTCTTTTGGAAAAAGAAAGCATGAGTTAACCTTTTGGGATAAAGAAGTTGTGAAGTTCTTGCAAATTGATAGTTGATCATACCTTTTAAGAGTAAAGTGCAGGTGTGTGGAAAAAATTGAATCAAGATTGTTGAAGGGAACGCAAAATGTGACTATCGTTGCATATGTAGAGTGCTTTTTGACTAAGTACCAAGAAAATTTGTTAATCTTGGAAAAGAGGACATGATTGCAATGAGGAAAGTCAAGTAAAGTAGCTATGTGCAAATTGATAGATCTATTTGTTTAGCCAAGGTAAAACAATAATCTTGAGAAAAGATTTATTTGCATCTTGAAAAAAAAGGGTGTTTGAGTTTATCTTTGCATGAATTGATATTTGTACTTCTTAAGCACATGTTTTCTTGAAAAATCTCTACTTCCAAATTGATTATATTGCAAGCATAAAAGAGTATAACCAATCATAAAACAAAAGGTCAATGGATCTTGAAACAAGAAAACCCTAAGTGAAGTGTTTACCTTGATTTAAGGTTCAAAATACTAAAAAATTCATAAAATCCTTTAAAAATTCAAACAAATCTCTTTTTTCTTAGAAAGTTGGACAGGAGGTTTGTTGTGGGAAGTGAAAGGGGAAAAGTGAAAGAAACAAAATCTGGAAATTGAATGAAAATAAAAAATGTCTAGAGTAGAAGTTACTGTTTAAAATTTTCAAAAAAATCTCTTTGAATGAGTTTGGTGGTGCATAATTGCAGGTGACAAGTGATTTGGAGTTGGTAAAGAGCATCGGAGAAGACCAGGTGGAAAGAAAATTCAGAAGGTGCAAAAGTAAGAAGTTCAACAAAAAACACGATTCTCTTCACAGGATCGCGATTTTCAGTAAGATAAAGAATTTGACTTAGTTGCACTATTGGGTACTGAGGTAAGTGATTTTAAAAGGTTCCATAATTTGCATGAGTAAAGGAAATCAAAATTTCAAAATTTCAATAACAATTGAGCATCAAGTGATTAGATTGGAGAATTGGGTACAGAATCGCGATTTCCATCAGTAGAATAAAGAGAGCAAATTTTGTTGAAAGGAATAAGATTTGTGAATTAAAACCACAAAAGTGCTAAGGGACAAGAATCATACAGTGAGAAGTTAAAATTTTGTGAAAATCAGTCACAATCGCGATTGTCTGAAGATTATAAAAGTCTGAAATCTCAAAAAAAAACATCATTTCAGTGAAAGAGTGAGTGAGAGGAGCTGAGAGAATCACGACCTTCTGCAAATACAAAGCTAGTTGGACATTTCTTGATCAGGCAGAAAGGTAATCTTCTTACAACAAGTTTTTTCATAATTTCAAGTTCAACCTTTTGGTAAAAGCACAAAAAACACAGAAAAATGTTAAAAAACACGGAATCACGACTTTCAGTTTTTTTGAATTTTTTGAAGGAAAATAATATTTTTGATAAAAGATCTTTTATTGCATGTTAATATTCGGATAAGGCCCTTCTAATAGAGAAGTAAGAACTTAAAAAATCAAAAACTAAAAAACTGCAAGAATCTGCTCAGAATCGTGATTCTGAGAACAACCTCAAAATCGTGATTCTGAACTCAAAATTACGATTCCCAGAATACGATTTCCATAAGAAAATCATGTTTATAATGATTGTGACTGTAGCTCAGTGATGAGTAGCACCTCCTTTAATGTCAATCCGGGAAGACATGAGGATGGTATGAAGACCACGAGCAAGTGGAAGCACAAGTGCGTGAGTGAGAAGCACACAAGCATGCACACACATACACACACACGCGCACACACAGTAAGAACAAAGAGAGTAAGACAATGGAATCACTTCTATTGCAAGAAAGTTCTCATACAAGCTCAAACTACAAGAAGCTACCCCTAAAATGAGCTCTCTAGCTCTATTTATAGTTCTTGACTAGCTTTGGCCCTGTTCAGACCTAGTGTCCGGCCTAGTTAAAAATTAGGTTCCGGGGCTTATTTGAGGGCCCAAACGAGATCTAAAAATTATGAAAATTGACAGGCAACTACATCTAAGGCTCCCCAAGCTCGAGGACTCCTCGGCTTGTACAAAATGGAGCTACAAAAAGGTGAAATGATATTTACAAGGGTTCGTAGTGATGAGAATCACTTTAGAATGATGTGGGGGTTTTGAAAAAAATAAGTTGCCTCAGTGCTAGATCTTCATGTGTGTCCATACTTGCTTCTTCCCGCATCCTGTCAACACTCTCCCCCCCCTAGGGTCTATCGTCTCTGACAGACCTCTTTTCCGCCGTTTGATCAATGTATTGTTGCAGGAGGTCGGTTGCCAATTCTTGTTCTTTGATTTTTAAACCTCTGATTAGATCTCGTTGCAAAGCCTCCCAATCCACTGTACCAGGCATGTCAGGTTGTGGCATCGTGTAAAGCTCAGAATGCATCGTTTGTTCGCATGCAAAGAGATGGAGTAGATGCGTAGGCTGTGGCGCAAATACCTCTGAATGTGCTTCCCAAAACCCCGTGGTGAACATATCGTCAAATGTTTGCTTGTAGCAGGCAGGGAGATATCTTATGCGTGCATGCCATGCGTAAGCCACTCGTATGCTCGGGGTTGTGCTCATATCATATAGCAGGTCGTAATTACCATTAATAAACCCGGGAATAGGAGGTTGAATACGGCATACATTGCGAAAAGTTTTGAGTACGACCTGCATCATGTCGAAGATCTTGAGCATCATCTGGGCAGCGACATCTGGCATAGGGTGGAGGCGTGGTATCCAATGTCTGATGGTTGCAATCATGTATGACACTGTAGGAGTACCGGTTGGGGGGGCGATAGCGGGGTAATTGAGCCATTCTTTACAGTTTGCGTTATTCTGAACCTTGATGGCAAAAGCTTTCCATGATCGGCGTCTTTGCACTGGCCCAAAACACGGATTGTACCTCAAATGCATGGGGGCATGATCCCATGTTCGAAGCATTTCTGGGTAAGTTTCGAGTAACTTTTGCCTCCACGTTGGTTGGAATATGACCCCTTTTCGTGCCGCTTCTGGTATGTCTTCTGGTTCGAACTGTGTGGCAAATGTGGGGCACTTGTTGGTGACCCGTTTGATTTCTGCATTGTAGTCAGCTAACAGTACAAAATAGGGCTTGTATTGCAGTTCTGAACTAGTGATAAGGCGTCTAGGGGCGATGTGCCTGAAGTATTCTGAGTGAAGGATGGTGTCCTCAATGGCCTTCATTGCCAGCATCTGAGTGGATATCCGCTCCTGATGAGTTTGCCCCATCTCCTCTACTTGTTTCATCCATGCTGATGGGGGTTCCTCATAGGTATCTTGACCTTCTTCTGTTACGCGTCCTCCTGGGAATGGTTGAGGCTCGTAGGCGTCGACTAATGCTTCCTCCACTGGGATGGTAACTGCTTCTTCTTCTGACGGTTGCTCTGGTGGGGAAGGGGGTCATTCGTACTGCATCAACTTCAGTTTTAATTCTGCGATCTGCTGCCGTAACTCTAGCACGTCGTTGGGCGTTGAAGGTTCAGGTTCGGTTGAAGTAGCAGCGTCTGTCATTTCTTTATGTTCCTGTCGGTGTGGTGTAGACTCTTGGGGTCTCTGCAAGTCCTTTAGCTGGTCGGCAAGCTGATCATGTGCTTCTAACAGATTGGCATACGTTTCCAATATTTGTTGTATGTTCTCTGATGGGACCGCTTGAAATTTGACCGGGTCTATGGGTGCTCCCGGGGTGTTCTCCATGGCCGCCTCGAGATTCTCTTGGTTTTGTTGTTGAAGCCGTCTGTTTTCTTCTTGAGCTGCCGCTAGATGTCGTCGTAGCAAAGCCATATTTCGTTGAAGCCTTGCGTTGCGGCCCATCTGATCTCGCAGCTGTTCCTCCATGGCTTTGCGCTCTTCCATATGTCTCGCCTCGAGTTGCGCATTTGTCTGTTCGAGGGCGGATATCTTTCTTTGTGACTCCGTATGACTGAACTCCAAAGCATTGACACGCTCTTGGAGAGTTGCTGAGAGGGTGCATAGGTCTTTGTTATTTTCTTCCAACAATGTATATTCCTGCTTAAGCTGAGTGGCAGCTTCGAGCATCGTGTCGAGTGCAAGACTAAATGAGGTGGATGCGGGGGTAAGGATGGAAGATGCAGGGGGTTGGGAAGTGGGAATGGGAAAAGTGGATGTTGTGCCTATCGTGTGTGGAAGTGGTGATGTGAGTGTAATAACATGTGATGGTGTTGTGAGAACAGTGGTAGTGGGTGACCCAGTGGATGGTGAGATGTCCATGGGATCGGACATGAGAGAGTGTGATTCGTGAAACGTGAACACCGGGATGGTGGGTGGTGTGATAGTGGTGTTTGTGAATGTGGGGAAGTGAACTTGGGGAAGGGACTTTTTCTTATGTTCATCAACCTGTCGAAGAATGTTTACAAATTGGGTCCACAAGGAGGGTTGGGTGATTAGTGGGGTGCCCGGGGCAGTTACAAGGGATGGGGTAGGTAGAGTTTGGGGGGAAGGAAATGGAGGGGTGGACGGTAAAGAGATGGAAAGAGTCTGACTAGTGACAGATGGTTGTCCAAAGGCAAGGGGGAAGAATGGGTGACCTAATTGGGGTTCAAAAACCTGAGTGACAGAGATGGATGAGGGTGAAGGAAGGAAAGTGGAAACGGGGGTGTGTACAATGGTCTCACTATAGGAGGAGAATGGTTGTGTAGAAAGACACGTGGAGAGAGGCTCTGAGGGTGGGATAGGAGATGATGGGGGAGATGGGGCATGCGTAATTTCCTCCGGTTCATCATTGGGCCTAGGGCTAATCATGTGCACATCTTCTGTTGTGGACGTAGCTAACGCGGTAGAGACTTCCATTTGAATCATCTTTCCGTGTCGAGGTCGTGTATCCATTCTTCTTTGGTCGTAAGCAGGGTTCTCTTGATAGACCAAGGTTCTCATTGCTTCACTGATGCCACAGGTGTTCGCCAAAAGATTTAGCGATTCTACAAACTGGGGATCGATATGCTCTGAGTGTAACATCTGGTTTACTAGGGCCCTATTTGCTTCTTCTGTCATCTTATGGCGTCGTTGTACCTGCTTGATTGTTTGGTATAGCCGTTTGAGCTGTGCCGTATATGCAGGGGCTTCGTCTTCACTCTCTTCTGGGTTATTCCTTGGTGCCTGCTCCTGAGCTTGTGTGTTTGGACTTTGAGGAGGTTGCGTCACTCCTAGCTCCTGTACGCTGCTTGTCTCACCTCGTGCCTGTTCTCTTTGGGTTGATGTCCCCGGATCGATATTGTCAGGGCAACCTTCACTGTCTGATAGATGAGCCGTCTGCAGAAATGTTTCAAAATCAAAATTTTGGTCTTTGGTGAAAGTGGCCATCGCTGCGAATTCTGCATCGGTTGGTAGCGGAGGGGCAGAGGGAGTGGGCTGTACCACCTCTCTTGGTCGAGACTCCTGGAGATGGATTGTGATTGGTGCCACCGGGGCTTCCTCTCTAGTGGAGACTTCGGTAGTGGTTGCTGGAGGGATCAGGACTTGTGAAAGGGATCCACGCATTCTTTTTGCAGGCTGACTCCCTGACTTTCGCCCTTTAAACAATTCTAGATGTGCATACTTTAGGGCTCGAGCAACTAGCACATCATACGCCAGACATCTGTAGATGATTCTAGTCAACGCACAGCAACCATGTAGAGTGGGCTTCCTCACACCCCGCTTGCCTGCCTCATATACCTGATCTAAGATCCATACTGGCATCTTAATGGGCAAGCTTCCGGTCTCTGCTAAATACAGTCCGTACCATATCTTCTTGTGAGGCTGAGTGAAACGGTCTTGAGCTGGAAATGCGAAGTGCTGGAGGCACATCCGCAGGGGTATGGCGATGTTAGGGGTGAGGGCGCACATGTCTTTGAGCTTCTTGACTCTATTGCTCTTCATTGATTCTGGTATCAGGGGGTCGCGATCTGAAGGCACATGAGTGCCATACATTTGAAGGGCTTCCCTGATTAATGTTACATTTAGTTCAAACTTCCTCATCTCCTCCAGATTAGATAAGGAGGGCACCCAGAATGTGCCTGAATGATCTTTATCCCCGGTAGGTTTCATCGTAGCAATCAAGTAGTAACACCTGAGGAAGTCAGGTTTTGGTAGAGCTGCACTGAAGTAAGTTTGCAGTCCTGCCTTTCGCCAGATCTCTTGAAGGGGAGCTGCATTTTGTAAGGCCTCAAATTCTCTTGAAAAGAATTGGAAGGTCCACCAAACCCCTCCACACTCCATCTTGGACTCCCAGATGTGGTCCGCGTCTCCCAAATCCCCTGGCATTTCATTGAACCAATGGGAGTGCCCTTTTACTCTTTCGGTTAGTCCACTGGGTGGATCTGGAATAGGGATTCTTCGCACATTCAAGAATTCTTCAGGTCTAGCCGTTGGTGGAGCTTCCACTGGCATGGCATCCCAGTTGATGGGGGCACCAGATCCTGCCTGAGAGCTTGTGCCTGCCGCGGTTGCCATGAGAGTAGGTCGCTTATCTGCTGGAAGACGAAAGGCACATTAGTGTTGCATAGGAAACAAGATGTAATGGTGTTCCCTTCACAATACTAACATGACAATCCCGGAGGTCAGTGGTTAGTGGTGAGGTGTTTATGATATGTGTGAGTGGTGATTAAAGGTCAGTGTCATCCTAGATGCATACTTTGGTTATGCAATGGGCTCGGAATGCTTCTACGTTAGTGTGGACGGATTTACAGAATAGGGTCAGGGGGTTTAGTACACCGTTTAATTCTCCACACTTTGATACAGGAGTCGTAGCTCTTAGAGCTAAGGACATGTGAAGATTTCGGTCTGAGAGTGTGATGTATGTGGGATCTTGTGGGTACCCATTTCCAGACATTCCTGGGGTTGATGGGAGTGTGGAGATGGAGAAGGAGGTGAAGGTGAAGATGGAGATGGAGGAAAATCAGAAATTTACCTACTACTTACCATTCCAACGCGTCCTCTCTACGTCTTACCATCACACGCTCGTCCTCAAAGCTCGATCCCCGGCAACGGCGCCAAAATTTGGTGTAGCTCAGTGATGAGTAGCACCTCCTTTAATGTCAATCCGGGAAGACATGAGGATGGTATGAAGACCACGAGCAAGTGGAAGCACAAGTGCGTGAGTGAGAAGCACACAAGCATGCACACACATACACACACACGCGCACACACAGTAAGAACAAAGAGAGTAAGACAATGGAATCACTTCTATTGCAAGAAAGTTCTCATACAAGCTCAAACTACAAGAAGCTACCCCTAAAATGAGCTCTCTAGCTCTATTTATAGTTCTTGACTAGCTTTGGCCCTGTTCAGACCTAGTGTCCGGCCTAGTTAAAAATTAGGTTCCGGGGCTTATTTGAGGGCCCAAACGAGATCTAAAAATTATGAAAATTGACAGGCAACTACATCTAAGGCTCCCCAAGCTCGAGGACTCCTCGGCTTGTACAAAATGGAGCTACAAAAAGGTGAAATGATATTTACAAGGGTTCGTAGTGATGAGAATCACTTTAGAATGATGTGGGGGTTTTGAAAAAAATAAGTTGCCTCAGTGCTAGATCTTCATGTGTGTCCATACTTGCTTCTTCCCGCATCCTGTCAACAGTGACCAATCACGATTGTCTGGGATTAGGATCGTGAAAATCACGATTTCCTTCACAAGATCGTGAAAATCACGATTTCCTTCGCAGGATCATGAAAATCATGATTTCCTTCACAAGATCATGAAAATCATGATTTCCTTCATAGAATCATGAAAAACACGATTCTATTCAAAAGAATCATGAAAAACACGATCCTATTCACAGAATCATGGTAAAGACGATTCTATTCACAAAATCGTGGCAAACACGATTTTATTCACAGAATCGTGAAAAAGACGATTCTGTTCATAGAATTGTGAAAAAGATGATTCTATTCATAGAATCGTGGTAAAACACGATTCTATTCATAGAATTGTGGAGAATCTAGAATATTCACAGAATCATGGTAAAGGTGATTCTATTCACAGAATCGTGAAAAAGACGATTCTATTCACAGAATCGTGGTAAAACACGATTCTATTCACAAAATCGTGGAAAATCTAGAATATTCATAAGATCGTGGAAAACATGATTCTATTCACAAGATCGTGGCAAACACGATTCTCTTCATAGGATCGTGGAAAACACGATTCTCTTCACAGAATCATGAATTAGTTGAATGATTTTGAGATCTGGTAATAAATTGTTCACACCTAATCAAAAAAGTTGAAAAGGAAGGAGATAGAGCCAGTGATAGGAGAGTTACAAGGAAAAGATTTAGGGCAGGTAAATAACATGGAAAACCTAAATGAAATAAATGAAGCCTCTGAAACTAGCGATTATAGAAATATTCTCAAGTATATGTATACAAATAGGTTTGGAACCTATGTGTATCAAGATGGTATGCATAAGTTTCTCATTAGGATGAGAAACCTAGAAGTTCCCTTAAATATAACACTAGTAGCACAATTTAAGGATGGCAGATATGAGGATAGATAGGGATGTGTATACATATTCTCACAAGATCCAGAAAGCTCTAATGATTTAGGGCAGTGTGCAGACAAGAGACCTTGGGAACAAAACCTAGGGCAACCAGACTTGCCAAGACAAAATGAAACTCACACTAATATTGAACAACAACAACAAGGTAGGAGAGTACACACTTCCCCAAATCCTTTTGAAAGAGAAGCAGAAGGAATGAATGATTTTCCAATCAGAAGGAGACATCAGTGCCAAAACCATGGAAGAATGCTTAGGCCCTATCAAGTAGCTAAATGCATGAAGAATCAATATGAAGGATATTATGATCCTCATGCTCGTGCTGCAGAATTCAAACAATTAATTAGGGTAGAAGAAGTAGAGGATTACAAAGTACAATTTGAAGCATTTGTTCTAACCCTAACTGGACCTGCATTATCTTGGTTCATTCCATTGAGAAAGGAAATGTATCCAGATATTGAATCTTTTCGTGAAGCCTTCATAGGGGAATTCTCAAAAACTGGAATAAAACATAATACAGCTACCCTAACACATAGTTTTAAACAACAAAAAGATGAAAATGTTAGAGAGGCAGCTAGGAGATTCAAGCAATACATTGATAGATGTCCAAGAGAAGAGGTACCATCCATGGCAAGACAAGTATCTCTATTCATAGAAGGACTGAGAAGTGCACAATTAAGAACCTTGGTGTATTATAGGAGATGTCCTGATCTAGGAGCATGTGTGAAAGAGGCAATAGACTTAGAGGATAATAGAGGACAGGATTTATTAGCTTTTGACCAGCCAAGAACAAATGAAGATAAAATTCCACCAACAGAAGAATTAGCACAAGCTATTGCTAAAGCCCTAGAAGTTAACACCAAGACAAATTTGATAAACACCAGGATAGCAACCAATAAGAAATGTTATAATTGTGGAGAAAATCATTTGGTACAACAATGTCCTTATCAAAAACCACAACATTTGCAAGATAGAAAAACACTCAAATACTATACATTAGAAACAAAATGGACAAGCCATACCAAAGAAGAATGCTTCTACAATAAAAAACCCATTAAAGAAAGACAATATGTAAACCAACACAACTTACAAAGAGAATCTCGATTTGTTGAGCAACCAAGACCTGTACTTGGACAACAATCACCTTGACCAACAAATGTAGTGCCAGTAAAATACACACCAATAGAAGAAGAAAGCTCAAGACTCAGATCATCTTATAGAGAGGATTATCATTGGAATGAAGGATATCAGGAAGATTGGGAAGGATATGAACAGAGAGAACCAGAACTGCAAGCCTTGGACTTGGGAAACAAAAAATTTAAGATGGACACAGCCACATTCATGTACATAACTAATAATTACATGTCCAATCAGAAACCCCAATTCAAAGGAAGTCAAAAGATAACTTGTTATAGATGTGGGGGACATTTTATTAGAGACTGTCCACAACCTCCTACACTAAGAATAGAAGGAGCTTATTGCAAGGATTGTGGCAGGGAACACTTAATAAAGGACTGCCCAAGAAACCATCAAAAACAACAGAACACATCTAGTAACATACCATTAAAAACAGTTAACATAATGGAGCAAGAAGAATTGAGTGACCATGATCAAGTAACTGTAAATGCTATAACGAGAGCACATGCTAAACAACAAGAAGCAACAAAGGAGACACACACACAGGAACATAAGAAAATTCAATTTCCAAAAGAAAAGAAAAATAGACGAAAAGGAAGATGAGAATGGGTAAAAATTTGGAAGAAGAGACTATGGAACATTCAAACAATAGTCAACCACAAAATATACAGACTCAGGAAGAGGCAAAAATTTCACAAAGTCTGGAGACTCTAATAAGAGCATACAAGGGAAGAATACAAGATGGACCAAATCCTACAGATCATGTGATGGCATATTCTATGCCAAATTTAGAGGATGAAAGAATGCAAAGATGTAAAAAAATCATACAGGAAGCACAACTCAAAATGGGGGAACTAGACAATTATCAAACAAAAGTTGAAGAATCAAATACAATAGAAACCAAGAAACATTTTGATCAGGAAGATGTTTCACAAATAACCTTCTAAATCAATCTCGACAAACACTGTACAATTTTATCTCTCACCACAATGGAGGAGATAGTAAAACAAAATCCTCACTTACAAAACAATATAAAAAATTGGGAAATAAAGTCAAAGAACCTAGATCCACAATAACAAGAAGTGGAAGAATTGTTGTACATACATATTGATAAAATAGGAGGATATTGTGAAGGAGAAGAAGGGAACTCAACCTTGAAAATACAATTTGGTAATAATCATGCCAAGGCCATATTAGACAGTGGATCAGGAGTGGCTATCATGACTAAACAAACCTGGGAGAAATGGGGAAAAATGAGTTAATACCCACTAAAATGAGATTACAACTTGTAGATGGACACATAGAAAAATGCCTAAGAATATGGGAAAAAGTGATTGTGGAAATATGTGGAATAGAAATAGAGCATACTTTTTCCATAGTTGAATTCCCACAATCCACTTCATATGAAATCATCCTAGGAAGACCATTTATGAGACAAATGCAAATTGTGCAAGATTGGGGTAATGATTATCTATATCTTCAAAGCAAAGGAAGGATAGAGTAAATTTAAGAAATGGTCAATATTGTGATATGTCCCCTCAAGAATGGTTCAAAGTACATCAAAATCAGGAATTAAGTGAAGAATCAGGGAGTGAAGATCAGAATGAAATAGAATCATCAATTTGGAAATGTAATATGATAAGGAAACATACAGATAAAAAACGATGTTAAAAAAAGGAGATTGTCTAGGAGAAAGGAAATCACAAGATGAAAGCTACATACCACAGAAATTTAAGGATGAAGAATTTGAGCCTTATGGTTGGAATTAGATTTTGACCACCAATAAAGGTGTCAAAAATAGAGGAAGACCAGGAGGAAGGAATAATATTAAAAAATGGGAAAACACAATATTTGGAAGAAGTGGAAGCTACTGATGTTATAAAAGACAAAACCTCAAGAACATATAAAAATAATAAGCACAAAAAAATAGAAAAGAATCAAGAAGTTGAAAAAAATAAAAACATAAAGAAAGAAGATCAACAAAACAATTTGATGTACCTACAAACTTCAAAACCTATGAAGCAGAAGACAGGTTACTTCTAAAAATAAAACCAAAAAGAGAGAAGAAAAAGGGGGAGGCATATGACAATGAGGAACAAACTAAGAAGGTGATGATCACTCAAGAAGAGGGGGAAGAAAGACATATTGTAATGACTGATGACATGACAAATCAAGAGGAGGAAGCATTGAGAAATTTGGCAAAAACATATAGAGATGTGTTTGCTTACAGTTACAAAGATTTGAAAGGAATTGATCCAAACATTTGTGAACATAAGATTCCTATTACTCTTGATACAAAACCTAGCAAACAAAGACACTATACATTTAATGACAAATGCTCTGCTAAAATAAAGGAAGAAATTGACAAGCTGCTGGCTGCCCATTTCATCTATGAGATTGAGTATACAGAGTGGATATCTCCTATAGTTGTGGTACCTAAAAAGAATGGGAAACTCAAGGTATGTATTAACTTGAAAAAAGTTAATGCTGCAACTATAAGGGATAGCTATCCATTACCCATAACAGACCATCTTTTGGAAAGAGTTGCAAGAAAAGAGGTCTATAGCTTTTTGGATGGTTTTTCAAGATATAATCAAGTACCAATAGCTTAATTAGAAGACCAACATAAAACTGCTTTTTCCACAGAATGGGGAATCTATGCCTTTACGGTTATGCCCTTTGGTTTAACTAATGCCCCAACAACTTTTCAAAGATTGATGTGTCACATATTCAAGGAATTCCTTAGAAATATAATGGAAATTTATGTGGATGATCTTTGCACTTTTTCATTAAAAAGACAAGATCATTTGAGGTATCTAGAAAATATATTCAAAAAATGTAGAACATACAGAGTATGTTTAAATCCAGAGAAATGTGTGTTCTTTGTTAGGCAAGGGAGAATGTTAGGTCACATAGTTTCTAGAAATGGAGTTTCAACTGATGAAAGAAAAATTAAGGCTATAGTGGAACTTCCAAGACCAACAAATGTAAAAGAACTTCAAACTTTCATGGGACATTGTGGGTATTATAGAAAATTTGTACACAAGTTTGCAGACATTGCAAAACCCTTGTATGCTTTGATCACAAAATTTGAGTGGACCAAAGAGTGTGACCAAGCTTTTGAGACGTTAAAAACTTGTTTGGTAACAACACCAATTCTAAAAACTCCACAATGGAATAAAATTTTTCATGTTCATGTGGATGCTTCAATTATGCTTTGGGATGTGTGTTAGCACAACCAATAGAAGGGAGCAAATTAGACTTTGCAATTGCTTATGCTAGTAGGCAATTGAATTTAGCAGAAAAAAATTATACAACCACTGAGAGGGAAGGGTTGGGAATGATATTTGCTGTGAAAAAATATAGACATTATCTTTTAGCCAACAAGTTTAAATTATTTGTGGATCACCAATCTTTACTCTATTTAGTAAACAAACCATGCCATACAGGTAGGATAGTCAGATGGTTCCTCCTACTGATGGAATTTGAATTTGAGGTAGTGGTCAGACAAAGAAAAACTCATTTAAGGGCAAACCATTTGTCCAAACCAAAGGGCCAAGTACACCTTTAGATGATGACTTACCAGATGCATATCTATACAAAATAGAAAGTATTCCTGAATGGGCCATGACTTTAGTACCTTTGCTAACCATGGGACCTTGCAGAATATCTAGAAACAATACACATCTGGTATTACAAAGTAGGAATTTTGCACTACTAGCTAGACATTTGTATCACCTCAATCATATGGGTATATTGGAATATTGTACTCAGGAGTATTTAAGAAGAGCTCATTGTTGGAATCCTTGTACTCATGCTTCCATGATAGTCACCTTAAATAATCTCAATAGGATGGGAGTACATTGGCCTAATAAGATTCAAGATGTAAAAAAATATATTTCCAACTTTTGGGAATGCCAATCTTTGCAAAATTTAGGAATTACAACCTTAAATTGGTTTCAGAAAAATCCAGAATGGAGTGCAAACATAATTGAGGAGTTGAAAAGAAATAAGAAAGGAGAGCCAGTAAGAGTTAGTGCAGACTCAAGGAATTTACAAATGATTTCTGAAGAGTATCAACTAATAGGAGATCAATTGTACAAGAAAGGGATGGATGGATATTTAAGAATCTATGTTCCTGAAAATAAATATATGAAAATGTTAGAGATGGCACATTCTAGAGTGGCAAGAGGACATTTTTCAAGTGAAAGGACTGCTAAACTCAAATTATATTTTGGTTTTTGGTGGCCAACTCTATTTTCTGATGCAAGAACATATGTGAAAAGATGTGACATTTGTCAAAGAGTGAGTCAACCAAATAAAAGAGACAATATGCCATTAGTACCACTTATTTCAGCAAGAGCATTTAGCAAATGGGGGTTGGATTTCATTGGACCTATACACCCTCCAGCAAAACAATCCCATGCTGAATATATACTAGTAGCCACAGATTATCTTACCAAATGGGCAGAGGCCAAGGCTACAAAAAGGAATGATGCTCAAACTACTCCAAGATTTCTTTATGAAAATATTATCACCAGATTTGGATTACCAATTGAATTGTTAAGTGATAGGGGGACTCATTTTTTGAACCAAATAATAGAAAACATAACTGAGTATTTCATGATCAGTCACAGAAAGTCAGCCCCTTATCATCCACAAGCCAATGGATTAGCAGAAAGTATTAATAAGGTACTTTGCACTGTTTTGTCAAAATTGGTAAGTACAAATAGGAATGATTGGGATTTGCAACTTAATCATGTCTTATGGGCTTATAGAGTGGCATACAAAACTACACTTGGAACCACACCATTTAATTTGGTATATGGACAAAATGCAATTCTACCTTTAGAATTCCTTATTCCAACACTAAAGGTGGGTAATCAATACAAGTGGAATAGACATGAGTTATCTGAGAGAGTGGTGGAATTGGAAAAACTGGGAGCTTCCAGACTTCAAGCAATCATAAGCATATATGCAAATAAGAGAAGGCAGAAAGCTTATCATGATGTTCATATTAAAGAAAGAGATTTGCAAGAAGGGGATTTAGTTTTGGCATATACAGTAAAGGAACATCAGAAAAAATTTCAGAAGAAGGGGCATGGACCTTATATTATCAACCAAATCAATAATAGTGGAGCTATCCAATTAACTAATATAGATGGAGAAATCATGCCAAATTACATAAGTGGATGTAGGGTAAAAAGATATGATCTTCCATCAACTGTTTCTGAATGGAGAAGGATACATCAAGCTCAAAACAGGAAAAAAGAAGAGGAAAAAATTAGGAATGAAGCTCAACAAGAGGCAAAGGAAAGGATAAGAAAAATCAAGGAGACTAGAGAATTTCTCTTGTGTGAAACACCTTTAAGAGTGAGAGAGCATTTGCCTATTATAACAATGAATCTTCATAATGATAAAATCAAGGTTTTGATAGATTCAAGTGCACAAGTTAATTTAATCAGTTCAGTTTTGTTGGATAAGTTTAACTTAAAAAGGACTGAGAGTAAAACATTTATCAAAACATTAGAAGGACAAATAATACAAAGCTTGTCTTCACCATCTATTAAAGTTAAGTTCAATGAAGAATATATAAAAATAGATTGTGAAGAATGGCATGATCATATGATGACTGAGAAATTGATTTTGGGACAACCATGGCTCAGGCAAGGTAAAGTAATTTTGGATTTTGAAAATATGAAGCTTAAGTTGACAATAAATGACAAATGGTTTTTAATGTTCTTATTGAGTGATGAAAAACAAGAAAATCAACAGGATATCTATGACTCAGATATGGAGGGATTTACTTTTCCACTAGAAGCTACGAAGAAACCACAAACAACATTTCTTCATGACCAAATCTATTGCAATCAAAAACAGGAGAAAGTTGAAGAAACCAAAGGTGTTGAAAGGACAGAAGAAAGGTGAAAAGTGTGGAATACTCAGAAACATCGAGATATCAAAGCTGAAAGGATGTGGTGACCTAGAAAGTCCAAGCACTGCTTATCAACAAAATAGAGCAACACTAAGTGGATGTGGAAACCAAAGACATCCAAGTATTGTGTATTAAAAGAAGATTTGTATACTCCAAAAAAGGAATCAACAGAAATTAAGTATTTTTGGGTTAAAAAATCAGATCTGCTTCAATGGAAAGAAAACAAGGATGAAGATACTAAAATAGTTCAAAAGCATGAAGAGTTACAGATGAAGGAAAAGGGAAAATGGTCATCTAATACACACTTGGGATTCTTGATAAAGAATTCAAAATTTCACCAGAAGGGAATTATGACATCCTGGAAATTATTTCCATTTACTCTACCTCATCCTTTTTCTAGGAAAAGAAATATGAGGGGAAGAGAGAAAAGAGGAAATTATTATTATTAAAAAAAAGAAAGAGAGAGAAAAAAATATAACATTTCTTTTGTTTATATAAGTTACATAGCACAAGCAAGATATAGGTTATAAATTGGCAAGATTAAGCAATCACTGTTTCTTCAGTCATTATTTAAATTAATTTCTTTTTAATTCATTCATTTTTTTATTTTTTTATTATTGAAAAAAAAAAGAGAGAAGGGAAGAGAGCACTAGACATCTTGCTACACATGTAATGATCACTTCAATTGAGTTATATTTTTTTCATTACATCTCAAAGACAAATGTGATTTCTTTTATGTTTCTTATGACTTATGTGGATGGTTTTTCTTTTGGGTATTCAAAGAAAAATGTGATTTCTTTTTATGTTTCTTGTGACTCATGTGGGTGGAGTTTCCTTTTGGTTATGATACATTTTTTCAGAATGGTGAATGCAAAAGAATTACCAATTCATGACTTCAAAGCAGAATCAGTAACATTGTCTAGAGGACATTGGTTCTTAGACAGTGAAGCAACAGTGGAAAAGGTGGAGCTGGAGTCTGATGAAGAACAAGATATTCCAGAAGCCGAGAAGATAGCCAAAGAAGTGAAGGAAACTCTTAGCATCATTGGACAGCATATTTTTACAGTAGGAGTTGGAGGCCATAAGTATACAATGCTATGTCAAGAATTCTACAAATTCCAAAAAATAGCAGTCAATTATAAAAGATGGAAAGCAGTGGGATTACACAGTCTACTGGATGAACCTTTATTCTTTATAGATTTTGGGAGAGTATCACAGGTTATGAACAGTCTACTGGAAGTTGGCAAACTCAATGATGCATATTTCAGGTGTTCAGTCAAGGACAAAGAAAACAAAGAGGTGCATATCACTATAAAAGCAGAGCACATCAGGGCAGCTCTCCAATTTTATTCAATGAGAACTAAGTTGGATAACAGTTTTGTCAAGAAGAATAAAGCAACCTATGCAAGATATGCTGGAGATAGATGTCTGCGGAAGCACGTGAACAGCACAAGGAAGAAGAAGAAGCTTGGAGCACAACACACAATACTGAATGTATTACTAGAGAATGGAAAAAGATAAGTAGCCCATTAGGGCAATAGGCACATATACAAGCTGGGGGAAAAAAACCTCCTAAAGAGGGAAAAAAGTGCCCCGATAGTCCTAGTGTGTTCACACACATCACTACCTAAATATATCAACAAATCCACCCTGGGAGTGATGCGGTGAACAAGGAGCTGGCACTCATGTATAAGGAAGTGCCAAGCTATGTGGAAATCACTCCAGAAAAGGAAGTAAGCCCAAAGCTTTGCAGAAAGCTTCAAACTTCTCCCTAGGCAGAGCCTTCGTGAAAAGGTCTGCAATGTTCTCCTGCGTGGGCACATATGCCAAGCTGATCTCCCTAGTAGAGAACCTCTCCCTGACATAGTGATAATGCACCTCAATGTGCTTAGTGTGAGCATGGAACACAGGGTTTCTCGCAACTGCCAATGCGCTCTGACTATCAGTGAAGATGGTGGTGGCAAAAGATTGGCCAACACCCAAATCAGCCATAAGGTGTCTTAGCCACACACACTCAACAGTCGTTGTGAAAGCTTCCCTATACTCAGCCTCATAATTGGAAGTGGCCACAGTAGGCTGCTTCTTGCTCAACCAAGATATACATGAGCTACCAAGCATGAAGCAAAAACCACTGGTGGACACACGAGTGTCATAGCAACCAGCCCAATCTGAGTCAGAAAAAGCATGCAAATCTGGCGGTAGTGATCCCCCCTTGGGATAAAACAACCCAAGTAGCCGAGTACCACTCAAGTAGCGAAAGATGCGCTTAACCGCCTTCCAATGCGTGACTCCTGGGCAATGCATAAACCTGCTCATCTGTGACACAACAAACTGAATATCTAGCCGAGTAATGCATAAGTAAATCAAGCATCCAACAACCTACTGATAGAGAACAACATCAAATGCATCTCCAGCATCATGACGACTCAATCGTAAACCTGTCTCCATAGGAGTGGCAATAGGCTTACAGTCTTCAAGGCCAAAATGCTACAATAATGTGTCAATATATTTCGTTTGACACAAAGCCATTCCACCATCAACTTGCATAAACTGAATGCCCAAATAGTGATGCAAATGCCCCAAATCAGACATCTCAAATGAGGCATGCAAATCAGCCTTGAAATCAGCAATATGCTTCTCAATAGGACTAGTGAGCAGCATGTCATCAACATAGACAACAATGATCAGAAGCACATCATTAGCATGCTTAACATATAAGGTGCTTTCACTTGGATTATTCTCAAAACTATGTGCAACCAGATAGGCATGTATCTTCTCATACCAAGCACATGGTGCTTGCTTTAAACCATATAATGACTTCTTTAACCTGCACACCTGGTTTTCATGCCCTTTCTGCACAAAGCCACGAGGCTTAAAAACATACACTTCCTCATGCAAGTCACCATTCAGAAATGTTGTTTAAAGCAAGCACGTGGTGTTTGCTTTAAACCATATAATGACTTCTTTAACCTGCACACCTGGTTTTCATGCCCTTTCTGCACAAAGCCACGAGGCTTAAAAACATACACTTCCTCATGCAAGTCACCATTCAGAAATCTTGTTTTAATGTCCAACTGATGTACATTCCAACCATGATGGGTTGCAAGTGCACAAATGCTCTGAACAGTAGTCATACGGCATGTAGGTGCAAAGGTCTCATCAAAATCAATGCCTCTTTCATGTGCATAACCCTTTGCAACAAGCCTAGCCTTATACCTGTCAACTGTACCATCAGGTTTACGCTTCAGCTTGTATACCCACTTAGTGCCAATGGCCTTCTTGCCAGGAGGCAAGTCACATAAAGACCATGTACCATTCTTCATTATAGCATCATATTCAGATTGCATAGCAGCCATCCAATTTTATGAATTCTGTGCTTCATCAAAAGAAACAGGATCATTCTCATCACAGAGACTACACGCAGCCATAGCATAGCAATCTGATGCAAAGGAGGCACTATGAGAGCCTGAACGAGTACGATATGACAAAGGTGCATCTAATTTGTTGTCACGCAAGGTCTCCACCAGCCATTTTGGCATAGTTTTTGCCTGCTCAATATCAGCTCTCTCATCAATAAGTGCATCATGTAAATCTGCATCAGAAATGGAATGATTTGCATCATCATATGAAACCTGCAAAGGCTGAGAAGTTGCCTCATCAGGACCAACACTAGACTATCCACCTATAAAAAGAGGCATCAAAGTATCATACATGTCTTTGGAGCTAACAGATGTCTCCTTAGTACATGAAAGCAATGGTTGAATAGCATCTTCCACAAAGAGAACATCACGGCTAGCCAGAATGCATTTAGTCTGTGGATGATGCAGACGATAGCCTTTACTTTCAGAACTGTACCCAACAAAAATACATTTTACTGCCTTATCATCAAATTTTCTGCGATGTTGTTCAGGCACTAGTGCATATGCCAAACAACCAAAAACATGCACATGAGCAACAAATGGCTTGCGGTCATGCCAAGCCTCATATGGAGTGATAGACTGCAGTGCTTTAGTGGGACACCTGTTAAGTACATATGTTGCACACATGACAGCCTCAAGCCAGAAACTATGTGGTAAATCCTGACTCTTGACCATACACCTTGCCATCTCCATGAGTGACCTGTTCTTCTGTTTAGCAACTCCATTTTGTTGAGGTGTATACAACACTGTACACTGGTGTTTTATCCCACGTTCCGCTAGAAATGCATTAAAATCAGAAGACATATATTCCCCCCCTCGATCAGAACGGAGGGTGCCCATTTTACAATGCTGACAGATTTTCAGCCAAAGCCAAAAACTGTTTGAAGCACATGAACACTTCAGACTTTGCCTTCAATGGATGTACCCATGCATGCCTGGAAAAATCATCGATGAAAGTCACGAAGTAAAGATAATTCCCAAAAGAAGGTGTCTACATAGGACCACAGACATGACTATGTACAAGCTGCAATTTCTGAGTAGCCCAAACTGAACCATCTTTTGCAAAGCATGAACGCTGCATTTTGCCCAACATACAGCCTTCACAAACATGTTTTCCAGGTGCCTCAAGTTTGGGCAATGAGGACACCCTTTCAGATTTCTACAGGCATAGCAAACTAGCAAAATTTAGATGATCAAAGCGTGCATGCCAAAGCTTTGCATCTGACATAGCCCGAGAATCATTTACTGCACATGCCAAATCATTTACAGATCTTTCATAGTCTATGAGCTTATACAGCCCACGACATAAAATGCCAGAAGCAATAATCACATCACCTTTTGACATATCATGAACAGTACACCTGTCATCAACAAATTTCACAACCAAGCCAATCTTGGCTAATGCAGAAACTAATAGCAGGTTCTTTTTTATCCCTGGCACAAATAAAGCATCTGACAAAGTGAAAGAACTACCATCAATAGTAGTCAAAATGATCTTACCAACTCCCATAACAGGATAAGAGGAGTTGTTGGCGCATGTAACAGTATTTCCTGTAGGGACAGGCTTGAGTGAAGAGAAGAATCTGTGCTGCAAGGTAATATGTTTGGTTGCCCCGCTGTCAAAATACCAAACATCTGAGTCTACTGCAGACATGCACTGATCATGAGAAGATGGGTCAAAATTGGAGACAGTAGTAAACGCCCATTCTTCTTCCTGCAAAAGATTTGCAGACTCTGTTTTTGGTGTAGAGGCCTCTGCAATAACCATTCCAGCCTCTTTCTTCTTTGCCTCTTTAGCAGCCAGTTTTGGACAGTTCTTTATGATATGATCATTCCCTTTACAGTACTTACAAAACAATTTCTGCTTTTTTTATTTCTTCTCATCTTTATCTTCCTTCTTCGAATATGCAGAATTAGCAGATTTCTGCTTACTAGTTGAAGAGCTCCATTTTCCTTTGCCCTTCTGACTAGCCAAGAAAGCTTGATCTGCAACTCGCATAATGGACTTGTTTTGCCTAGACTAATCTTCCTGCAATAGAACAGAGACTAACTCCTCAAATGATAAGACATTTGGATTGCCTTTCATCATCAACCGAAGAGTAAAAGCAAAACTCTGATATGAATCAGGAAGACCATTCAGATCGGTCTGCACAAGTGAGCTATCTGGTATAACCTCATCAGAAGAAATCAATTGTTCCTTCAAGTCTTTGATTTTCGTTAGGAAACTGTCCATAGAATCACCTTCATTCATGTGCTCACTCTCCAACTGTTTTCAGAGGTAAGCAACACGAGCCTCATTCCTAGCTTAGTACAATGTGGTAAGTGTATCCCAAGCATCCTTAGTTGTTCTACAAGAGAAAATATGAGGAATAATGGCACGTTTGACAGACAAAGCTATCAATGGATGTGCCTCGGCATCTCTGCCATCCCAACGAATCTGCTATGCAGTAGGTGCAACAAAAACAACAACACGAATAGGAATCTACGGAATATCATCTTGGACACCATCTTCATCAGCTCCAGCACATGTATTTGCAATACCTGTAGTCAGAGGTGTAATAGGACATCTTTCAATACCCTGCACAATGTTCCACAATCCTTTTGCAACCAATACATGTCGCATCATATAAGCCCATAATGGATAGTTGGTACCATCCAACTTATCCTCAACAGCCAGCATACGAAATACATCACTGCTTCCAGCCATGGCCGGTGACTAAAATACCTTGATGTAGAAAATTGATTGTATCTCAAAAAGTTGAACAGAACTGCCTCCACGAATTCTGCTAGACCTATAGCAAACTTCAAGATGCTTATACTGGTGAACAGAAACTGGTATATACCTTTGGCACAAAAAGACCAAATAGCCTGCACAAGCGCTGCGATAATGCGTTCAGACGCCGAAACGATCTCAGAATGCAATTTTGGCACCACAAAGCAAAGCAGTTTTGATCTCGAAAACATGTTGAGTATGCTCACCAAAATTCGTGCGATTCTGAGACTACAAACGGAGGAGTGTCGACGAAGCCCTAGATGAAGCGACGACCTGCTCTGATACCAATTGTTTGAGATAGATGTCTGCGGAAGCACGCGAACAACACAAGGAAGAAGAAGAAGCTTGGAGCACAACACACAATACTGAATGTATTACTAGAGAATGTACAAAGATAAGTAGCCCATTAGGGCTAGGGGTATATACAAGCTGGGGAAAAAAAACCTCCTAAAGAGGGAAAAAAGTGCCCTGGCGGTCCTAGTGTGTTCACACACATCACTACCTAAATATATCAACAAGATAGTCCAAATTTGTGGATTTCAAGTGTGAAGAATATGCCATCAGAATGTTTCTTCAATATTTGTGTTTTCCAAAGCTGCCTAGATATACAATGCCACATAAGCCAGTAACACTGATTATGTTCAATAATAAGGATAAGACCAAACCATTTGGAGTAGTGGATGTAGCTCCCTACATCCATGATCAATTGAAGGAAGCAACAAAACATTGGGAGCGGAGGAAGTTCATGAATGGAGCACAATTCTTAACAAGGATTATATATCATGTTTTAGGTATGGAGGATCAGCTGAAATTGGCTCCAGAAGCTCAATATTTTAGAAGCTTGATGTCAAGATTTATTAGTCCTTCTAAGATGATGTCCATAAGAGAAGTAGATGGCCAAGCAAGCATGAGGGGATCAGAAAGAAAAAGGAAAGGGGTATTAGAAGAAGTTATTTCAGTAAAGAAGAGAAGATTGGATCCCAAGAAAGTAGAATTGGAACAGGAGGAAGCAACGTAAAGAAGAGCATGAAGCTGCTCAGAAGGAAGTACAATCCTCGAAAGAACCTCATCCACCTCAAACAAGTAAGGAACATTTGTATACTTATCTGACTCAAGGAAACAATAAGAGGGCAATTTATGAAGCTCAATATTAGATGTTAGAGAATTATTCATGCAAAGCAACTGATTGCATACAAGAAGAAGTGGAACACTATGAAGAGCTTGTGGGTGTGTGTAGAAGTGCGAGAGACACACAAGAAGCACACACAAGGAGCACAAACGCAGCAAGACACACAGAGAAGACGATGGCTGGAATAGCTCTCTCTATTGATCGATGAACTGAACTGAAGTAAGATCTGAATAATATCCCTAAGTACAAAGTACCACCACATATGAGAGTATCAAGTATGTGGTAACATGGGGGAAAAAACCTCTAGCCAGCACTAGAGTAAAAAGTGCCCATGTATAGGGAAAAGGTTCACATCAAAGCTACTCGAGGAACACATAAGTGTAACAAACCCCCTTGGAGCGAATGATGTGAACACATACCGGGAGTGATAGATCAGCCCCCACAAGGTAACAAGCCTAAAGCTTTGCGAAAAGTTTCAAACTTTTCCCGTGGAAGAGCTTTGGTGAACATGTCTGCCACATTATCTTGTGTAGGCACATATACCAAATCAATATCTCATGCATGAAGGCGCTCTCTCACATAGTGATAATGCACCTCAATATGTTTGGTCCGTGCATGAAACACTGGGTTTCGTGCAACAGCCAAAGCACTCTGACTATCTGTGAGAATATGCGTAGCAGCATCAATCTCCATGCAAAGATCCATCAATAGGCGTCTCAGCCATATACACTCCACTGTCGCTGTGAAAACTACCCTGTACTCAGCTTCACAACTCGATGTCGCCACTGTAGGTTGCTTCTTACTCAACCAAGATATGCATGAGTCTCCAAGGAAAAAGCAATTACCACTAGTGGACACGCGAGTATCATAACAACCAGCCCAATCACTATCTGTAAAAGCATGCAAGCATGGTTGAACATCTCTGCCATAAAAGAGACCTAAGCTCAAAGTGCCTCGGAGATATCTAAACACACGTTTCACCGCTTGCCAATGCTTAATGCCATGGCTATGCATGAATCTACTCAACTGGGAAACTGCATATTGTATATCCGGCCTTGTGTTGCATGCATATATAAGACATCCCACAGCCTTGTGTCAAATGCATCACTGGAATCCTCAACTGAGAATCTAAATCCTGTCTCAATTGGTGTGGAAACTGGCTTGCAATCCTCAAAGTCAAAACGCTGAAGTAGTTTTTCAACATACTTTGCTTGATGCATAACAATTCCCCCCTCAACGGATACAAATTGGATGCCAAGATAGTAGCTCAAAAGACCAAGATAAGTGACATCAAAAGTATGCTGCAAAACAGCCATAAGAATGTCAAGTTTTGCATCACATGACCCAGTCAAGAGTATGTCATCGACATAAAGAACAAGCACTATAAGATCAGCCCCATTTTTGCGTACATAGAGTGTGCTTTCAATCGGACTACATGTGAAGCCAAGAGCAATCAAGTGCTTATGTATTTTGTCATACCATGCATGTGGAGCTTGCTTGAGACCATACAAAGATTTATGCAAGCGACAAACCATATGCTCTTTCCCTTTCATAGCAAATCCAGAAGGTTGCTTCACATAGACCTCTTCTTGCAAATCTCCATTTAAGAAGGCTGTTTTTATGTCCAATTGATGCACTTTCCAACCTCGATGGGCAGCCAATGCAACCACGGTACCAATGGTAGTCATGCGTGAAGTAGGTGCAAAATTTTCCTCATAGTCAATGCCATATTGTTGCACATATCCTTTGGCAACCAATCTAGCTTTGTAGCGATCAATGCTACCATCATATTTTCTCTTAATCTTATAAACCCACTTTGTACCAATGTCATTCTTTCCTTTTGGCAATTCACATAACTCCCAAGTACCATTCCTATGTATGGAATCCATTTCTAATTGCATAGCACTCATCCATTGTGGATCGTCACATGCATCAAAATAAAGTGGCTCTTCATTACATGTTGTAGCAATAAGAGAATAATCCACAAAATTACTTGATGCATGGTGAGAGCTTGATCTTGTTCTACCAAGTAAAGGTGCACGCAATTTACTGTCCTGCAAAGTTTGTTTCAGCCACTTTGGCATAGATTGTGCACTCTTGATACGCATGCGTTCATTATGTAAAACATCTTCAATATGTACATCATGTGTGGGCTGAATTTCATGCTCAGTTTCAGCCATATTTTGACGCAAATGTTCAGCCATATGTGGCTGGAAATTTCCAGCAGTTTTGGCAATTTTTGGCTAAATTTTTTCAGCCGTGTTTGGCTGGAAATTCTCTACATTTTCAGCCCTATTTGGCTGGAATTTTTCAGCCCTTTGAACCTGAGTTGGCTGGTCTACATGGCCATAGTCAAGCGCACCATTTTGGAACAAAGGCATGAGTGTATCGAACACATCTTGTGAGCTAACTGTTGGCAGTTTTTTGCATTCAAGTAGAGGGAAAACTGAATTTTCAGCAAATACCACATCTCGACTCACAATAATTGTGTTCGTCAATGGATGGTACAACCAATATCCCTTACTTTCAGCACTATAACCAACAAATATACATTTCTTTGCCTTGTCATCAAGTTTGTGACGTTGTTGTGATGGCACAAGAGCATATGCCAAACAACCAAACACACGCATATGACTAACCATAGGCTTATGAACATTCCAAGCCTCATAAGGAGTGATAACTCTCAATGCTTTTGTAGGGCAATGATTCAACACATAGTTTGCACACATGACCGCTTCCATCCAAAACTTATGAGGAAGATGCTTTCCTTTAACCATACATCGTGCCATTTCAAGTAGAGTTCTATTTTTACGCTCCGCAACACCATTTTGTTGAGGTGTATATGGCACCGTACATTGGTGTGAAATACCTCTTTCACGAAGAAAAGCATTAAACTCATGTGACATGTATTCACCACCACGATCCGTGCGTAGAGTCAAAAGCTTTTGTGAAGAAAAATTTTCAGCCATAGCTAAAAATGCTTTGAAGCAATACCTCATTCTTTGCTTTCATAGGATACACCCATGTATGGCAAGTAGCATCATCAATGAAGGTAACAAAATATACATGCTTCCCAAAAGATGGAGTCTTGACCGGACCACATACATCACTATGAACAAGTTGCAATTTTCTTGTAGTGTGTGTATGACTATCTTTTGGAAAAGAAGCATGATGCATTTTTCCAAGAATGCAACCTTCACATGCATGTTTTTCAATGGACTCAAGTGTAGGCAAACCAATAACCATGTCCTTCTTTTGCAAGTAGAGCAAACTATTGAAGTTTAAATGACCAAAACGAGCATGCCAAAACTCCATTTCAGCCATGGAAGAAGTATGAGCAACCAAGGCATTTGAGGCAGCCCTCTTGTATGTATCCATGTGATACAAACCATTACATAATGTACCGGACATCACGATAACATCGCCATTGCTGAAATCATGAACCATACACTTATCATCAACAAAGTGTACATGAAGTTGAGTTTTGGCAATCAAAGGAACTTAAATTAAGTTCTTTTTGATACCGGGCACATACAATGCATTTTTCAAGAGAATCACACCTCCATTTGCAACCGTAAGCTCAATTTCTCCTACTTCAATGATAGGATAAGAGGCATTGTTTGCACACACCACATGTCCTCCTTTAGGTGCATCTTTCAAAGAGGCAAAAAATCTTTTGTATGATGTTATGTGCTTTGAAGCACCACTACGAAAGAACCAATCCGAATCAGCCTCACTCACAACCATACATTTAGAATGTAAAGAAGCATCATAATGACATGTAACAACACATGCCCAAAAATCTTGAGCCATGTTAGCTTCATCATTCTTTGCATTTGCTGAATTTTCAGCAATAGACATGCCGGATTCCTTCTTCTTTTCATTGCGTTTAGCAAGCTTTCTACACTCATCAATAGCATGAACAGCCTTCCCGCAATATTTGCATCTCTTCTTCTTTTGCAAATCACCATCATTAGAGGAATGAGTGGAAGAGGAAGCTTGAGGCTTTGGTTTTGATGAACCAAAAGCTGAACCATACTTGCTTTTCCCCTTTTGTGAGATAGCAAGTGCTTGCGTTCCTTCAATCAAACCACTCCTATTCACTCTAGATTGCTCTTCTTGCAAAAGATTCTTGCAAAAGAAGAGACACAACCTCATCAAATGCATACATATTAGGATTTCCTTTTGCAACCAAACGAAGTGTAGTAGCAACGCTTTGAAAAGATTCTGGTAATCCTTTCAACAATGTAGAAATGAGTGATGCATCCGGAATGATCTCATCTATGTTTGCCAATTGCTCTTTCAAGTCCTTGATGCGTGTCACATACACATCCACCGACTCATTTTCAGCCATACATACATCTTCAAGTTGCTTCCTCAAGTATGCAACACATGCTTTATTACGCACGGCATACAAAGAAGCAAGAGTGTCCCATGCCTGTCTCGATGTAGAACATCACCGAATGTGTGGAACTATATGACGCTTCACTGAAAGCGCAATCAAAGCATGAGCTTGAGCATCTTTTCCATCCCATCTAAGTTGCTCCTGTGTAGGTGGAGAAGGAGAAACCACTGTACTCGAAGAAGACGCTCCATCTGTGACAGTAGACTGTGAAGTAGAAGCACCTACCGGTCTTCGATCTACATCTTCCACTATGTTCCAAAGTTGTTTTGCAACAAGAACATGCTTCATCATGTAAGACCACATCGGATAGTTGGTCCCATCAAGCTTATCTTCAGCTTGAAGCATGCCAAACAAGTCATTGCTGCCCGCCATTTCACTGAGGAACAAGAATGTGACAAAATCTTCACTTCGATGAAAGCTGAAATGAGTGCTGAAATTTCAGCTCACAGACCGTCACTCTGATGGCGATTCTGACTGCACGAATGGCTTCGAAATGGGGGTAAAACCTGAGCGCACCTGGTGGAAATGTTTCTGGGTTGCTGAAATTCACACTTCTATGCTCCGAAGTCGATTTGCACTGTTAAAGTGCGCGCGCCGCGATGCGAAAAATCGAAACTTGAGAAGAAGCTAAACCTGCTCTGATACCATTGTTGGGTGTGTGTAGAAGTGCGAGAGACACACAAGAAGCACACACAAGGAGCACAAACGCAGCAAGACACACGGAGAAGACGATGGCTGGAATAGCTCTCTCTATTGATCGATGAACTGAATTAAAGTAAGAGCTGAATAATATCCCTAAGTACAAAGTACCATCACATATGAGAGTATCAAGTATGTGGTAACATGGGGAAAAAACCTCTAGCCAGCACTAGAGTAAAAAGTGCCCATGTATAGGGAAAAGGTTCACATCAAAGCTACTCGAGGAACACATAAGTGTAACAGAGCTACATGATCAAATGATGGCTGTAGAAATTGAAGAGGTCTTTGTTAAAAAGGAAGTGGAATTGTTGGCATATTTCAAAGAGTTACAAGGTCCTCTTGAAACCAGAACTACAGTAGTGGTGAAGAAGAAGGTCTAGAAAAAACATATGCAAAAAAAGAGGTTAACCAAAAAGAATAAAGGAAAAGCAGTTGAACAAGCACAAAGGGAACAAGCATAAAGGGAGGATTCAGTAAAATTGTCATTAGAAGAAAAAAATCAGGAGGAATCCATTGCATTAGAAGAACATAGAATGGACAAACAAGGGATAGCCAGTTCCTCACAGTTTTTGACAGATTCAGAAAGTGACATTGAGAACTTTCTTTTGAAAAGTTTAAATCTCTCAGTACCTAGCACACCAATAGTGACAGTACAAGCCTCTAAAAAAAGCAAAACACCAGAAGATTTGAGCCAAAAGTCACAAGGAATGCAGGTCTGTGAAGAAGCAGCAAAACAAGTTAGTCCTGGGGAGGAAAAAAGGATATTAAAAAGTAAAGCAGTAATGAGGGAAGAAGAACTTGAAGCAATGAAAGAATTCAGTAGTGGATTGGTGGGCACAGGGTTTAAAGCAATATGGACAAAACCATCTCAGCAAACCTATTTCAAAATAAATGAGGAAAAACTAGAAGTAGAAAAGGAAGCTCAGATATGCAGCTCAGTGCACAATAAAGAAGATAAAGATCAGATTGAGGAAAGAGAGGAAGTATTGGAAAAGGTGGATTTCAAAGAGGTTAAAGAAGGGGATACAAAAAAAGAAATAAATCAAAGTATAGAAGAGGTACTTTATGATCTAAATCATGCTGAAGAATCCACACATACAATTGAACAGGAAAAAGAAGAAGAATTAGACCTTATGGACATAGATGAGCAGGAGGAAGGACAAAAGGAGCAGCAATTAAATGATCAGATAAAGATCTCAACAGAGAGTGACTCCACTGCAATTCAGGATAACCAAGTACAGACAGAGGAAAGACAGGTCATTGAGGAAAAACAACAGAAAATTGAGGAAAAGAAGGCAGAAGAAAGGGAAGAAGAAAAGGGTTATGAAGAGCAAAAGAATCAGGTCATAGAATATGAGGAAGAGGATGAAGAAGAAAATGAATACAGAGAGGAAAGGCAGATAGAGGTAAAGCAAGTGGAGTTAGAAGCTGGGTTAGAAAGGATACCCAAGGATATCAGGTCTGCCTGCAAAGTCATCATGAGAAATATAGAGCAATTCAGACCATCTAGTAGAAACATGATTATATCAGGAATGGTGGCTGAATCAGAGTTTATGAAAGGTAGTAGAATTATTACTGAACAAAAGAAAGAAAAGGAACAGCTAGAGGAATAGCTGAGGATTGTCCAGGAAAGAAATGACGATTTGACCAAAAGGATAATTTCATTAGAAGAACTGGAGGTTCAATAACAAAATAAAATTCAATTTCTTGAGGAAAAATGTTCTAAACAGATGGAGCATAGTAGCAAAATCGAAATGGAGTTGAAGAAGATGGAAGGAAGGTTTAGAACTCTTCAAAGTTCATATCAAATTATGGTCAAAGCAAATGAAGAAGGCCAAATGAAAGAAGAGAGTAAGATTATACAAGAAACACAGGATGAGAGGGAGGAGTTGAATAAAGAAATTCTAAGACTACAAGCAGAATTGAAAGAGGTTAAAGAAATGGAGAAGCATGCTAGTGTGCATGCTGCTAGCTCAATGAAAGGATACAATAAATTACATTTGGATATAGCAAAAGAAAGGAGTGAATGTCATTTGAGTTAGAAAAAGAAAGAAGTGAGTGGAAATCAGAAAAAGAGTTATGGATATCTCAGAATCAAAGCTTAATGTTGATGGTGGAGGAGCTACAGAAAAAATTGGAAAATCCACAAAAACAGATTGAAGAGCAGGTAGTAACCACACAAGCAGAGGAGTATGAAGGGGGAGAAGATAACAGAACTCAACACTTTGATGAACAAGAAGATAAAGAAAATGTTGAAGAATATCCAGATGAGTTTGTTCAAAAGCTTTTAATAGATAGGGAATCAAGAATGGAATTTATCAGAAAAATGCATAATGAATATGAAGAACAGATTGTGAATTTTGCTCTCAACAAAGGAATAAACCCAGACCAACACCATTGGGCAGCAGATGGTCTAGGTATACCATTTTGTATTATAATGGAGAGTATTAAAAATTACCAGATTGCAAGGGTAGGATTACCATCAAACAAATATTTGGAATATGAAGAGGATATTTATGTCACTAAGGAATTTTTTGAAAAGGCTAATCTTAAATGGAGAAACAGGTGGTTAGATGCCAACAAGAAATGCAAGAAAATATGGAAAGAGGCACCTATTCAGCTAAAGATCAATCCAGCCTATTGTCAAGTAGCAAGGAGAAGGGAATGGACAATGTTCAAGGAAAGAAGAAATGCAGGGCAGATTCGAGCAAAATGGCTGAACTTTCCAAAGGTAGCAGGACCTAAAGCAGGAACATGGCCAACAAAGAAGTATATGATTGATACAGTAGAGTCTGTTATATCTACATATAAAGATGTCAATGATCCAGCTTGCATTCTACTAATCAGAGTGATACGACTCATAATGGCATGTATAGAAACATTTACAGATATAGATGTCAGAACTCTCAATTACATTGGATTCAATTCACCGACTGATGGTTTACTTTTTGATCTAAGTGAAACTCCAGACCAAATTTGCTTAATGGCATATTACAGCAGAACAATATTTTTTGGTAGCCATTATCTCCAAATTTTTGAAGATGCCTTTGATTATGGATTTTTTGAAAGAGAGTCATAAATTTTTGGAAATCTATCAGTAGTTACAAAATCCAGACTTACTGCATATGAACCTGCATATTCAGAATACCTGAAGAAAGATGTAATAGATAAACCAGAGGCAACTGTACAATGGAGAAAAGCTCTATTTGAGATGGTGAATAATTTGGACATTATAGAAAGGAGGAGTCATGATCTATTGTCACAGGTTTATCAAAGAAAAAAGAAATGAAGGAAGCTCTCACAATTTGTCTGCGAGAATATTTTTTGTCAGGAGCCAAAAAGTCTAGGAGGGGAAGAATGTTAGAAGAAGCATTTTCTGAAGGGAAATTATTTATAAAATGTCAAAAACTTATAGAAATATTTATACAAATGATGCAAAAAGGAGGAAGATTCTTTCTCATGTAAATTAGAATCATATGTATTTTTTCTAGAATTTTTGGAAGCTCTTTGATAGCATATTTTTAGATTAGAAGGGAAAAGGACCAAAATTCAAGTGTGAAAAGGGACACTTGAAAAAGTATAAAGGATAATTTCCTCTATTTTGAGAGGGTTGGTTGTATTATTTTTGCTATCCAAGTAATGTGAAGATCTCTCCTGCAGAAAATCGTGTTTCTCCCTTTCATGTACTTTCTCTTGATTTGTTGAGTCTATTCTTTGTGTGATCCATGGAATTTGTAAGCTTCAGTTGTGTATTTCTAAGTAAGATGTATGAAGAGAGGTGATTCTTAGTGTATTGAGTAAGAAAGTGCAGAAGAACAAAGCTGGAAATGGAAATTCTCAGTTTTCACAGAATCGCGATTGTCTCATCTGTGTGATACAGGTACTGTTTTTGAAATTTGACTTCATAATTTAATCTGCTGTGGAAATGGCACACTTTAGGCACAAAGATCATTGAAAATGCTGTTGTAGAACTCAAGATAATCACAACCCTAGATATTTCCCTCCTTCTTCATAATTTCTCAGAAAAATAGTCATCTTATTCCTTATTCTTGGATTCCATTAACTAGAAGGGGCTGTGCTCTTTGCATACTTCCTGGATTGACAATTTAAAGATGTGTAGTTGATCCTTCATGCTATAATGATTGGAAAGGACAACTCCAAAGGGTAACAACAAACACTATTCCACCATCAACTTGCATAAATTAAATGCCCAAATAATGATGCAAATGCCCCAAATCAGACATGTCAAATGAGGCATGCAAATCAGCCTTAAAATTAGCAATATGCTTCTCACGAGGACCAGTGAGCAACATGTAGTCAACATAGATAACAATGATCAGAAGCACATCATTTGCATGCTTAACATATAAGGTGCTCTTAGTTGGACTATTCTCAAAACCATGTACAATCAGATAAGGCATGTATCTTTTCATACCAAGCATGTGGTGCTTGCTTTAAACCATATAATGCCTTCTTCAACCTACACACTTTGTTTTCATGCCCTTTCTGCATAAAGCCATGAAGTTGAAAAACATACAATTGTTCATGCAATTCATCATTCAGAAATGTAGTTTTAATGTCCAGCTAATGTACATTCCAACCATGATGAGCTTCAAGTGCACAAATGCTATGAAAAGTATCCATTCGGCATGTAGGAGCAAAGGTCTCATAAAAATCAATGCCTCTTTCCTAAGCATAAACCTTTGCAAAAAGCCTATCCTTATACATGTCAACTATTCCATCATGATTATGCTTCAGCTTGTATACCCACTTAGTTTCGATGGCCTTCTTGCCAGGAGGCAAGTCACATAAAGACCAGGTCACATTTTTAATGATAACATCCTATTCTATTTACATAGCAGCCATCCAATTTTCAAAATTTTGTGCTTCATCAACCAAAATAGGCTCATTCTCATAATAGAGACTAGAGGTAGCCATAGCATAGCAATCTAATGCAAAAGAAGCACTATGAGATCCAAAATGAGTACAATATGATAGAGGTGCATCTAATTTGTTGTCATGCAAAGTTTGCACCAGCCATTTTGAATTTGCCTCCTCAATATCAATTCTCTCATCAACAAGTGCATCATGTAAATCTACATAAAAAATGGAATGATCTGCGTCATCACATATAAAGGTTGAGAATTTACCTCATTAGGACTAGCACTAGACTACCCACCTGCAAGAAGAGGCAACAAAGTATCATGCATGTCTTTGGAGGGAACAAATGTCTCCTTATTACATGAAAGTAATGGCTAAATAGCATCTTCCACAAAAACAACATCACGGCTAACCAGAATGCATTTAGTCTGTGGATGATAGAGATGATAGCATTTGCTTTCAGAATTGTACCCAACAAAAATACATTTCACTACTTTATCATCCAATTTCTTGCATTGTTGTTCAGGCACTAATGCATATGCCAGACAATCAAAAACACCAGGTGAGCAACAGATGACTTGCAACCATGCCAAGCCTCATATGGAGTGATAGAGTGCAATGCTTTAGTGAGACACTTGTTAAGTACATAGGCTGCAGACATGATAGCCTCAAGCCAAAAACTATGTGGTAAAGCCTGACTCTTGACCATACACCTCACCATCTCCATGAGTGACCTGTTCTTGTGTTCAACAACTCCATTATGTTGAGGTTATATGGCACTATACACTGATGTTTTATCCCATGTTCAGCCAAAAATGCATTAAATTCAGAAGACATATATTTCCCCCCCTCGATAAGAATGGAGGATGCCCATTTTACATGCTGACATATTTTTAGCCAAAACCAAAAACTGTTTGAAGCACATAAAAACTTTGGACTTTGCTTTCAATGGATATATCCATGCATGGCTTGAAAAATCATCAATGAAAGTCACCAAGTAAAGATAGTTTCCAAAAGAGGGAGTTTGCATAGGATGACAAACATCATTGTGAACAAGATGCAATTTCTCAGTAGCTTGAACTGAATGATCTTTTAGGAATGATCAAGAACGTTGCATTTTGCCAAAAATACAACCTTTACAAATATGTTTACCCGGTGCCTCAAGTTTAGGCAAAGAGGACACCATTTCATTTTTCTATAGGCATAGCACACTAGCGAAATTCAGATGACCAAAGCGTGCATGCCAAAGCTTTGCATGTGACATAGCCTGAGAATCATGTACATCACATGCTGAATCATTGATAGATTTTTCATAGTCTATGAGCTTATACAACCCATGACATAAAATGCCAGAAGAAATAATGACATTGCCATTTGATAGATCATGAACTGTACATCTGTCATCAATAAATTTTAGTTTTGGACAGCTCTTGATGACATGATCATTTCCTCTACAATATTTGCAAAACAATTTTTGCTTTTCTATTTTCTTCTCATCTCTGTCTTTCTTCTTTGATTGTGCAGAATTAGCAGATTTCTCCTTACTAGTAGAAGAGCTCCATTTACCTTTCTCCTTCTGACTAGCCAAGAAAGCTTGATCTGCAACAGGCATTATGGACCTGTTCTGCCTAGACTGATCTTCTTGCAATAAAACAGAGACTAACTCCTCAAATGTTAAGGCATTTGGATTGCCTTTCATTGTCAAACGAAGAGTAGAAGTAAAACTCTGAATGAATCAGGAAGACCGTTCAAAATAGTTTGCACAAATTGAACTATGAGGCAAGACTTCATCAGCAAAAATCAACTGTTCTTTCAAATCTTCGATCTTTGTCAAAAAACTATCCATGGAATCACCTTCATTCATTTGCTCACTCTCCAACTACTTTTGGAGGCAAGCAACATGAGACTCATTCCTTACCTGGTATAAAGTGGTAAGTGTATCCCAAGCATACTTAGTTGTTTTGCATGAGCGAATGTGAGGAATAATGGAACATTTGACACAGAAGGCTATCAATGCATGTGCCTAAGCATCTCTGCCATCGCAACAAATTTGCTCTGTAGTAGGTGCAGCCGGAACTACAACACGAACATGAACATGAATAATATCTTCATCTTCAATGACATCTGCATCACCTTTAGCAACTATGTTTGTACGTGTAATAGGACGTTTTTCAACACCTTGCACAATATTCCATAGTCCTTTTGCAACCAATACATGATGCATCATAAAAGCTCATAATGGATAATTGATATTTTCCAACTTATCCTCAATAGCCAACATACGGAATGCATCAATGCTTTCATCCATGGCCATTGACTAAAATACCTTGATGAAGAAAAATGATTGTATCTCAAAAAGTTGAACAGAACTACCTTGTCAACTTTTGCTAAAAATGTAGTAGACTTTGAGATGCTTATGCTAGTGAACCAAAACTTGTATATATCTTTGGCATAAAAAGATAATTGCCTACATAAGCATTGTGATAGTGCACCCGGAGGCCGAAACGAGCTCAGATTGTGATTCCAAGACGACAAAGTGAAGTGGTTTTGATCTCCTAATCACCCTGAGTATGCTCACCAAATTTCGTGCGATTTTGAGACTATGATTAGAGCAGTGTTGATGCCCTAGATGAAGCGGTGACCTGCAATGATACCAATTGTTGGAGTTTGAGGTCTGCGGAAGCACGCGAACAACACAAGGAAGAAGAAGAAGCTTGGACCACAACACACAATATTGTATGTATTACCACTAGAATGTAGAAAGATAAGTAACCCATTAGGCACTATACAAGCTGGGAAAAAACCTCCTAAAGAGGGAAAAAGTACCCTGACAGTCCTAGTGTGTTCACACACATCACTACCTAAATATATCAACATATGAGTAATCAAATAATTTACCTTTAGGAGATGTAAAAGTTCTTAAAGAAAAGAACTTAAATGAAATAGAAAAGTTTTCTTATTTCATGGGTTTATACTTTCATAATGTAAGATGTTCCAAGTAATGGAACATACTTGATACATGAACTTCCCAAAGACAGGTAAAAATTCATGAATAAATTAGTGCAAGTGAACAAAAATATTGTTTTCTAAAATATTTCTAGTTAAAGACAAAAGCTATCATAGGATGATACCTCATATCTCTTTTCTAGTACATGTTTTTGAAAAGAGTATACCCATCAAATAGAGAAAATTGGTGTAAATTATGGATTAGAGAGTGCAAACGAATACCAATTAATTTCAAAGAACTTTATAACCACAAAATTAGATAAATCAAATCAACGTTTACACTTCTGTAAAGGTAACTGAAAAATACAAAAAAGTTTAAAGTTCTAAGTATACATTCCATAATTGTGTTACGATAATTAAGTATGTGGGAGGTTAAACTTAAGTTTACCTAACTTAAAAGGGATTTCTTCAAAGTGAAATTTGAAAGCATTAGTAAATGCTTAGACTAAAGTAGTATAGAGATTCTAGCTAATTCTAAAAGCAAGAATATTGTTTTATCACAATAAATTAGATGAATAACAAAAATAACATCTAGAATATAAGAAATTCAAATCACTTGGAACTATGATGGTTTTCTTTTGAAGAACTTAGTGAAAGAAGGATGGATGTTTTGATGCTTCCAAGACACAATATAGGTCAAGCAAAAGATCATGGAATAATCTTATGATGGAAGCATTTGAAAAGCTAAAAAAGGAGGTAATTGCTTTACTTTGAATTCTTTTAGAGGATTTGTGTAACAAGTATTCCTTAGTGATATGTTTGGACTTTACGAAACATAGCATCCACACATAACTACTGAATATAAAGCATGGTGGTATGGAACATCATATTTTATACTCACATCGATGTAAGACGGATGGTATGTGACATTGTGTTGAGAGTTCCATGCTCCACCCTTTTGTCCCAAGTCCACTTTCATTCTCATGCAAGCACATATATCCCACATGCAAGGGAATTCTCCCAAACTCCATATAAGCAAGGCCTCCCTTCACTCCTCACAAGCCATTCCACTCTAGCTCATTGCCAAGAGTGTGCTCCCACTCCTCATGGAGTCTCCATGCTCATAGAGCATTCTTTGTAAGTTCATTTCTATTTATTTCATTCATCATGTTTGCTTATCTTTTGTTCCTTCCGCCTTAGATTGATTAATGTGTGATTAATAGTAGATTAGGAGTTGTTGTTTTCTTTATTTCAACACATTGGACCTTGAAATGATAAGTATACTTTAGCCTTGGAATGAACCTTGAGGGGAAATTGAATCCCTAAAGGGATTGCAACTTCAAAGCTGAAGTTCAAGTATAAAATGGTTATAAAAACCTTCAAAACACTTAAAGTACAAATCAAAAAGTGAGAAGATCATGAAGTAAGAAACTTTGAGGATCTTCATTAGGATTCAATTAAGACAACGATGATCCTACTTGACCTATGGGAATCCAATGTAAAAGTATCTATATCAGAAATGATGTAAGGAATTTTGAAGACTGAGTACTCATAAAGGTATCTTCAATCAAGGTAAGTTAGAATAAGTTATTGCAAGTCCGAAGAACCTAATTGATAGTGCAACTCGATGAAATCAATCTCTTGACTTAAATATATGCATTGAAATTGCATTTAACTAAGGAGTCTCAAGACATTGTATGAAAGAAATATTAGCTTAGAAATAGCTAAAGCATTAGTGTCTTTGAGCAAATCATGAGTGCCTCTACATTGAGAGTTTGGGTGTGCATGTATTGTAACTTAAAGAAAAAAGGGAAGAGCGATTTCCAATAGACAAAAAGTCACCAGTGACAAGAGTGTCGAAGCTGTTTTAGATTGCGAATGGTGGCATTCAAGGCATGAGCCCTCAGCTTACCACTCAAGCAAGCAATGAAACCTAAGGCCCAATTCAGACTGAGCGGCGGCACTCACATGTCGCGTGCTCAGTCCAATAGGCTTTAAACAACTGTCACTTTTTTGGCTCTTCACACAGAGTGGCGGTACAGGGGCATAACCATGGTGACCTGGCGGTACAGAAACAGTGAAGCGATTCGGACCCCCCCTCCGCCCCAACGCTCGCGCTTGCATATATCTATGATATGCTCTGAATGTATGGTTTCCTGATTTGCAACATTTTCATTTGTATGATATGCTCTAAATGTATGGTTTCCTGATTTGCAACGTCTTCATTTGTTTTATCTCATTTCCAACTTCTTTATTATGTTATGTATTAAAGTGTTTCATTATCTCATGAGATGATAAATCTATCCTTTATTTTTTTATGGATAAATTATTCAAATTATGAAAGAGAAATGAAATTAACTCATTTCATTTGTTAGTTCTTCCACCCTTTGTATTCACACTTGACGACGGCACAAAACAAAAATAACATTGTTCCACCCTTAAGTGTGAATAGATGGGTGGCGGAACATCCTACTCTTCTCTAGTTTCAAATGGAACTTGAGAATTTTCTAAGCTTGTTCCACCGCCCTAGTGTGAAGCCACCCCACCCTAAAACACAGCAGTGTTGTCTTGAGCCGCCACCGAAATCGAGGTCCGTGAGCGTGGGTGCAAATGAGCTTTGGCCAAGCTCGCGTAAGACGCGAGTTCGCAAGAGGAAGCTTGCGAGGGTTGTAAAAAGTGATGACCGTTTTCTACGCTTTCGATCGTTGTTGTCATGCTGCGAGGAAGTCACTGTCGATTCTGAAGAGCTTTGTGCGGTTCGAAAGTTATCCGATCCCCCGGCGCCAACGTTCACGACACGAAGCTTCAATTTCTTCTTCAGAAAGAAAGTAGAAAGTCTGTGTCTCAGATACTCCAGTGAATCCATCATGCTCTTTCAAGGGGACTAAACCGTTCAACGCTGCTGACTCTACGCAAGGATAGACGACAACAGCTACGTCGATCCTTCTTGCATGACTGCAACAGAAAGTGATTCAATGTGGGACATGTGTGCTTTTTTAAAGAATGAGGTCTTTCATAAGACAAAGAGTCTTAAAAGAACAGGATGCTGCACATGTGGTTTACATTATTGCATCAAGGAATATGGAACAATGATGAACGCCCTCCATGTAAGATGGGAACCAAGAAATGGATATGTAGTTTCTGCTTTATCCTCATGCAATTTCAACAACATTTGAGGAGAGATGTGAGTTGCAAACACACCAGTTCTTGTATCTGCGGTGTGACAAGTCTGAGAATGAGACAGGAAAGCGAGCCCCAATCTTCAAAGTCAGGAGGGAGATTTCAAAGGATGATCCCCAATGTTCAAAAGGAACAAAGATGAAAGAGCTTGGATTTTCAAACGCATGAGATAAGTGCACACTTCAATTTCATAAAGCAGCACTCTTGGGCCATAGATGCCTAAATGATCCTTTCATCTAACCTAAGGTCATCAAGCCATCTTCTTTTTTTTTAAAATATAAATAAAGTTCAGCATTAGCATACTCTCCCGGACTTGAATTAAATAAAGAAAAGTACAAGAGAAGGGGACTAGTGCCCACGGGACCCCCCAAATCCCACAAAGCAGGGGATGACTTCATCAGACATGTCTGATAGGAATTTGAGCAATAAGACATGACTCTTGCTTTCCTCTTTCAAGCCTGGATAGCTCACACGATGCTTGTGAAGTGTGAGACAAATCTTTCATGATCAGAATAAAAGATGATGGCATTTCATATCCTAAATCTATAGCGCACATTATTTATCAGTAGTAATTCATAGGTGATTGTGGAGTATCTGTTACCGTTAGTGTCCATGTGAAAGGCCAAATGGCCACCGGACACTTCTTTGTATATGTTCTTTAATAAAACATATAGTGGTCTGGTCAGTCACAGACTGTAAGTTAGACCGCATTTGCAAGACTTAAGAAGTCTGTCTTCATGCTCCCTGTGTACTGTGTTTTCTGCGTATTCTACAGCCTCTGTGCGGAGTACTGTGTGCGGCCTCAGGAGCTCGGTTTTCTACTCCGAGCATATCGTCGTGGAGCTCTCGAGAAGGAGAGCGCACTGTGATGCATCGCCATCGAAATACTTCACTAGTATCAAAGCAGTTCGAGGCAAAAGCTTTGTTCCTTTTGTGTGAGCCAAGCGACCCCCCTCTCCTCCCAAGGCTTTCACTAAGGCGACGACATTCGAGTCACCGAAGTCACCGTTGGCTGTGCGAGAGGGAGGACCTCAATGATCAAGGAATATAGAGATTCCCGGTACTTCCCGGGAGGTCACCCATCCCAATACTGTTCCCCCTAGAGCTCGCTTAACCGTGGCAATCTCTTGCCACTAAGCTATACTCTTGTGGTGTTTGAAGAAGGGGAAAGACTAAGCTTGACATTACCTTGAACAAGTTTTGGTCCCTCAAAGCTTCATTTTTGCTTTCAAATCCTATTTCTGAAGTAATTTTGGGGTGTTTTTGGAGCCATTTCGGAGTACTTTCGCACATAGTTCTCTTCACACAGGTCCAAGAACATCAAGAAGAGTGTTCCTTGTACTTCTCAGACAATAAATATCAACCTTTGGGGCTGTATTTTCAACCACACTCGTAAAACTATAGGTTTCTCGAGGGGTTTTCAGTTTTGGTGGGAGCAGTCACTCTAAATTTATGCAGATTTTTAAAGCCTAAAACATCAGAGTTGACAGACACTTGCAGGTGTTATTGGTTAGTTTTTGGGCTATATATTCAGCCTTTTAGTATCATTTTACTGCATATATTTGTCACGAGGAAGGAGATAAGGAAGAGAGCTCATACACACACTCTCACTCTTAAGGAGAAGCACACACACATATTGAGGCACGGAAGAATGATCTTCTTCTTCTTCTTCTATTACATAAAAGGAATGTACAAGAATGACCTAAAAATAAGAATACAACCAGTGCAATATATAAAGACCAGTACATAAGGAAAAACCTAATGTCTGCGAATGAGTGAGCTGGCAAGAAACAAATGTGCCATCACTCTCGGTAGATAAATCTAATAAAGCTCAATGAAGTATCCCTGACATATACCGGCGTGACCACTATACATGTCAGAGAAACGAAAAATTGGTACGTGTCATCCTGGATCATCACATGTTGAGCTTGATATCTCAACACTCCCCCTCAAGCTCAATGCCATATCCTGTAATCCAAGCATCTTCCGAAGCTTCTTCAACTTCTCAGCTCCAAGTGCTTTGGTGAAAATATCAGCAACCTGCTCATCTATTCTCACATAAACAAGATCAATATCACCTTCTAATACCTTCTCTCTGATGAAGTGATAATGTACCTCGATATGCTTTGTTCTAGCATGGAAAACAGGGTTCCGTGCTAACTATATGCTGCTAAGATTATCACAATAGATAGTGATAGGCTTTTGCACTTCCACACCTAAATCTGCAAGTAACATCTCCAGCCATGATGTCTCACATGCTGCCATTGCAGCACCTCTATACTCAACCTCTGTACTCGACAAAGCAACAGTGGGTTGCTTCTTACTGCTCCATGTAATAGCTGCACCTCCAAGTGAGAAAAGAAAGCCACTAGTAGATCTTCTATCTGGAGTACTACCAGCCCAATCTGCATCGGTGTATCCATGAACCTGCAAATCTACACCAACTTCATAAAACAATGCATAATCCAAAGTAGCACTCACATAACGTAGAGTGCGCCTCAGAGCATCCAAATGTGACTTCCTGGGAACCTGCATAAACTGACTTTCAAGTCCAACAGTGTAGCTTAAATCTGTACATAGTAGCATTTTCCAATGCTTCACCTGATGTAGTATCCAATTTCAAATTCTGATCTAAAGGCATAGAAATTGGCTTACAATCAGCCATACCATACTTTTGCAGCATATTCAAGGCATATTGCCTTTGTGACATCCATATACCTGTTTCTGTATGTATAAACTCAATGCCCAAGAAATAGCGCAGCACACCAAGATCTTTCATGTCAAATTCCTGCATAAGAAGTTTCTTTACCTCTTTGATGCTTTCTTCATTATCACCACCTACAATCAGATCATCAACATAAATAGCCACAATAGTGATGCCATCATCAGCCTTCCTTACATATACTGAGTGATCTGCATCATACATAGAAAACCCAATGCTGGTTAAGTAATCAGCAATCCTTGCATGCCATGCACGCGGAGCTTGCTTCAGCCCATACAAAGCCTTTTGCAACCTGCAAACATATAGTGAGTGATCTGCATCATACATAGAAAACCCAATGCTGGTTAAGTAATCAGCAATCCTTGCATGCCATGCACGGGGAGCTTGCTTCAGCCCATACAAAGCCTTTTGCAACCTGCAAACATATTCTGGATGCTTTGAATCTTCATATCCTTGTGGCTGGTCCATATATACTTCTTCCTGTAACTCACCATGTAGGAAATCATTCTTCACATCCATCTGATGCAAAGTCCATCCTTTTGCTGTAGCTAATGCAACAAGTGTTCTGAAAGTAGACATTTTACCTACAGGGCTGAATGTTTCCTCATAATCAATGCCATATGTTTGTGCATAACCTTTAGCTACCAATCGTGCTTTATACCTGCTTATGCTACCATCAACATTATGCTTTACCTTGTAAACCCATTTGCAGCCTATGGATTTCTTTCCTTGCGGCAATGGAACCAGCTCCCATGTATCATTTCCATAAAGTGCAGCCATCTCCTCATCCATAGCTTTTTCCCAATCTGCGTTACCAATTGCATCTTCAAAACAAGAAGGTTCAGCATCCTGTATTATCTTTGTCATGTAGGCACAATGGCGAGCCATGTAACTATCATATGTCAATCGTTGCACTGAATTACGCATCCTCCCAGATCTTCTTGGTCCTGGGTCACTTCTTCTTGTATCATCTGCATGTGCCCTTCTTACTCCTGGAGTCTTCACAGAGGGCAATCCAAGTTCCTCATTAAGACTCTTTTCTGAACCGCTTGAATCTCCATCAACGTCTTCAAAACCTGCACCTGTTTTACTACCAGCAGAAAGCTTTTCTTTACCTTTCTTGGATGTATTTGATGAATTTGCTGGACTGAAATTTCCACGCAATCTTCCACTCCATGGATTTGAGTTGGAACTATTGCTTGGTGATGCATCCAGTCCACTCAAAACTTGAGATTCTGCACTAGATTTTTCAACATTTTCTTTGTCATTTGGTTCAACATTCAGTCCTTCTTTGGCATCTGCATAGAAGCTTGACATTTCATCAAATACCACATCTCTGCTCACCTTCACCTGTCGTGTGAGTGGGTTATAACATTTGTACCCCTTTTGCTCAAGGGAATATCCAATGAAGACACATTTTTCTGCTTTCGGATCAAGCTTCATCCTCAACTCATCTGGAACATGTACATATGCAATACAGCCAAAAACTTTCAGATGTGATAAGTTTGGTTTTTTACCTGTAAACTTCTCTTCAGGTGTAACTTGATGTACAGCAGCAGTCGGAGTTCTGTTCATGATGTATACAGCAGTATGCACAGCTTCTGCCCAATAACAATGAGGCATATTCTTCTCAACCATCAAGGCTCTTGCTATTTCTACAATATGTCTATTTTTGCGTTCAGCAATACCATTCTGTTGTGGTGTGTACCTGCATGAAAATTGACACCGAATTCCATGACTTTTTAGAAAACTACTGAACTCATTTGACATGTATTCACCTCCTCCATCAGATCTTAATGTTTGAATGTACTTCCCTGTCTACTTTTCCATCATAACTTTAAAATTCTAGAAGTGAGTAAACACCTCGCTGTTGCTCTAGCACAATGGTGAGAACCACGTTAAGAAGCTCCACCTCCTTAATGTCAATCCGCGGAAGAGATAGGAGTGATATGAAGATCGTGAATGTGAGATGAAGTGAGAGTGAAGGTGAGAAGCATAGAAATGCACACACACATACACACACACTACGAAGAGACAAGCAAGACACAATGGAAGGTGAGAAATCAACTCTATTACTCAAGAACACTATTACAAGCTCAAAAGAACTCTAACCTCAAACAAGCTAACCTCAAAAATGAGCTCTCTAGCTCTTTTTATAGTTTCTAGACTAGTTTTGACCGGTTTCACATCTAGTGACCGGCATAGTTAAAAAATAGGTCCTAGATGCTATTTGGAAGGGTAAACGGTGTTTAAAAATAACAAAAATTGATATGCTTGTTCTACCTAAGCTCCTCAAGCTCGAGGACTCCTCGGCTTGCACAAAATAGAGCTATGGATTACAAAATGGGGTTTTCTATGTTACATATGTTACAATAGTGATAAAAATCGTTGTTAGAGGTTTTTGGAAAGTATTTGAAAACATAATTCTTTGAAAAAAGATTCGACTGGCTCCCTGCTCCGTCGTTACATGCTTCCGCGTCTTCTATGCCTCTGGCTGCTTCCAACACCCCCCTCCCTCTCGCTTCTGTCGTCCCTGACAGAACCTTGTTGTGAGGTCTGCCGGATATAGTTGTGTAGGAGGTCTTGAGTGAGGGTGTGCTCGGAGATACGAATGCCTCGGGCCAGATCGGCCTCGAGTTTCTCCCAGTCTATTGGTTGTGGTTCTTCCGGTGGCGGGAGCTGATAGTGTGTGGAGTAGACCATTCGTTCACAGGCAAATAAGTGTAATAAATGTGTAGGCCTGCTTATGAATACCTCTGAATGGTATTCCCAGAAGCCGGTTGTAAACATCTCTTCGAAAGTCTGCTTGTAGCATGCCGGTAGGTACTTTATTCTGCAATGCCAGACATAACACACCCGTAGCGATGGCGTTGTACTCATATCATATAATAGATCGAAATTGCCATGCTCAAAGCCCGGGGTGTTTACATGAGGTGCCTTGACGCGTCGGAAGACTTTAAAAATCATTTGCATCATGTCAAAGATTTTGACAGTCATGTGCGCCGCTATATCGTCCATATGCTTTAGTCGAGGGAGCCAGTGGCGAATTGTCGCCATCATGTAGCCTACAGTTGGTAACTCGATGGGTGGCTTAAAGTAGGGATAATTCAACCAGTCCTAGCCCTGCTTATTGTTTTGTACCTTAATAGCAAAGGCAGTCCAGGAGTGGCGTCGTGGTACTGGTCCCCAACATGGGTTGTATTTTAAATGCAAAGGTGCCTTTACCCATGTACTCATCATTTCTGGATACTTCTGTAGTAAATCTTTGCGCCACTCTGGTTGATAGATCTCTCCTTGCTGTGCATCAAGTGGCAAATCGTCCTCCTCGAATTGAGTCGCATGCGATGGTTTCTTACCTGTCTCTTTCTCAATGGCTAATTGGTATTCAGCCATTAACATAAAATACGGTTTATACTGTAGCTCATGCCCAGATATGTATCGTCGCAGGGCCAAATGAGCAAAGAATGGAGACTGTAAAATTCTTTCTTCTATCATCGCCATGGCATGTAATTGTGCCTCTACTCTAGCTGAGTGCGTTGTCCCAAGTTCCTCAATAGTCTTCATCCACGCGGGGGTCGGGAGTTCGTAAGTCATCTGGCCTTCGGCCGTGACGCGTCCGCCTGGGATGGGTTGTGGCTCCTATGCCTCTTCAAACGTTTCCTCCACCGGGATGGTGATAGTTTCTTCCTCAGCTGGTAGCTCAGGTGGGGAATCCGGCCTGGGTGGTGCTTCATATACTGCAATCCTTGATTCAAGGTTTGATACCTGGGCCCGTAATGCGTTGAGTTCCTCTAAGATGTCAGGAGAGGGGTCCACAGGTGCTGGTATGTCTGGTTGTGCTGGTGCTCGTAACTGGAGTAATTTATGATCTTCTTTGAGTTTCTGTAACTCCTCGTTCATGCGATCGTATTCATCTAGCAGTCGTACATGATCCTCTAGCAGCATCCTCATCGAGTCTGAGGGAATGGCTTTGAACCGACTAGGACTCAAAGGTTGGTCTGGGTGGTCAAGAGCTGCTTCTAAGTTTTCTCGGTTCTGATCCTGTAAGCGCTGGTTTTCTTCCTTTGCTGCTGCTAGATGTCTTCTGAGTAAGCCCATGTTTTGTGTTAGCGTTGCATTGCGGACTGTCTGGGCTCTTAATAAGTTATCTAGGTCAGCAGTGGCTTCCTTGGTCTTTTCTTCGCTTTCTAGTTCCAATTTGTGATATGCCTCGCGTAATTCCTGGTATCGGGTGTTTAGAGAGGCATTCTCAATGGACAATAAATTAAGCTGCGACTGTAAGTCAGTGGTTGTCCTCTGCAGCTGCTGATAATTATCGCCAAGAGATGTGAACTCATTTCTTACTTGCGTCATACACATGAACATCTGTCGAAATGCATTATCTACAGTGGGTGATAGTATTAATGGGGTGCTAAATGAAGTTGCAGTGGGTGTAGATGCAAAGGGAACGGGGAATGGGGGTGGGAAGGTGGATGCTGTGGTGATTGTGGAAAATTATGAGGTGCCTAAATATGTTTGTGTGGTGAGTGAAGTGAGTGGTGGTGCAGTGGGTGGTGAGATGTCCATGTCATTGGACGTGTCCAATGTAGTGACTGTGAATATGGGTGTGACTGTGGGTGCTTGTGCTGGTGTAAATACGGGATTTACAAAGGTTGAGGAGTAATTTACAGGGGGGCTGGCTGGAGCAGCTTGGTGGAAAGGGGAAATAGGGGTTACAGTGGGTCGGGGAGGTGAGACAGGGGAGAAGGTTAAGGGCAGTGGGAATGGGAAAAGGGGTCGTGGAGTTGTGGGGAAGGATGGAAAAGCTGGATGGAGGAACGGGTTGAATGGAAAGGTGGATGTGTGAGGGGATAGACTAGGTCTAGTGGGTGCGGGAAGTGTAGGGTTAGTGGTTGTAAAGACGATTTCTGCTACATCACGAGCGATAGAAGATGATAGTCGGGGGGAAGGAGGGTGAAGAGGGGAGGCTGGATGGACGGGCGGTGATGGAAGAGCGATTGGGGTGGTCGGTACTTCAGTGACTACTGAGGTATGTACAGTTGTAGCGTGGGGTGGGGAATCTACAAGGATGGTTTCTGCTGCCAACGAACTTTCGGGGACGAGGCGTGCCTCCCTGGCTTGTTCTGAAGACTGTGCTCCTGTTGGTACACGAATGTATTCGTCGGGCTTGGAAAGTAGTCGTACTCGGCGGGGGTCAAACTGTGGTAGTGGCTTTCTTTGCAAGTACCTGAGGGCTTCGTTGGAGCCTACTGATTTGACTAACTCTCTGAATCCTTTGATGTATGCATCTTCGAATCCGCCTGTGACAAGTTCCTGTTCTATTATTGCTTGACTCTCTTCCTCAGTCAGCTTTTTGCGTGCCCAAACTTTTTCCATAGTTCTATACAGCTTCTTAATAGCCAGTGTGTAAGCTGCTGCTTCGTAAGTTTCATCTTCATGGGTACTTGTATCACCATGTGTGTCTGTTTGTTGTCCTTGGCCATCTGTCTGTTCATGCTCTTGGCATTCCTGAGTTCCCTGGCTAGCTTCATCGTCTCCTTCGTCGTCATCGGTTGCTGTTCTTTCGTCATCAGAGCTAGACACAATCTATCCTTGTGGTTGATCCCTGGGTGATAGGGTAGCTAGGCCTTTCATATTCTTGAGAAAACAGTTGTCCTTCTGAAAATTGGAACTCATTGGAGAATGCATCGGGCATTTCAAAATCAAAAGTTGGACCCAGTGGTGCTGTTTGTTCTGCTTCTAAATGGGGTATTGGAAAAGAGAAAGCTTTCGCACCAATAGGGGTGGGAAGTTCTGTTGTCGTGGTTGTAGGTTCTGGGGTTGTGGCTGCTTGAGGTGCAACAATACTGGTGGTGCCCTCCGTTACCACTGGTCTTGATAATCTGATACGAATAGGTTGTACGGTGGGAGTGGCTGCTGTCGGTGACTGCTCTGGAGATGGTTGTGGTGAGGGTGATTCTGGCACCTGAAGGCAGGGTATGGTTCCTCTCATGCGTTTTCCGGCTCTGCCTTTGCTAGACTTTCTAGGCTTCTTAGTGGTCCCTTTGAATGCTTTCAGTTCCTCACTGGTCAATGCACGTTCGATCGGCAGGTCATATGCTAAGCACATATATATAATCCTTGTAAGTGCACAACACCTATTGATGACTTTCTTTCGTTCCCATCTATGTTGTGCCAAATAGAGCTGATCAATTATCCAGCTAGCTAGATCAACCGTTTGGGGTCCAGTACATGCTAAGTATAAGCCAAACCAGATTCTTTTGTGGGGCATGGTAAAACGATCTTGAGCTGGGAAAGCAAAGTGCTGCATGCATATCCGTAATGGCTTGGAGAGCTCAGGGGTTATAGCGCAAATATCCTCCCACTTAGTTACGTCACCACGTTTCATCTGCTCTGGGACTAGCCGTTCTCTCTCCGTCGGAGTGTGTGTTCCATGTATTTTGAGAGCTGCACGAATTAAATCTTTGGACAAATAAAGCCTTCTGAATGGAGGGTCATTTACCAAGGATGGTAACATGAATGTTTCGGGTAGATCCTTGTTCTCTGAGGCTGTCAAGGTGGTTACTAAGTAAAAACATATGTAAAAATCGGGTTTAGGCAGAGGGTCACTAAAATATTCTGTAAATCCTGCTCGTGCCCAAACATGCCTTAAATCTTGTGTATTCTGCAGTCCTTCAAATTCTCGTGAAAAGAACTGGTACTTGGCCCATGTGCGAAGATCAAATGCCAAGTTGGCCTCAAATATGAAATCAGCGTCTGCTAATGGTCCTGCTAGGCCTTGAAACCAGTGAGAATTACGATGAATCTTCTCAGTATATCCTCTAGGAGGATCGTCTATTGGCATGGGTCCTGGAAAACCTTGAAACTCTGGTGGTTGCATCGTAGGATAAGATTCCGCGAGTAATTCTCCAATATTGGCCATTGGTGTGCTTGGGCCAGCTTCTGATGGTCCTTCGTCGGTTTGCATGATGACTGACGAGCTAATGGAGAAGATCTGCTACAAAAGATTAACACATTAGCATGGAAATTAATTATGATCCCATTAAGGTGAGACCGCAATCCCTTTCCATAACCGATGTGTAACCCGTGTAGCCAAGTGTTGTGAGGTGGTTAATGGAATGATTATTTGCAAAACTAATGCAGGTCTCTAGATGCCTACATGCTTCAGATTATGCATACATTTCTTGATGAGCGTTTATTATGAGTGATGTGGGGTTTGGTGTATGAATTCATACAAGGTTTGGTTGAGGGTTAATTATTACAAGGGTGGAGTTTAAACGGGGTGGGAGAATTGTTAGATAAGGGGGTACAAGAAGACGTCTGGATACGTTTCGGTATCCGTTTCCTAAGAGTCTTTGGGTGGGTGGTGTGGTTCTGCTGAGGGACAAAAAGTGGTATCGGGTTTGGTGGTATTGAAGGATGAAAAGATTTCTGAGGGGTATATATTACATGGCTTGAGGGTTGGGCTATAATACATTGTTTGGGTACCCAAATCTGCATGGGTGTGGGTCGATTGATAAGATACTTCTTGGCGATCCAAATCTATCGAGTATTTGTACTTGTAGAAGAAGATCGAGGGGACTTTGGATACTGACTCTACTGCTTTTGAAACTTTGTCCTGTTCTTGTCTGCAGTGTTGCCAATAGCCTGTGGTTGCTGTCCTTTTGGCACCCATATTTGTCTCGGGCCACTTGTTCTGCGATGTTGATACTACTGCTTTCCTTGCCTTGTCTGGTGGTGTCGTCGGTCTGGGTTCCTCTGTTGTGGTTGACACCTTTGTGGTTGGGTTTGAGAGGTCCAGTGGACGCTCTGCTTTGGAAAAGAAGGGAGATCCAACACTTGCGTGACCTGCCCATTAGGAAGTGATTCGTTATCTATCTGTAATCCAAGCCAGTCCGCAGCAAGTTTGGAAGGATGAGCACAGTAGGGTATTGTGCTCATTTGGCCGCTGATGCAACCCACCTGACCGCTGATTGTGTCCATCTGCCCTAGCGGTTGGGTAGCTGCCCCTTCTAGTTTGCAGGAAGCCCCAGGGAAGATCTCCTGTCGTCCTTTTGATTGACAACTGTCCCTAGCCAAGCCCGAGTGGGTTGGTGTAGACGTAACGTGACTGGTCTGACCCAAGATCTTCCGGTCTTCCGTCGCATACGTTTCATAGGGTCTAGGGTGTTGGTGCATTTTGCCCAAGCCTACATGCTTGATATATTTGATATTATCCTCGTTTGTAAGTCACATGAGTAGTCATGTGAAAACTTCTTGTAAAAGAGTACATTTTATCTCTTGTAAATGGAAAAAGAAAAAAGGAAAAGGATGGCTTACCTCATGCATGATGTAAAAGCAAATTCGTGGCTCCAACTACCAAAATCACGAATTTTTGAGCTGAGGGAATCTCTCCTAACTTTGGGGATCACTTTTAGGTGGAGCCATTCGAATTCGAATTCAAAACTCCCTCCAAGAATTGCTATAAAAGGAGCAAGAAGGAAGAGGCGATTAGCAAGCCTTGTACGTGACCACTTCATGTCATTTTGTAGAGATTGAAGAGCTTACTCCATAGCTCTATCATTCTACTCCCATTGTGCAAAGATTCATTGCCAATGTGGTTGTAATCATATGTGAATCTATACATTTATTATCATCTACCTCTCTGTTTTGTTCTCTGCTATACTCACTCAGAGCAGTAACTTCAGAAGGTCATATCTCGAGTTTTACGGAACCTTTTTCAGTGTTTTAAAGTGCGTTGGATAGCTCTCACTGTCTAGTTTCTACCTATAAATTTTCAAGGTCATTGGATTTATACTTTTGGAGATATCTGCATTTTACTGCTTACTGGTCTATCTCTGCAGAGCCCCGAGAATTGTGGGAATGTTCCAGAACTTGATGAAACTTGTTCTCAGTGCTCAGTCCATCATTTGAAGTGTTTTAACTTGGAATAGGAAGCTTGCTAAGTCTATTTGCTATGCCCAAAAGGAATGTTTCTAATTCCTTCCAGGTTGAGAGCACTGTTCATTTTTTCCAGCAGGTGTATGTCCAAAAATAGCAGGTTTTGGGAGCTAGTCATTTCGCAACTAGCCTGTCTTGACTTAAACTTTTGGGATACATGTTCCAAAGTACTTGGCTGATATTTTGGTGGATTTAGGAAGCTCAAAGGGTCTACTAATCAACTCTGAAGTCTCAGTTGGCTGGTGTGAAGCTGGTTGTAGCGGCACCTACTCATCTTTGGATTGCATCCACCATCTCTCTTCACAGTGGTATCAGAGCATAGTCAAGCAACATGGGAGATGGATTTCCTTCAACAATTGACAAATTGGATCGAAACAACTATCCGGCATGGTCTCTAAGGATGGAGGCTTACCTTCAAGGGAGGAATCTATATGGATTCATATCCGGAGATGAAGCAATGCCAACCATGAGGAACAAAGGGCAACCATCACATGAAGAAGTGGAAGGACTTTCGAATTGGTGTTCGAAGGATGCACTTGCAAGGTCCTATATTCTAAACTCAATCTCTGATTTTCTTTTACCTCATGTCAAGGGATGCAAGACATCAAGAGAAACCTGGAATGCACTTGCTTCTTTCTTCTCTTCCAACACTCGAGCAAGGAAGAACCAATTGTGGATGGAGTTCACAACAATGAAGAAAAGCCCGAAGCAAAATGTGACTGATTATGTCACAAAGATGAAGGAGATTTCCGACCAACTTGGAAGCATTGGAGAGGTAATTGAAGAGGAGCAAATCATAAGACAAATCATGAATGGAATCAAAGCAGACGACAAGTGGGAGTCATTCACAACAGCCATGGATTTATACATGGATATGCATGTACCCGACCTCAACACACTCATGGGCCAACTCTTCACTCATGAAGCAAAGATTAGCAAAGGTGGTGAGTCCTCAAGAGGTAATCAAACTTCTGCCTTATATTCTGATAAAGCTAAGGTCAAGGACAAGTCAAAGAATAGAAAGAATGAAGATGAAGGAAGCTCTTTCCAAGCAAACTTTGCAGGTAGAGGACGAGCTAGAGGAAGAGGCAGAAGTGGAAAGCAAGGCAGGGGGAGATTCCAATCATCTCAACCTTGCAACATATGTGGCTTATCTAACCATACTACTGAAGAATGTTTCAGGAACCCGAGGAACTCAAGAGGAAGAGGATTCAATAGAGGTGGCTATGGATCAAATAGAGGCAGGTACAATGGAGGCTACAACAACAACTACTACAACAACAATTACAACAACAACAACAACTATCAAAGTGGCCATAGAGGAAGAAGAGATTACAATAACTATGCAGAGGACCAAAGTCAAGAAGATTCATTATTGATTATGAATCTATCAACGAAGAAGGGTAAGGATGATGATCACATATTTTACATTGATTCGGGATGCTCGAACCATGTAGCAGGAAATGTGGCTTTACTTTCTGATTTGGAAGATCCTCATAACAAGCATGAAGTGCAGACAGGAGATGATACAAAGCACTCAGTGGAGAAGATAGGTAATGTGAAGACATCAGATGGGAATATGAACCTCTTAAGCAAAGTCTTGTATGTCCCTACAATTACCAAAAATTTAATAAGTGTTGGACAGATTGTTGAAAAAGGATTGCAGGTTAGATTCAATCGATTTGGAGCATATGTTGAAGACCCAAGGCAAGGCTTTCGAAGGATTGCCAAAGGAGAAAAGACAGGAAGGCTTTTCACTTTTGAAGTGGAAGATACAAAGAACATAGCTTTGTTTAGCTATGGATCTCAAACTCTAACAGAATTGGAGATATGGCACAAAAGGCTTGCTCACATTGGTGAGAGGACACTCAAACAGATTTGCAGGGACCAAAGTGTACTTGGTTTGCCTAATATCACAAGGCAACACATGATTTATAAGTGTGAAGCTTGTCAACTCGGCAAGGCTCATAGACAACCTTTCAATAAGAAAGGATATATGTATCAAAATCCTTTGGATCTAGTGCACACAGATGTGTGGGGTCCAAGTAAGGAGCCATCTATATCAGGCTCAAGATATTATGTGTCTTTCATAGATGATTGTAGCAGGTGGACCATTCTGTTTTTCATGAAGCACAAGGATGAAGTGTTTAATTGTTTTAAGAAGTATATTGCTCTTGTTGAAAACCAAACAGGTAGGACTTTGAAACGACTCAGATCAGATGGTGGAGGAGAATACTTCTCTTCTGAATTTGATGCCTTCTTGCATGAAAGAGGCATTAAAAGGGAAGTCACTACAAGGTATACACCCGAACTCAATGGTGTAGCAGAGAGGAGGAACAGAGCTATTGTCGAAGCTGCAAGGTCCATGCTCAATGAAAAGGGATTGCCGAACTACCTATGGGCAGAGGCTGTGTCTACAGCCACATATCTCATAAATAGACTTCCATCTAAGTCACTAGATGGAACCACTCCATATGAAGTGTGGAATGGAAGAAGACCTAGTCTAGAGCATTGTAAAATCTTTGGATGCTTAGCCTATGCTCACATTCCTTCTCAAGTAAGAGGGAAATTGGATCCCAAGGCAGAGAAGTGTGTATTCATTGGTTATGATCAAAACCAAAAAGGATATAGATTGTACAATCCAACCAATAAAGGATTTTCTGTGAGTAGAGATGTAATTTTTGATGAAAACAAATCATGGTTTGATGATGACAGGAAAGTGAAGCTGCCGTATGACTTGGATGAAGACTTTCCCTCACTTCAACCGAAGGAGCCAAAGCAGATTGAAGAAAGTGATTCGGAGATTGACCTAGAAGACTTGGAAAGACTAAAGCTATGGAAGAACAAAGGTAAAGCAAAGATGCAGGATGCTACATATGGACCCGAGAGCTCACATCAACCACTTAGAAGGTCTTCGAGGGAGAAGAAGAAACCAGAGAGGTTTGGTTATGATACTTCTTTGGTCACCAAGCACTCAATCTACATTGCAAAGGATTCAACCAATGAAGAACCTACCAGATTTGAAGAAGCACAAAGCAAGAAAGCTTGGAGAGATGCAATGGATGAAGAAATGGAAGCCTTGAAGGAGAATGACACTTGGGAGCTTGTACCTAACAAGCCATCTATGAAGATAATCGGATCTCGATGGATATACAAAATCAAGAAGAATCCAGATGGAAGTATAAATAGACACAAAGCAAGGTTAGTTGCTAAAGGGTTTGCTCAAACCCATGGTATTGATTATGAGGAGACTTTCTCTCCTGTTGCAAAAATGCCTACAGTTAGGGTTCTCATTAGTCTTGCTGCATCTAGAAATTGGAATCTTTATCAACTTGATGTAAAGAATGCTTTCTTGAATGGATGGATTTCTGAGGAAGTGTATATGGCACAACCTCCTGGATATGAGGATGCACATCATCCTAACTATGTATGCAAACTAAAGAAAGCTTTGTATGGATTGAAGCAAGCTCCAAGAGCTTGGAATTTCAGATTGGTGACTTATTTGCAGGACCAAGGATTCAAAGCTAGCAAGGCGGATACCTCTTTGTTCATAAAGAGGAATGGATCTGAAGTGATCTATTTATGTGTGTATGTTGATGATATTATTATCACAGGCAATGATCTTGAAGGAATCAAACAGGTAAAGAGTCAAATGAAGGAGGAGTTCAAAATAAGTGACCTCGGACCACTCACTTATTTTCTTGGATTGGAGTTGATCTACACAGATTCAGGTATATACATCACACAAAGGAAGTATGTCCATGACATGCTCGTCAAGTTCAAGATGGAAAATACCAAGTGTGCAGGTACACCTATGGAGCAAAATCATAAGCTTAGTGCTTATGAAGGAGAGCCAATTGAAGACATCACAAGCTATCAAAGCTTGGTTGGAAGTTTGAACTATGCAACACTCACAAGGGTGGATATATGCTATAGTGTTAGCATATTGAGTCAGTTTATGCATAAGCCGAGAAGACCACATATGGAAGCGGCCAAGCGAGTCCTCAAGTACCTAAAGGGGACCATGAATGAAGGTTTGTTCTATTCATATACTTCAGATATTGAGCTAAAGGTCTACTCAGATGCAGATTGGGCCGGATCTAAAGATGATAGAAGAAGCACATCAGGGTATATATCATTTGCAGGTTCAAAAATCATTTCTTGGTCATCGAAGAAGCAACCAACCGTGGCATTATCTTCTACTGAAGCTGAATATAGAGGTTTGGCTAATGCAACTCAAGAAATCATGTGGTTAAAATCTTTGTACACAGATCTTGGACTTCATTCTTCAACACCTCACATTTTTGGTGACAACACAAGCTCACTACATCTAGCAGCTAATCCGGTATACCATGCTAGAACCAAGCATATTGAAGTCCACTACCATTATGTAAGGGAGAAGCTATTGAGCAAGGATATTCAACTATCCTATGTCTCTACAGATATGCAATGTGCAGACATGTTGACGAAAGCTCTTGATGGTACGAAGTTAAGTAGATTCAAGTTGATGATTGGCTTGCAGGAAATCAAGGACAATTGAAGACTTATTTGGAGGCCAAGCATGTTAGGCTTGAGGGGGAGCTGTTGGTGCATTTTGCCCAAGCCTACATGCTTGATATATTTGATATTATCCTCGTTTGTAAGTCACATGAGTAGTCATGTGAAAACTTCTTGTAAAAGAGTACATTTTATCTCTTGTAAATGGAAAAAGAAAAAAGGAAAAGGATGGCTTACCTCATGCATGATGTAAAAGCAAATTCGTGGCTCCAACTACCAAAATCACGAATTTTTGAGCTGAGGGAATCTCTCCTAACTTTGGGGATCACTTTTAGGTGGAGCCATTCGAATTCGAATTCAAAACTCCCTCCAAGAATTGCTATAAAAGGAGCAAGAAGGAAGAGGCGATTAGCAAGCCTTGTACGTGACCACTTCATGTCATTTTGTAGAGATTGAAGAGCTTACTCCATAGCTCTATCATTCTACTCCCATTGTGCAAAGATTCATTGCCAATGTGGTTGTAATCATATGTGAATCTATACATTTATTATCATCTACCTCTCTGTTTTGTTCTCTGCTATACTCACTCAGAGCAGTAACTTCAGAAGGTCATATCTCGAGTTTTACGGAACCTTTTTCAGTGTTTTAAAGTGCGTTGGATAGCTCTCACTGTCTAGTTTCTACCTATAAATTTTCAAGGTCATTGGATTTATACTTTTGGAGATATCTGCATTTTACTGCTTACTGGTCTATCTCTGCAGAGCCCCGAGAATTGTGGGAATGTTCCAGAACTTGATGAAACTTGTTCTCAGTGCTCAGTCCATCATTTGAAGTGTTTTAACTTGGAATAGGAAGCTTGCTAAGTCTATTTGCTATGCCCAAAAGGAATGTTTCTAATTCCTTCCAGGTTGAGAGCACTGTTCATTTTTTCCAGCAGGTGTATGTCCAAAAATAGCAGGTTTTGGGAGCTAGTCATTTCGCAACTAGCCTGTCTTGACTTAAACTTTTGGGATACATGTTCCAAAGTACTTGGCTGATATTTTGGTGGATTTAGGAAGCTCAAAGGGTCTACTAATCAACTCTGAAGTCTCAGTTGGCTGGTGTGAAGCTGGTTGTAGCGGCACCTACTCATCTTTGGATTGCATCCACCATCTCTCTTCACAGTGGTATCAGAGCATAGTCAAGCAACATGGGAGATGGATTTCCTTCAACAATTGACAAATTGGATCGAAACAACTATCCGGCATGGTCTCTAAGGATGGAGGCTTACCTTCAAGGGAGGAATCTATATGGATTCATATCCGGAGATGAAGCAATGCCAACCATGAGGAACAAAGGGCAACCATCACATGAAGAAGTGGAAGGACTTTCGAATTGGTGTTCGAAGGATGCACTTGCAAGGTCCTATATTCTAAACTCAATCTCTGATTTTCTTTTACCTCATGTCAAGGGATGCAAGACATCAAGAGAAACCTGGAATGCACTTGCTTCTTTCTTCTCTTCCAACACTCGAGCAAGGAAGAACCAATTGTGGATGGAGTTCACAACAATGAAGAAAAGCCCGAAGCAAAATGTGACTGATTATGTCACAAAGATGAAGGAGATTTCCGACCAACTTGGAAGCATTGGAGAGGTAATTGAAGAGGAGCAAATCATAAGACAAATCATGAATGGAATCAAAGCAGACGACAAGTGGGAGTCATTCACAACAGCCATGGATTTATACATGGATATGCATGTACCCGACCTCAACACACTCATGGGCCAACTCTTCACTCATGAAGCAAAGATTAGCAAAGGTGGTGAGTCCTCAAGAGGTAATCAAACTTCTGCCTTATATTCTGATAAAGCTAAGGTCAAGGACAAGTCAAAGAATAGAAAGAATGAAGATGAAGGAAGCTCTTTCCAAGCAAACTTTGCAGGTAGAGGACGAGCTAGAGGAAGAGGCAGAAGTGGAAAGCAAGGCAGGGGGAGATTCCAATCATCTCAACCTTGCAACATATGTGGCTTATCTAACCATACTACTGAAGAATGTTTCAGGAACCCGAGGAACTCAAGAGGAAGAGGATTCAATAGAGGTGGCTATGGATCAAATAGAGGCAGGTACAATGGAGGCTACAACAACAACTACTACAACAACAATTACAACAACAACAACAACTATCAAAGTGGCCATAGAGGAAGAAGAGATTACAATAACTATGCAGAGGACCAAAGTCAAGAAGATTCATTATTGATTATGAATCTATCAACGAAGAAGGGTAAGGATGATGATCACATATTTTACATTGATTCGGGATGCTCGAACCATGTAGCAGGAAATGTGGCTTTACTTTCTGATTTGGAAGATCCTCATAACAAGCATGAAGTGCAGACAGGAGATGACACAAAGCACTCAGTGGAGAAGATAGGTAATGTGAAGACATCAGATGGGAATATGAACCTCTTAAGCAAAGTCTTGTATGTCCCTACAATTACCAAAAATTTAATAAGTGTTGGACAGATTGTTGAAAAAGGATTGCAGGTTAGATTCAATCGATTTGGAGCATATGTTGAAGACCCAAGGCAAGGCTTTCGAAGGATTGCCAAAGGAGAAAAGACAGGAAGGCTTTTCACTTTTGAAGTGGAAGATACAAAGAACATAGCTTTGTTTAGCTATGGATCTCAAACTCTAACAGAATTGGAGATATGGCACAAAAGGCTTGCTCACATTGGTGAGAGGACACTCAAACAGATTTGCAGGGACCAAAGTGTACTTGGTTTGCCTAATATCACAAGGCAACACATGATTTATAAGTGTGAAGCTTGTCAACTCGGCAAGGCTCATAGACAACCTTTCAATAAGAAAGGATATATGTATCAAAATCCTTTGGATCTAGTGCACACAGATGTGTGGGGTCCAAGTAAGGAGCCATCTATATCAGGCTCAAGATATTATGTGTCTTTCATAGATGATTGTAGCAGGTGGACCATTCTGTTTTTCATGAAGCACAAGGATGAAGTGTTTAATTGTTTTAAGAAGTATATTGCTCTTGTTGAAAACCAAACAGGTAGGACTTTGAAACGACTCAGATCAGATGGTGGAGGAGAATACTTCTCTTCTGAATTTGATGCCTTCTTGCATGAAAGAGGCATTAAAAGGGAAGTCACTACAAGGTATACACCCGAACTCAATGGTGTAGCAGAGAGGAGGAACAGAGCTATTGTCGAAGCTGCAAGGTCCATGCTCAATGAAAAGGGATTGCCGAACTACCTATGGGCAGAGGCTGTGTCTACAGCCACATATCTCATAAATAGACTTCCATCTAAGTCACTAGATGGAACCACTCCATATGAAGTGTGGAATGGAAGAAGACCTAGTCTAGAGCATTGTAAAATCTTTGGATGCTTAGCCTATGCTCACATTCCTTCTCAAGTAAGAGGGAAATTGGATCCCAAGGCAGAGAAGTGTGTATTCATTGGTTATGATCAAAACCAAAAAGGATATAGATTGTACAATCCAACCAATAAAGGATTTTCTGTGAGTAGAGATGTAATTTTTGATGAAAACAAATCATGGTTTGATGATGACAGGAAAGTGAAGCTGCCGTATGACTTGGATGAAGACTTTCCCTCACTTCAACCGAAGGAGCCAAAGCAGATTGAAGAAAGTGATTCGGAGATTGACCTAGAAGACTTGGAAAGACTAAAGCTATGGAAGAACAAAGGTAAAGCAAAGATGCAGGATGCTACATATGGACCCGAGAGCTCACATCAACCACTTAGAAGGTCTTCGAGGGAGAAGAAGGACCTACCACATTTGAAGAAGCACAAAGCAAGAAAGCTTGGAGAGATGCAATGGATGAAGAAATGGAAGCCTTGAAGGAGAATGACACTTGGGAGCTTGTACCTAACAAGCCATCTATGAAGATAATCGGATCTCGATGGATATACAAAATCAAGAAGAATCCAGATGGAAGTATAAATAGACACAAAGCAAGGTTAGTTGCTAAAGGGTTTGCTCAAACCCATGGTATTGATTATGAGGAGACTTTCTCTCCTGTTGCAAAAATGCCTACAGTTAGGGTTCTCATTAGTCTTGCTGCATCTAGAAATTGGAATCTTTATCAACTTGATGTAAAGAATGCTTTCTTGAATGGATGGATTTCTGAGGAAGTGTATATGGCACAACCTCCTGGATATGAGGATGCACATCATCCTAACTATGTATGCAAACTAAAGAAAGCTTTGTATGGATTGAAGCAAGCTCCAAGAGCTTGGAATTTCAGATTGGTGACTTATTTGCAGGACCAAGGATTCAAAGCTAGCAAGGCGGATACCTCTTTGTTCATAAAGAGGAATGGATCTGAAGTGATCTATTTATGTGTGTATGTTGATGATATTATTATCACAGGCAATGATCTTGAAGGAATCAAACAGGTAAAGAGTCAAATGAAGGAGGAGTTCAAAATAAGTGACCTCGGACCACTCACTTATTTTCTTGGATTGGAGTTGATCTACACAGATTCAGGTATATACATCACACAAAGGAAGTATGTCCATGACATGCTCGTCAAGTTCAAGATGGAAAATACCAAGTGTGCAGGTACACCTATGGAGCAAAATCATAAGCTTAGTGCTTATGAAGGAGAGCCAATTGAAGACATCACAAGCTATCAAAGCTTGGTTGGAAGTTTGAACTATGCAACACTCACAAGGGTGGATATATGCTATAGTGTTAGCATATTGAGTCAGTTTATGCATAAGCCGAGAAGACCACATATGGAAGCGGCCAAGCGAGTCCTCAAGTACCTAAAGGGGACCATGAATGAAGGTTTGTTCTATTCATATACTTCAGATATTGAGCTAAAGGTCTACTCAGATGCAGATTGGGCCGGATCTAAAGATGATAGAAGAAGCACATCAGGGTATATATCATTTGCAGGTTCAAAAATCATTTCTTGGTCATCGAAGAAGCAACCAACCGTGGCATTATCTTCTACTGAAGCTGAATATAGAGGTTTGGCTAATGCAACTCAAGAAATCATGTGGTTAAAATCTTTGTACACAGATCTTGGACTTCATTCTTCAACACCTCACATTTTTGGTGACAACACAAGCTCACTACATCTAGCAGCTAATCCGGTATACCATGCTAGAACCAAGCATATTGAAGTCCACTACCATTATGTAAGGGAGAAGCTATTGAGCAAGGATATTCAACTATCCTATGTCTCTACAGATATGCAATGTGCAGACATGTTGACGAAAGCTCTTGATGGTACGAAGTTAAGTAGATTCAAGTTGATGATTGGCTTGCAGGAAATCAAGGACAATTGAAGACTTATTTGGAGGCCAAGCATGTTAGGCTTGAGGGGGAGCTGTTGGTGCATTTTGCCCAAGCCTACATGCTTGATATATTTGATATTATCCTCGTTTGTAAGTCACATGAGTAGTCATGTGAAAACTTCTTGTAAAAGAGTACATTTTATCTCTTGTAAATGGAAAAAGAAAAAAGGAAAAGGATGGCTTACCTCATGCATGATGTAAAAGCAAATTCGTGGCTCCAACTACCAAAATCACGAATTTTTGAGCTGAGGGAATCTCTCCTAACTTTGGGGATCACTTTTAGGTGGAGCCATTCGAATTCGAATTCAAAACTCCCTCCAAGAATTGCTATAAAAGGAGCAAGAAGGAAGAGGCGATTAGCAAGCCTTGTACGTGACCACTTCATGTCATTTTGTAGAGATTGAAGAGCTTACTCCATAGCTCTATCATTCTACTCCCATTGTGCAAAGATTCATTGCCAATGTGATTGTAATCATATGTGAATCTATACATTTATTATCATCTACCTCTCTGTTTTGTTCTCTGCTATACTCACTCAGAGCAGTAACTTCAGAAGGTCATATCTCGAGTTTTACGGAACCTTTTTCAGTGTTTTAAAGTGCGTTGGATAGCTCTCACTGTCTAGTTTCTACCTATAAATTTTCAAGGTCATTGGATTTATACTTTTGGAGATATCTGCATTTTACTGCTTACTGGTCTATCTCTGCAGAGCCCCGAGAATTGTGGGAATGTTCCAGAACTTGATGAAACTTGTTCTCAGTGCTCAGTCCATCATTTGAAGTGTTTTAACTTGGAATAGGAAGCTTGCTAAGTCTATTTGCTATGCCCAAAAGGAATGTTTCTAATTCCTTCCAGGTTGAGAGCACTGTTCATTTTTTCCAGCAGGTGTATGTCCAAAAATAGCAGGTTTTGGGAGCTAGTCATTTCGCAACTAGCCTGTCTTGACTTAAACTTTTGGGATACATGTTCCAAAGTACTTGGCTGATATTTTGGTGGATTTAGGAAGCTCAAAGGGTCTACTAATCAACTCTGAAGTCTCAGTTGGCTGGTGTGAAGCTGGTTGTAGCGGCACCTACTCATCTTTGGATTGCATCCACCATCTCTCTTCACAGTGGTATCAGAGCATAGTCAAGCAACATGGGAGATGGATTTCCTTCAACAATTGACAAATTGGATCGAAACAACTATCCGGCATGGTCTCTAAGGATGGAGGCTTACCTTCAAGGGAGGAATCTATATGGATTCATATCCGGAGATGAAGCAATGCCAACCATGAGGAACAAAGGGCAACCATCACATGAAGAAGTGGAAGGACTTTCGAATTGGTGTTCGAAGGATGCACTTGCAAGGTCCTATATTCTAAACTCAATCTCTGATTTTCTTTTACCTCATGTCAAGGGATGCAAGACATCAAGAGAAACCTGGAATGCACTTGCTTCTTTCTTCTCTTCCAACACTCGAGCAAGGAAGAACCAATTGTGGATGGAGTTCACAACAATGAAGAAAAGCCCGAAGCAAAATGTGACTGATTATGTCACAAAGATGAAGGAGATTTCCGACCAACTTGGAAGCATTGGAGAGGTAATTGAAGAGGAGCAAATCATAAGACAAATCATGAATGGAATCAAAGCAGACGACAAGTGGGAGTCATTCACAACAGCCATGGATTTATACATGGATATGCATGTACCCGACCTCAACACACTCATGGGCCAACTCTTCACTCATGAAGCAAAGATTAGCAAAGGTGGTGAGTCCTCAAGAGGTAATCAAACTTCTGCCTTATATTCTGATAAAGCTAAGGTCAAGGACAAGTCAAAGAATAGAAAGAATGAAGATGAAGGAAGCTCTTTCCAAGCAAACTTTGCAGGTAGAGGACGAGCTAGAGGAAGAGGCAGAAGTGGAAAGCAAGGCAGGGGGAGATTCCAATCATCTCAACCTTGCAACATATGTGGCTTATCTAACCATACTACTGAAGAATGTTTCAGGAACCCGAGGAACTCAAGAGGAAGAGGATTCAATAGAGGTGGCTATGGATCAAATAGAGGCAGGTACAATGGAGGCTACAACAACAACTACTACAACAACAATTACAACAACAACAACAACTATCAAAGTGGCCATAGAGGAAGAAGAGATTACAATAACTATGCAGAGGACCAAAGTCAAGAAGATTCATTATTGATTATGAATCTATCAACGAAGAAGGGTAAGGATGATGATCACATATTTTACATTGATTCGGGATGCTCGAACCATGTAGCAGGAAATGTGGCTTTACTTTCTGATTTGGAAGATCCTCATAACAAGCATGAAGTGCAGACAGGAGATGACACAAAGCACTCAGTGGAGAAGATAGGTAATGTGAAGACATCAGATGGGAATATGAACCTCTTAAGCAAAGTCTTGTATGTCCCTACAATTACCAAAAATTTAATAAGTGTTGGACAGATTGTTGAAAAAGGATTGCAGGTTAGATTCAATCGATTTGGAGCATATGTTGAAGACCCAAGGCAAGGCTTTCGAAGGATTGCCAAAGGAGAAAAGACAGGAAGGCTTTTCACTTTTGAAGTGGAAGATACAAAGAACATAGCTTTGTTTAGCTATGGATCTCAAACTCTAACAGAATTGGAGATATGGCACAAAAGGCTTGCTCACATTGGTGAGAGGACACTCAAACAGATTTGCAGGGACCAAAGTGTACTTGGTTTGCCTAATATCACAAGGCAACACATGATTTATAAGTGTGAAGCTTGTCAACTCGGCAAGGCTCATAGACAACCTTTCAATAAGAAAGGATATATGTATCAAAATCCTTTGGATCTAGTGCACACAGATGTGTGGGGTCCAAGTAAGGAGCCATCTATATCAGGCTCAAGATATTATGTGTCTTTCATAGATGATTGTAGCAGGTGGACCATTCTGTTTTTCATGAAGCACAAGGATGAAGTGTTTAATTGTTTTAAGAAGTATATTGCTCTTGTTGAAAACCAAACAGGTAGGACTTTGAAACGACTCAGATCAGATGGTGGAGGAGAATACTTCTCTTCTGAATTTGATGCCTTCTTGCATGAAAGAGGCATTAAAAGGGAAGTCACTACAAGGTATACACCCGAACTCAATGGTGTAGCAGAGAGGAGGAACAGAGCTATTGTCGAAGCTGCAAGGTCCATGCTCAATGAAAAGGGATTGCCGAACTACCTATGGGCAGAGGCTGTGTCTACAGCCACATATCTCATAAATAGACTTCCATCTAAGTCACTAGATGGAACCACTCCATATGAAGTGTGGAATGGAAGAAGACCTAGTCTAGAGCATTGTAAAATCTTTGGATGCTTAGCCTATGCTCACATTCCTTCTCAAGTAAGAGGGAAATTGGATCCCAAGGCAGAGAAGTGTGTATTCATTGGTTATGATCAAAACCAAAAAGGATATAGATTGTACAATCCAACCAATAAAGGATTTTCTGTGAGTAGAGATGTAATTTTTGATGAAAACAAATCATGGTTTGATGATGACAGGAAAGTGAAGCTGCCGTATGACTTGGATGAAGACTTTCCCTCACTTCAACCGAAGGAGCCAAAGCAGATTGAAGAAAGTGATTCGGAGATTGACCTAGAAGACTTGGAAAGACTAAAGCTATGGAAGAACAAAGGTAAAGCAAAGATGCAGGATGCTACATATGGACCCGAGAGCTCACATCAACCACTTAGAAGGTCTTCGAGGGAGAAGAAGGACCTACCACATTTGAAGAAGCACAAAGCAAGAAAGCTTGGAGAGATGCAATGGATGAAGAAATGGAAGCCTTGAAGGAGAATGACACTTGGGAGCTTGTACCTAACAAGCCATCTATGAAGATAATCGGATCTCGATGGATATACAAAATCAAGAAGAATCCAGATGGAAGTATAAATAGACACAAAGCAAGGTTAGTTGCTAAAGGGTTTGCTCAAACCCATGGTATTGATTATGAGGAGACTTTCTCTCCTGTTGCAAAAATGCCTACAGTTAGGGTTCTCATTAGTCTTGCTGCATCTAGAAATTGGAATCTTTATCAACTTGATGTAAAGAATGCTTTCTTGAATGGATGGATTTCTGAGGAAGTGTATATGGCACAACCTCCTGGATATGAGGATGCACATCATCCTAACTATGTATGCAAACTAAAGAAAGCTTTGTATGGATTGAAGCAAGCTCCAAGAGCTTGGAATTTCAGATTGGTGACTTATTTGCAGGACCAAGGATTCAAAGCTAGCAAGGCGGATACCTCTTTGTTCATAAAGAGGAATGGATCTGAAGTGATCTATTTATGTGTGTATGTTGATGATATTATTATCACAGGCAATGATCTTGAAGGAATCAAACAGGTAAAGAGTCAAATGAAGGAGGAGTTCAAAATAAGTGACCTCGGACCACTCACTTATTTTCTTGGATTGGAGTTGATCTACACAGATTCAGGTATATACATCACACAAAGGAAGTATGTCCATGACATGCTCGTCAAGTTCAAGATGGAAAATACCAAGTGTGCAGGTACACCTATGGAGCAAAATCATAAGCTTAGTGCTTATGAAGGAGAGCCAATTGAAGACATCACAAGCTATCAAAGCTTGGTTGGAAGTTTGAACTATGCAACACTCACAAGGGTGGATATATGCTATAGTGTTAGCATATTGAGTCAGTTTATGCATAAGCCGAGAAGACCACATATGGAAGCGGCCAAGCGAGTCCTCAAGTACCTAAAGGGGACCATGAATGAAGGTTTGTTCTATTCATATACTTCAGATATTGAGCTAAAGGTCTACTCAGATGCAGATTGGGCCGGATCTAAAGATGATAGAAGAAGCACATCAGGGTATATATCATTTGCAGGTTCAAAAATCATTTCTTGGTCATCGAAGAAGCAACCAACCGTGGCATTATCTTCTACTGAAGCTGAATATAGAGGTTTGGCTAATGCAACTCAAGAAATCATGTGGTTAAAATCTTTGTACACAGATCTTGGACTTCATTCTTCAACACCTCACATTTTTGGTGACAACACAAGCTCACTACATCTAGCAGCTAATCCGGTATACCATGCTAGAACCAAGCATATTGAAGTCCACTACCATTATGTAAGGGAGAAGCTATTGAGCAAGGATATTCAACTATCCTATGTCTCTACAGATATGCAATGTGCAGACATGTTGACGAAAGCTCTTGATGGTACGAAGTTAAGTAGATTCAAGTTGATGATTGGCTTGCAGGAAATCAAGGACAATTGAAGACTTATTTGGAGGCCAAGCATGTTAGGCTTGAGGGGGAGCTGTTGGTGCATTTTGCCCAAGCCTACATGCTTGATATATTTGATATTATCCTCGTTTGTAAGTCACATGAGTAGTCATGTGAAAACTTCTTGTAAAAGAGTACATTTTATCTCTTGTAAATGGAAAAAGAAAAAAGGAAAAGGATGGCTTACCTCATGCATGATGTAAAAGCAAATTCGTGGCTCCAACTACCAAAATCACGAATTTTTGAGCTGAGGGAATCTCTCCTAACTTTGGGGATCACTTTTAGGTGGAGCCATTCGAATTCGAATTCAAAACTCCCTCCAAGAATTGCTATAAAAGGAGCAAGAAGGAAGAGGCGATTAGCAAGCCTTGTACGTGACCACTTCATGTCATTTTGTAGAGATTGAAGAGCTTACTCCATAGCTCTATCATTCTACTCCCATTGTGCAAAGATTCATTGCCAATGTGGTTGTAATCATATGTGAATCTATACATTTATTATCATCTACCTCTCTGTTTTGTTCTCTGCTATACTCACTCAGAGCAGTAACTTCAGAAGGTCATATCTCGAGTTTTACGGAACCTTTTTCAGTGTTTTAAAGTGCGTTGGATAGCTCTCACTGTCTAGTTTCTACCTATAAATTTTCAAGGTCATTGGATTTATACTTTTGGAGATATCTGCATTTTACTGCTTACTGGTCTATCTCTGCAGAGCCCCGAGAATTGTGGGAATGTTCCAGAACTTGATGAAACTTGTTCTCAGTGCTCAGTCCATCATTTGAAGTGTTTTAACTTGGAATAGGAAGCTTGCTAAGTCTATTTGCTATGCCCAAAAGGAATGTTTCTAATTCCTTCCAGGTTGAGAGCACTGTTCATTTTTTCCAGCAGGTGTATGTCCAAAAATAGCAGGTTTTGGGAGCTAGTCATTTCGCAACTAGCCTGTCTTGACTTAAACTTTTGGGATACATGTTCCAAAGTACTTGGCTGATATTTTGGTGGATTTAGGAAGCTCAAAGGGTCTACTAATCAACTCTGAAGTCTCAGTTGGCTGGTGTGAAGCTGGTTGTAGCGGCACCTACTCATCTTTGGATTGCATCCACCATCTCTCTTCACAGTGGTATCAGAGCATAGTCAAGCAACATGGGAGATGGATTTCCTTCAACAATTGACAAATTGGATCGAAACAACTATCCGGCATGGTCTCTAAGGATGGAGGCTTACCTTCAAGGGAGGAATCTATATGGATTCATATCCGGAGATGAAGCAATGCCAACCATGAGGAACAAAGGGCAACCATCACATGAAGAAGTGGAAGGACTTTCGAATTGGTGTTCGAAGGATGCACTTGCAAGGTCCTATATTCTAAACTCAATCTCTGATTTTCTTTTACCTCATGTCAAGGGATGCAAGACATCAAGAGAAACCTGGAATGCACTTGCTTCTTTCTTCTCTTCCAACACTCGAGCAAGGAAGAACCAATTGTGGATGGAGTTCACAACAATGAAGAAAAGCCCGAAGCAAAATGTGACTGATTATGTCACAAAGATGAAGGAGATTTCCGACCAACTTGGAAGCATTGGAGAGGTAATTGAAGAGGAGCAAATCATAAGACAAATCATGAATGGAATCAAAGCAGACGACAAGTGGGAGTCATTCACAACAGCCATGGATTTATACATGGATATGCATGTACCCGACCTCAACACACTCATGGGCCAACTCTTCACTCATGAAGCAAAGATTAGCAAAGGTGGTGAGTCCTCAAGAGGTAATCAAACTTCTGCCTTATATTCTGATAAAGCTAAGGTCAAGGACAAGTCAAAGAATAGAAAGAATGAAGATGAAGGAAGCTCTTTCCAAGCAAACTTTGCAGGTAGAGGACGAGCTAGAGGAAGAGGCAGAAGTGGAAAGCAAGGCAGGGGGAGATTCCAATCATCTCAACCTTGCAACATATGTGGCTTATCTAACCATACTACTGAAGAATGTTTCAGGAACCCGAGGAACTCAAGAGGAAGAGGATTCAATAGAGGTGGCTATGGATCAAATAGAGGCAGGTACAATGGAGGCTACAACAACAACTACTACAACAACAATTACAACAACAACAACAACTATCAAAGTGGCCATAGAGGAAGAAGAGATTACAATAACTATGCAGAGGACCAAAGTCAAGAAGATTCATTATTGATTATGAATCTATCAACGAAGAAGGGTAAGGATGATGATCACATATTTTACATTGATTCGGGATGCTCGAACCATGTAGCAGGAAATGTGGCTTTACTTTCTGATTTGGAAGATCCTCATAACAAGCATGAAGTGCAGACAGGAGATGACACAAAGCACTCAGTGGAGAAGATAGGTAATGTGAAGACATCAGATGGGAATATGAACCTCTTAAGCAAAGTCTTGTATGTCCCTACAATTACCAAAAATTTAATAAGTGTTGGACAGATTGTTGAAAAAGGATTGCAGGTTAGATTCAATCGATTTGGAGCATATGTTGAAGACCCAAGGCAAGGCTTTCGAAGGATTGCCAAAGGAGAAAAGACAGGAAGGCTTTTCACTTTTGAAGTGGAAGATACAAAGAACATAGCTTTGTTTAGCTATGGATCTCAAACTCTAACAGAATTGGAGATATGGCACAAAAGGCTTGCTCACATTGGTGAGAGGACACTCAAACAGATTTGCAGGGACCAAAGTGTACTTGGTTTGCCTAATATCACAAGGCAACACATGATTTATAAGTGTGAAGCTTGTCAACTCGGCAAGGCTCATAGACAACCTTTCAATAAGAAAGGATATATGTATCAAAATCCTTTGGATCTAGTGCACACAGATGTGTGGGGTCCAAGTAAGGAGCCATCTATATCAGGCTCAAGATATTATGTGTCTTTCATAGATGATTGTAGCAGGTGGACCATTCTGTTTTTCATGAAGCACAAGGATGAAGTGTTTAATTGTTTTAAGAAGTATATTGCTCTTGTTGAAAACCAAACAGGTAGGACTTTGAAACGACTCAGATCAGATGGTGGAGGAGAATACTTCTCTTCTGAATTTGATGCCTTCTTGCATGAAAGAGGCATTAAAAGGGAAGTCACTACAAGGTATACACCCGAACTCAATGGTGTAGCAGAGAGGAGGAACAGAGCTATTGTCGAAGCTGCAAGGTCCATGCTCAATGAAAAGGGATTGCCGAACTACCTATGGGCAGAGGCTGTGTCTACAGCCACATATCTCATAAATAGACTTCCATCTAAGTCACTAGATGGAACCACTCCATATGAAGTGTGGAATGGAAGAAGACCTAGTCTAGAGCATTGTAAAATCTTTGGATGCTTAGCCTATGCTCACATTCCTTCTCAAGTAAGAGGGAAATTGGATCCCAAGGCAGAGAAGTGTGTATTCATTGGTTATGATCAAAACCAAAAAGGATATAGATTGTACAATCCAACCAATAAAGGATTTTCTGTGAGTAGAGATGTAATTTTTGATGAAAACAAATCATGGTTTGATGATGACAGGAAAGTGAAGCTGCCGTATGACTTGGATGAAGACTTTCCCTCACTTCAACCGAAGGAGCCAAAGCAGATTGAAGAAAGTGATTCGGAGATTGACCTAGAAGACTTGGAAAGACTAAAGCTATGGAAGAACAAAGGTAAAGCAAAGATGCAGGATGCTACATATGGACCCGAGAGCTCACATCAACCACTTAGAAGGTCTTCGAGGGAGAAGAAGGACCTACCACATTTGAAGAAGCACAAAGCAAGAAAGCTTGGAGAGATGCAATGGATGAAGAAATGGAAGCCTTGAAGGAGAATGACACTTGGGAGCTTGTACCTAACAAGCCATCTATGAAGATAATCGGATCTCGATGGATATACAAAATCAAGAAGAATCCAGATGGAAGTATAAATAGACACAAAGCAAGGTTAGTTGCTAAAGGGTTTGCTCAAACCCATGGTATTGATTATGAGGAGACTTTCTCTCCTGTTGCAAAAATGCCTACAGTTAGGGTTCTCATTAGTCTTGCTGCATCTAGAAATTGGAATCTTTATCAACTTGATGTAAAGAATGCTTTCTTGAATGGATGGATTTCTGAGGAAGTGTATATGGCACAACCTCCTGGATATGAGGATGCACATCATCCTAACTATGTATGCAAACTAAAGAAAGCTTTGTATGGATTGAAGCAAGCTCCAAGAGCTTGGAATTTCAGATTGGTGACTTATTTGCAGGACCAAGGATTCAAAGCTAGCAAGGCGGATACCTCTTTGTTCATAAAGAGGAATGGATCTGAAGTGATCTATTTATGTGTGTATGTTGATGATATTATTATCACAGGCAATGATCTTGAAGGAATCAAACAGGTAAAGAGTCAAATGAAGGAGGAGTTCAAAATAAGTGACCTCGGACCACTCACTTATTTTCTTGGATTGGAGTTGATCTACACAGATTCAGGTATATACATCACACAAAGGAAGTATGTCCATGACATGCTCGTCAAGTTCAAGATGGAAAATACCAAGTGTGCAGGTACACCTATGGAGCAAAATCATAAGCTTAGTGCTTATGAAGGAGAGCCAATTGAAGACATCACAAGCTATCAAAGCTTGGTTGGAAGTTTGAACTATGCAACACTCACAAGGGTGGATATATGCTATAGTGTTAGCATATTGAGTCAGTTTATGCATAAGCCGAGAAGACCACATATGGAAGCGGCCAAGCGAGTCCTCAAGTACCTAAAGGGGACCATGAATGAAGGTTTGTTCTATTCATATACTTCAGATATTGAGCTAAAGGTCTACTCAGATGCAGATTGGGCCGGATCTAAAGATGATAGAAGAAGCACATCAGGGTATATATCATTTGCAGGTTCAAAAATCATTTCTTGGTCATCGAAGAAGCAACCAACCGTGGCATTATCTTCTACTGAAGCTGAATATAGAGGTTTGGCTAATGCAACTCAAGAAATCATGTGGTTAAAATCTTTGTACACAGATCTTGGACTTCATTCTTCAACACCTCACATTTTTGGTGACAACACAAGCTCACTACATCTAGCAGCTAATCCGGTATACCATGCTAGAACCAAGCATATTGAAGTCCACTACCATTATGTAAGGGAGAAGCTATTGAGCAAGGATATTCAACTATCCTATGTCTCTACAGATATGCAATGTGCAGACATGTTGACGAAAGCTCTTGATGGTACGAAGTTAAGTAGATTCAAGTTGATGATTGGCTTGCAGGAAATCAAGGACAATTGAAGACTTATTTGGAGGCCAAGCATGTTAGGCTTGAGGGGGAGCTGTTGGTGCATTTTGCCCAAGCCTACATGCTTGATATATTTGATATTATCCTCGTTTGTAAGTCACATGAGTAGTCATGTGAAAACTTCTTGTAAAAGAGTACATTTTATCTCTTGTAAATGGAAAAAGAAAAAAGGAAAAGGATGGCTTACCTCATGCATGATGTAAAAGCAAATTCGTGGCTCCAACTACCAAAATCACGAATTTTTGAGCTGAGGGAATCTCTCCTAACTTTGGGGATCACTTTTAGGTGGAGCCATTCGAATTCGAATTCAAAACTCCCTCCAAGAATTGCTATAAAAGGAGCAAGAAGGAAGAGGCGATTAGCAAGCCTTGTACGTGACCACTTCATGTCATTTTGTAGAGATTGAAGAGCTTACTCCATAGCTCTATCATTCTACTCCCATTGTGCAAAGATTCATTGCCAATGTGATTGTAATCATATGTGAATCTATACATTTATTATCATCTACCTCTCTGTTTTGTTCTCTGCTATACTCACTCAGAGCAGTAACTTCAGAAGGTCATATCTCGAGTTTTACGGAACCTTTTTCAGTGTTTTAAAGTGCGTTGGATAGCTCTCACTGTCTAGTTTCTACCTATAAATTTTCAAGGTCATTGGATTTATACTTTTGGAGATATCTGCATTTTACTGCTTACTGGTCTATCTCTGCAGAGCCCCGAGAATTGTGGGAATGTTCCAGAACTTGATGAAACTTGTTCTCAGTGCTCAGTCCATCATTTGAAGTGTTTTAACTTGGAATAGGAAGCTTGCTAAGTCTATTTGCTATGCCCAAAAGGAATGTTTCTAATTCCTTCCAGGTTGAGAGCACTGTTCATTTTTCCAGCAGGTGTATGTCCAAAAATAGCAGGTTTTGGGAGCTAGTCATTTCGCAACTAGCCTGTCTTGACTTAAACTTTTGGGATACATGTTCCAAAGTACTTGGCTGATATTTTGGTGGATTTAGGAAGCTCAAAGGGTCTACTAATCAACTCTGAAGTCTCAGTTGGCTGGTGTGAAGCTGGTTGTAGCGGCACCTACTCATCTTTGGATTGCATCCACCATCTCTCTTCACAGTGGTATCAGAGCATAGTCAAGCAACATGGGAGATGGATTTCCTTCAACAATTGACAAATTGGATCGAAACAACTATCCGGCATGGTCTCTAAGGATGGAGGCTTACCTTCAAGGGAGGAATCTATATGGATTCATATCCGGAGATGAAGCAATGCCAACCATGAGGAACAAAGGGCAACCATCACATGAAGAAGTGGAAGGACTTTCGAATTGGTGTTCGAAGGATGCACTTGCAAGGTCCTATATTCTAAACTCAATCTCTGATTTTCTTTTACCTCATGTCAAGGGATGCAAGACATCAAGAGAAACCTGGAATGCACTTGCTTCTTTCTTCTCTTCCAACACTCGAGCAAGGAAGAACCAATTGTGGATGGAGTTCACAACAATGAAGAAAAGCCCGAAGCAAAATGTGACTGATTATGTCACAAAGATGAAGGAGATTTCCGACCAACTTGGAAGCATTGGAGAGGTAATTGAAGAGGAGCAAATCATAAGACAAATCATGAATGGAATCAAAGCAGACGACAAGTGGGAGTCATTCACAACAGCCATGGATTTATACATGGATATGCATGTACCCGACCTCAACACACTCATGGGCCAACTCTTCACTCATGAAGCAAAGATTAGCAAAGGTGGTGAGTCCTCAAGAGGTAATCAAACTTCTGCCTTATATTCTGATAAAGCTAAGGTCAAGGACAAGTCAAAGAATAGAAAGAATGAAGATGAAGGAAGCTCTTTCCAAGCAAACTTTGCAGGTAGAGGACGAGCTAGAGGAAGAGGCAGAAGTGGAAAGCAAGGCAGGGGGAGATTCCAATCATCTCAACCTTGCAACATATGTGGCTTATCTAACCATACTACTGAAGAATGTTTCAGGAACCCGAGGAACTCAAGAGGAAGAGGATTCAATAGAGGTGGCTATGGATCAAATAGAGGCAGGTACAATGGAGGCTACAACAACAACTACTACAACAACAATTACAACAACAACAACAACTATCAAAGTGGCCATAGAGGAAGAAGAGATTACAATAACTATGCAGAGGACCAAAGTCAAGAAGATTCATTATTGATTATGAATCTATCAACGAAGAAGGGTAAGGATGATGATCACATATTTTACATTGATTCGGGATGCTCGAACCATGTAGCAGGAAATGTGGCTTTACTTTCTGATTTGGAAGATCCTCATAACAAGCATGAAGTGCAGACAGGAGATGACACAAAGCACTCAGTGGAGAAGATAGGTAATGTGAAGACATCAGATGGGAATATGAACCTCTTAAGCAAAGTCTTGTATGTCCCTACAATTACCAAAAATTTAATAAGTGTTGGACAGATTGTTGAAAAAGGATTGCAGGTTAGATTCAATCGATTTGGAGCATATGTTGAAGACCCAAGGCAAGGCTTTCGAAGGATTGCCAAAGGAGAAAAGACAGGAAGGCTTTTCACTTTTGAAGTGGAAGATACAAAGAACATAGCTTTGTTTAGCTATGGATCTCAAACTCTAACAGAATTGGAGATATGGCACAAAAGGCTTGCTCACATTGGTGAGAGGACACTCAAACAGATTTGCAGGGACCAAAGTGTACTTGGTTTGCCTAATATCACAAGGCAACACATGATTTATAAGTGTGAAGCTTGTCAACTCGGCAAGGCTCATAGACAACCTTTCAATAAGAAAGGATATATGTATCAAAATCCTTTGGATCTAGTGCACACAGATGTGTGGGGTCCAAGTAAGGAGCCATCTATATCAGGCTCAAGATATTATGTGTCTTTCATAGATGATTGTAGCAGGTGGACCATTCTGTTTTTCATGAAGCACAAGGATGAAGTGTTTAATTGTTTTAAGAAGTATATTGCTCTTGTTGAAAACCAAACAGGTAGGACTTTGAAACGACTCAGATCAGATGGTGGAGGAGAATACTTCTCTTCTGAATTTGATGCCTTCTTGCATGAAAGAGGCATTAAAAGGGAAGTCACTACAAGGTATACACCCGAACTCAATGGTGTAGCAGAGAGGAGGAACAGAGCTATTGTCGAAGCTGCAAGGTCCATGCTCAATGAAAAGGGATTGCCGAACTACCTATGGGCAGAGGCTGTGTCTACAGCCACATATCTCATAAATAGACTTCCATCTAAGTCACTAGATGGAACCACTCCATATGAAGTGTGGAATGGAAGAAGACCTAGTCTAGAGCATTGTAAAATCTTTGGATGCTTAGCCTATGCTCACATTCCTTCTCAAGTAAGAGGGAAATTGGATCCCAAGGCAGAGAAGTGTGTATTCATTGGTTATGATCAAAACCAAAAAGGATATAGATTGTACAATCCAACCAATAAAGGATTTTCTGTGAGTAGAGATGTAATTTTTGATGAAAACAAATCATGGTTTGATGATGACAGGAAAGTGAAGCTGCCGTATGACTTGGATGAAGACTTTCCCTCACTTCAACCGAAGGAGCCAAAGCAGATTGAAGAAAGTGATTCGGAGATTGACCTAGAAGACTTGGAAAGACTAAAGCTATGGAAGAACAAAGGTAAAGCAAAGATGCAGGATGCTACATATGGACCCGAGAGCTCACATCAACCACTTAGAAGGTCTTCGAGGGAGAAGAAGGACCTACCACATTTGAAGAAGCACAAAGCAAGAAAGCTTGGAGAGATGCAATGGATGAAGAAATGGAAGCCTTGAAGGAGAATGACACTTGGGAGCTTGTACCTAACAAGCCATCTATGAAGATAATCGGATCTCGATGGATATACAAAATCAAGAAGAATCCAGATGGAAGTATAAATAGACACAAAGCAAGGTTAGTTGCTAAAGGGTTTGCTCAAACCCATGGTATTGATTATGAGGAGACTTTCTCTCCTGTTGCAAAAATGCCTACAGTTAGGGTTCTCATTAGTCTTGCTGCATCTAGAAATTGGAATCTTTATCAACTTGATGTAAAGAATGCTTTCTTGAATGGATGGATTTCTGAGGAAGTGTATATGGCACAACCTCCTGGATATGAGGATGCACATCATCCTAACTATGTATGCAAACTAAAGAAAGCTTTGTATGGATTGAAGCAAGCTCCAAGAGCTTGGAATTTCAGATTGGTGACTTATTTGCAGGACCAAGGATTCAAAGCTAGCAAGGCGGATACCTCTTTGTTCATAAAGAGGAATGGATCTGAAGTGATCTATTTATGTGTGTATGTTGATGATATTATTATCACAGGCAATGATCTTGAAGGAATCAAACAGGTAAAGAGTCAAATGAAGGAGGAGTTCAAAATAAGTGACCTCGGACCACTCACTTATTTTCTTGGATTGGAGTTGATCTACACAGATTCAGGTATATACATCACACAAAGGAAGTATGTCCATGACATGCTCGTCAAGTTCAAGATGGAAAATACCAAGTGTGCAGGTACACCTATGGAGCAAAATCATAAGCTTAGTGCTTATGAAGGAGAGCCAATTGAAGACATCACAAGCTATCAAAGCTTGGTTGGCAAGACATCAAGAGAAACCTGGAATGCACTTGCTTCTTTCTTCTCTTCCAACACTCGAGCAAGGAAGAACCAATTGTGGATGGAGTTCACAACAATGAAGAAAAGCCCGAAGCAAAATGTGACTGATTATGTCACAAAGATGAAGGAGATTTCCGACCAACTTGGAAGCATTGGAGAGGTAATTGAAGAGGAGCAAATCATAAGACAAATCATGAATGGAATCAAAGCAGACGACAAGTGGGAGTCATTCACAACAGCCATGGATTTATACATGGATATGCATGTACCCGACCTCAACACACTCATGGGCCAACTCTTCACTCATGAAGCAAAGATTAGCAAAGGTGGTGAGTCCTCAAGAGGTAATCAAACTTCTGCCTTATATTCTGATAAAGCTAAGGTCAAGGACAAGTCAAAGAATAGAAAGAATGAAGATGAAGGAAGCTCTTTCCAAGCAAACTTTGCAGGTAGAGGACGAGCTAGAGGAAGAGGCAGAAGTGGAAAGCAAGGCAGGGGGAGATTCCAATCATCTCAACCTTGCAACATATGTGGCTTATCTAACCATACTACTGAAGAATGTTTCAGGAACCCGAGGAACTCAAGAGGAAGAGGATTCAATAGAGGTGGCTATGGATCAAATAGAGGCAGGTACAATGGAGGCTACAACAACAACTACTACAACAACAATTACAACAACAACAACAACTATCAAAGTGGCCATAGAGGAAGAAGAGATTACAATAACTATGCAGAGGACCAAAGTCAAGAAGATTCATTATTGATTATGAATCTATCAACGAAGAAGGGTAAGGATGATGATCACATATTTTACATTGATTCGGGATGCTCGAACCATGTAGCAGGAAATGTGGCTTTACTTTCTGATTTGGAAGATCCTCATAACAAGCATGAAGTGCAGACAGGAGATGACACAAAGCACTCAGTGGAGAAGATAGGTAATGTGAAGACATCAGATGGGAATATGAACCTCTTAAGCAAAGTCTTGTATGTCCCTACAATTACCAAAAATTTAATAAGTGTTGGACAGATTGTTGAAAAAGGATTGCAGGTTAGATTCAATCGATTTGGAGCATATGTTGAAGACCCAAGGCAAGGCTTTCGAAGGATTGCCAAAGGAGAAAAGACAGGAAGGCTTTTCACTTTTGAAGTGGAAGATACAAAGAACATAGCTTTGTTTAGCTATGGATCTCAAACTCTAACAGAATTGGAGATATGGCACAAAAGGCTTGCTCACATTGGTGAGAGGACACTCAAACAGATTTGCAGGGACCAAAGTGTACTTGGTTTGCCTAATATCACAAGGCAACACATGATTTATAAGTGTGAAGCTTGTCAACTCGGCAAGGCTCATAGACAACCTTTCAATAAGAAAGGATATATGTATCAAAATCCTTTGGATCTAGTGCACACAGATGTGTGGGGTCCAAGTAAGGAGCCATCTATATCAGGCTCAAGATATTATGTGTCTTTCATAGATGATTGTAGCAGGTGGACCATTCTGTTTTTCATGAAGCACAAGGATGAAGTGTTTAATTGTTTTAAGAAGTATATTGCTCTTGTTGAAAACCAAACAGGTAGGACTTTGAAACGACTCAGATCAGATGGTGGAGGAGAATACTTCTCTTCTGAATTTGATGCCTTCTTGCATGAAAGAGGCATTAAAAGGGAAGTCACTACAAGGTATACACCCGAACTCAATGGTGTAGCAGAGAGGAGGAACAGAGCTATTGTCGAAGCTGCAAGGTCCATGCTCAATGAAAAGGGATTGCCGAACTACCTATGGGCAGAGGCTGTGTCTACAGCCACATATCTCATAAATAGACTTCCATCTAAGTCACTAGATGGAACCACTCCATATGAAGTGTGGAATGGAAGAAGACCTAGTCTAGAGCATTGTAAAATCTTTGGATGCTTAGCCTATGCTCACATTCCTTCTCAAGTAAGAGGGAAATTGGATCCCAAGGCAGAGAAGTGTGTATTCATTGGTTATGATCAAAACCAAAAAGGATATAGATTGTACAATCCAACCAATAAAGGATTTTCTGTGAGTAGAGATGTAATTTTTGATGAAAACAAATCATGGTTTGATGATGACAGGAAAGTGAAGCTGCCGTATGACTTGGATGAAGACTTTCCCTCACTTCAACCGAAGGAGCCAAAGCAGATTGAAGAAAGTGATTCGGAGATTGACCTAGAAGACTTGGAAAGACTAAAGCTATGGAAGAACAAAGGTAAAGCAAAGATGCAGGATGCTACATATGGACCCGAGAGCTCACATCAACCACTTAGAAGGTCTTCGAGGGAGAAGAAGGACCTACCACATTTGAAGAAGCACAAAGCAAGAAAGCTTGGAGAGATGCAATGGATGAAGAAATGGAAGCCTTGAAGGAGAATGACACTTGGGAGCTTGTACCTAACAAGCCATCTATGAAGATAATCGGATCTCGATGGATATACAAAATCAAGAAGAATCCAGATGGAAGTATAAATAGACACAAAGCAAGGTTAGTTGCTAAAGGGTTTGCTCAAACCCATGGTATTGATTATGAGGAGACTTTCTCTCCTGTTGCAAAAATGCCTACAGTTAGGGTTCTCATTAGTCTTGCTGCATCTAGAAATTGGAATCTTTATCAACTTGATGTAAAGAATGCTTTCTTGAATGGATGGATTTCTGAGGAAGTGTATATGGCACAACCTCCTGGATATGAGGATGCACATCATCCTAACTATGTATGCAAACTAAAGAAAGCTTTGTATGGATTGAAGCAAGCTCCAAGAGCTTGGAATTTCAGATTGGTGACTTATTTGCAGGACCAAGGATTCAAAGCTAGCAAGGCGGATACCTCTTTGTTCATAAAGAGGAATGGATCTGAAGTGATCTATTTATGTGTGTATGTTGATGATATTATTATCACAGGCAATGATCTTGAAGGAATCAAACAGGTAAAGAGTCAAATGAAGGAGGAGTTCAAAATAAGTGACCTCGGACCACTCACTTATTTTCTTGGATTGGAGTTGATCTACACAGATTCAGGTATATACATCACACAAAGGAAGTATGTCCATGACATGCTCGTCAAGTTCAAGATGGAAAATACCAAGTGTGCAGGTACACCTATGGAGCAAAATCATAAGCTTAGTGCTTATGAAGGAGAGCCAATTGAAGACATCACAAGCTATCAAAGCTTGGTTGGAAGTTTGAACTATGCAACACTCACAAGGGTGGATATATGCTATAGTGTTAGCATATTGAGTCAGTTTATGCATAAGCCGAGAAGACCACATATGGAAGCGGCCAAGCGAGTCCTCAAGTACCTAAAGGGGACCATGAATGAAGGTTTGTTCTATTCATATACTTCAGATATTGAGCTAAAGGTCTACTCAGATGCAGATTGGGCCGGATCTAAAGATGATAGAAGAAGCACATCAGGGTATATATCATTTGCAGGTTCAAAAATCATTTCTTGGTCATCGAAGAAGCAACCAACCGTGGCATTATCTTCTACTGAAGCTGAATATAGAGGTTTGGCTAATGCAACTCAAGAAATCATGTGGTTAAAATCTTTGTACACAGATCTTGGACTTCATTCTTCAACACCTCACATTTTTGGTGACAACACAAGCTCACTACATCTAGCAGCTAATCCGGTATACCATGCTAGAACCAAGCATATTGAAGTCCACTACCATTATGTAAGGGAGAAGCTATTGAGCAAGGATATTCAACTATCCTATGTCTCTACAGATATGCAATGTGCAGACATGTTGACGAAAGCTCTTGATGGTACGAAGTTAAGTAGATTCAAGTTGATGATTGGCTTGCAGGAAATCAAGGACAATTGAAGACTTATTTGGAGGCCAAGCATGTTAGGCTTGAGGGGGAGCTGTTGGTGCATTTTGCCCAAGCCTACATGCTTGATATATTTGATATTATCCTCGTTTGTAAGTCACATGAGTAGTCATGTGAAAACTTCTTGTAAAAGAGTACATTTTATCTCTTGTAAATGGAAAAAGAAAAAAGGAAAAGGATGACTTACCTCATGCATGATGTAAAAGCAAATTCGTGGCTCCAACTACCAAAATCACGAATTTTTGAGCTCAGGGAATCTCTCCTAACTTTGGGGATCACTTTTAGGTGGAGCCATTCGAATTCGAATTCAAAACTCCCTCCAAGAATTGCTATAAAAGGAGCAAGAAGGAAGAGGCGATTAGCAAGCCTTGTACGTGACCCCTTCATGTCATTTTGTAGAGATTGAAGAGCTTACTCCATAGCTCTATCATTCTACTCCCATTGTGCAAAGATTCATTGCCAATGTGGTTGTAATCATATGTGAATCTATACATTTATTATCATCTACCTCTCTGTTTTGTTCTCTGCTATACTCACTCAGAGCAGTAACTTCAGAAGGTCATATCTCGAGTTTTACGGAACCTTTTTCAGTGTTTTAAAGTGCGTTGGATAGCTCTCACTGTCTAGTTTCTACCTATAAATTTTCAAGGTCATTGGATTTATACGTTTGGAGATATCTGCATTTTACTGCTTACTGGTCTATCTCTGCAGAGCCCCGAGAATTGTGGGAATGTTCCAGAACTTGATGAAACTTGTTCTCAGTGCTCAGTCCATCATTTGAAGTGTTTTAACTTGGAATAGGAAGCTTGCTAAGTCTATTTGCTATGCCCAAAAGGAATGTTTCTAATTCCTTCCAGGTTGAGAGCACTGTTCATTTTTTCCAGCAGGTGTATGTCCAAAAATAGCAGGTTTTGGGAGCTAGTCATTTCGCAACTAGCCTGTCTTGACTTAAACTTTTGGGATACATGTTCCAAAGTACTTGGCTGATATTTTGGTGGATTTAGGAAGCTCAAAGGGTCTACTAATCAACTCTGAAGTCTCAGTTGGCTGGTGTGAAGCTGGTTGTAGCGGCACCTACTCATCTTTGGATTGCATCCACCATCTCTCTTCACAGTGGTATCAGAGCATAGTCAAGCAACATGGGAGATGGATTTCCTTCAACAATTGACAAATTGGATCGAAACAACTATCCGGCATGGTCTCTAAGGATGGAGGCTTACCTTCAAGGGAGGAATCTATATGGATTCATATCCGGAGATGAAGCAATGCCAACCATGAGGAACAAAGGGCAACCATCACATGAAGAAGTGGAAGGACTTTCGAATTGGTGTTCGAAGGATGCACTTGCAAGGTCCTATATTCTAAACTCAATCTCTGATTTTCTTTTACCTCATGTCAAGGGATGCAAGACATCAAGAGAAACCTGGAATGCACTTGCTTCTTTCTTCTCTTCCAACACTCGAGCAAGGAAGAACCAATTGTGGATGGAGTTCACAACAATGAAGAAAAGCCCGAAGCAAAATGTGACTGATTATGTCACAAAGATGAAGGAGATTTCCGACCAACTTGGAAGCATTGGAGAGGTAATTGAAGAGGAGCAAATCATAAGACAAATCATGAATGGAATCAAAGCAGACGACAAGTGGGAGTCATTCACAACAGCCATGGATTTATACATGGATATGCATGTACCCGACCTCAACACACTCATGGGCCAACTCTTCACTCATGAAGCAAAGATTAGCAAAGGTGGTGAGTCCTCAAGAGGTAATCAAACTTCTGCCTTATATTCTGATAAAGCTAAGGTCAAGGACAAGTCAAAGAATAGAAAGAATGAAGATGAAGGAAGCTCTTTCCAAGCAAACTTTGCAGGTAGAGGACGAGCTAGAGGAAGAGGCAGAAGTGGAAAGCAAGGCAGGGGGAGATTCCAATCATCTCAACCTTGCAACATATGTGGCTTATCTAACCATACTACTGAAGAATGTTTCAGGAACCCGAGGAACTCAAGAGGAAGAGGATTCAATAGAGGTGGCTATGGATCAAATAGAGGCAGGTACAATGGAGGCTACAACAACAACTACTACAACAACAATTACAACAACAACAACAACTATCAAAGTGGCCATAGAGGAAGAAGAGATTACAATAACTATGCAGAGGACCAAAGTCAAGAAGATTCATTATTGATTATGAATCTATCAACGAAGAAGGGTAAGGATGATGATCACATATTTTACATTGATTCGGGATGCTCGAACCATGTAGCAGGAAATGTGGCTTTACTTTCTGATTTGGAAGATCCTCATAACAAGCATGAAGTGCAGACAGGAGATGACACAAAGCACTCAGTGGAGAAGATAGGTAATGTGAAGACATCAGATGGGAATATGAACCTCTTAAGCAAAGTCTTGTATGTCCCTACAATTACCAAAAATTTAATAAGTGTTGGACAGATTGTTGAAAAAGGATTGCAGGTTAGATTCAATCGATTTGGAGCATATGTTGAAGACCCAAGGCAAGGCTTTCGAAGGATTGCCAAAGGAGAAAAGACAGGAAGGCTTTTCACTTTTGAAGTGGAAGATACAAAGAACATAGCTTTGTTTAGCTATGGATCTCAAACTCTAACAGAATTGGAGATATGGCACAAAAGGCTTGCTCACATTGGTGAGAGGACACTCAAACAGATTTGCAGGGACCAAAGTGTACTTGGTTTGCCTAATATCACAAGGCAACACATGATTTATAAGTGTGAAGCTTGTCAACTCGGCAAGGCTCATAGACAACCTTTCAATAAGAAAGGATATATGTATCAAAATCCTTTGGATCTAGTGCACACAGATGTGTGGGGTCCAAGTAAGGAGCCATCTATATCAGGCTCAAGATATTATGTGTCTTTCATAGATGATTGTAGCAGGTGGACCATTCTGTTTTTCATGAAGCACAAGGATGAAGTGTTTAATTGTTTTAAGAAGTATATTGCTCTTGTTGAAAACCAAACAGGTAGGACTTTGAAACGACTCAGATCAGATGGTGGAGGAGAATACTTCTCTTCTGAATTTGATGCCTTCTTGCATGAAAGAGGCATTAAAAGGGAAGTCACTACAAGGTATACACCCGAACTCAATGGTGTAGCAGAGAGGAGGAACAGAGCTATTGTCGAAGCTGCAAGGTCCATGCTCAATGAAAAGGGATTGCCGAACTACCTATGGGCAGAGGCTGTGTCTACAGCCACATATCTCATAAATAGACTTCCATCTAAGTCACTAGATGGAACCACTCCATATGAAGTGTGGAATGGAAGAAGACCTAGTCTAGAGCATTGTAAAATCTTTGGATGCTTAGCCTATGCTCACATTCCTTCTCAAGTAAGAGGGAAATTGGATCCCAAGGCAGAGAAGTGTGTATTCATTGGTTATGATCAAAACCAAAAAGGATATAGATTGTACAATCCAACCAATAAAGGATTTTCTGTGAGTAGAGATGTAATTTTTGATGAAAACAAATCATGGTTTGATGATGACAGGAAAGTGAAGCTGCCGTATGACTTGGATGAAGACTTTCCCTCACTTCAACCGAAGGAGCCAAAGCAGATTGAAGAAAGTGATTCGGAGATTGACCTAGAAGACTTGGAAAGACTAAAGCTATGGAAGAACAAAGGTAAAGCAAAGATGCAGGATGCTACATATGGACCCGAGAGCTCACATCAACCACTTAGAAGGTCTTCGAGGGAGAAGAAGGACCTACCACATTTGAAGAAGCACAAAGCAAGAAAGCTTGGAGAGATGCAATGGATGAAGAAATGGAAGCCTTGAAGGAGAATGACACTTGGGAGCTTGTACCTAACAAGCCATCTATGAAGATAATCGGATCTCGATGGATATACAAAATCAAGAAGAATCCAGATGGAAGTATAAATAGACACAAAGCAAGGTTAGTTGCTAAAGGGTTTGCTCAAACCCATGGTATTGATTATGAGGAGACTTTCTCTCCTGTTGCAAAAATGCCTACAGTTAGGGTTCTCATTAGTCTTGCTGCATCTAGAAATTGGAATCTTTATCAACTTGATGTAAAGAATGCTTTCTTGAATGGATGGATTTCTGAGGAAGTGTATATGGCACAACCTCCTGGATATGAGGATGCACATCATCCTAACTATGTATGCAAACTAAAGAAAGCTTTGTATGGATTGAAGCAAGCTCCAAGAGCTTGGAATTTCAGATTGGTGACTTATTTGCAGGACCAAGGATTCAAAGCTAGCAAGGCGGATACCTCTTTGTTCATAAAGAGGAATGGATCTGAAGTGATCTATTTATGTGTGTATGTTGATGATATTATTATCACAGGCAATGATCTTGAAGGAATCAAACAGGTAAAGAGTCAAATGAAGGAGGAGTTCAAAATAAGTGACCTCGGACCACTCACTTATTTTCTTGGATTGGAGTTGATCTACACAGATTCAGGTATATACATCACACAAAGGAAGTATGTCCATGACATGCTCGTCAAGTTCAAGATGGAAAATACCAAGTGTGCAGGTACACCTATGGAGCAAAATCATAAGCTTAGTGCTTATGAAGGAGAGCCAATTGAAGACATCACAAGCTATCAAAGCTTGGTTGGAAGTTTGAACTATGCAACACTCACAAGGGTGGATATATGCTATAGTGTTAGCATATTGAGTCAGTTTATGCATAAGCCGAGAAGACCACATATGGAAGCGGCCAAGCGAGTCCTCAAGTACCTAAAGGGGACCATGAATGAAGGTTTGTTCTATTCATATACTTCAGATATTGAGCTAAAGGTCTACTCAGATGCAGATTGGGCCGGATCTAAAGATGATAGAAGAAGCACATCAGGGTATATATCATTTGCAGGTTCAAAAATCATTTCTTGGTCATCGAAGAAGCAACCAACCGTGGCATTATCTTCTACTGAAGCTGAATATAGAGGTTTGGCTAATGCAACTCAAGAAATCATGTGGTTAAAATCTTTGTACACAGATCTTGGACTTCATTCTTCAACACCTCACATTTTTGGTGACAACACAAGCTCACTACATCTAGCAGCTAATCCGGTATACCATGCTAGAACCAAGCATATTGAAGTCCACTACCATTATGTAAGGGAGAAGCTATTGAGCAAGGATATTCAACTATCCTATGTCTCTACAGATATGCAATGTGCAGACATGTTGACGAAAGCTCTTGATGGTACGAAGTTAAGTAGATTCAAGTTGATGATTGGCTTGCAGGAAATCAAGGACAATTGAAGACTTATTTGGAGGCCAAGCATGTTAGGCTTGAGGGGGAGCTGTTGGTGCATTTTGCCCAAGCCTACATGCTTGATATATTTGATATTATCCTCGTTTGTAAGTCACATGAGTAGTCATGTGAAAACTTCTTGTAAAAGAGTACATTTTATCTCTTGTAAATGGAAAAAGAAAAAAGGAAAAGGATGACTTACCTCATGCATGATGTAAAAGCAAATTCGTGGCTCCAACTACCAAAATCACGAATTTTTGAGCTCAGGGAATCTCTCCTAACTTTGGGGATCACTTTTAGGTGGAGCCATTCGAATTCGAATTCAAAACTCCCTCCAAGAATTGCTATAAAAGGAGCAAGAAGGAAGAGGCGATTAGCAAGCCTTGTACGTGACCCCTTCATGTCATTTTGTAGAGATTGAAGAGCTTACTCCATAGCTCTATCATTCTACTCCCATTGTGCAAAGATTCATTGCCAATGTGGTTGTAATCATATGTGAATCTATACATTTATTATCATCTACCTCTCTGTTTTGTTCTCTGCTATACTCACTCAGAGCAGTAACTTCAGAAGGTCATATCTCGAGTTTTACGGAACCTTTTTCAGTGTTTTAAAGTGCGTTGGATAGCTCTCACTGTCTAGTTTCTACCTATAAATTTTCAAGGTCATTGGATTTATACGTTTGGAGATATCTGCATTTTACTGCTTACTGGTCTATCTCTGCAGAGCCCCGAGAATTGTGGGAATGTTCCAGAACTTGATGAAACTTGTTCTCAGTGCTCAGTCCATCATTTGAAGTGTTTTAACTTGGAATAGGAAGCTTGCTAAGTCTATTTGCTATGCCCAAAAGGAATGTTTCTAATTCCTTCCAGGTTGAGAGCACTGTTCATTTTTTCCAGCAGGTGTATGTCCAAAAATAGCAAGTTTTGGGAGCTAGTCATTTCGCAACTAGCCTGTCTTGACTTAAACTTTTGGGATACATGTTCCAAAGTACTTGGCTGATATTTTGGTGGATTTAGGAAGCTCAAAGGGTCTACTAATCAACTCTGAAGTCTCAGTTGGCTGGTGTGAAGCTGGTTGTAGCGGCACCTACTCATCTTTGGATTGCATCCACCATCTCTCTTCACATAGGGTTACAAACCTCAATCGGAATGCAATTGGGGAAGTCAAGCAGTATCACTCGCTTCTGATCTAAGGTTCCAACCTGTAAGGAGCTTTGTCTAAGATTTAGGTCCACTGAGTGATTGTATAGCCAATCTTGGCCAAGGATTAGGGGTTCTATCAGGTCGTTATCATGGCACACTAGTAGCTTCGCTGTCATGGTCACATCCTTAATGAGGATAGGAAGGTCCACCTCACCCATGCAAGGGGTTTCCATGCCTCCTAGCCCTATGAGGTATGCCTCAATTGGCCGCATTTCTATTCCTGAATCCTTATAGTGGGACCATCTAATCGCACTAGTCGCAGCACCTGAGTCAATTAGAGCCCTGAGCTCTTGGCAAGGGTTGCCGTGCTCTAACCTGACTGTAATGAATGGTCTCCTGTCCACTATGCTAGGATGAGTTCGTGACTTTACCTCACACATAGCCATGGGGTATCTGGGTGTTGTTTCAAGATGGTTATAATGTTCTCTCCCTAGTCCTTGTCTTCTTAACTTCATGCGTTTAATGCGTTCTATAGCTTCTGCCTGAGCTTCAGCTCGTATTCTATTTTCTTCCTCCTTACGCTTCTTTGCCAACGTGAGTCGTCTAAGCATATCCTCAGTAAGAGGTTCCTGATATAACTTGACGCTACAGCCACTAATGTAATTAGGCATTATGTCTCCTTCTAAGGTGGCTAACTGTACTGCTCCACTTGTCGAGAGTCTGTTAATGATCATAGGTCCATAACCTCGCTTTTCTAACTTCCGTGCGTGTTGTTTCAGCGTATATACTAGAACTAAATCTCCTTCTTTTAAGCCCTTATCTTTCACATGTGCATCAAAATATGCTTTCTGTTGCTTCTTCGCTGCATATAGTCCTGCTGCTGCCTTTAGCTTGGTTTCTCCTAATCGTTCCAAGTCCATTATTCTTGCTGATAATTCATGGCCGGTCCACTGATGTTCTTGTGCAACCTTAAGGGTCGGTATCAAGAAGTCCAAAGGAAGCATTGCATTCTGACCAAAAACCATCTGAAAGGGAGTTGCATTGAGTACGGTCTTGTAGGCCACTCGATATGCCCAAACAACATGATGTAACTGTTTGTCCCAATCTGAACGTTTGTTGTTCACGAGTTTCGTCAGTACGTTACAAAGGATCTTATTAGTGCTTTCAGCCTGACCATTGGCCTGAGGATGATATGGTGCGAATTTCTTGTGAATCACCATAAAATCCTGTAACAAATATTCAATGACTTGGTTTAGAAAGTGAGTTCCGCGATCGCTCACTAACTCTATAGGCAATCCATATCTTGTAAAGACATTCTCAAATAAGAATTTTGCAGTTGTGTGTGCATCATTCTTTTTTGTGGCTTTTGCCTCTACCCATTTCGTAAGATAATATGTGGCAACAATAATGTATTGCGCATGTGTACCTTTTGCAGGGGGGTTAATGGGTCCTACAAAGTCCATACCCCACTTAGAAAATGCACGTCCGCCCATCATGGGTTTCAATGGCATTTCATCTCTGCGAGTAGGAAACTGAGTTCTTTGGCACACATCACATCTCTTTACATAGGTATGAGCATCCATGTGAAGAGTGGGCCACCATAATCCTGCAAAGAGGATGGCTTTGATTATCCTATCGGGTCCAAAATGACCTCCTGCAACACCTTGGTGTGCAGTCTCTAGTATGCTCAGATAATCGCTTTCATGAACACATTGTCTTAGATATCCATCTCATCCTCTTTTGTATAGATTATCGCCAATAAGTGAATAGTCTTGAGCTTCCTGCTCCAGACTGCGTTGTCGAGCTAAGGTCATTCCTTGAGGGAATGTCTTCGTCCTCAAGTATGTCACTAAAGGTTCACTCCAGTCTGGTGTGAGAGACACGTGATATAATGTAGCATGTTCTACTTGTGGTCTTTCGCAACAAACATTGCATTCTTTACACAACTTGTAGACATCTGCTTCCATCGAAGGCCAATATACTCCCAATCTATGCAGAGTCTGTAGTGTTCGATGTTTCGAATGATGTTGCTGTAATGCACCTATGTGTGCTAATTGCAACCAATTTGCATGTTCTGATTCATCTACACAATAGGCAAGAATCTTTTGATTATCCTGTTTATATATGCTTCCTGCTATGATTTGATATCTTTGAGATTTGGTAATCTCTCCTTCTTTGATCTTTATCCTAGGATTCTTTGGTCCATATGTGAGAATAGGGACTATAGGCTTAGCCCATTCTGGTGCTATCTCAAGGTTAAACAAGTATGCATCTGGTAGATCATCCGCTACTCCTTGAGGAGCTTCTCCTGAGGTTACCTTGAAAGGTGGTCAGCTCTAAGATGTGTCTTTCCTTTCCTGACTACTACTTCAAAATCATACTCCATGAGTAATAGAAACCAACGTATTAGTCATCCTGTGTTACAGGGTTTGTTGACTAGGTACAATAGGGCTTGATGATCTGTAAAGAACTTGAATTTGTACTGCGTAGATCATCCCTAATCCTTCTCGTTCCGTCGTGGTGTAATTTCTTTCTGCTGCGTTCAATTGTCTGCTCGCGTAAGCTATGGGGAGATCTATGTTACCTTCATTCGTGGGTTGTGCTAACACACATCCTATGGCGTAATTGGATGCATCCACATGTACATGGAATGGCTTACTCCAATCTGGGGTAGTCAATATAGGTGCTGAGCACAAGCGTTGTTTAAGTTCATTGAATGAATTCTCACATTCATCTGTCCATTCAAAGTTGGTTAAAAGAGAGTACAAAGGCTTGGCTATGATTGCATACATGTGTATGAATCTCCTATAATAACCGCAATGGCCCATAAATGCTTGTACCTCTTTCACATTAGTTGGTCTAGGTAATTCTGCAATTACCTTCACCTTTTCTTCATCCGTAGAGATTCCATTTTTTGACACAATGTGTCCTAGAATTTTGCCTTGTCTGACCATGAAAACGCATTTTTCTGGGTTCAAACAAACCTGATATTCTCGACATTTGTCAAATATTTTCCTTAACTCTGGGATATGCGTCTGCCTGATATTAGAATGAGCACATATGTCATCGACATAAACTTCCAAACTCTTGCGTAAGAATTCCTTAAAAACATGACACATGAGTCGCTGGAAAGTGGCGGGTGCATTTGTTAAGCCAAATGGCATTACACGAAATGCAAATATGCCCCATTCAGTGGCAAAAGCCGTCTTGTGTTGGTCCTCTGGAGCAATGGCTACTTGATTATAGCCTGAAAAACCATCAAGGAAGCTGTAAACTTCCTTGCCCGCAACTCTTTCCAATAAGTGTTCCGTGATAGGAAGAGGATAACTGTCTCTAATCGTGGCGGCATTAACTTTTTTAAGGTTAATACACACACGCAATTTTCCATTCTTCTTGGGCACTACCACAATGGGAGATACCCATTCGGTATGCTCAATCTCATAGATGAATCCTGCTTCTATCAGCCGATCTATCTCCTCTTTAATCTTTGCAGCGTAGTTATCATTGTACGTGTACGGTTTCTGTTTCGTAGGTTTTGCATCTGGAGTCATAGGGATTCTATGAGAACATATATCTGGATCTACTCCTTTCAAATCTTTGTAACTCCATGCGAACACATCTCTATATTCGCGCAATAGGGCAACTAGCTCTTCTTCTTCTTCCTTCGTCAAATCATGCCCTATGTATGTACATTTTTCTTCTTCTCCTTCTATGGCTACTATTATTTTCTTGGTTTTCTTTCGGTTATCATATACTTGTCCGTCATTCGCCTTTCTATTAGGCATTCGTACCATGATTCTTCTATCTTCGATTTTATATTTCTTGAAGTTCTCGGGTACTTCAAACATAGATTCTTCTTTTTCTGACATGGTTTCTTTCTTCTTTCTTTTCTTGCCTTCTCTTGTTAGTCACTTCTGTGGCTATTCTAACATCATTCATAATTTCTTCGTGTCTCTGAGGATGAGTTTCTACTTCGTAAAAATATTCTTCTTCTGATGCAAAGGGTGGGTCCATGATAATTGATTCTAAATCGAAATTGCTTGCATCCTCAAATGCATCAGTGTTAGGTTCACACTCTTCTAAAATTGCATCGCACTTGATTGGCTCTATCGTGAAAACTGAGATATCATAGCCATCCTCGTCACAGTGGGGTGTCCATTGTTCTTCATTGATGGCTACATCCATGGTTGCTAGGATTTCTGCCCAACCATGGGGTTCAAACTCTTCGTCAGGGAATACTACAGGTGCATAGGCTGGATCTTGAAGGGTTCGTGGATGTTGTTCTGCACCTAAGGTCCTTGCTTCTAATCTTTCTTCCTCTTGTTTTGCAACTTTACACATCCATAAATGAGTATCCTCATGCAACCAAGAAGGATCTGATTCTAATGAGTGCACGGATTCTATTTCTACTGGTGTCTTATGGATGGTATTCCATTGTATTGGGGGTACATCTCTATGTAAATAGTCTTTAAGATTGACTTTAGTAGTCACTCCTAAACGTTGCAAGTACAAAGAATTAGTTCCCCAATCTTGTACAATTTGCAACTGACGCATGAATGGTCGTCCCAATATCATCTCATAAGCATGATTTTTTGCAAAGTCACAAATGGCAAAGGTATGCTCAAATTCTACACCACAAGTGGTGAGAGATATGCCTTCTAGTAAGCCTAATGGTTTTTCTATGTGTCCGTCAGCCATTTGTAGCTTCATCCTGGTAGGTCTGAGTGCTGGCTTACCCCAACGTTTCCATAAAGCAGTGGTAGCTATGGCTACTCCGGCTCCTGAATCTAAGATGGCTTTCGTGGTGTAGCCCTGATGGGTTATCGGAAGATAAGTGTTACCTTCCTCTCCTTCACTTACATCTCCAATCTTTTCTACGGGTATTTCCGGTACCTTCTTATGTGATCCTATTTGTGAGGAAGTAGTAGCAAGCTCGGGTAATTGATTTGCTACATGCTTCCATAATTCTGGTTTTACCTTTAATAACTCCTCCAGAGTGAGATTACACTATACTTTGGTATTCTTGATCACTTCCATGTTTCTAGGGATTACTGATTCTTCATTCCTCACTATTATCGTGGGTGCTCTCATACTAATAGAATTTGCTTCCCAAGGTCCTCTGAACTGAGGTAATTCTTGTAAAGAATTACATTCAAATCCTGTGTGTTCACTCAGTGGTTCCTCCTCTACCTCATCGTAAATAGAGGGGATGTCTTGGGGAAATTGCTCCTGCAAGTCATCTATTTCTTGAATAGGAGGATGGGTTCCTTGTTCTTTTCTCCATTTCTCTTCTTGGATTTCTCTCAAAAATTCATGTGAGTACCTATGTATGGAAGACAAATTGTCTTGACTTTCTGTATTGGGTACTTGAGACAGGGATGGTGCATTCCTTTCCTGTGTCTCTGGGATGCTAGGATTCCTACACTGATCCTTTTTCTCTTTGCTTTCAATCAAATATTCTAGCCTCTCCATTAGTCCTTGAAAGTGTAACTCCGGTTTTGCCATGTTATTCCAATTAAGATATCTAGAGGCTTCGAACAAAGCTTGTGCTAATTCTACCATCTTCATGCAAAGTTTAGTTCTCTCAATTTCTAGATCAGCTCGAGGGTAGTTTTTACTCATTTAAGCTACTTGAGGTCCCTCTTTTAATCTAGCTTGATATGCATGAAACATCATGTCTAGATTTTCTGGTATGGGTTCTGCTAAAACTGATCCTGATTTCTGAGCTGGATTCTCTTGATTCAAGTCCTGTGAAGTCAATTCTAGGATTTTGGCTCTAGATTCCTTTAAACTTCCTTCCAACTCAGTTATCTTTTTACTCCATTTTCTCTTTATCCTTTCTCTAGAATCTTTCCAAGATTTCGTCTTTTTACTGCTAGATTCTGCAACTTCACTACTTCCGGCTGCTTTCTCTTGATTAAGCTGTTGGTTTTATAAGAACGCCTGGGCTCTTGTTATAGCTTGGATAGGCACGTATGTAGGGTTGGATCCATCTGCGTTATTTACAATACCTATCACGTTGATCGGTGTCACATTCGAAGCATTAACAGGGTTCTTAGGACAATCTTTGATTATATGCTCTTTGCCACAATCGGCACAAAAGCCTTGGATGTTATAGTACTGTGATGGTCCTGATATCGGGGGATGTGGACAATCCTTTATGAAATGATCTCCTTGACACCTAAAGCATGGTCCTCTAGGGCCCTGTGGTCTCTGTTGTCTTACTTGGGGCCGTGGATTTGGGTTTGTGTACATCACATTAGCATAGTCTGGCTCCCAACTAGGTTCCACTGGTGGACTATCATAATGATATGTTTCCACATGTTCTGGTGACTCTGTGTAATATGCGGGTGGACTATCTACATGCGTAGAGTCAAAACTGTTTGAGTTCGGGTCACTCTCTATGATCAGAGGTGAAGAAGGCACTAAGGCTCTACTTAGGTTCTCTTCTGCAGCAGCGTATTTGACTGAGATGACATTCGCTGGTGGGGGTGGCTGCTGAGCTAAGACAGGTTGAGGTCTCTGTTGAGGCTGGTATGGGTAGTTCTGAGGAGGCCTATAGTAATAAGGCTGAGCATTGTAATGGCCTTGATACCTACCTGGCTGCTGGTATGCTTGCGGGTAGTTCTGTCTCACGGTCTGTTTGTTGTATGGACAGTCCTAAGCCGTATGATTCGTGTATCTTCTCTCAATTGTACAGAATTGGCCACTAGGGTTGGCTTGTGGTAGTGGTGCATTGGGACACACATTTGCCATGTGATCACCACCACAGGTGTAACAATGCTTGTTTGTTAGCACCCTAGGTTTACTAGAAACTCCTAGTTTCTGGGCCACTTTTTCTGCTAGGTCCTCTATCGAGCTAGACAATTTTGTGGATGCTAGAGATGAACAGTCTGAATCCTTATAGACCTTTGAGAGTTCCAACTCGTCTCCTAAGTTGTCCTCAATGTCTATGCATATTCTCACACATTGCTCTAGCGTTCTGGGTTCTTTTAGGTACACATAGGAGCGTAGTTTAGAGCTCAACAAGCCATCTAGAAATAATGACACTTGTTTAGCTTGTGAGTGTAGCTCTTGCATTGGACATCGTTCAACATATTGTCTAAACCTACGTCCTGCCAGTCTGACTGTTTCCTGAGGGGTCTGTTTGAAGCTATGAATCAACGAAGACGTGTCATGTCTAATCCCACTTTTAGAGAATTCAGTGATGAATGACTCTAAAAAGTGATGGATGTCTCTAAATTGCCTTTGTTGCAATGGTTGGAACCAAGTTAAAGCAGTATTTTTTAACGTTAGTCCAAATGCGTTGTATTGCGTGAACATGTCTTCAACTTGTTTGGCTCTTAGTACTTGCTTGAATTCTGCAACATGGTCATAGGGATCTCCTGTCCCATCAAAGTAATTTTTCATGGATTTCACTAATTGAGTGGGTCTCAATATTCTTGCGTGTTCACGTGGTCTAGGTAGAGGAAAATCATCTCTACCACCTGGTATTCCATGATCTCTTTGTCTATCCGCTCTATTAGTGTCCGTGGTTGTTCTATCTCTCCCTATGGAATGAGTGAAGCTTACTTCGGGTCTTTCTTTATTCTTTTCTCTTTGATTTCCATGGGCTGAGGATGTTCCTGCCCCTTGTTGACTTGTATTCATGTTTGTTCTAGATGGAGGGAATACCAATTCACCTCTCCATGTGTATGTGTTTTTAGCGTGGTCAGGCACTACAAAGACTCTTTCTGAAGTCTCATCCAGGTATACAACCTTTCCAGGTGTATCCGGGTCCTTGAACTCGTATATCGTGCCTACCTCACTAAGTAGTTCTGTCTTGTATCTCCAAAAGGCTTCATCAGTTTCTTTATTTACAAACAAATCTATGCTTCTGTTGTCCTGAGGGATCCATTCCGGGATTAGTACTCGTGTCAGTACAGATTTCCCTCTAGGTGTTCTAGGCTCTTCTAATGGTTCTTTTCCTTGAGGTTTAGTTTCCGTCTCTAGCTGAATCACGCCAAACTCGTTGGTATTGTTTGGCTGCGTACTTAAGATGTACATTGTTCCTTCCTTGTCTATATACGCGTCTCTCTCAAATTTCGCCACTGGATGTTCCAATCCAATGGGTTGATCGGGGTTGTGCATTTGCACCACTTGCCTTCGCAAACCATCCTCGTAGATGCGAGCACCTAATCGGTTGGTTCGGAGAAACTCTAGTTGTGTTCTATAGGGTCCTTCTGGTTTTTCTAAATAGGCTACATTCGACCCTCCTTCTGGTCTTTCTGTGCTAAATGCCATTTCTGAATCACTAGTATCTGAGCTCTCGTAGGGATAACTACTATTCAATTGCTGAGCCCACGATCGTGCAGTAGTTCTTACACTTGCCTCTGATGATCTAAGGCTTCGTCGGTCTGACTTACCTATATGTTTGCCCGATCTAAGGTTCATTAATTTTCGTCCTTGCACACTCAGTACATGCTCAGATCGTCAATGATTCTTTGTTATTACTTTCTTGATTCTTTTTAGATTTCTTTAGATTCTTGTCTTAATGTATGCGTCAGGAATTCGACTTTCCGTGGGACTTTGAGTTCTCGTTCCGTCAGACTTATGTTCTTTCCTTTAGGTTTTCGTGTCACACACCTTTATCTTTAGTCTTGGACTTGATAAATTTAATTCTCTTGAACTTGAGGCGTTCCTATCCTCTTTAATCCACAATACTACCGTTTATCCTAAGCTAAGAATTGACTGAGGGGGTTGAGTAATCTTCCAACCTCGAGTCAGCTTTTCTGGTTGCTCTGATGCCCAAGAAGCCGCGCTTCCCAAGCTTTATGCCCTTCAAAGCCTTGCCTTGGTTGCCTTTGATTGCCCTTGCTAGACCTGGAAAAATCCAATATTAGACCAATTCACAGTTGGATGATCAAGCACTTGAGTATATACACCTTTTAAGTCCCTTCCCTTTTGCCAAACTTTTTAATGCTTGCCCCCTGGCTTTCTAGTCCCAAACTAGGTCAACCTCAAAATAGCTTATCTAAAAATAGATGTATTCTTTAAGAAAAAAACAGTTGAGCTCACGTAGTACTCGTCAAGAGCTTTCTAATGAGCTATTAAGCTCAAAAAACAGACTTCGGATGAAAAAGTTATGATCGTTCAGGCCCTGGGGGGGTAAAAACTGACAAACAGGTTTCTCTCCAAATATGAGCTAAGGGGTCTCCTATGAGTATAATCACCCAAAAATTTCCCAAAAATAGCCTCAAAATTGGCCAAAAAATGAAACCCTAAAATTTGCGATGGGGATGCACAATCGCGATGGCGTGAAGGTGAGCAATCGCGATGGTCTGAAGTGCACGGTCGCGATGGTCCAAAAGTGAACAATCGCGATGACTCGATCAGGCGGACAATCGCGATGGCGTGAGTGTGAACCGTCGCGATGGCTCGATCAGGCGGACAATCGCGATGGCGTCAGTCAACGGTCAATGTGAACAATCGTGATGGTCCAAAGTGAACCGTCGCGATGGTCACAGATGCGATGGCTTGAGCCAATCGCGATGGTCCGGGCACGATGGCTTGAACCAATCGCGATGGTCTGAGGGTATCATCGCGATGGTCCAACTTGCCACGTGGCACCGTCGGCGCGATGGCGTGAGCCAATCGTGATGGTGTGGGGTCAACCGAACAGTCGCAATGGTCCGCGAACCGTCGCGATGGTCCAAATGAACCGTCGCGATGGCGTGAGACCGGCGCGATGGTCCGGCCGAGCTGTCGCGATGGCGTGAGCCAATCGCGATGGTGTGACACAATCGCGATGGTGTGAGACCGTCGCGATGGTCCACCAAAATGCAATTTTTTGAGATGCAGCTATGGATTTATATACACGCAGGGGTCGCCTACACGGTGGTGAACTCGCCTTCCTCAAAATCCGAACTTTGCAAACCATCGCGATGGTCTGACACAGTTGGAAATTTCTGATAGAAACTGAAAATTTTACCTTTTCCAAGCTTTCCTGATGCACTGGAGCTCTGTACCTGCAAGAAAACTCAAGAAAACAAAAGCACATGCAAGCACAAAAGCTCTCTCTCACTCTCTCGCATGCACAAATGAGGGGAAATGAGGAGAATGGGTGGACTAGTTTGTAGACTAGTTTTGACCGGTTTCACATCTAGTGACCGGCATAGTTAAAAAATAGGTCCTAGATGCTATTTGTAAGGGTAACGGTGTCTAAAAATAACGAAAATTGATACGCTTGTTCTACCTAAGCTCCTCAAGCTCGAGGACTCCTTGGCTTGCACAAAATAGAGCTATGGATTACAAAATGGGGTTTTCTATGTTACATATGTTACAATAGTGATAAAAATCGTTGTTGGAGGTTTTTGGAAAGTATTTGAAAACATAATTCTTTGAAAAAAGATTCGACTGGCTCCCTGCTCCGTCGTTACATGCTTCCGCGTCTTCTATGCCTCTGGCTGCTTCCAACACTCGCTCTTCTCTTTCATGAAATATACCCATACTTTGCGTGTATGGTCATCAATCAAAGTAACATAAAACCTACAACCGCCCATAGATGTGGTCTTTGCTGGACCCCAAACATCTGTATGTACTACTTCTAGTACATTCTCACTAACTTGTCATGTGGAAATGATGCTCTTGATTGTTTACCAAATTGACATGCTGCACATACCTTTTGCATTTCTGCAACTTTGAAATTTGGTAGTCCATGGACAATCTCCTTTGACTGCATCAGTTTCAGCCTTTGCAAGTTTGCATGTCCAATCCGTTTGTGCCATATCTCTATATCTGCAATAACTCCTGCACCTTTCGCAAACATGGCTGCATTCATTTCAGGAATCTTCACATTTAAGGTGAACATCCTACCCACTTTGTTTCCTTTGGCAACCAATCGTCCATCCTGCTTGTACTCTTCTACATATAATCCATCAACATTGAACCTGACTTGTAATCCTTGGTCAACCATTTGTCCAACAGAAACCAGATTCTTCGTTATATTTGGAACATGCAGCACATCAGCGAGATGTTTTACCTTTCCGTCCTCCATAGACAATGCTATGTTTCCTATATGCTCAATAGGATGCGATGTGTCATCACCTGTTTCAACATATACAGGAACGCGCATTTTCTGCAAACTACTAAACCATTCTGCATGACTGGTCATGTGATTTGAAGCACCTGAATCAACATACCAGATATTATCATTCGATTTTGAAACACCAGCAGACATCGTATTCATCATGTGATGTTGAACCATAAACAGCTTCTCAGAATCATCTGCACTTGTGGATGCATAGTTGTTTCGCTGCCTTCTGTTATTTTGATTCTTTAATCTGCAATCACGTTCAAAGTGTCCAGGTTTACCATAATTCCAGCATCCTTTACTATCATTACCTGAATCATTTCTTTGGAAATTTTTGCGACCTCTTTGGCTCCCCCTGTCTCGAAACTGTCCTCTTCCTCCTGCATGATTCTGTTGTTGACCTTGGTCTTGGTTACTGTTTCCTCTTCCACTTCCAAAACATCTACCTCTGCCTCTTCCTCTGCCAGAGTAGAATACCTGCTCAGAACTGGGCTTTCCTTGGGAGTTTGAATCCTCACCAAGATTCTTTTCTTCAATGATCAGCATAGAGACCAAATCAGCAAAATTCGGAATATTTTCCCTGGTCTGTATAGAAGTTCTGAACTGCTTATATGCAGCTCCTAAACCACGAAGGCACACTTCCACCTTATCATCATCATCTACATTCATGCCAATAGATGCAAGTGACTCACATATGCTTTTGATTTTTAGAGTGTAGTCACTTACCGACATGCTCTTTTTCTCCAATGTATGCAGCTCATTCTTGAGTTGCAATTTTCGTGCCTTTGTATTGGTCAGCCCTTAGATCTCGTTCATACGGATGCGTGTGGTCTTATGCCCACTAGGTCCTTAGGTGGTTCTCTTTACTTTGTCACTTTCATAGATGATGCCACTAGAAAAGTCTGGGTATATCCTATCAAATCAAAGGATGATGTATTCCCTACTTTCAGAAAATGGCTTGCTTCAATTGAGACTGAAAAAGGAACTAAGCTTAAGGCTTTACGTTCAGGTAATGGGTGTGAGTATACCTCACATGAATTCAACCTTTTCTGTCAGTCTAGAGGGATTCGTAGAGAGTTTATAGCTCCTTACATAGTGTCTATGTTGCATCATGCAAACCTCTCACAAGGTTTTTGGGCAGAAGCAGTATTGACTGCAGTTCATGTGATTAACCTTTCACCTAGTACTACCAAAGGTCTGAAAGTGGCACAAGAGTTATGGACAGGGAAACCACCATATTATGATCATCTTCGAGTTTTTGGGTGTGAAGCATATGTTCATATACCCAATAGTCTCAGACAAAAGTTGAACCATAAGTCAAAGAAATGCATTTTTCTTGGATATGGTCGAGAAGGATAATTTGGATATTGCTTATGGGATCCTGAAACACGGTCAGTGATCAAAAGTAGTGATGTCATTTTTAATGAGTATAAGATGCATAAACAACCCATTAAGGAGGTTGAAGTGAGAAGAATGGTGTTTGAGGATACTAGTCCTCCGGTTAGCATGCATAAAAATGCTACACATAGGGATGTTCAAGAGAATGTCCATTCAGATAAGTCTACACATGTTCCTGTTCAGCAACCATTGAGACGTTCTGCATGTGTCTTATATCCACATGATAGATATGTTCCAAGTTTAGATTTTGTTATGCTAACAGATGCCGGTGAGCCTTCTTGCTGCAAAGAGGCTATGCAGACAGAGGATCATGTCAAGTGGGAGCGTGCCATGAAGAGTGAGTTGGATTCTATTCACAAGAATGGTACTTGGGACTTAGTACCTTTGCCAAAGGGTAGGAAAGCTTTACCATGTAAATGGGTATATAAGCTGAAATTCACATCAGATAGTGCTTCTCCAAAATATAAAGCACGACTTGTTGCAAAGGGTTTTAAGCAACAACATGGTGTTGATTTTGAGGAAATCTTCTCTCCAGTGGTCAAGATGACTACTTTGCACATGTTGCTTGGATTCGTTGCAATGGAGGACTTAGAGCTAGTCCAAATGGATGTGAAAACAGCTTTCTTGCATGGAGATCTTACAGATGAGATCTATATGGAACAACCAGAGGGTTATGTAGTTCCTGGCAAGGAAAGTCTAGTTTATAAGCTCAAGAAGAGCTTGTATGGACTTAAACAGTCTCCTAGACAATGGTACCAAAAGTTTGATGCTTTTATGAAGTCCCAAGGCTATTCTTGGAGCAATGAGGATCATTGTCTCTACACAAAGGGATGTTCTGATGGCAGCTTGATATGCTTGATACTTTACGTCAATGATTTGTTGATTGCTGGGAAGTCCTCTTATGATTTGTCAATTCTCAAAAAGAAGTTGAGTCAGACATTTGATATGAAGGATTTGGGGGCAAACATATTCTTGCCATGCACATTACTCGTGATAGGAGTAAAAAATGCGTATACTTGTCTCAAAGTGAGTAAGTATCCAAAGTACTTCACCGATTCAATATGCAGGGTGGAAAGGCATTGAGTACACCTTTACCCACATATGTGAAATTGAGCAAGGATGACTGCCCCAAATCAGATGAGGAAAAGGAATTCATGACCGAAATTCCCTATTAGTCTGTTGTTGGTAGTCTCATGTATGCTATGGTAGCTACGAGATCAGACATTGCATTTGTAGTGGGAGTTGTGAGCAGATATATGTCTAATCCTCGCAAGAAACATTGGGAAGCAGTCAAAATGATTTTGAGATATCTGAGTGGCACTAAGGACAAGTGTCTATGCTTAGGTAGAGGGAAAGCATCCATTATTGGTTACACAGATTCTTACTATGCTGGTTGTGTAGACAATCGTAAGTCTACATCAGGGTACATTTTTCATTTTGCTGGAGGTGCTATCTCTTGGAGATCTCGTCTTCAAGAATGTACAACTGTTTCCGCCACAGAAGCAGAGTATGTTGCAGCAAGTGAGGCATGTAAGGAAGCATTGTGGCTTTCTCGTCTTGCTTGTGATATGGGTTTACCTCAGCATGTACCTCACTTGCTTAGTGATAGTCAGAGTGCCATTTCTTTGGCTAAGAATCCGGTCTATCATGCAAAGACCAAGCACATTGAGGTGAGGTATCACTTCATTAGAGATTGCTTAGCCACTGATAGCATTATTCTTGAGAAGATTCACACTCGAGATAATGCTATAGATGCTTTGACTAAAGCTCTACCACAGGATAGCTTTCGACACTGTTGTCACTTGATGGGGGTTACTTGATTCTTGATCTTATGCAGTCACTTGTATACTATGTAACATGCCCATCAGGTGGGAGGTATAGTTTGTATATTTACACTCAGGTATTCTTTATCATTCTTTATTTTTTCTCCCATAGTTACTCTGGCCATATTGGCCTTTAGTGGGAGATTGTTACCGTTAGTGGCCATGTGAAAGGCCAAATGGCCACTGGACACTTCTTTGTATATGTTCTTGAATAAAACATATAGTGGCCTGGTCAGTCACAGACTATAAGTTAGACCGCATTTGCAAGACCTAAGAAGTTTGTCTTTGTGCTCCCTATGTACTGTGTTTTCTACGTATTCTACAGCCTCTGTGCGGAGTACTATATGCGACCTCAGGAGCTTGGTTTTCTACTCCGAGCATATCATCGTGGAGCTCTAGAGAAGGAGAGCGCATTGTGGTGCATCACCATCGAAATACTTCAGTATCCATTTCCTTCCTAGACATGATTTCCTGAAGTTCTAACCCTGTTGGGTCTTAAGGTGCTACTAATATAGAATTAATGACCAAAAATTAGGAGCACTTCTTAGTTCCTCAGCAGTCGATGGTGAATATGCATCTTCATGATGGTGAAATGCATACAACCACAATAGCTCATCTACTCTTAGAAATTTCTACTCATACCACCAATAGGAAGGACCCCTTCGTAACAGCATGCTATCTTCTTTCATAATCCAAATGAACCATTTCAGGCTCATAGTCCTTTCGAAGATAATAAAAATTAAAGGAACATACAAAGTAGAAGAAAAAAAGACTGGAAACTACGTGCACAGATCCAGCTTGAGTAAAAATGCAAATAAAACGGGAAACCCTACGAAAATCTTAAACGAAAGCCTAATTGTACTACTCTATACTGAATAATATGCCAACAAAAGTGCAGATTTTCATCTATACCAAATAATAAAGAAAATTAAGCAGAGTCATGAAAAACCATCATATTCATAGTATCAACACGTGAACTGCATTCAACTATATAAACTGTCAAGATATGAAAGATTTATTGTTTATCATGCACCTAACTTCCATCTGACATACATCTCCTATAAGACAAGATGAAGTAAAACTCTTTCACATATATCAATAAAGGTTCTCAAGCCTCACCAGGAACTTCAACACCTAAATTAGGATCAAGACAGAATTAATTATGAGACAAAATGGAAAACGGAATTAACTGTACACAGTAATAGTCACAAATGGCTCATAATCAAATAAAAATATTAATTCGATTATAAATAAGATTAGCTTGGGTCCTTATACTGTATGGTCGATTCAAAAAGTAGCTCAAATCTTTAGAAGGGCAGCCATGTGAGCAAGGCTTTCTATGAGAGCCTCAGAAAGAGGATGTCCAAATACGTCGTCTTAAGATTAAAAACTTCCCAACAAATGTATGATTACGTTGATCTAAAATGAGAATATAAGTTCCCAAAGACGAGAAATTTTCGACATGGTACTCGGAATGATGTAAAGGTGTAAGAAAGCTGTCAAAGGCAAAACAGAGTGATGTTACTGCTACTACAAACACGCAATGTATTTTTATCTGATGCACATCTTCTATGGATTTGAGACATTTCCTGCAAAATCTCGAATGCGTATCAAAACTTCCCAAAATGGTGATGAAAAAGCCCCAAAATTGCACCTTTCAAGCTCAAGTATGGTCTTTTGGGCAGAGATAAAAGATACAACTAGAATGAATGTAAATATGGAATCCGTTCTGAGAGGATACAGCTTTATTATGTATTATCATTAAAAAACATATATTTTTTGTATGCTTTGAATGAATATATATATATATATATATATATATATATATATATATATATATATATATATATATATATATATATATATATATATATATATATATATATATAAAGAGAAATGTCTGTCCCAATTAGGTTTTTACACTGTTGTTCACTTTGAATTTGAAACAAACATTCGAATTCAAACTACATATTTGCACTTTTACATGTGAATTTTTATTCAAGATTAATGTCAAGCTCGTTTATGTGTGTAGATCATTCAAATGAGATCTAATACTAAATTAACGTACCATCAAAATCTATATGTTTGTTCAACAAATGCTAGCAGTAGTGGAAGTGAGTAAAAGCTTCTTTCATGCAACAAAAGACCACGAAAAAGAAAGGGGAATAGTAGAAAACTATATAGAAAAATGTTTCCAAGCTTTATTCACCAATAAACTAACATAGAAAGAGAGGATAGAGGGTTGAAGCAAAGTTACAAAATTGTAGGAGGAGGTTACTGGGAAGAAATTCCTAACCACGTGCCTATTGAAGAATGAGCCGGCGACTTAGCCGGCGGTGGCCCAATTAAGGGGGTTCTCCCTCGGAGTTGTAGCGAAAGCGAGTCTTGATGGAGCAATTGTCACCGCTTATAAACCTAAACTTGGGTGATCTATCCATGACTAGGATGAAATTTGTTCCCCTCTACTCTATGTCAACCAAGTAAAGAACGATCAATCGGATAAGATATATGAGGTATACAAAAGAGCAAATGAACCATTGTGGGTCTTAAATTGCAAATAACTGGCGAAGAATGGGTTATTTTCATAGGCCAGTCAGCAAACACTACCCATTTTGAAAAAGATCACCATATGGCCATCTTTTGGAGCACCTACTACTTATGTGAACCCAATTTCTCAGCCACATGCATGAGAAACCCACATGGATCACATACGTTCATGAACATGCATAATGATAGCATATACTCTTGTATATTCCTCACAACGTTGAATGATCCCATAATTCATTATATCGGGAGATCTCATCTTTATTAGACCCCAAAAGAACATGATCACTATAATGACACATCCTCAAAGATACGGTTTTTTAGTAGCTATTTTCTTGCACAAAATAAACGAAGTCGTCCAAGCGCGTGTAACCAAGTGGTTTAATGCCTTCAGTCTTAAGAAGGAAGTCATGAGTTCAAGTCTTGGTTGGCAAGATACTATTTCACTCGATTTTCTTAAAGACTTCCCATAAACCCTCACATGAGCCCATATACCATAAAGCTCTCATACACTCATGGAATCCCATGACCTCTCATACTGTTATATGTGGTATTTTTCCTATATTTCATCAAAGGAAGATCTATCTTTAGTTATTATATGTTCATTCACTCAAGATCTTCGTGAAAGATCTCCAGATTCTCTCCATGAAGTCACCATGTTGTTTTCAGAGATTCTTTCTTAAGTAAAATAAAGAATCATCACATGAAGGGGTTGTTAATCAACTTTCTTGAAGCTTCCTCAGAGGTCTTGACACAATTCCACATACAAGCAGACTATTACATATGCCTTGTCGTGAGCTCTCGCACCACCCCACGTAGGTTTCATTTTGCATATATTCCATATAAGGAGAGTATCACTTGAGTTTTATATGCTCATTTACTCAAGGTCTTCATCAAGATTGTGCACACAATCCACACCCCGTTATTTTAGTGGTGGAGTCTTTGGTCTCCTGAGGCGGATGTCTAGAGTTCAATCCACAGGCTGGGCATGTAATGGATTTGGTCAGTCTAAACTAGTTGTAACCTTGTCTAAGCCCTCCTTTGTGGGATACAGGGGGGTCTCACAGTACTATGCCCATTCTCCTATACAGTTGTTCTTTCAAAGTTAAAGCTTGAGGGAGTAGGCACTTGTAGAACCTCCATTTATAAAAAAAAAGATTGTATATGAAGTATTTCGATGGCGATGCACCACAGTGCGCTCTCCTTCTTGAGAGCTCCATGATGATATGCTCGGACTAGAAAACCAAGCTCCAGAGGCCGCATATACTACTTCGCACAGATGCTGCAGGATACACAGAAAACACAATACATAGGGAGCACGAAGACAGATTTCTTAGGTCTTACAAATGTGGTCGAACTTATAGTCTGTGACTGACCAGACCACTATATGTTTTATTAAAGAACATATACAAAGAAGTTTCCGGTGGCCATTTGGCCTTTCACATGGACACTAATGGTAACAATCTCCCACTAAAGGCCAACATGGCTAAAGTAACTATGGGAGAAAAATAAAGAATGATAAAGAATACCTGAGTGTAAGTATACAAACTATACCTCCCACCTGATGGGCATGTTACACAATATACAAGTGACTGTGTAAAATCAAGAATCAAGTAATCCCCCATCAAGTGACAATAGTGTCGAAAGCTATCTTGTGGTAGAGCTTTAGTCAAAGCATCTGTAGCATTATCTCGAGTGTGAACCTTCTCAATAATAATGCGCTCCGTGTCTAAGCAATCTCTAATGAAGTGATACCTCACCTCAATGTGCTTGGTCTTTGCATGATAGACCGGATTCTTAGCCAAAGCAATGGCACTCTGACTATCACTGAGCAAGCGAGGTACATGCTGAGGTAAACCCATATCACAAGCAAGACGAGAAAGCCACAATGCTTCCTTACATGCCTCACTTGCTGCAACATACTCTGCTTTTGTGCTGGAAACAACTGTACATTCTTGAAGACAAGATCTCCAAGAGATAGCACCTCCAGCAAAATGAAAAATGTACCCTGATGTAGACTTACAATTGTCTACACAACCATCATACTCAGAATCTGTGTAACCAATAATGGATGCTTTCCCTCTACCTAAGCATAAACACTTGTCCTTAGTGCCACTCAGGTATCTCAAAATCATCTTGACCGCTTCCGAATGTTTCTTGCTAGGATTAGACATATATGTGCTCACAACTCCCATGAGTTCCTTTTCCTCATGTGATTTGGGATCCTTGCTCAATTTCACATATGTGGGTAAAGGTGTACTCAATGCCTTTCCACCCTACATATTGAACCGGTGAAGTACTTTGGATATGTACTCACTTTGAGACAAGTATATGCATCTTTTACTCCTATCACGAGTAATGCGCATGCCAAGAATATGTTTGGCATCCCCCAAATCCTTCATATCAAATGTCTGACTCAACTTCTTTTTGAGAACTGACAAATCATAAGAGGACTTCCTAGCAATCAACATATCATCAACATAAAGTATCAAGCTGCCATCTGAGCATCTCTTTGTGTAGAGACAATGATCCTTATTGCTTCGAGAATAGCCTTGAGATTTCATAAAAGCATCAAACTTTTGGTACCATTGTTTAGGGGATTGTTTAAGTCCATACAAGCTCTTCATAAGCTTACAAGCTAGACTTTCCTTGCCAGGAACTACATAACCCTCTCGTTGTTCCATATAGATCTCATATGTAAGATCTCCATGCAAGAAATCAGTTTTCACATCCATTTGGACTAGATCTAAGTCCTCCATTGCAACGAATCCAAGCAACATGCGCAGGGTAGTCATCTTGACCACTCGAGAGAAGATTTCCTCGAAATCAACACCATGTTGTTGCTTAAAACCCTTTGCAAGAAGTTGTGCTTTATACTATGGAGAAGCACTATCTGATGTGAATTTCAGCTTATATACCCATTTACATGGTAAAGCTTTCCTGCCTTTTGGCAAAGTTACTAAATCCCTAAGTATCATTCTTGTGAATAGAATCCAACTCACTCTTCATGGCACGCTCCCACTTGACATGATCCTCAGTCTGCATAGCCTCTTTGTAGCAAGAAGGCTCACCGGAATCTGTTAGCATAACAAAATCTAAACTTAGAACATATCTATCAAGTGGATGTGAGACACGTGTAGAACGTCTGAATGGTTGCTAAACAGGAACATGTCCAAACTGATCTAAATGGACATTCTCTTGAACATCCCTATGTGCAACATTTTTATGCATGATAACTGGAGGATCCTCAAACACCACTCTTCTCACTTCAACATCCTTAATGGGCTGTTTATGCATCTTCGACTCATTGAAAATGACTTCACTACTTCTGATCATTGTCCGTGTTTCAAGATCCCATAAGCGATATCCAAATTGTCCTTCTCAACCATATCCAAGGAAAATGCATTTCTTTGACTTCTGGTCTAACTTTTGTCTAAGATTCTTGGGTATATGAACATATGCTTCACACCCATAAACTCGAAGATGATCATAATATGGTGGCTTCCCTGTCCACAACTCTTGTGCCACTTTCAGACCTTTTGCAGTACTAGGTGAAAGGTTAATCACATGAACTACAGTCAATACTGCTTCTGCCCAAAAGCCTTGTGAGAGGTTTGCATGATGCAACATAGAGACTACTCTATCTTGAATAGTTCTATTCATCCTCTCAGCTACACCATTCTGTATTGGGTTATAAGGAGCTATAAACTCTCTACGAATCCCTCTACACTGACAGAAAAGACTGAATTCATGTGAGGTATACTCACCCCCATTATTTGAACGTAAAGCCTTAAGCTTAGTTCCTTTTTCAGTCTCAATTGAAGCAAGCCATTTTTTGAAAGTAGGGAATACCTCATCCTTTGATTTGATAGGATATACCCAAACTTTTCTAGTAGCATCATCCATGAAAGTGACAACTTAGAGAGAACCATCAAAGGACCTAGTGGGCATACCACCACACACATCTATATGAACGAGATCTAAAGGCTGAATTGAAGAGTCAATGTGATTTCTATGCACATTTCTGGTTTGTTTTCCATATTGACAATGCTCACAAAATGAAAAATCAGAGAAAGATAACACATATAAGTAGCCAGAACGAGAAATATTTTCCATTCCACTACTAGATATATGGCCCAAATGACCATGCCAAATACAAGCCATAGGCTATTTAGTAACAGCTAACAAGTGTTCTTTATGTGATACAAATAAGGGATAAAGTGAGCCAACTTTTCTTCCTTTTGCAATAACCATATTGCCCTTTGATACGCGAAAGGACTGAGCATAGAAGACCACCTTGTAACCAAGGTCATCAAGTTGACCAACTTACATCAAACTGCATGATAACTGTTGATATATTTAGGTAGTGATGTGTGTGAACACTCTAGGACCGCCAGGGCACTTTTATAGTAATACATTCAGTATTGTGTGTTTGTGCTCCAAGCTTCTTCTTCTTCTTCCTTGTGCTGTTTGCGTGCTTCCGCAGACGTCTATCTCCAATGATTGGTATCAGAGCAGGTCGTCGCTTCTTCTAGGGCGCCGTCGACACTCCTCCGTTTGCAGTCTCAGATTCGCACGAAATTTGGTGAGCATATTCAGGGTGTTTTCGAGATCAAAACAGCTTTGCTGTGTGGTGCCGAAATCGCGATCTGAGCTCGTTTCGGCTTCCGAACGCACTATCGCAATGCTTGTGCACGGTATTTCGTCCTTTTGTGCCAAAGGTATATACCAGTTTTTGTTCGCCAGTTTAAGCATTTCGAAGTCTGCTACAGGTCTAGCAGAACTCGTCTGGGCAGTTCCGTTTAACTTTTTGAGATAGTCAATTTTGTGCATCAAGGTATTTTAGTCACCGGCCATGGCTGAAAGCAGTGATGTATTCCGTATGTTGGCTATTGAGGATAAGTTGGATGGTACCAACTACCCATTATGGGCTTCTATGATGCGACATGTACTGGTTGCAAAAGGATTGTGGAACATTGTGCAGGGTGTTGAAAGACGTCCTGTTACACCTGTAACGACAGGTACTGCAAATACAGGTGTTGGAGCTGATGAAGATGGTGTCGAAGTTGATATTCCACAGATTCCTGTTCGTGCTGCTGATTCTGTTGCACCTACTGCAGAGCAGATTCGTTGGGATGGCAGAGATGCCCAGGCACATGCATTGATAGCTTTTTCTGTCAAACGTGCCATTATTCCTCACATTCGCTCTTGCAGAACAACAAAGGATGCTTGGGATACGCTTACCACTTTGTACCAAGCTAGGAATGAGGCTTGTGTTGCTTACCTCCGAAAACTGTTGGAGAGTGAGCACATGAATGAAGGTGATTCTATGGACAGTTTTCTTACAAAGATCAAAGACCTGAAGGAACAATTGATTTCTGCTGATGAGGTTATACTAGATAGCTCACTTGTGCAGACCGTTCTGAATGGTCTTCCTGATTCATATCAGAGTTTTGCCTCTACTCTTCGGTTGATGATGAAAGGCAATCCGAATGCCTTGTCATTTGAGGAATTAGTCTCTGTTCTGTTGCAGGAAGATCAGTCCAGGCAGAACAGGTCCATTATGCGTGTTGCAGATCAAGCTTTCCTGGCTAGTCAGAAGGGCAAAGGAAAATGGAGCTCTTCTACTAGTAAGCAGAAATCTGCAAATGCTGCACAATCGAAGAACCAGGATAAAGATGAGAAGAAATCAGAAAAGCAGAAATTGTTCTATAAGTACTGTAAAGGAAATGATCATATTATAAAGAACTGTCCAAAACTGGCTGCTAAAGAGGCAAAGAAGAAAGAGGCTGGAATGGTTGTTGCAGAGGCCTCTACACCAAAAACAGAGTCTGCAAATCTTGTGCAGGAAGAAGAATGGGCGTTTACTACTGTCTACAGTTTTGACCCATCTTCTCATGATCAGTGCATGTCTGCAGTAGACTCAGATGTTTGGTACTTTGACAGTGGGGCGACCAAACATATTACCTCGTAGCGTAGTTTCTTCTCTTCACTCGAGCCTGCCCCTACAGGGAATACTGTCACATGCGCCAATAACTCCTCTTATCCTGTTATGGGAGTAACTACTGCTGATGGTAGTTCTTTCACTTTGTCAAATGCTTTATTTGTGCCAGGGATCAAAAAGAACCTATTATCAGTTTCTGCATTAGCCAAGATTGGCTTGGTTGTGAAATTCGTTGATGACAGGTGTACAATCCATGATCTCTCAAATGGCGATGTGATTATTGCTTCTAGCATTTTATGTCGTGGGCTGTATAAGCTCATAGACTATGAAAGATCTGTGAATGATTCGGCATGTGCAGTTCATGATTCTCAGGCTATGTCAGATGCAAAGCTTTGGCATTCACGCTTTGGTCATCTGAATTTTGCTAGTTTGTTACGCCTGCAGAAATCTGAAATGGTGTCCTCTTTGCCTAAACTTAAGGCACCTGGAAAACATGTTTGTGAAGGCTGTATTTTGGGCAAAATGCAGCGTTCTTCCTTTCCAAAAGATGGTTTAGTTCGGGCTACGCAGAAATTGCAGGTTGTACATAGTGATGTCTGTGGTCCTATGCAGACACCCTCTTTTGGAAATTACCTTTACTTCGTGACTTTCATTGATGATTTTTCCAGGCATGCATGGGTATATCCACTCAAAGCAAAGTCCGAAGTGTTCATGTGTTTCAAACAGTTTTTGGTTTTGGCTCAAAATCTGTCAGCATGTAAAATGGGCACCTTCCATTCTGATCAAGGGGGGGAATATATGTCTTCACATTTTAATGCATTTCTGGCTAAACGTGGGATAAAACACCAGTGTACAGTGCCATATACACCTCAACAAAATGGAGTTGCTGAACGAAAGAACAGGTCACTCATGGAGATGGCGAGGTGCATGGTCAAAAGTCAGGCTTTACCACATAGTTTCTGGCTTGAGGCTGTCATATGTGCAGCATATGTACTGAACAGGTGTCCCACTAAAGCGTTGCAGTCTATCACTCCATATGAGGCTTGGCATGACCGCAAGCCATCTGTTGCTCATCTGCGTGTTCTTGGTTGTTTGGCATATGCATTAGTGCCTGAACAACATCGCAGAAAATTGGATGATAAGGCAGTAAAATGTATTTTTGTTGGGTACATTTCTGAAAGTAAAGGCTATCGTCTGTATCATCCACAGACTAAACGCATTCTGGTTAGCCGTGATGTTGTCTTTGTGGAAGATGCTATTCAGCCATTGCTTTCATGTACTAAGGAGACATCTGTTAGCTCCAAAGACATGTATGATACTTTGATGCCTCTTTTTACAGGTGGACAGGCTAGTGCTGGTCCTAATGAGGCAACTTCTCAGCCTTTGCAGGTTTCATATGATGATGCAAATCATTCCAATTCTGATGCAGATTTACATGATGCACTTGTTGATGAGAGAGCTGACATTGAGCAGGCAAAAACTATGCCAAAATGGCTGGTGCAAACTTTGCGTGACAGCAAATTTGATGCACCTTTGTCATATCGTACTCGTTCAGGCTCTCATAGTGCCTCCTTTGCATCAGATTGCTATGCTATGGCTGCATCTAGTCTCTGTGATGAGAATGAGCCTGTTTCTTTTGATGAAGCACAAAATTCAGAAAATTGGATGGCTGCTATGCAATCTGAATATGATGCTATAATGAAGAATGGTACATGGTTTTTATGTGACTTGCCTCCTGGCAAGAAGGCCATTGGCACTAAGTGGGTATACAAGCTGAAGCGTAAACCTGATGGTACAGTTGACAGGTATAAGGCTAGGCTTGTTGCAAAGGGTTATGCACAGGAAAGAGGCATTGATTTTGATGAGACCTTTGCACCTACATGCCGTATGACTACTGTTCGGAGCATTTGTGCACTTGCAGCCCATCATGGTTGGAATGTACATCAGTTGGACATTAAAATAGCATTTCTGAATGGTGACTTGCATGAAGAAGTGTATGTTTTTCAGCCTCGTGGCTTTGTGCAGAAAGGGCATGAAAACCAGGTTTGCAGGTTAAAGAAGGCATTATATGGTTTAAAGCAAGCACCACGTGCTTGGTATGAGAAGATACATGCCTATCTGATTGCACATGGTTTTGAGAACAGTCCAACTGAAAGCACCTTATATGTTAAACGTGCTAATGATGTGCTTCTGATCATTGTTGTCTATGTTGATGACATGCTGCTCACTGGTCCTATTGAGACACATATTGCTGATTTTAAGGCTGATTTGCATGCCTCATTTGAGATGTCTGATTTGGGGCATTTGCATCACTATTTGGGCATCAGTTTATGCACATTGATGGTGGAATGGCTTTGTGTCAAACGAAATATATTGACACATTATTGCAGCGTTTTGGCCTTGAAGACTATAAGCCTATTGCCACTCCTATGGAGACAGGTTTACGATTGAGTCTTCATGATGCTGGAGATGCATTTGATGCTCTTCTCTATCAGCAGGCTGTTGGATGCTTGATTTACTTATGCATTACTCGGCTAGATATTCAGTTTGCTGTCTCACAGATGAGCAGGTTTATGCATTGCCCAGGAGTCACGCATTGGATTGCGGTTAAGCGCATCTTTCGCTACTTGAGTGGCACTCGGCTACTTGGGTTGTTTTATCCCAAGGGGTGATCACTACCACCAGATTTGCATGCTTTTTCTGACTCACATTGGGCTGGTTGCTATGACACTCGTATGTCCACCAGTGGTTTTTGCTTCATGCTTGATAGCTCATGTATATCTTGGTTGAGCAAGAAGCAGCCTACTGTGGCCACTTCCAGTTGTGAGGCTAAGTATAGGGCAGCTTTCACAACGACTGTTGAGTGTGTGTGGCTCAGACGCCTTATGGCTGATTTGGGTGTTGGCCAGTCTTCTGCCACCACCATCTTCACTGACAGTCAGAGCGCATCGGCAGTTGCGAGGAACCCTGTGTTCCATGCTCGCACTAAGCACATTGAGGTGCATTATCACTATGTCAAGGAGAGGTTCTCTGCTGGGGAGATCAGCTAGGCATATGTGCCCACGCAGGAGAACATTGCAGACCTTTTCACGAAGGCTCTGCCTAGGGAGAAGTTTGAAGCTTTCCGCAAAGCTTTGGGCTTACTTCCTTTTGTGGAGTGATTTCCACATAGCTTGACACTTCCTTATACATGAGTGCCAGCTCCTTGTTCACCGCATCACTGCCAGGGGGGATTTGTTGATATATTTAGGTAGTGATGTGTGTGAACACTCTAGGACCGCCGGGGCACTTTTTTCCCTCTTTAGGAGGTTTTTTTCCCCCGGCTTGTATATACGCCTATTTCCCTAATGGGCTACTCATCTTTGTACATTCTCTAGTAATACATTCAGTATTGTGTGTTTGTGCTCCAAGCTTCTTCTTCTTCCTTGTGCTGTTTGCATGCTTCCGCAGACGTCTATCTCCAACAATAACTGAGGTACATGGCATACATTATGCATAGTAAATTTTGAACCATCAATGAACTGCACAACCACATCTCCAATCCCCACAACATCACACTGGTAAGAGTCACCAAGTCTCACGGTACCAAGAGACTTTGCTACATAATTAGAGAACCATTCTCTATGTGGTATCACATGGAAAGAAGCACCAGAATCTAACATCCATGTGTGGGAAAGAGAATCAACCATAAGCGCCTCAGATGGCACAGTACTATCAAGTGTCAACACATCAACATTATCAGAAATAGCATTAATTTCTTCAATCTTCATAGTCAAAGTAGATGGTGCAGGTAACTGTTTAACGTGCCCATCAACGTTTGGTCCTTTACCTTTAGCATTCTTTAATGCATAAGAGTCTTTCTTCATATGTCCTTTCTTATGACAATAATGGCATTCAATATGCCTCTTCCTTAATTTACTTCTACACTTATTCCGTTGACGATTCTTTTCCTTGTCCTTGCTCCTGCCACGTTGCTGATTCTTTCCTTGGTAAGAATCATGAACATTATATGCATCTCCACTCTGAGTGCCAACCATAGATTTTCTACGAATCTCCTCACTCAAGGGTGCTCCACATATGTCATCATAGACGAGTTTACCACTAGGTGCACTATTGCTAATAGCTGTGCAAAATGTATCACATGATGATGGCAGGGTGCATAACATCAATACTGCTTTCATTTCGTTATCCACATCCATTTTCTGAGCCTGTAACTGGGAGAATATAGCATTCAAACTCATTTAGATGAGCAACAACACTACCTGTGTCCTTCATGCGAAGGTCATATAATTTTCTCATCAGATACACTTTATTTGATGTTGTCTCTTTTTCATATGAATTGCATAACTTCTTCCAAAGCTCCTCTGCACTTTCACAGTCTAATACTGTAAAGTTAACATTATCTACCAGGTGCAAGCGAATGGTAGACCTGGCCATTTCATCTAACTCATCTCAATCATCTTCATCCATGTTAGCAAGCTTCTTTGAAATCCCATTTATTGGCTTCCATTGCCTCCTTTGAATCAGCACATCTTTAATCTGATTCTTCCATAGAGCAAAGTTTGTGCCATCAAATTTTTGGAGGCTTTCGTTGCAAGTACCTGAGGGCTTTGTTGGAGCCTACTGATTTGACTAACTCTCTGAATCCTTTGATGTATGCGTCTTCGAATCTGCCTGTGACAAGTTCTTGTTCTATTATTGTTTGACTCTCTTCCTCTGTCAGCTTTTTGCGTGCCCAAACTTTTTCCATAGTTCTATACAGCTTCTTAATAGCCAGTGTGTAAGCTGCTGCTTCGTAAGTTTCATCTTCATGGGTACTTGTATCACCATGTGTGTCTGTTTGTTGGCCTTGGCCATCTGTCTGTTCATGCTCTTCGGATTCCTGTGTTCCTTGGCTAGCTTCGTCGTCTCCTTCGTCGTCATCGGTTGTTGTTCTTTCGTCATCAGAGCTGGACACGATCTGTCCTTGTGGCTGATCCCTGGGTGTGGTAGGGTAGCTAGGCCTTTCAAATTCTTGAGAAAACAATTGTCCTTCTGAAAACTGGAACTCATTGGAGAATGCATCGGGCATCTCAAAATCAAAAGTTTGGTCCAGTGGCTCTGCTTGTCCTGCTTCTAAATGGGGTATTGGAAAAGAGAAAGCTTCCGCACCAATAGTGGTGGGAAGTTCAGCTGCTGTGGTGATAGGTTCTGTGGTTGTGGCTGCTTGGGGTGCAACAGTACTGGTGGTGCCCTCCGGCGTAACTGGTCTTGATAACCGTATACGAATTGGTGGTACCGTGGGAGTGGCTGCTGTTGGTGACTGCTCTGGAGATGGTTGTGGCGAGGGTGATTCTGGGACTTGTAGGCACGGGATAGTACCTCTCATCCGCTTTCCGACTCTGCCTTTGCTAGACTTTCTAGCCTTCCTAGTGGTGCCTTTAAATGCTTTCAGTTCCTCACTGGTCATGGCACGCTCAATTGGTAAGTCATACGCCAAGCACATATATATGATCCTGGTGAGGGCGCAGCACCCATTGATTACCTTCTTTCGCTCCCATCTATGTTGTGCCAAATAGAGCTGATCAATTATCCAGCTGGCTAGATCAACCGTTTGAGGTCCAGTACATGCTAAGTACAATCCAAACCAGATTCTCTTGTGGGGCATGGTAAAACGATCCTGAGCTGGGAAACCAAAATGCTGCATGCATATCCGCAATGGCTTAGAGAGCTCAGGTGTTATAGCAGAAATATCCTCCCATTTAGTTACGTCACCATGTTTCATCTGCTTTGGGACTAGCCGTTCTCTCTCCGTCGGAGTGTGTGTTCCATGTATTTTCAGAGCTGCGCAAATTAAATCTTTAGACAAATAAAACCTTCTGAATGGAGGATCATTTACCAAGGATGGTAACATGAATGTGCCAGGTAGATCCTTGCTTTCTGAAGCTGTTAAGGTGGTTACCAAGTAAAAACATCTGTAAAAATCGGGTTTAGGCAGAGGGTCGCTAAAAGACTCTGTAAATCTCGCTCGTGCCCAAACGTGCGTTAGATCTTGTGTATTCTGTAGTCCTTCAAATTCTCTTGAAAAGAACTCGTACTTGGCCCATGTGCGAAGATCAAATGCCAAATTGGCCTCAAATATGAAATCAACGTCTGCTAATGGTCCTGCTAGGCCTTGAAACCAATGAGAATTACGATGAATCTTCTCAGTGTATCCTCTAGGAGGATCGTCGATTGGCATGGGTCCTGGAAAACCTTGAAACTCTGGTGGTTGCATCGTAGGATAAGATTCCGCGAGTAATTCTCCAATATTGGCCATTGGTGTGCTTGGGCCAGCTTCTGATGGTCCTTCTTCGGTTTGCATGATGACTGATGAGCTAATGGAAAAGATCTGCTACAAAAGATTAGCACATTAGTATGGAAATTAATTATGATCCCATTAAGGTGAGACCGTAATCCCTTTCCATAACCGATGTGTAACCCGTGTATCCAAGTGTCATGAAGTGATTGTTGCAATGATTATTTGCAAAACTAATGCAGGTCTCTAGACACCTACATGGTTCAGATTATGCCTACAATTCTTGATGAGCTTTTATTATGCATGATGTGGGGTTTGGGTGTATGAATTTATACAAGGTTTGGTTGAGGGTGAATTATTACAAGGGTGGAGTTTAAACGGGGTGGGAGAATTGTTAGATAAGGGGGTACAAGAAGACGTCTGGATACGTTTCGGTATCCATTTCCTAAGAGTCTTGGAGTGGGTGGTATGTTTCTGCTGAGGGACAAAAAGTGGTATCGGGTTTGGTGGTATTGAAGGATGAAAAGATTTCGGAGGGGTATATATTACATGGCTAGAGGGTTGGGCTATGATACATTGTTTGGGTACCCAAATCTGCATGGGTGTGGGTCTATGGATAAGGTATTTCTTGGCGATCCAAATCTGTCGAGTATTGGTACTTGTAAAAGAAGATCGAGGGGAGTTTGGATGCTGAAATTGCTTTTGTTGAAACTTTGTCCTGTTCTCGTCTGCAGTGTTGCCAATAGCCTGTGGTTGTTGTCCTTTTGGCACCCATATTTGTCTCGTGCCACTTGTTCCGTGATGTTGATACTTCTGCTTTCTTTGCCTTGCCTGGTGGTGTTGTCGGTCTGGGTTCCTCTATTGAGGTTGACTCCTTCGAGGTTCGGTTTGAGAGGTCCAATGGACGCTCTGCTTTGGAAAAGAAGGGAGATCCAACACTTGCGTGACCTGCCCATTAGGAAGTGATTCGTTCTTTATCTTTAATCTAGGCCAGTCCGCAACAAGTTTGGAAGGATGAGCACCGTAGGGTGTTGTGCTCATTTGGCCGCTGATGCAACCCACCTGACCGCTGATTGTGTCTACCTGCCCTAGCGGTTGGGTAGGTGCCCCTTCTAGTTTGCAGGAAGCCCCAGGGAAGATCTCCTGTCGTCCTTCTGATTGACAACTGTCCATAGCCAAGCCCGAGTGGGTTGGTGTAGACGTAACGTGACTGGTCTGACCTAAGATCTTCTGGTCTTCCGTCGCATGCGTTTCATAGGGTCTAGGGTTACAAACCTCAATCGGAATGCAATTAGGGAAGTCAAGCGGTATCACTCGCTTCTGTTCTAAGGTTCCAATTTGTATGGAGCCTTGTCTAAGATTTAGGTCCACTGAGTGACCGTATAGCCAATCTTGGCCAAGGATTAGGGGTTCTATCAGGTCGTCATCATGGCACACTAGTAGTTTCGCTGTCATGGTCACATCCTTAATGAGGATAGGAAGGTCCACCTCACCCATGCAAGGGGTTTCCATGCCTCCTAGCCCTACGAGGTATGCCTCAATTGGCCGCATTTCTATTCCTGAATCCTTATAGTGGGACCATCTAATCGCACTAGTCGCAGCACCTGAGTCAATTAAAGCCCTGAGCTCTTTGCAAGGGTTGTCGTGCTCTAGTCTGACTGTAATGAATGGTCTCCTGTCCACTATACTAGGATGAGTGGTTGACTTTACTTGACACATGGCCATGGGATATCTGGGTGTAGTTTCCAGATGGCTATAATGTTCTCTTCCTAGTCCTTGTCTTCTTAACTTCATGCGTTTAATGCGTTCTATTGCTTCTGTCTGAGCTTCCGCTCGTATTCTATTTTCTTCCTCCTTACGCTTCTTTGCCAACGTGAGTCGTCTAAGCATATCCTCAGTAAGAGGTTCCTGATATAACTTGACTCTACAGCCACTAATGTAATTAGGCATTATATCTCCTTCTAAAGTGGCTAACTGTACTGCTCCACTTGTTGAGAATCTGTTAATGATCATAGGTCCATAACCTCGCTTTTCTAACTTTCGTGCGTGTTGTTTCAGCGTATATACTAGAACTAAATCTCCTTCTTTTAGGCCTTTATCTTTCACATGTGCATCAAAATATGCTTTCTATCGCTTCTTCGCTGCATATATTCCTGCTGCTGCCTTTAGCCTGGTTTCTCCTAATCGTTCCAAGTCCATTATTCTCGCTGATAATTCATGGCCGGTCCACTGATGTTCTTGTGCAACCTTAAGGGTCGGTATCAAGAAGTCCAAAGGAAGCACAACATTCTGACCAAAAACCATCTGAAAGGGAGTTGCATTGAGTACGGTCTTGTAGGCCACTCGATATGCCCAAACAGCGTGGTGTAACTGTTTGTCCCAATCTGAACGTTTGTTGTTCACGAGTTTCGTCAGTACGTTACAAAGGATCTTATTAGTGCTTTCAGCCTGACCATTGGCCTGAGGATGATATGGTGCAGATTTCTTGTGAATCACCATAAAATCCTGTAACAAATATTCAATGACTTGGTTTAGAAAGTGAGTGCCTCGATCGCTCACTAACTCTATAGGCAATCCATATCTTGTAAAGACATTCTCAAATAAGAATTTTGCAGTTGTGTGTGCATAATTCTTTTTCGTGGCTTTTGCCTCTACCCATTTCGTAAGATAATCTGTGGCAACAATAATGTATTCAGCATGTGTACCTTTTGCAGGGGGGTTAATGGGTCCTACAAAGTCTATACTCCACTTAGAAAATGCACGTCCGCCCATCATGGGTTTCAATGGCATTTCATCTCTATGAGTAGGAAACTGAGTTCTTTGGCACACATCACATCTCTTTACATAGGTATGAGCATCCATGTGAAGAGTGGGCCACCATAATCCTGCAAAGAGGATGGCTTTGATTATCCTATCGGGTCCAAAATGACCTCCTGCAACACCTTGGTGTGCAGTCTCTAGTATGCTCAGATAATCGCTCTCATGAACACATTGTCTTAGATATCCATCTCGTCCACTTTTGTATAGGTTATCGCCAATAAGTGAATAGTCGTGAGCTTCCTGCTCTAGACTGCGTTGTCGAGCTAAGGTCATTCCTTCAGGGAATGTCTTCGTCCTCAAGTATGTCACTAATTGTTCACTCCAGTCTGGTGTGAGAGACACGTGATATAAAGTAGCATGCTCTACTGGTGGTCTTTCACAACAAACATGGCATTCTTTACACAACTTGTAGACATCTACTTCCATCGAAGGCCAATATACTCCTAATCTATGCAGAGTCTGTAATGTTCGATGTTTTGAATGATGTTGCTTTAATGCACCTATGTGTGCTAATTGCAACCAATTCGCATGTTCTGATTCATCTACACAACAAGCAAGAATCTTTTGATTATCCTGTTTATATATGCTTCCTGCCATTATTTGGTATCTCTGAGACTTGGTAATCTCTCCCTCTTTGATCTTTATCCTAGGATTCTTGGGTCCATATGTGAGAATAGAGACTAAAGGCTTAGCCCATTCTGGTGCTATCTCAAGATTAAACAAGTATGCATCTGGTAGATCATCCGCTACTCCTTGAGGAGCTTCTCCTGAGGTTAATCTTGAAAGGTGGTCAGCTCTAAGATGTGTCTTTCCTTTCCTGACTACGACTTCAAAATCATACTCCATGAGTAATAGAAACCAACGTATCAGTCGTCCGGTGTTACATGGTTTGTTGACTAAGTATAATAGTGCTTGATGATCTGTAAAGAACTTGAATTTGTTGGCCAACAAGTAGTGCCTAAACTTCTTTACTGCGTAGATCATCCCTAATCCTTCTCGTTCCGTCGTGGTGTAGTTTCTTTCTGCTGCGTTCAATTGTCTGCTCGCGTAAGCTATGGGGAGATCTATGTTACCTTCATTCGTGGGTTGTGCTAACACACATCCTATGGCATAATTGGATGCATCCACATGTACATGGAATGGCTTACTCCAATCTGGGGTAGTCAATATAGGTGTTGAGCACAAGCGTCGTTTAAGTTCATTGAATGAATTTTCACATTCATCTGTCCATTCAAAGTTGGTTAAAAGAGAGTACAAAGGCTTGGCTATGATTGCATACATGTGTATGAATCTCCTATAATATCCGCAATGGCCCATAAATGCTTGTATCTCTTTCACATTAGTTGGTCTAGGTAATTCTGCAATTACTTTCACCTTTTCTTCATCCGTAGAGATTCCATTTTTTGACACAATGTGTCCTAGAATTTTGCCTTGTCTGACCATGAAAACACATTTTTCTGGGTTCAAACAAACCTGATATTCTCGACATTTGTCAAATATTTGTCTTAACTCTGGGATATGCGTCTGCCTAATATTAGAATGAGCACATATGTCATCGACATATACTTCCAAACTCTTGCGTAAGAATTCCTTAAAAACATGACACATGAGTCGCTGGAAAGTGGCAGGTGCATTTGTTAAGCCAAATGGCATCACACGAAATGCAAATATGCCCCATTCAGTGGCAAATGCCGTCTTGTGTTGGTCCTCTGGAGCAATGGCTACTTGATTTTAGCCTGAAAAACCATCAAGGAAGCTGTAAACTTCCTTGCCCGCAACTCTTTCCAATAGATGTTCCGTGATAGGAAGAGGATAACTGTCTCTAATCGTGGCGGCATTAACTTTTTTAAGGTTAATAGACACACGCAATTTTCCATTCTTCTTGGGCACAACCACAATGGGAGATACCCATTCGGTATGCTCAATTTTGTAAATGAATCCTGCTTCTATCAAGCGATCTATCTCCTCTTTAATCTTCGCAGCGTAGTTATCATTGTACGTGTAAGGTTTCTGTTTTGTCGGTTTTGCATCTGGAGTCATAGGGATTCTATGAGAACATATATCTGGATCTACTCCTTTCAAATCTTTGTAACTCCAAGCAAAAACATCTCTATATTCGCGCAATAGGGCAACTAGCTCTTCTTCTTCTTCAGTTGTCAAATCATGCCCTATGTATGTACATTTTTCTTCTTCTCCTTCTATGGCTACTATTATTTTCTTGGTTTTCTCTCGGTTATCATATACTTGACCGTCATTCGCCTTTCTATTAGGCATTTGTACCATGATTCTTCTATCTTCGATTTCATATTTCTTGAAATTCTCGGGTACTTCAAACAAAGATTCTTCTTTTTCTGACATGGTTTCTTTCTTCTTTCTTTTCTTGCCTTCACTCTTGGTAGTCACTTGAGTGGCTATTCTCATGTCATTCATAACTTCCTCGTGTCTTTGAGTGTGAGTCTCTACTTCGAAAAAATATTCTTCCTCGATGCAAAAGGGTGGGTCCATGATAATTGATTCTAAATCAAAATCGCTTGCATCCTCAAATGCATCAGTGTTAGGTTCACATTCTTCTAGAATTGCATCGCACATGATTGGCTTTATCATGAAAACTGAGATATCATAGCCCTCCTCGTCACAGTGGGGTGTCCATTGTTCTTCATTGATGGCTACGTCCATGGTTGCTAGGATTTCTGCCCAACCATGGGGTTCAAACTCTTCGTCTGGGAATACTACAAGTGCATAGGCTGGATCTTGAAGTGTTCGTGGATGTTGTTCTGCACCTAAGGTCCTCGCTTCTAATCTTTCTTCCTCTTGTTTGGCTACTTTACACATCCATAAATGAGTATCCTCATGCAACCAAGAAGGATCTGATTCTAATGAGTGCACAGATTCCGTCTCTACTGGTGTCTTATGGATGGTATTCCATTGTATTGGGGGTACATCTCGATGTGAATAGTCTTTAAGATTGACTTTGGTAGTCACTCCTAAATGTTGCAAGTACAAAGAATTAGTTCCCCAATCTTGTACAATTTGCAACTGACGCATGAATGGTCGTCCCAATATCATCTCATAAGCATGGTTTTTTGCAAAGTCACAAATGGCGAAAGTATGCTCAAATTCTACACCACAAGTGGTGAGTGATATGCCTTCTAGTAAGCCTAATGGTTTTTCTATGTGTCCATCAGCCATTTGTAGCTTCATCTTGGTGGGTCTTAATGCTGGCTTACCCCAACGTTTCCATAAAGCGGTGGTAGCTATGGCTACTCCGGCTCCTGAATCTAGGATGGCTTTCGTGGTCTAGTCCTGATGGGTTATCGGAAGATAGGTGTTACCTTCCTCTCCTTTGCTTACATCTCCAATCTTTTCTACGGGTATTTCTGGTACCTTATTTTGTGATCCTATTTGTGAGGGAGTAGTAGCAAGCTCGGGGAATTGATTTGCTACATGTTTCCACAATTATGGTTTTACCTTTAACAACTCCTCTAGAGTGAGATTACATTGTACTTTAGTGTTCTTGATCACTTCTGTGTTTCTAGGGATTACTGATTCTTCATTCCTCACTATTATCGTGGGTGCTCTCATACTAATAGACTTTGCTTCCCAAGGTCCTGTGAACTGAGGTAATTCTTGTAAAGAATTAGATTCAAATCCTGTGTGTTCACTCAGTTGTTCTTCCTCTACATCATCGTATATAGAGGGAATGTCTTGGGGAAATTGTTCCTGCAAGTCATCTATTTCTTGAATAGGAGGATGAGTTCCTTGTTCTTTTCTCCATTTCTCTTCTTGGATTTCTCTCAAAAATTCATGTGAATATTTATGTATGGAAGACAAAGTGTCTTGACTTTCTGTATTGGGTACTTGAGACAGGGATGGCGCATTCCTTTCCTGTGTCTCTGGGACAATAGGGTTCCTAGGCTGATCCTTTTTCTCTTTGCTTTCAATCAAATATTCTAGCCTCTCCATTATCCTTGAAAGTGTAATTCCGGTTTTGCCATGTTATTCCAATTGAGATATCTAGAGGCTTCAAACAAAGCTTGTGCTAATTCTACCATCTTCATGCAAAGTTTAGTTCTCTCAATTTCTAGATCAGCTCGAGGGTAGTTTTTGCTCATTTCAGCTACCTGAGGTCCCTCTTTTAATCTAGCCTGATATGCACGAAACATCATGTCTAGATTTTTTGGTATGGGTTCCGCTAAAACTGATCCTGATTTTTGAGCTGGATTCTCTTGATTCAAGTCCTGTGAAGTCAATTCTAGGATTTTGGCTCTAGATTCCTTTAAACTTCCTTCCAACTCAGTTATCTTTTTACTCCATTTTCTCTTAATTCTTTCTCTAGAATCTTTCCAAGATTTTATCTTTTTACTGCTAGATTCTGCAACTTCACTACTTCCGGCTACTTTCTCTTGATTAAGCTGTTGGTTCTGTAAGAGCGCCTGGGCTCTTGTTATAGCTTGGATAGGCACGTAGGTAGGGTTGGATCCGTCTGCGTTGTTCACAATACCTATCACGTTGATCGGTGTCACATTCGAAGCGTTAACAGGGTTCTTAGGACAATCTTTGATTATGTGCTCTTTGCCACAATCGGCACAAAAGCCTTGGATGTTATAGTACTGTGATTGTCCTGCTATCGGGGGATGTGGACAATCCTTTATGAAGTGATCTCCTTGGCACCTAAAGCATGGTCCTCTAGGGCACTGTGGTCTTTGTTGTCTCAATTGGGGCCGTGGATTTGGGTTTGTGTACATCACATTAGCATAGTCGGGCTCCCAACTAGGTTCCACTGGTGGACTATCATAATGATATGTCTCCACATGTTCTGGTGACTCTGTGTAATATGCGGGTGGACTATCTACATGCGTAGAGTCAAAACTATTTGAGTGTGGATCACTCTCTGTGATCAAAGGTGAAGAAGGCACTAAGGCCCTACTTAGGTTCTCTTCTGCAGCAGCGTATTTGACTGAGATGACATTCGCTGGTGGGGGTGGCTGCTGAGCTAAGACAGGTTGAGGTCTCTGTTGACCCTGGTATGGGTAGTTCTGAGGAGGCCTATAGTAATAATGCTTAGCATTGTAATGGCCTTGATACCTACCTGGCTGCTGGTATGTTTGCGGGTAGTTCTGTCTCACGGTCTGTTTGTTGTATGGGCAGTCTTGAGCCATATGATTCGTGTATCTTCTCTCAATTGTACAATATTGGCCACTAGGGTTGGCTTGTGGTTGTGGTGCATTGGGACACACATTTGCCATATGGTCACCACCACAGGTGTAACAACGCTTGTTCATTAGCACCCTAGGTTTACTAGAAACTCCTAATTTCTGGGCCACTTTTTCTGCAAGGTCTTCTATTGAGCTAGACAATTTTGTGGATGCTAGAGATGAACAGTCTGAGTCCTTATAGACCTTTGAGAGTTCCAACTCGTCTCCTAAGTTGTCCTCAATGTCTACACAAATTCTTACACATTGCTCTAGCGTTCTGGGTTCTTTTAGGTACACGTAGGAGCGTAGTTTAGATCTCAACAAGCCATCTAGAAACAATGACACTTGCTTGGCTTGTGAGGGTAGCTCTTGCATTGGACATCGTTCAACATATTGTCTAAACCTTCGTCCTGCCAGTCTAACTGTTTCTTGAGGGGTCTGTTTAAAGCTATGAATCAACGAAGACGTGTCATGTCTAATCCCACTTTTAGAGAATTCGGTGATGAATGACTCTAAAAAGTGATGGATGTCTCTAAATTGCCTTTGTTGCAAAGGTTGGAACCAAGTTAAAGCGGTATTCTTTAACGTTAGTCCAAATGCGTTGTATTGCGTGAACATGTCTTCGAATTGTTCGGCTCTTAGTACTTGCTTGAACTCTGCGACATGGTCATAGGGATCTCCTGTCCCATCAAAGTAATTTTTCATGGATTTTACTAACTGTGTGGGTCTCAATATTCTTGCGTGTTCGCGTGGTCTAGGTAGAGGAAAATCATCTCTACCACCTAGTACTCCATGATCTCTTTGTCTATCCGCTCTATTATTGTTCGTGGTTGTTCTATCTCTCCCTATGGGGTGATTAAAGCTTACTTTCGGTCTCTCTTTATTTCCCTCTCTTTGATTTCCATGGGTTGAGGATGTTCCTGCCCCTTGTTGACTTGTATTCATGTTCATCCTAGATGGAGGGAATACCAAGCTAAATTTTGAAGGCTGAATTTTGGAGGGCTAAATTTTGAAGGCTGAATTTTAGAGGCTGAATTTTGAAGGCTGAATTTTGGAGGGCTGAATTTTGAAGGCTCAATTTTGGAGGGCTGAATTTTGAAAGGTTGAATTTGGAGGGCTGAATTTTGAAGGCTGAATTTTGGAGGGCTGAATTTTGAAGGCTGAATTTGGAGGGCTGAATTTTGAAGGCTGAATTTTGGAGGGCTGAATTTTGAAGGCTGAATTTGGAGGGCTGAATTTTGAAGGCTGAATTTTAGAGGGCTGAATTTTAAAGGCTGAATTTTGGAGGGCTGAATTTTGAAGGCTGCATTTTGGAGGGCTGAATTTTGAAGGCTGAATTCGGAGGGCTGAATTTTGAAGGCTGAATTTTGGAGGGCTGAATTTTGAAGGCTGAATTTGGAGAGCTGAATTTTGAAAGGCTGAATTTGGAGGGCTGAATTTTGAAGGCTGAATCTTGGAGGGCTGAATTTTGAATGCTGAATTTGGAGGGCTGAATTTTGAAGGCTGAATTTGGAGGGCTGAATTTTGAAGGCTGAATTTTAGAGGGCTGAATTTTGAAGAATGAACTTTTCCGACCTAACAAAAATGAAATGAGGGCCAATCTTGAGCGGTGAACTCTCAAGGATGAAAAGAAGTGGTGCTAGGATGATTTTTTTTTTTTTGGGGACTGGCATACAATCAAGATGAAATCTTGCTCCATTACAATGAGCCTTAGGTGTATTTTTCTTTTTTGGGTTTGAGTCCACCATGCGTGCCAATGTTTGGTCGCCGGAATTGGATTGTATTTTTCATATATCACATGCACCAAAAAGGCGTAGCGAATAGATGTAACTTTTACCCATTAATGAAAAGGCATTACGGTGATTCTTCGGCAAGGAGAGACGGGTTCGCCAGACTGTCTGTCTTGGTGACAGTGTTGAGAAGATCGTGTGAAGATTTTACAAAAATCTTGAGTACTATATTCTGTTCGTTGAATTGCAGTATTAAGTATTAACACAATAATGTTACATTCACCTTAATAAGTTTGTGCGACTATGTGATTGTTAACTCGCGTGATAAGTGTACTGTGTAAAGATAATCGTAACCCAAAAAAATAGTAACTGTGTAGCGGAAGTTGTTGCCTTGAAAATATAGTTATTGCTTAGTTCAATACTTAATTTGGGAAAATTAAATAAAGGGCCTCTGCAATGTCAGACCCCTAACCATCCCCAAGAACCCGAAAAGAGATTAAAAGCGACTTGACAGAAGTGCTTTTAACAAAAGCAATATCATGGTTATCAAAGAAACAACCAATTGTAGCATTGTCATCAATAGAAGAAAATATAGAGGCTTAGCAAGTACAACACAAGAGGCTATGAGGCTCAAGCTACTTTACACAGATTTGGGATTGCATTCTTATACTCTAATGACTTTTAGAGATAACACTAGTTCACTTCATTTGGATGCTAATCATGTATATCATGCAAGGACTAAGCATGTTGAAGTACACTAAGAGAGAAGCTACTCAGTAAGGACATCCAATTGTCCTATGTATCAACCAATTTGCAATGTGCAGATATGCTCACAAAATCTTTGGATGGAACTAAGATGAACAGGTCCAAGATGATGATTGGCTTGCAAGAAATCAAGGAGGAATCAAGACCAAGCATGTTAGGCTTGAGGGGGAGCTATTGGTGCAAATGAGTCCAAGCTTACATATTTGGACAATTAGCATGAATAGTCACGTATGACTATTCTCTTGTAAAAGTCAATTACTTTTTATCCTTGTAAAAGTGCATATGATAATTGCACTAACCCTACGTGGAGTTAGGAGGAATCAAATGAAAGATCCCAATTAGCTACCTACCACTCTCCTCCCAACCTTAAATAGCCCTTGCCTTTGGCACCTCTAGAATCTTCTCTAAGGTCCAAACACTCCTCATATGGTCACTCTGAGCAGATGGAATAACCTTGAAGATCTGTGCTAGAGCCTTGTCTCCCCCGAGCTCTGGTCCTTGACCGAGATAGGGTTCTTGAACAAATGCAGGTAGACCAATGGTAGACCATGGAGGTCTAAATAAATCTAACAGTCTCTCCCCCTTCTAGAGATCACTGTCCTCAGTGATCAAGGAAGGAGAGTGTTTGCGAATCAGAGCTTCTGATTCCCAAGTAGCATCTGTGAGTGGACGGCTAGTCCATGCTACTAAATACTCTGGTATGGAGTGATTCCTTAACTTTCGCTCCCTCTTATTAAGAACCTAAAATGGAACATCTAGCTAGAATGCTCTATTTTCTAAAGTAACTAAATCATCTACAAAATTCTCATCTCGAGAAATGTATGGTCTCAACTTGCTAACATGGAAAACTAGGTGAACTTTGCAATTATCTGGCAATTGCAATTCATATGCGACATCACTAATCTTCTTGATTATTGTCCAAGGTCCACAAAATCTAGGGGATAACTTGGGTTTCTGACCCACTATCAATGATGAACCAAGTGGAACCTATAAAAAGACACAATCACCGTCTTGAAACATTCGTGGTGTTTGATGTCGATCTACAAATGCTTTCATCCTTGCAGCAGCTTGCTGGAGATTGAAGTGAACTATTTTTAAGTTAGCTTGCATATCTATCAAAAACTATGAAGCACTCAGAGATTTCTTGGGTAACCCAATGGTAGTTGGACTATGTGGACTAAATCCATAGATAACCTCAAAAGGTGCCAACCTAGTAGTCTTGTGCTTCCAACGATTATAAGCAAATTCAACTAATGGGAGAAAACTGTTGGAGAAACAATCACTAATTGGACATATATTTGAAGGTCAAATCTTAGGAAGAAAATCCCATGCCTACGTGAAGGGACAAATTCACAAATGTATCATATTTGTAAAGTTAGTTCACTTTAGTTCTAGAAGTTTTTTAAAATCACGAGAATACGAAAATCTATATAAGTTAGTTTGTATCAACTGACGCGGAGAGAGGGAATAGAGAGAAGAAGAGAGAAGGAGTTCATTTTATATGATTGAGTATAGTCGGGCTTCTCTGAGTGAGAAAGCATCTGTAAAACTTCTGAGTTTTCATAGCTGTGAGAAAGAACTGAGTAAAGTTCTGTGTATGAGACTCTCTCCATCATCTCCATGCTTGCCTACTGTGTGATGAATTCAAAAGTTCAAGTTTTCTGAGCAATTCGATGCCTGGCATCAAATCTTGGCTGATAAGTCATTGTTTTCATTCTCTGTGTGTTACTTATTGTTGAATCTTAAAAAACATGAAGTTTGTGGAGCAACTCGATGCCTGGCATCGAGTTTCAACATAAAGTTGATGCCCGGCATTGACTTCTAGCATACAAGTGGTCTTCTTCATGTGTGTGTAAAAGAGAGTATTTTTGGTGCAGAAAAAGAGCCTAAAAAAGCTCAAAGTCGATGCCCGGCATCGACCTTGACTGAAATTCGATGCTAGGCATCAAATTTTTATTTTTAGACACCCAGGAATACTAAAACAGGCAAAGTTTCTAGTTTTGGAAGGTCATACAGGATGATCTTGTGAAGGCCATAACTTGAGTTCTAGAGGTCCGTTTGATGCATATGATAGCTTGTTGGAAAGCTTTACTCTTCTAGTTTCAGCTTATAAAGTTTCATGGAGAAATAATACTTGAGCTAAGAGAAATTAGCAAAATACTAAAGGTATGCCAATTCAAGTGACTAGGAATTTCTGTAGAAGCAAAGTTCTCACTTTAGGCTATCATTTCTCAAAGTTTGGAGTGGCAATGAGTTAATGGTGACCATAGAGCTGTTCTAGTGTCACATTAATTCATTTCTTGTGGTGTTTCATACATCAACAAGTGGTATCAAAGCAGAAAGATTCTCGAGAGCAGAAGACGACAAAGGTACGAGAAGTTTTGTAAAGTTTTCCATTAAAGTTTGAAAGGTGAAGCATTTGAAGACACAAGGCATCAAAAGGTTACTTCAAAAGTATCCTCATACACAAAGAACTTCAAAAGGTATTATCCTTTATCCTTTAAGCTCACAGGTTGCAGCAGAAGGAAAGAACTATGGAAGATCATATCTCCATTGACAAACTGGACAGAGATAATTACCCCGCATGGGTAATGAGAATGGAAGCCTTACTTATGAGTAAGGATCTCATGATATATGTAACAGGTGAAGAAGAGAAGCCAGTATTTGAAGATGAAAGCCGACCAAAGAAAGAAGAACTTGATGCTTTAAAACATTGGCAGAAGAAGGATGCAAGTGCAAAAGCCTACATCTACAATACAATCTCTGATCATTTGCTAACACACATAAGAGGATTGGAATCATCTGAAGATATTTGGAATGCATTGGAGTATCATTTCCAAAGCACTACTAAAGCACGGAAAGCAAGTCTATGGTCAGAGTTTACAATATTCAAGAAGAAGCCAAGTCAAAGTATTAGTGATTATGTCACTAAGATGAAGGATCTAGCAGATAGTCTTGGATCCATAGATGAAGATGTTGAAGATCACAGATTGATTGCTCAACTACTTGCAGGTTTGAGAGGGGATGAAAGGTGGAAACCTTTTGTCTTATCAACAGAACTTTCATTAAATCATTATGTTCTAGATTTGAACGAGTTGCTTGGTTTGATGCTCACATATGAGCAAGACTTGAAGGGAGATGGAGATAAAGGACAAAGTTCTGCAATGTACATGAAGAATAAGAAGAAAGGAGATAAAGGTAAAGCAAAGGATGAAGAGGAGTCTAGTTTTCATGCTTATTATGCAAGAGGTAAAGGCACTGGCAGAGGAAGACCAAGAGGTTTTGGAAGAGGAAGAGGTAATCAAAATAACAACAAGAAGGCTTGCTGGATCTGTGGATTGAGTAATCATTTGGCTCATGACTATTGGCACAACCAACAAGGATCAAACCAGAATCAAAACAACAATAGCAGAGGTCGAGGTGGAAGATATCAAAGTAATTTCCAAAGAGGTAGACAAAGTCAAAGAGGAGGCTATGGTAGAGGTGGAGGAAGAAGTTGGGGACAGAATCAATCCTACAACACCACCTACTACAACTATGCAAATGACACATAGAATGAAAGTCATACATCATTGATGATGAATTCAATCAGCACATCAGATAAAGAAGATCTAAAGGTATTTTACATTGACTCTGGATGTTCTAATCATTTGTCAAGAAACATAGAATTGATGTCAGAATTGGAAAAAGGCATTTCTAGTCATACAGTTCAAACAGGTGATAATACAAGACATAGTGTACATTCAATTGGAAAAGTGAAATGCAAGAGTGGAGCAGATTTGCTAACCAATGTTTTGTATGTTCCTATAATACCTAAAAACTTGATTAGTGTGGGACAGATAGTTGAAAAAGGTTTTCAAGTCAGGTTTACAAATGAAGGAGTATTTGTGGAAGATCCAGAGAATGGATATAATCAGATTGTCTCTGGTAAGAAAGAAGGTAGACTCTTTACTTTAAGAGTGCAAGGGAACATTGGTCAAGCTTTGCTCACACATGGTGAAGCAGTGATTACAGAACTTGATCTTTGGCATAAGAGATTAGGTCATTTCAATGAAAGAGGAATTAAAGCTATGGTTGCTAATCAGTCTGTACTAGGATTACCAAATGTGCAAAGTCAACATATGGTTTATAAATGTGAAGCATGTCAAATGGGTAAAGCACACAGGTTACCATTTCAAAAGAAAGGTTTCAAACATGATGGAGTACTTGAGCTCATTCATACAGATGTATGGGGACCAACAAAAGAAGGATCTATCAGTGGCTCAAGGTACTATGTTCTTTTCATTGATGATGCTACAAGATGGATAACATTATATGTTTTGAAGGAAAGATCAGAAGTGTTTGGAGCTTTCAAGCATTGTCATGCATATGCAGAGAGAGTCACAGGTCAAAAGCTTAAAAGACTGAGGTCTGATGGAGGGGGAGAATACTTCTCCCAAGAGTTCAATGATTATCTTTGGAATGCAGGTATTAAGAGAGAAATAACTTGCAGGTATACACCACAACAAAATGGTGTAGCAAAAAGAAGGAACGGGACTTTGGTTGAGTTTGCTAGAGCTATGCTAAAGGAGAAGAACTGTCCAAATTATCTTTGGGCTGAGGCTGTAAATACAGCCACATATCTTGTGAATAGATTACCATGTGCAGCTCTGAATGGAATGACTCCATGTGAAGCTTGGTGGGGTAAGAAACCAACACTAGATCATTGTAGAGTGTTTGGATCAATTGCATATGCTTATGTGCCATCACAACTTAGGCATAAACTTGAACCAAAGGCAGAAAAATATGTGTTCATTGATTATGATGAAAAGCAGATGGGTTACAGATTGTGGAATCCTCTAACCAAACAATTTATTGTTTCTAGAGATGTTACATTTGATGAACAGAAAAGTTGGTACGCAGATCAAAGTCACACAGCTGAAGAAATTGAAGAAGAGGTAAGAAGATGTGAGAAAGGAAAATCAATTGTGCAGGTAAATAGAGATGAAGACTATATGCAAGCAAGTACATCCAGAAGTGGATTAACAAGAAGGAATGAAGAAGCTCCTATATTTGATGAAGAGGTGTATCCAGAAACTTATGAAGAATGTGAACCAAGAAGGTCAAGCAGGACTAGAAGACAACCAGAAAGGTATTCTTATGATACTTCTTACATAACTCAGAAGAACTATGCTTACATGGTCAAAGATGATGAAGAACCTTAGAACTATGATGAAGCTAAAGGTAAGAAGCAATGGGAAGAAGAAATGAAGGAAGAGTTGAATGCACTGGAGGAGAACAAGACATGGGAACTTGTTCCTAAACCAAATGGTAAGAAAGTAATTGGAAATAAATGGGTTTATAAAGTGAAGAAGCTTGCAGATGGAAGTATAGCCAGATACAAAGCTAGATTGGTGGTGAAAGGCTATGCCCAGACCTAATGGCATAGATTATGATGAGACATTCAGTCCTGTAGCTAAGATGTCAACTATAAGGACAATCATTGCTATTGCAGCTTCAAAAGGATGGACCCTAAGTCAATTGGATATAAAAAATGCATTCTTGAATGGATACATATCAGATGAGGTATACATGGAACAACCTCAAGGGTTTATAGATTCAAGGTATCCAAATTTTGTTTGCAGGTTGAGAAGAGCACTCTATGGATTGAAACAAGCTCCAAGAGCTTGGAACTATAGACTGGTGAAGTATCTCAATGATCTTGGATATCAAAGTTCAAAAGCAGATCCAAGTCTACTTATCAAAAGAACAGAGGAAGGTACAATCTACATTTGTATTTATGTAGATGACATTATAATCACAGGTACTTCAAATGAAGGAATCAAGGAGGTAAAGAGATTACTTGAGAAAGAGTTTAAGATCAGTGACCTAGGAAAGTTGTCATACTTTCTTGGAATGGAAGTTACTTATACAGATCATGGCATATATGTGTCACAAGAAAGGTATCTTCTGAACTTATTGAAGAAGTTTGATATGGAAAATTGCAGAGAAGCTTCAACTCCACTTGAAGTTAATCACAAGCTCAGTAAATATGATGGTGCAGAATACAAAGATATGAGGAAGTATCAATCTCTTGTGGGTAGTTTGATTTATGCTACACTAACAAGACCTGATCTTAGTTATGCAGTGGGAGTTTTGTCACAATTCATGCATTGTCCAAAGGACCCACATTGGATTGCAGGTCAAAGAGTTCTCAGATATATCAAAGGAACTATAAAGGAAGGATTATATTATCCTTTTACATTAGATTTGAAGTTGAGAGCCTACAGTGACTCAGACTGGGCAGGTAATCAAGATGACAGAAGATCAACTCATGGTTACATGATATACATTGGTGATAAGCTTGTAAGTTGGTGTTCAAAGAAACAACATACAATAGCATTATCATCAACTGAAGCAGAGTACAAAGGACTTGTGGAAGGAGCTAAGGAAGTCATATGGATGCAGACATTGTTCAAAAGCTTGGGCATTGATCAAGGTACACCTACAATACATGGAGATAATATGAGTTCACTTTATCTTGCAGCAAATCCAGTATTTCATGCAAGGACAAAGCACATAGAGATACAGTATCATTTTCTCAGAGAAAAGGTAATGGAGAAGGAGATTGAAGTGGAATACATTTCTACTAAAGATCAGTTAGCAGAGATAATGACAAAGAGCTTGGATGGTGTGAAGACCAGCAGATTCAAAAGCATGGCAGGAGTAAAAGAAAAGAAGATGATATGAAGAAACAGGGAATGTCAATTAGTGATTGAGGGGGAGCTGTTGGAGAAACAATCACTAATTGGACATATATTTGAAGGTCAAATCTTAGGAAGAAAACCCCATGCCTATGTGAAGGGACAAATTCACAAATGTATCATATTTGTAAAGTTAGTTCACTTTAGTTCTAGAAGTTTTTTAAAATCACGAGAATACGAAAATCTATATAAGTTAGTTTGTATCAACTGACGCGGAGAGAGAGAATAGAGAGAAGAAGAGAGAAGGAGTTCATTTTATATGACTGAGTATATTCGGGCTTCTCTGATTGAGAAAGCATCTGTAAAACTTCTGAGTTTTCATAGCTGTGAGAAAGAACTGAGTAAAGTTCTGTGTATGAGACTCTCTCCATCATCTCCATGCTTGCCTACTGTGTGATGAATTCAAAAGTTCAAGTTTTCTGAGCAATTCGATGCCTGGCATCAAATCTTGGCTGATAAGTCATTGTTTTCATTCTCTGTGTGTTACCTGTTGTTGAATCTTAAAAAACATGAAGTTTGTGGAGCAACTCGATGCCTGGCATCGAGTTTCAACATAAAGTTGATGCCCGGCATCGACTTCTAGCATACAAGTGGTCTTCTTCATGTGTGTGTAAAAGAGAGTATTTCTAGTGCAGAAAAAGAGCCTAAAAAAGCTCAAAGTCGATGCCCGGCATCGGCCTTGACTGAAATTCGATGCTAGGCATCGAATTTTTATTTTTAGACATCCAGGAATACTAAAACAGGCAAAATTTCTAGTTTTGGAAGGTCATATAGGGTGATCTTGTGAAGGCCATAACTTGAGTTCTAGAGGTCCGTTTGATGCATATGATAGCTTGTTCGAAATATCTACTCTTCTAGTTTCAGCCTATATAGTTTCATGGAGAAATAATACTTGAGCTAAGAGAAATTAGCAAAATACTAAAGGTATGTCATTTCGGTGACTAGGAATTTCTGTAGAAGCAAAGTTCTCACTTTAGGCTATCATTTCTCAAAGTTTGGAGTGGAAATGAGTTAATGGTGACCATAGAGGTGTTCTAGTGTCACATTAATTCATTTCTTGTGGTGTTTCATACATCAACAAAAACTATCCTAATGTGTTTGCTTTTCTGAAACATATGCCCGTAGCATATCTTCCAGTATCTGATTAACTCTTTCGGTCTGACCATCTGTCTGTGGATGCTCTCCACTACTCATCTTGAGTTGAATTTGAAGCTTATTGAACACGTGTTTCCAAAAATTTCCTGTGAACCTGGGATCCCTATCTAAAGCTATTGATTTTGGTAGACCATGTAGTCTAAAAATATTCTGAATAAATAGTTTTGCGACTTGTGGAGCCTCCATTGATTCCTTTGTAGGAATAAAGTGTGCCATTTTACTCAAACGATCAACCACTACAAGAATAGCATTCTTTTGTCATGGTGTCCTAGGTAAACCCATTATAAAGTCCATGGAAATACTATCCCAACAATACTGTGGTATCTCCAATGGTTATAGTAGACCTGGAGAACTAATCCTCTCTGCTTTATTCACCTGACATTTAAAACATTGACTTACATAATTGTTTATGTCTCTCACCATCTTTGGCGACCAAAAAGTACGTCTTATCAACTGCAAAGTTTTCTCTATACGAGGATGTCCTACACAAGGTACATTGTGGCTCTCGAAAATAAATTCTTTTCTAAACTTCCCTTCTTGGGAATTAGGCACACAAATCTTTCCCTTTCTTTTGAGCAAACCTTGCTCCACTTGAAATTTTGAGAATGCTTGATCTTTATCATTTTGTGATAATCTATTGATTATGGATTGACAATAATCATCTTCAATCTGTGAATCTTTGATTGATCAAATCACTATCAAGAAGTGTGAAACTAATCTAATGCAAAATACGAGATAATGCATTTGCAACTGTATTCATTTTTTCTTTTCAATAAAGAATTTCTATATGAAATTCTTGCATCAATTCAGCCCCTCTAGCCTATCTCCCCCGAAGATAAGGCTAGGAATAGAAATACTTCAATGTGTGATGATCTGTGTATACTTTAAAAGTTGCACCATATAGATAGTGTCTCCAAATCTTCAAAGCATGAACTATTGCATATAATTCTTGTTCATGGACAGACCAATTTCTCTGAGCTCGAGAAAGTTTTTTACTTTCAAAAGCTACTGGTCTACCATCTTGAATCAAAACTGCACCAATTGCGATGCCACTAGCATCGATTTCTATTTCAAAAGGTTTTTGGGGATCTACCACCAATAAAATTGGGGCACTTGAAACTGCTTGTTTCAATGTGTCAAAAGCTTTCTGTTGTGCACTAGTTCATATAAACTTTTATTATTCTATAATAGATCCGTCAATGGCACAACTATGTGCGAATAGCTGGTAATGAATTTCCTATAGAAGCCCAATAATCCTAAAAATGATCCCAACTGGTGCTCATTCTAAGGAATTTGCCAATCAAGGATCACAAAAACTTTTTGTGGATCCATTCTAATTCCGTATGTAGAAATTATATGTCCTAAGTACTCAACCTTAGATAAACATAGCTATGTCTTCTTTGGGTTGACGTACAAAGTGTTGTCATCCAACATTGAAAAACTGTACGCAAATGACATTCATGAACTTTTAATATAAACCAACAAATCATCTACAAAATCAACCACAAATTGACCAATAAAAGGACAAAAAATATCATTCATGAGCATCATAAAAGTAGTTGGAGCATTAGATAAACCAAAAGGCATTACAAGATACTCATAATGACCAAATCTAGTACGAAAAGCTGTTCTATGTACATCATCGTCCTTGACTCTTATTTGATGATAACCACTTTTAAGTCTATTTTACTATATACAATAGCACCTCCTAGTGCATCCAAAATATCATCAATTGCGAGGCATCAGATATCTGTGTTTTATTGTAACTTTATTTAGTGCTCTAAAGTCTATACACATCCTGAAAGATCCATCCTTTTTGCAAACCAAAAGTAGTGGGGTTGCAAAAGGTGAATAACTAGATCTGATGAGTCCTTTGTCAAGATACTCCTGGACAGTATGATGTACTTCTACCTCCTCTTGCAGAATCATTCGATACGGCTGTCTAGCTGGTGGATGAGCTCCTAGTACTAGCTCAATCCTATGCTCCACTTTTCTGCGAGGCGAAAGACTTGAAAGTAACTATGAAAGAAACAAGTGTTGGAATTCAGTTTTCATTCTAGAAGCTAGCTGAGCCTCCATACTAGTTTGAATCTGTAAACTTAACAACTCCTTATGCTCAAAATATAAGAAATAAAAATACTTACAATCTGCTTTTACCATTGCAGAGGTAGATGCTCGTCTATACACCTTTACATCTGGCTCTCCATGGATGATGATGCGGCGACCATTATGATTGAATTGATATATGTGATTCTGAAAATCAATAGTTGGCTTCTTACTTGCATGCCACTGTTTACTGAAGACGAGATCAAATCTAGCCAACTTGGTGATCTCAAAATCTAGCTCATCTCTATAAGTCTATATCTGGACTGGTAATCCAACAACTCGTCGATCCCATGTCTCAAATCCCTTCCCATCTGCCAACTCTACTCTGTAGGTGTATGCAGATGGAGTAGTCTTCAACTTTAGTTTCTTGATTAAGGAAGAGTTAATAACATTATGTCTTGTATCAAATAGAACTTTAACAAGATGTCCATGAACTTCCCTGCTCATGACAACCAACTCGATGTCTGGAAACTGATACCCTTTTTGAGCTACTGGGGATAACACCACATCTAGAGCATTCTTAACCTTCTTAGTGACTATTATATTTAAGATGGGTTGTTTATCTTTAGATGGAGGATCCGTCTCAGTGTCTGTAGCTAGAAGATCAAAATCCAAAGGAGATGATGGAGTGGATGGCGAGGACTGCTGCCTCTCCACCACCATCGCTGCAAATATCTTCTTCTTTTTCTTAGGACACATCCTGTAAGCATGCCGACCCATTCATAACAAAGACCCTCACAGCGAGCCTTTTCTTCTGTTGTTGTGTCAAACTGGATCTCTAAAAAGCTCTATCTTGCATGGATGCACTTACTTTTCTCTTCCCATGGCTCGAAGTTTGAATTACATTCATCTATCTGTTAGATGCTGGAATTGAAGCTATGGGCTTCTTGAATCTTCTCCAAGTGTTCTTTTGTCTAGAAGGTTGCAATCGAGAGCGTCGCCCATCCTCCAACACCAAGGCAAGTTTTACTACCCCATTTAAGATGTGACAGCGCTCCTTGCACACAATGGGCACAACGTCTCCCTAAGCCCAAGCACAAACTTGTGTACTTGAAGGAATTCAGGCACTTTATCTAGAATCTTCAACAAGATTTCCCTATATTTGTCTGCATACTCTTGCACTGAAAGTTGTCTTTGTTGTAGGAAAAACCATGCATCTGGAGCCCTAGTATGCTCATCTAGAGGAACACAATTATTCTAAAATATAAATTTAAATTTTGCCCAAGTGGCCGGTTCTATCTTATCTTGCTCTATTTTCCTCCAACATCGATGAGCAACATCCATCAAACTATAAGTGGCATGCTGTATTTTTTGTGTTTTCATCCTCAATATTACAAAGCCGAAAACATTGTTCCCACTTACTTATCCATTGCTCCACCGCATCTGTTGTCCTGGCACTAACCTATCCATGGTACTTCGGTGGATTTAAATCTTTCACTTGCCATCTGATATCTCTACCAAAAGAAGCCCCCACATCTGCCAATGGTATTTGTGAACTAGATGGTTCAACAGATGGAACTTCCACCTGCATAGGTGTGTCGATGGGTGGTAAACTGGTTTATTAATTGCTTGGAGGATCTTCTGAAGGGTATCCTCCATGCCTCTAACTTTAGCCTTGAGATTTGTAATCTCTGTAGTATAAGGTCACTCAAGCTCCACCTCTTCCATGGGAGTTACAATATCATCAGGATTCATTCTATAAAAAAAACATAGAACAACTAATAAGTCATGTTAATGCAAAATGTAATACCAAACTAATGATATTCCTAATCGATAGGTCACTCATGTAAATGTGAATTACAAGATGTACTCTAAATCCTCTCTAAATCCCATACATTGATCACAAAACAAAATCCAAGTCCTATACAAGTCTACATGATGATAATACAAGCAATGGCAAATTCCTAAAATACGTCCGGTGATAAGTGCCATGAATAATGTTGAGATATCAAGCTCAACATGTGATTATCCAGGATGACACGTACCAGTTTTTCTTTTCTCTGACATGTATAATGGTCATGTTGGTATATGTGAGGGATACTTTATTGAGCTTTATTAGATTTATCTACCGAGAGTGATGGCACATTTGTTTCTTGCCAGCTCACTCATTCGCGGACATTAGGTTTTTCCTTATGTACTGGTCTTTATATATTGCACTTGTTGTATTCTTGTTTTTAGGTCATTCTTGTACATTCCTTTTATGTAATAGAAGAAGAAGAAGAAGATCATTCTTCCCTCTCTCAATTTGTGTGTGTGCTTCTTCTTGAGAGTGAGAGTGTGTGTGTGGGCTCTCTTCCTTATCTCCTTCCTCGTGACATGGTATCAGAGCCAGCGTGGCTGTAGAGAGCTCGTGGAGAAGGCGACGGTGAAGACTATGCGGCAAGGCGTGGAGAAAACACGATTTCACAAACGGCCTCCGTTTGCTACAAAAATTGGCATGAAGGTAGAAGACCTCAAAATATTTTCGAGAGTTATCCCTTTAGGGTCACTTGCTTTTGTCAGATCAAAGTTTCGGAGCCATCTCAACCTCCATTTCAAGCCCGCAAGGTGGGGCCTACAGAAAAACCAAGTCAGTTTTAGAAACTGTAACTTGCGTTGTGTTCGGCGACACTCATACATTCCAGATCCAGAGTTTCAAGCGATTCGGTGTACTGTTGATACACAAAAACTGTGTTTTTCTAAGATCGAACTGTCACGTCATAGTGGGACAGTGTTCAAGCAGAAGTGCTGCTTGTAGTGTGTTGCGGTGTTGTGAATTGTTGCAGAAATGGCAAACACAGATGGAATGAGTCAGGTTATGAGCGATAAGCTGGACAAGAACAACTTCCATGCTTGGAGATTCAGAATGAAGAATTTCCTGATGGGAAAAGGCTACTAGAAGTACATCGAAGGAGAGAATGAAAATGCTCCGTAGTTACCAGAAAGGAATCGGACTACAGAACACTTAAGAGCATATGAGGAATGGAATCAAGGAGCACGAAAAGTAATGTATTGGCTATCTGTTAGCATACAGGATAGCATGATTGGACACATACAAGATGCCAAGACTCCAAAAGAGGCTTGGAACAGTTTGGTCACTTTGTACAAGACCAATACAAAGGCACGGAAATTGCAACTCAAGAACGAGCTGCATACATTGGAGAAAAAGAGCATGTCGGTAAGTGACTACACTCTAAAAATCAAAAGCATATGTGAGTCACTTGCATTTATTGGCGTGAATGTAGATGATGATGATAAGGTGGAAGTGTGCCTTCGTGGTTTAGGAGCTGCATATAAGCAGTTTAGAACTTCTATACAGACTAGGGAAAATATTCCGAATTTTGCTGATTTGGTATCTATGCTGATTATTGAAGAAAAGAATCTTGGTGAGGATTCAAACTCCCAAGGAAAGCCCAGTTCTGAGCAGGTATTCTACTCTGGCAGAGGAAGAGGTAGAGGTAGAGGTTTTGGAAGTGGAAGAGGAAACAATAACCAAGACCAAGGTCAACAACAGAATCATGCAGAAGGAAGAGGACAATTTCGAGGCAAGGGGAGTCAAAGAGGTTGTAGAAATTTCCAAAGAAATGATTCAGGTAATGATAGTAAAGGATGCTGGAATTGTGGTAAACCTGGACACTTTGAATGTGATTGTAGGTTGAAGAGTCAAAATAACAGAAGGCAGCAAAACAACTATGCATCCACAAGTGGAGATGATTCTGAGAAGCTGTTTATGGTTCAACATCACATGATGAATACGATGTCTGGTCGTGTAATCGAATGATAATGTCTGGTATGTTGATTCAGGTGCTTCAAATCACATGACCTGTCATGCAGAATGGTTTAGTAGTTTGCAAAAAATGCCAATTCCTGGATATGTTGAAACAGGTGATGATACATCACATCCTATTGAGCATACAAGAAACATAGCATCATCTATGGAGGACAGTAAGGTAAAACATCTCGCTCATGTGCTGCATGTTCCAAATATAACGAAGAATCTGGTTTTTGTTGGACAAATGGTTGACCAGGGATTACAAGTCAGGTTCAATGCTGATGGATTATATGTAGAAGATTACAAGAAGGATGGACGATTGGTTGCCAAAGGAAACAAAGTGGGTAGGATGTTCACCTTAAATGTGAAGATTCCTGAAATGAATGCAGCCATGTTTGCAAAAGGTGCAGGAGTTATTGTAGATATAGAGATATGGCACAAACGGATTGGACATGCAAACTTGCAAAGGCTGAAACTAATGCAGTCAAAGGAGATTGTCCATGGACTACCAAATTTCAAAGTTGCAGAAATGCAAAAGGTATGTGCAGCATGTCAATCTGGTAAACAGTCAAGAGCATCATTTCCACATGACAAGCATGTTAGTGAGAATGTACTAGAAGTAGTACATACAGATGTTTGGGGTCTAGCAAAGACCACATCTATGAGTGGTTGTAGGTTTTATGTTACTTTCATTGATGACCATACACGCAAAATATGGGTATATTTCATGAAAGAGAAGAGCGAGGTGTTTACTCACTTCCACAATTTTAAAGTTATGGTGGAAAAGCAGACAAGGAAGTACATTCAGACATTAAGATCTGATGGAGGAGGTGAATACATGTCTAATGAGTTCAACAGTTTTCTAAAAAATCATGGAATTCGGCGTCAGTTTTCATGCAGGTACACACCACAATAGAATGGTGTTGCTGAATGCAAAACCAGACATATTGCAGAAATAGCAAGAGCCTTAATGGCTGAGAAGAATATGCCTCATTGTTATTGGGCAGAAGCTGTGCATACTGCTGCATACATCATGAACAAAACTTCGACTGCTGCTGTACATCAAGTTACACCTGAAGAGAAGTTTACAGGTAAAAAGCCAAACTTATCACATCTGAAAGTTTTTGGCTATATTGCATATGTACATGTCCTAGATGAATTGAGGATGAAGCTTGATCCAAAAGCAGAAAAGTGTGTCTTCATTGGATACTCCCTTGAGCAAAAGGGATATAAATGTTATAACCCACTCACATGACAGGTAAAGGTGAGCAGAGATGTGGTATGTGATGAAATGTCAAGCTTCTATGCAGATGCCAAAGAAGGACTGAGTCTTGAACCAAATGACAAAGAAAATGCTAAAGACTCAAGTGCAGAATCTCAGGTCTTGAGTGGACCAGATGCATCACCAAGCAATAGTTCCAACTCAAATCCATGGAGTGGAAGATTACGTGGGAATTTCAGTCCAAAAAATTCATCAAATACATCCAAGAAAGGTAAAGAAAAGCTTTCTGCTGGTCATAAAACATGTGCAGGTTTTGAAGATGTTGATGGAGATTCAAGTGGTTCAAAAAAGAGTCTTGATGAGGAACTTGGATTGCCCTCTGTGAAGACTCCAAGAGTAAGAAGGGCACATGCAGATGATACAAGGAGAAGTGACCCAAGACCAAGAAGATTTGGGAGCATGAGTAATTCAGTGCAACAATTGACATATGATAGTTACATGGCTCGCCATTGTGCCTACATGACAAAGGTAATACAAGATGCTGAAGCTTCTTGTTTTGAAGATGCAATTGGTAATGCAGATTGGGAAAAAGCTATGGATGAGGAGATGGCTGCACTTTATGGAAATGATACATGGAAGCTGGTTCCATTGTCGCAAGGAAAGAAACCCATATGCTGTAAATGGGTTTACAAGGTAAAGCATAATGCTGATGGTAGCATAAGTAGGTATAAAGCACGATTGGTAGCTAAAGGATATGCATAGACATATGGCATTGATTATGAGGAAACATTCAGCCCTGTAGCTAAAATGTCTACTGGAGGACACTTGTTGCATTAGCTACAGCAAAAGGATGGACTTTGCATCAGATGGATGTGAAGAATGCTTTCCTACATGGTGAGCAGGAAGAAGTATATATGGACCAGCCACAAGGATATGAAGATTCAAAGCATCCAGAATTTGTTTGCAGGTTGCAAAAGGCTTTGTATGGGCTGAAGTAGGCTCTGCGTGCATGGCATGCAAGGATTGCTGATTACTTAACCAGCATTGGGTTTTCTATGTGTGATGTAGATCACTCACTATATGGAAGGAAGGCTGATGATGGCATCACTATTGTGGCTATTTATGTTGATGACCTGATTGTAGGTGGTGATAATGAAGAAAGCATCAAAGAGGTAAAGAAACTTCTTATGCAGGAATTCCACATGAAAGATCTTGGTGTGCTGCGCTATTTCTTGGGCATTGAGTTTATACATACAGAAACAGGTATATGGATGTCGCAAAGGCAATATGCCTTGAATATGCTGCAAAAGTATGGTATGGCTGATTGTAAGCCAATTTCTATGCCTTTAGATCAGAATTTGAAATTGGATACTACATCAGGTGAAGCATTGGAAAATGCTACTATGTACAAGAAAATTGTGGGACCACATTTGGATGCTCTGAGGCGTACTCTACGTTATGTGAGTGCTACTTTGGATTATGCATTGTTTTATGAAGCTGGTGTAGATTTGTAGATTCATGGATACACCGATGCAGATTGAGCTAGTGTTACTCCAAATAGAAGATCTACTAGTGGCTTTCTTTTCTCACTTGGAGGTGCAACTATTACATGGAGCAGTAAGAAGCAACCCACTATTGCTTTGTCGAGTACAAAGGCTGAGTATAGAGGTGCTACAATGGCAGCATGCGAGCATCATGGCTCGAGATGTTACTTGCAGATTTAGGTGTGGAAGTGCAAAAGCCTATCACTATCTATTGTGATAATCTTAGCAGCATACAGTTAGCACAGAACCCTGTTTTCCATGCTAGAACAAAGCATATCGAGGTACATTATCACTTCATCAGAGAGAAGGTATTAGCACGTGATATTGATCTTGTTTAGGTGAGAACAGATGAGTAGGTTGCTGATATTTTCACCAAAGCACTTGGAGCTGAGAAGTTGAAGAATTTTCGGAAGATGCTTGGATTACAAGATATGGCGTTGAGCTTGAGGGGGAGTGTTGAGATATCAAGCTCAACATGTGATGATCCAGGATGACACGTACCAGTTTTTCATTTCTCTGACATGTATAGTGGTCATGCCGGTATATGTCAGGGATACTTCATTGAGTTTTATTAGATTTATCTACCGAGAGTGATGGCACATTTGTTTCTTGCTAGCTCACTCATTCGTGGACATTAGGTTTTTCCTTATGTACTGGTCTTTATATATTGCACTTGTTGTATTCTTGTTTTTAGGTCATTGTTGTACATTCCTTTTATGTAATAGAAGAAGAAGGAGAAGATCATTCTTCCCTGTTTCAATTTGTGTGTGTGCTTCTCCTTGAGAGTGAGAGTGTGTGTGTGAGATCTCTTCCTTATCTCCTTCCTCGTGTGTCTTTATTGGTTATGATCAAAATAAAAAAGGATACAAAATTTGTAATCCCACTAACAAAGGTTTCTTAGTTAGTGGGGATGTAGTCTTTGATGAAAATAAATCTTGGTTTGATGATGATAGGTAAAGCTACCCTATGAATTGGAAGAGGACTTTCCATCTCTTCCAACAAAGGAGCCAAATCATCATGAAGATAGGGACTCTAAAGAAGACTTGACATATCTAGAAAAAATGAAGCTATGGAAGAAAAAAGGGAAAGCTAAGGTGCAAGACCTAGCTCAAGGCTCAAAAAGCTTTCTTCAACCAATTAGAAGATCAATGAGAGAGAAGAAGAAACCAGAGAGGTATGTATTTGATACCTCCTTGGTCACAAAGCATTCAATCTACATGGCTAAGGACTCCAACAATGAAGAACCAACCTCTTATGAAGAAGCTCAATGCAAGGAGTGGAGAGAAGCAATGGATGAAGAAATGGAAGCTCTTATGGACAATGAAACATGGGAACTTGTTACAAACAAACCACCAATGAAGGTAGTTGGATCAAGGTGGATTTATAAAGTAAAAAGGAAATTAGATGGTAGCATAAATAGATACAAGGCAAGAGTAGTAGCCAAGGGGTTTGCTAAAATCCATGGGATAGACTATGAAGAGACCTTCTCACTTGTAGGTAAAATGCCTACAATTAGAGTACTTGTTAGCATTGCCCCAAGAGCTTGGAATCACACATTAGCGACTTACTTGCAGGACCAAGGGTTCAAAGATAATAAAGAAGATACATCATTATTCATCAAGAGGAGTGGATCAGGTTATATATCTCTGTATATATATTGATGACACCATAATTATAGGGAATGATGTCAATGGAATTAAACAAGTAAAGACTGGAATGAAGGATGAATTCAAGATCAGTAATCTTGGACCACTCACTTACTTTCTTGGACTTGGACTTGTCTATATAAATTTTGGCACCTACATTACTCAACGAAAGTATGTACATGCCATGCTTTCTAAATTTAAAATGGAGAATACTAAGTGTTCACGTCACCCATGGAGTTGAATCATAAGCTTAGTGCTTCTGAAGAAGAAACTATTGAAGATATCACAAGCTAACAAAGGTTACTAGGAAGCTTGACATATGCTACTCTCACAAGGGTTGACATATGCTATAGTGTTAGCATACTCAGTCACTTCATGCATAAGCCAAGGAAGCCACACATGGAAGCAGCCAAGAGAGTGCTCAAATATTTGAAGGGTACTATCAATGAAGGGATTTTCTACCCATTTACTTCAGAAGTTGATCTCAAACTCTACTCAGATTCAGATTGGGTTGGATCAAAGGATGACACAAAGAGTACATCAGGTTATTTGTCTTTTGTAGGGTCAAAATTAATCTCATGGTCTTCAAAGAAGCAACAAAATGTTGCTCTATCATCTACTGAAGCTGAATATAGAGGATTGGCCAATGCAACACAAGAAGAAATGTGGTTGAAATTTCTATACTCAAATTTGGGGTTGCATACTTTTACTCCTCACATATTTGGTGATAACACAAGCTCACTTCATTTGGAAGCTAACCTAGTATACCATGCTAGAACAAAGCATATTGAAGTCCACTATCACTATGTAAGAGAGAAGTTGTTGAGCAAGAACATTCGATTGTCCTATGTATCTACTAATCTTCAATGTGTAGACATGTTGACTAAGCCATTGGATGGTATCAAGCTAAGCAGATTCAAAGGCATGATTGGATTGCTAGAAATCAAGGAAGAATGAGGACTCAAGCATGCTAGGCTTGAGGGGGAGATGTTGGTGCATTTTTTATCCAAGCCTAGTGCTTGATCATTCTTCATTTGTTATGTATGCTCTTGAATGAGAGAAACCATAAAAACCAACTCTTGTAAAAGTCATTACTTGAAAACATAATCACATCAAAAGGTAAAATCCTTAGAGAATCTCGTGGCCTTGTTTGGCATGAATCACAAGGTTACTTAGGAGAGATTTAACGACCAAATATTCCCCTAACTTGAGGGATCTTTTAGGTAACTTCCCTCCAAAGTTTGAATTAAAACTCTTCTATATATACACAAAAAAATAGTCGCAGGATAAGCAGGTCAATTGAGCTACACTCTGATGAGATTTTGATCAAGCATCATATCATTTGTGAAGCACACATTGTGCTCCTCCTTCCCAAGCTCCATTCTCATTCAATTCATGTATCATATGTGCAATATAGATTGACATTTCAAGTTATATCTTGGAGTTCTCTTCATCTACTGCTACATGTCTATGATCATTTTTCAATCAACTTCAATTGGCAATTTCTCTTTGTATACTAAGTCTTTGTTATAGGTAAAGTGATAAGTCTATTTGCATCATATCAATTTTCATCATCATTGGTTCAATATTCTATGAGCTACATCTATTTGAAGTTGCATATGTATTCTGGCAGATGTTTCTTGAAATGTTGGGATGACACCCCAACGTTCCTAAATTAAATTCTCTTAGTATGGCTCATCAAAATTCATCACATTTTTTGCTTTAGTTTCATTACATATGTAATGAGAGATGTGAAAAATATCTTTGGTTAATGCCCTACAAGCTATGAGCTTTGAGTGAAATTCCAAAGTGCATCTCATCCCAAAATAGCAAGTTTTGAGTCATTTGCTTTGAATCAAGTTGTCTATTTTGGTGAATCAATTTGAGATTGATGCTCCAAAGCACTAGGATGGTCTATATGCATCCTTAGCTAGCACAAGATGTATACTTGATATCCGTGAAGTTATTTTGGTAGGTGTAGAGCAGGTTTTTGCAACACCAAGCACATCTTTGGAGGTATCCACCATCGCTTCTTACAACTTCCTATCAAGCTCTACTAAACCTATAATAGACTTCGAGGTTCTTGTATTGGTGAACGGAAACTTGTATATATATTTGGCACAAAAGGAGAAATTTTCTTGCATAGTCATTGCAACAATGCATTTGTAGGCCAAAACAATCTCAGATCAAAATTTTGATACCACGAAGCAAAGAAATTTTGAACTCTTATCCACCCGAAGTATGTTCACCAATTTTCATGCAATTTTGAGACTGTGACTAGGGGGTTGTCAAAGATGCCCTAAATAAAGCAAAGACCTCTTCTAATACACGTTGTTGGAGTTCAAGGCCTAATGAAGCACACAAACAACACAAGGAGCACAATACAACACTAAATGTATCACCAAGTGAATGTACAAAGATAAGTTGTGACCCATTAGGGTTACAGATGCATATACAAGCTGGGGGGAAAAATCCTCCTAAAGAGGGAAAAAAGTGACCTGATAGTCCTAAGTGTGTTCAAATGCATCAATACCAAAATATATCAGCAGATTCAAGTAAGTTCTCATATCATCATAAATGTCAAAGAATATGTTAATATCATTCATAGTTCATGAAATAGAGCACCTTTTTCAATTCCATCCTTGGATATGCAAACAAGTCAATGGAGTGGCACTATTCTTATGTGGGAATTTAAGAATAGTCCACTTTCTGAGAAATTTAGTCCTTTGGCAACCTCAAGTATGTGAATGGGGTATTATATTAATATGCTACATCATCCTCACTTTTGATGAGTAAACAAAGCCACTCCACGAGTTCTAACTAATTGAATGAACTCAACTATCATGATTGAAGAAAGTCGAGATCTTTTGAGAGGCTCATTTGAATCCAAATATGCATCAAACATCTAGCATTATATAAGGAATCGCTTGAAGACATTTGTGGGCTTCCTACATGAGTCCTTGGGCACCCATTTGTGTACTAACTTTTAGGTTTAATCTAGCCCCTAGCTAAGCTAACCCCAACTAGATTTATTTATGATTTTTCATAGCTAAGTTAGTCCATCTTGTTGCTACTATTTTAAGGAACATTTCTATCATAATCTTATCCTTGTTTACTTCATGATCATGTGTTTATAGAGCCAGATAGCTCACTACCCTATTCTCTACATACTTTGGTTTTCTTTGAGTGATTTAAGTACACATATGTGCACATACTCTATCAAGAGAGTTACTATTTTGAGTTAAGTTTTTTGGAGTTCTAGCTTTAATTCATCTCGTTTCTACTATTTTAAGGACCATTTCCATAATAATATTATCCACGTTTACTTTATGATCTTATTGTTGAGAGTTCCATGCTCCACCCTTTTGTCCCAAGTCCACTTTCATTCTCATGCAAGCACATATATCCCACATTCAAGGAAATTCTCCCAAACTCTATATAAGCAAGGCCTCCCTTCACTCCATCATATTCTCTACATACTTTGAGGCTCTTTGATTGAGTTAAGTACACATATGTGCACATACCTTGTCTAGGGAGTAAGTAGCCTATCTTGTGTGGGAAGGTTGACACACCATCTAGAATCCATTTGAAATGATCTAGGGCTTGTTGTAAATCCCTTAAGGACTTGTTTGTATGTGCAAAATATCACATGTCTAGTCTTAAATAATAGAGAGGGGTTGAGTTTTTGCTCGATTGTAGTAGCCATTTGTGAGGTCCTCCGAAGGATCCAACACACGTTTGCCACAATGTGGAGTGCATATTCTCCATAAATGGTAGTAGAGCTCATTTTGGAGCTTTTAAGACATCATGAGCACGCCTTGAAGGTGGAAGAAAGACAAATTTGAACCGAATACCAAGAATTCTTGTAGGGAGAATTAAAGCAAGAGGAAGTTTTTAGCATCATGAAAGCATAAAGACAACAAAGAGATCTTGTTAAGAATTAATATATCATTCCTGTTCACTTCGTTGACATCCAAGGGAAATTAAGAGATGTTAGTTATTCTCAACACTATGCGAGACTTCAATAGAAAAATTGACAAGCTTGAGAAGTAAACGCTACCAACCATGGAAGCTTAAAAATTCTAATTTCCTTATGGGAAAAGGTCTATGGGATTTGGTTAGTGACATAGAAGTTAAGCCATACCTACTGATAACCAAAGGTGAGCTATTAGAGAGTGGGAGGAAAGAGATAGAAGAGAGATCTTTATCTTATCTCACCACATAAGCAACTATATGATAGGACATTTCAACACCTAGAAACATCAAAGAAGGTATGGGAGTATATAAAGAAATTATAATCTAGCTTTATAAAGACTAGGAAGATCCAACTCTAGAATGAGCTTAATAACCTTAGGAAATCATCTAACCAAAGCATCAATGACTTCGTTCTTAAGGTCAAGGAAATTTTAGATACACTTGGGCCAAGGATTTCTATCAAAAGAAAGGAGGGAACAACTATAGAGGTCAAGGTAACTATGCTAACAAATCAAACACATAAGAGAAGAATACTTGTTTGCTATGAGGCATACTAATAAAGCTAAATCACATAATGAAGCATGATACATAGATAGTGGATGTAATAACCACATGTTAGTGACCTTCAAATAGCCAAGATAAGGGGATTTGTGGAGAGAAGTGATAACTCAGAGCATGTGATACAAAATATCAGAAATGTGAAGTTTTAAGGCAACCAAACATCAAGGATCATATATGAGGTATTATATGTTCCCACCATTACTAAGAATCTCTATTGGAGAGATTACAAAAAGAGGATATCAAGTGAAGTTCAATCACAAGGGATGATTCATAGAAGATCCAAGGAATGTCTATAAGATGATAACCAAAGGTAAGAAGAAAGGAATAATGTTTAGACTTGACATTCGTAAAGGGGAAACCAAAAAAATCATGTTCAACACATATGCATACAAGAAGATTGGATATTTGGATTTGTGGCTACATCAACATTCAAAGAATCAAGGATGTGGAGGAGAAGAAATTGGTAAGATGACTATCACATTTTTCATTAGATATGGTAGATGAGATGTGTGAAGCATGCCAACTTGACAAGCCAACTAGGTGGCCATTCAAGAAGAGTAAATTTGTAGCACATGAATTGCTAAAAATTGTGCATAAAGATGTGTGGGGGCCAACAAAAGAGACTTCTCTTGCAAGTAACATATATTTTGTGACATTTATAGATGATTAGTGAGGAAAGTTTGGTTGTATTGCTTAAAAAAAGTAACACGTGTTTCACATGTTTAGAAGGTTAAATGATCAAGTAGAGAAGGAATCAGAATGCTACATCAAAAGCCTAAGGTCAGATGGAGGGGAGAGTATTTCTCCAATGCCTTTTGTGATTTCTAGCAAGACCAAGGAATTAAGAGACAAGTGATTTCGAGGTATAATTCCCCAACAAAATGAGGTGATAGAGAGGAAGAATAGGTATATAGAAAAAATTGTTATGCTCATGCTTAATGAATTGAATGTTCCTTTGATATATTGGGAATGATTTGTCTACTACATTTTATTTGATGAATAGGTGGCCTGACTCAAGAGTACATGATATCAAAATAGAGGAAGCATGGAATGGAAGGAAACTAGAACTTTCACAAATCAAAATTTTTGGATGTGTGTGCTATACACATGTCATGCAAGAATTTAGAGGTAAAAAATGGTAGGGAAAAAAGATGCACGTTCATTGTTTATTCTTTGGAATAGAAATGGTACAAGCGCTACAATCCAACCAAAAAGGAGCTTAAGGTATCAAAGTGTGTAGTATTTGATGAGCTCTCTTTTGCTAACATGATGTTTGATTTGCACGAACTTATGAATGGAAGAGAAAAGGATTGTATAATTCACGTTCATTCAGCCGCTATGTATGAGGAAATAGCAAAGTTTAAACATAACCTTGATAATATAGAAGTCTTTCTTGAAACAAAATATAAAACTATTCATAAAATGGTAAACCCAATCGAGATTCTACTTCCAAATGATAGCATTATGCTCATGGAAGGAGTAAAGAATAAGCCACCACTACGAGACAAAAGAAGGATATGATATGACTTTACTATAGAAAATCTTAAGGATATTCAGATTCGAATAGATGATTTTATCAATCAAAAAGGAAAAGATTATGTTCTCCCAAATGGTTTAAAAAAATGGAAAAGCCTTTTCTTTCAATCCCCATGAGGTTGGATATGTAGATCCATCTATAGTAGCTCTTATGATTATATTTACTATACTGTATGTGCCATGGGATCTTCGTCCGGGTCTTGTGTCAAAAGCTCATATCTCAAAATTAATTGACTTCCTAAACAAGAAGATTGTAATGGAATCCTTGAGCCCTAAAATGATACCTGTTCTAATTGCTAGTTCAGAGTTCCAAAGAAGAATAGATCTTTGGGATTCATTCAGTGTATATACCCTGTTAACAAGATAACTATTTAGAAAATGGGCACTAGTCCAATTGTGGATGAATTTATAGAGGATTTGGCAAGAAGATCAATATATTCAATGGGAGACTTGCATTCTGGATATGAGCAATTCTAGCTAGCACTTGAGAGTCAAGATCTAAAAATATGAGAATGCCACTAGAACTCGTGTGCATGTGTACTTTCACACAAGGGGCCATGAACTTGGTGATGCATATGATAATTGATATGCATAGGGTGTTGAGAGACTTTATTGCTCACTTTACCATGCTCTTTATTGATGATGTTTCAATAAAAGGGTGTGAATAAAAAGAAAAAGATATGACTCTTGATCATAATGGATGTCGGAAATTATTAAAGATCATTGAGTCAATATTGAGTCGACTAAAGGAAGTTCATCTAACATTATCTGCAAAAAATAAATCTTTGGATTTCAAGAACTTTTGATTATAGAAAAAACTTATGTGGAACAAAAGGGAGAAAACGATTTTTAAATAAATTTGAAGCTATAAAAAACATGAAAGAAACTTGCTCCTCGATCATTCAAGTGAGTATATTTTTTGGAGCATGTGTTTTCTTTGTAGTGTGGATTCCACATTTTGCTCATGTAGAAGATCCACTTTATCAATTGCTATGTAAAGGACAAAGGTTTCAATGGAAATAAATCTACACTTAGGCTATGAAGAAATTTAAAAAGGCTTTATAAGAATCTCCATTAATTAGGAAGGCAGATTATACTAATAATAAGCCAATTTTCATTACTATAGATATAAGCCGATCAAGAATAGGATGGGAAATCAGACAAGAAGATTACCAAGGCCAGAGATATGCCATATACTTTGGAGTCAAAGTGTTGAATGCTCATGAGAGAGGTTATTTGCAAATTAAATAAGAACTTTGGGAAATAGTGACAAAATTAAAGTATGATAAAGAGCATATAATTGGAGTGAATGTCATAGTGGAAACAAATTGCTTGCTGTTACTTGGAATGATAATAAACTATTCCACTACTGATATTGCTATGCTCATGTGGATAACATATACAAAGTCATTAAATCTTGGTTTTCTTAAAGAAATAGCATTGCGAGTGACATATTGTCTTGAGCAATATATGAAGACGAGACCACAATGACTTCCAATGATGATGATGTAATGAAGCTAGAGCATCATGGCCACCACAAAGATGAATCTCCTCCCAACTTTATGCCTCTATATATAGCTACTTGAATCAATGAGAACCACAAGTGTAACTAGAGTTTAGAAGTGCATGTGCAATCTCCACCACTACTTTAGCACCTTCCACTAGAGCCCGCCAGTGGTAGGTGTACTTGTCCCTTGAGTTAAGTCACTCTAGACTCAAGTTAACTCACATTCAGTTGAGTTAGAAGGCTCTACATCTTTTTGGGAAAAACTCTTGTCCCATGTTCCCCATGGGGGTTGAACCCAAGACTTCCTCCTTCTGAAACTTGACACTTAACCACTAGGCTAAGTAGATTACTTGTTTTAGAGAGCACAAGAAGCTATGCTTACATTGAATCTCAAGATCTTTGGCCAGTACATATGAGTGACAAATGGTGTCCATTTCAGATATGCCTAAACTGGTTGGAGACTCAAATCATAGCCTTTATTTTATAACATTCTTGCCCCTTTTTGGAAGATTTTCATCCTTGAAAATAGAGCTATATATAATAAGTTGTAGGCATACCCCAAGGCCTCATGTTTTCATCTCTTTGGTGGGACTCACCTCATACTCTAAATGAATACAGAGGAATGTACTATTTGATCCTTGCCCAAATGATTCAAAACACCATCTAGCTTTGCACTTGATAAATTGATATGAGTGAAAAGTAGGGAATGAATAATAAGAGTGGATAAAAAATATCCATGGCCAATCAATGTTTTAACTATGTGCTATCTCAACACTTGCAGCAGAATGGGTGGATTCAAATTACTAGTCTATTCTTGGGCATCATTAGTGCATGGATATAACAACTGAGATATAATTTTTATCCCCATCAAGACTTTGAGAGCTCTTGTCTCACTTGAATTTTATTTGGTAGTCAAACTAGAAGTGTGGTTGATCCAAACATCTAACTAAGATGGTTTGTACAATGATCACCTCCAACCAAAATTTACTTGATTCTTCACGTTATTAGAGGAGTACTTTGTCCAACTAGACTCCAAAATCCTATGTAAAATGCGGAAGAAAGTATTCCTTACACGTGGTCAATTTCACTTTGGAAAAAATTCAAACTTAACTGTGTTCGACTTAGGACATTATTCTCAAAGATTTTGGTTTTAAGTTCTAGGGAGTGGTCTATCTTTCGATCAATTCCAAGCTCTTTTCTCCTTACGATTGTTCTAAACTTCTTTTAGAGAACTAGTTCTACTCACTTGAAGTAAACACATATGAATTAATAAACTTAGACTATAAAAAAGGAGGTAGATACTTTATCTAAGTCATTTACAATTTTTTTGAAAAGTGGTAAGGAATATCCAAACTCTATGAACCAATTCAAACTTCAAATATACTTAAACTTGATGTGAGTCCAACTCTATGTGACTCAAGACTTTAGCTTTTCAAAGGTATGTTTCAACACGTTAGTGAAGCATTTTATCTATATTTAAGAGAACTATACTATATTCTCAGAACAATTTTTGGAGTAAAACTAAGATATCATCCAACCACTAGATAGGCGCATGGTACCAAGACATCAGTGTGTTGAATCATTGAGCTTTTATTGATGACATTTTCTTGATACCAAAAAAATGAATGCTTCACTTAAGACTAAGTTACACTTTTTTTTTTTTACAATCTATTAAGACCACTTACTTGGAATGAAAGTCTTATGCAATTCTAGCCAAGAGATTGATGTCACCAAGTTGCACTGTCAACTACATGGTTTCAAACTAACTTAGTCTTTGTAACCTTAGTCGAAAGGATAATGTCAAAGTTTTAGTTCTTCAAAAACTCATCAAATATTTTTGAAAACAAACACTTTATCTTGAAGTGTTTCATAATTCAAGTAAGAACATACTTTTCTCATAAAGAGATCCTTTCATTAGTTAATAGCAATGGCCAAATGGTGACAATCCCTATCACGCACCATGAACCGATTACAAGGGCGATGAATCACCCCAAAGATCCATCCAAAAAAGCTACTACAAATTTGACTCCTAAAGAGGAAATTTGGGGGAGGGGACAAGAACCAAGTAGGTGGTTGGTAGCTCCATTGGATCATGTTGCCCTGAATGATAAAGTAAGGGTCTTTCTTCTAGAGCTAGAGAAAGGCAATCTGCCATCGAGATGTGACATTGGAGTCTCTTGAAGACATTCCCATTGCCCTGCAAAGTATGAATCAACTCCAACTAGAAGTCCCAAATAGTCTCAGCTAAAGGAATTGTGCATCACTCGAAGATGCACCAACATATATCTCTTTAAATAAACCACATGGTAAGGCTGTTGATCCAGTAGGGGTCGATTACACCACTCCACACAGGGATGCAAAGGTGTCAATCCCCCCATCTTGAATCAAGAGAACCATGTTTCCCATCTTATGCTCATAGTTGAGGGCGGGGACAATGAGAAAGCCTCAAGCAACCCCACCCCAAGTAATGGTTTGAGGGACCTTTGGCCAAGTAGTAAGTCACAAAACCTACCACCAAATCTATTGAGCTAACTAATAGTGCCATAGGTAATGTTGTTGAGAATCCAAGTGAGAGCCACATCTCATATAGTTCGGAGGCCTACCCCCATAACTCAACCAAGTGTCAACATTGAACAACAATGCTCATATGGGCCATTGAACACTAAAAAATCACAACTCATCGAGATTGTTGAGCACCCCAAATCTGATAATAGAAGGATAAGAGGAACTCCTTCGTGAGCCCACCATGCCTCTAAGAATCACAACAAGAGTGATCGAATGCTATGACTAAATGATCTACCACCCCAACCAAGTAGAGTACTCAAATAAAGGGATGGTGCAAGCCTCCAAAGGTGAGAAGGGATCATGCCACTACCACTCCCTTGGGTCCCAACAAAGGCAAGATAAGAGTTGAGCCTCCCAAGCCAAAAGATGCCAATCAAAATGGGCATAAATGTCCTCGAGGTCAAGATCAATGTGCCAGCCACTGCCACGAGTGAAAACCACCCAAATCTACTAAAAGGTGCACTTCGTGATGAGCTCAGACTCTAGCGAAGAGTTGATCCATCATCCCTCCTCACCAATCTCAAAGAAGAGAATCCAAGATGAAAAAATGCCCACACAACAATTAGCATCTCCATCTGAGTGAGGCTCCTAGACAAGTCGCCTAGAGTGAGGGATCAATTTGAATACCCTTGTCCCTCAGAATAGTAGCCTAAGAATTCCTCATTATATGGGATGCCCTATGTATCCCTATACATCTCTCCTACTGCCAATCCATGGTGACGCTGCTAAAGATGATCTAGTCAGCCACACTATGCATAGGACCTCTGGAAAACTCCCCCAAGAAACATGAGGTGGAGAACTAACCATGAAATGACTCTCTATACAGATGAGGGGATTCCAAGTGATATGTTGATGGAGCTGCTCCTCAATACAAGAGAGTAGATGTTGAACAAGATCAAGTTGAAGCTGCTCCCGAGATCGAAGAATGCTACAAGCAAAGCTATCCTCACTCGTTGCAAGAGGCCCATAGGACTCATATCAAGAAAGATCCATCTCATCTCAAATAGCCAACGCCAATAGTAGCAAAGGGCTTGGAAGAAATCCATGAACAAAAAGATTTCCCAGTAGGGCTCTGCTCGAACAAGCAAGGTCAATGATCCCAAGACCACCATGCTTTATGGGAAGGGTGATGACCATAAGGAAACCTTATCCCAAGCAGGGCTACCATCTTTGCCAGACCGAAAAAATTTCCTTGTTAGCCACCGAGTCTAGCTAATAAAGGATCTTGAAAATATCCAACAAGATGTGATGTACCACATCATAGGGAGGAGAACTTGGTTTGCCACCACAACCCTCCCAACCAGGGACAAACAAGCAGTGCTCCAATGCACGAGATTTCTCTTGATGGCTAAGAAGAGAGGCGAGATCTGTTGCTTGGCTAAATAGATCAAGACCAATACCACACTCAAGGTATCTAATAGCCCTTCTAGGAGGAATCCTCTAAAGCTCCTCACAAGACAACCATCAAGAAAGATCATATGAACTAACCCTGAAATCACACGGCTTGTGCCAATTGATCTTGGAACCAAAAGCATCGTAGAATCTCTCAAAAGTGTGTTGAAATCTGGTCATATTGGCCTTCTAGCCCTATAAGTAGATGGTCGTGTCATGAGAAAACTAAGCATTCAAAAGCATCTCATCCCAAACCGGGAGGTGGATACCCTATATCCTAGTATCTTGTGTAGCTAGAAATGAACCCATTACCTCAACAAAGGAGAGAAAAAGAGTAGGGGATAAAGGATACCCTTGCCAAGCCAATCATGAAATGTTGAACCTCTCCCCCTCCCCCCCACAACTAGAACCAAACTATGAGCTGAAAGGTACAACAAGCCAAGACTCTTGATCCAACTATCAAGGAAGCCCATACATCACATAGTGTTCTCGAGAAAAGCCCAGCCAACTAGATCATAGGCTTTCTCAAAATCTAGAAAAAGCACAAAAAGAGGCTAATCACACATCCAAGCAAGGAAGAAAACTTCCCAAGAAGTGAAGTACTATGAGAGATGATATGACCCTTGAAAAAACTAATCTATTTTGGATGAATCAAGATCTTAAGATGTAGTTACAATCTCAAACTCAAAGCCTTTGCAAGGATTTTCTAGGCTGATTTGAGCAGTGTGATCGGACACCAATGCCTGATATCATCCAAATACCCCCCTCCTTGGTCAGACCCTCATTGAGTGACTCAAGAAGGTGTTCCTCCTCCATGACCTCATGGAAACCAAGACAAATCCCCTCCCCAAGGACCCCCCCAGTATTTGATAATAGAAAAATTAGGGGAAAGACCATCATCACTAGGGTAGTTGTCTCTAGCCAAACCATGCAATGCATCAAAGTCATCACTACCACTAAATAGGACCAAAAGCATAGTCTACATCTCATTAGTCATCAATCGTTGCACATGCTGCAAGACACAATGTCTAGTCTCATCCAAGGTCATAGAAGGTGTCTCCTCATATAAGAAAGTGTAGTAAAATTGTGTGGAAATCTCCCTTAGCTCTCCACGCTTTGTAGCATATCATCCATCCATCTAGTAAAGCTACTTGATCCTTCCCCATGAATGGCAGGATCCAATTGTTGAGAAGAACTCTTATGAAATACAATCTTTGGCTTCGATCCAATGCATCGCCTACTTATGATGGAAAGAAGGTGACCACCTATCCTCATCCTCCCTTAGCCTTACTGTGCTTGGACAAGCTATGAGACAGTCCACTCACGGTTTGAATGATGCTCCAAGAGCTGCTGAAGGGAGGAAATGTCCCTATTGTTGGAACAATCTATTAAAAGCCTAAGTATTAGCTTGAGTTTCTAGGAACAGTAATAAGAGAAGACAATGTATGGAAATCTAAGATTTCACTTGTGAACTCACCCTTGTAATTGTTTGATCATTTACTTGATGTAAAAGTAAAAGGAATCAAATTGGTTGAGTTCACTTGATAAGAATAGAGAAAGAAGCCATGAATTCTTGATTTGGAGGTTGAAGAATCAAACAATCTCTAAAAATTAGGAAACTACTTTTAGGTGAGCAAGATTCAAATTCAAATCTTGGCTCCAAAAACTCTCTACATATACATGGCAGTTTAGTCACACTTTAGAGGTGTCCATAAGCTGAGCTATATGCTATGTCAAGTGTGGATACAAGGCACACACATGTATCTATAATTTCATTGTATTCCACAATCAATATACATTCATATTTATGATCATACAAGTTCATATCTTCATGGTTATGTGAGTTTACTCTTTACTGTTATGCTTCTCAAGTTTTTTAGTCAGCTTAAAGAGATCACTACTCTCACTGTTGTGCATCTTTTTCAATTATTTAACTTGCTACAGTTTTCTTTTGCAGTCTACTATATGGTCATAAAATTGCATTGCTATTGGAGTTCCCAATCTTAAGTTATGGTCAGTTGAAGTGAACCATATTTGTTCATATTAACTTCTCTATCAGATTTTTTTATTTTATGAGTCATCTTGTCAAAGCTGGTTCTCTGCTTGTACTTTATCAACTTGCATGATTCAAAGCTTTTTGGATTCAACATACTGTCTATTATCACCATTTCAAAATTTCATAATCATTGAACATTTGAATCTTGAGGTATGATCATTTTTTTGCTCACTGGTCTAAGTACTATTGCAGCCCGTGAAAATCAGGATGATGTCATAACTTGTTAAACTTCATTCTCATTGTGTGATTCGCTATTTCTGATGAGATTACTCTTTAAAGTTAGCTCTCTAAGTTACTTAGAGTTACCTAAAAGTAATTCAGCTAATTGCTGCTGTGCTCAGAGAATTATTCAAAAAACTGCACAGGTGTATGAATCAAAATAGCAAGTTTTTCACCTCTTAATTAATTCTAGCTCATCTGTTTTGATCTATCTTTTTGAGATTGATCTTCCAAGGTACATAGGGTGTCTAACACATCCATTGGCAAGCTATAAGGTTCCACCACATACTCTTGGAGTTCATTTTGTTGGTGTAGTGCAAGGATTTCGCAGCACCACTTCATCTTCAAGCACATATCTATCCATATCTTCACAGTGGTATCAGAGCAAAGATGGAAGATGGATTTCCTTCATCAATTGACAAATTGGATAGAGGTAATTACTCAGCTTGGTCATTAAGGATGGAATCTTATCTCCAAGGAAGAATTTTATATGGTTATGTGGCTGGAGATGAAGTTATGCCTGTATTCAGAAACAAGAGTCAACAACACAAGAAGAGCAAGCGAGATTGAACACATGGTGTTCCAAAGATGCATTAGCAAGGTCATACCTCCTTAACTCTATCTCAGATTTTTTGTTGCCTCACATTAGAAGTTTTAAGACATCTCAGGAAGTGTGGGATGCACTTGAAGCCTTCTTCTCTTCAAGTATCAAAGCTAGGAAGCATCAACTATGGCTGGATTTCACAACCCTCAAGAAGGCTCCCAAACAAAATGTGACTGATTTTGTCACAAAGGTCAAGGACATGGCTGATCAGTTGGGAAGCATTAGAGAGGTAATAAATGAAGAACAAATTGTAAGGCAAGTCATCAATGGATTGAAAGCAGATGACAAGTGGGAAGCATTCACCACAGCTATGGATCTGTATATGGACATGCATGTACCTAATTTCAATACACTCATTGGACAATTACTCACTCAAGAGGCAAAACTTATCAAGAATAGAGAAAGCTCTAAAGGTAATCAATCTTCAGCTTTATATACTGATAAAAGCAAGTCCAAAGAAAACAAAGGAAATTCAAAGAAAGTGAATGATGAAGTAGGAACATATCAAGCTAACTATGTAGGTAGAGGAAGAGGAGGTAGACAAGGTAGGGGGAGATCCCAAGTCTCCAACCCATGTTCTATTTGTGGATTAACTAATCATACAACTGAAAATTGCTTTAGGAATTCCAGGAATCAAAGAGGCAGAGGATACAATAGAGGAAGTTATGGCTACTTAGGAGGAATGTTCAACAATTATCATGGCAATTACAACAACTACAATCATTCAAAGTATCAAGGAGGCTACAAAGAAAGGAGAGACTTCAATAACTACACAGAAGACTCAAACAAAGAGGATTCATTATTGATCATGAACATGGCTATGCCACAAGGTAAATCTGATGAGCATGTTTTCTACATAGATTCAGGTTGTTCAAATCATGTGGCACAAAATGTGGCCCTCCCAAGAAGCAAGCATGAGGTACAAACAGGAGATGATACAAGACATCTTGTGGAGAAAATAGGAAATGTCAAAGCACCTGATGGAAACATCAACCTACTCAGTAAGGTACTCTATGTCCCTACCATTACAAAGAATTTGATAAGTGTTAGGCAGATAGTACAAAAAGGATTGCAAGTTAGGTTCACAAGAGGAGGAGCATATGTGGAAGACCCTAGCGAAGAGTTCAGAAGAATAGAAAAGGGAGAAAAAATAGGTAGATTATTCACTTTTGAGTTGCAAGACACAAGGAACATAGCTCTCATCAACTATGGTAATCAAATACGCACAGAACTAGAGGTATGGCACACGAGATTGGCACATATTGGTGAAAGATCATTAAAGCAAATTTGTAGGGACCAAAAAGTACTTGGACTCCCTAACTTGTTAAAACAACACATGATTTATAAGTGTAGTGCATGTCAATTTGGAAAGTCTGACAAGTTATCATTCATGAAGAAAGGTTATATGCATGGAGATCTCTTGGAGTTGGTTCACACAGATGTATGGGGACCTAGCAAGGATGCTTCAATATTTGGATCAAGGTATTATGTCTCCTTTATTGATGATTGCAGTAGATGGACTATCCTATTCTTTATGAAACACAAAGATGAAGTTTTTTCCTGCTTCAAAAGATATTTGGCTCTTATGGAGAATCAAACAGATAAATCACTAAAAAGACTAAGGTCAAATGGAGGGGGAGAATACTCCTCTCATGAATTTGATTCTTTTCTTCAAGAAAGAGGAATCAAAAGAGAGGTAACTACAAGATACACTCTTGAGCTAAATGGAGTGGTAGAAAGGAGGAATAGGACAATTGTTGAAGCTGCAAGCTCCAAAGTATTTGCCTAACTATCTATGGGCTGAGGTTGTATCTACAGCCACCTACTTGATTAACAGGTTGCCTTCAAAATCCCTTGATGGGATGACTCCATATGAAGCTTGGAATGGAAGAAGACCTAGCTTAGTGTTGGAGTTAGACGTCTACAGAAGCACGCGGACAACACAAGGAAGAAGAAGAAGAAGCTTGGAGCACAACACACAATACTAAATGTATTACTAGATAATGTACAAAGATAAGTAGCCCATTAGGGCAATAGACGTATATACAAGCGGGGAAAAAAACCTCCTAAAGAGGGAAAAAAGTGCCCCGATGGTCCTAGAGTGTTCACACACATCACTACCTAAATATATCAACAAATCTGCCCTGGGAGTGATGTGGTGAACAAGTAGCTAGCACTCATGTATAAGGAAGTGCCAAGCTATGTGGAAATCACTCCACAAAAGGAAGTAAGCCCAAAGCTTTGCAGAAAGCTTCAAACTTCTCCCTAGGCAGAGCCTTTGTGAAAAGGTCTGCAATGTTCTCCTACATGGGCACATATGCCAAGTTGATCTCCCTAGTAGAGAACCTCTCCCTAACATAATGATAATGCACCTCAATGTGCTTAGTGCGAGCATGGAACACAGGGTTCCTCGCAACTGCCAATGCACTCTGACTGTCAGTGAAGATGGTGGTGGTAGAAGACTGACCAACACCCAAATCGGCCATAAGGCATCTGAGCCACACTCAACAGTCACTATGAAAGCTTCCCTATACTCAACCTCACAACTGAAAGTGGCCACAGTAGGATGCTTCTTGCTCAACCAAGATATACATGAGCTACCAAGCATGAAGCAAAATCCACTAGTGGACACATGAGTGTCATAGCAACCAGCCCAATCAGAGTCAGAAAAAGCATACAAATATGGTGGTAGTGGTCCCCCCTTGGGATAAAACAACCCAAGTAGCCGAGTACCGCTGAATATCTGGCCGAGTAATGCATTAGTAAATCAAGCATCCCATAGCCTAGTGATAGAGAACAACATCAAATTCTCCAGCATCATGAAGACTCAATCGTAAACCTATCTCCATAGGAGTGGCAATAGGCTTATAGTCTTCAAGGCTAAAATGCTGCAATAATGTGTCAATATATTTCATTTGACACAAAGCCATTCCACCATCAACATGCATAAATTGATTGCCCAAATAATGATGCATCACCACTTCATCTTCAAGCACATATCTATCCATCTCTTCAAAACTATATAGGTAGACTCTCTCCTGAAGCAGAGTTAGCTAGTGACTACTCTCCTCATGTAAGAAGGAGCTAGTCATCTGCAAACTAGTTGCAAGGGAGTGATCCCGATATCCCTTAGCCCAAGATAGCTGGGACCAAATCAACTCAATCTATTCGGTTAGGCACCCATCAAGCTGCACCTACTCTACAGTTTGTATCACCATTGGGTTTTTGGTATCCCCCTTTGCAAATGAAGAAACCATAGGGGCATAATAAAAAACACAAGATCCCACCACAATGAAGGTCCTACCATGATAATCATCTAGTAGATCACTAACATATATGCAATCAATCTGGGAGAGATTCATCCCTCCAATCTGCCTATCACAATGAGCAAACTAGAGGTTGTTTCTCTCTCTCTCTCTCTAAAACAACCCTCACTGTTCCATACATCACAAAACCTCAAGGTCAAGCATAGTCTCTCCCAAGCTATAAGATCAGAGCCATGCATAGTGGTTTGGCTACCTGTTGCAGAGCCAAAGAGCGCACAAAGCAGAGAAAAAGACGGGCCCCAAAATTTTTCCGATTTGGACCACATATTTTTGTAACATATTCATTTTTGTAATATATTTCCCCTTGTAAAGGCACTAGAGGAGTCCTCTAGATGCATTCCCACAGAAGAATAGAAGCTTACCCATGTAAAATAGTAGGAAACTAGCTCTTAGTGAATAAAGTGCCGGTCACTTGTGTGAAAGGACCATTTTTAGGGCACTAGTATATAAGTCAAATGTGACTCTTTGTAAAGGACTTTTTGCCATTGTGAGAATAGAGAGCACAGAAATTCGAATTTGTGTCTTCTTCCCTCTTCATCTTCTTCTTCGTGAGCTTGTATGCATGTGCATTGCTTGGAAAGAGTGCTTGTGATTGTTGTCTATCCTTGAGAGTGTTTCTTTGCTGTAGGAAAGGTGTGTGCGAGGAGTAGGAAGTGTTGAAGCGTAGGAAAGTATTTTCGCGATTCAGTATTTCTGTCATAACTTGAGGTAGGAGCGTCGGAATTGAGTGAAACCACTGCCATTGGATGCGTCTTCTCGAGAGCTTCGAAACGCATATGCTATTCGCTATGTTTGGAGCTCGGAGCTAGGAGAAAAGTCCAAAATACTGACGGCTGCTGCACCAAGTATCGTTTCGTCTTGACCTACTGTTGAAGCTTGTTAGGATAAACATTTACCTCATTTTCACTCTTGGGTAATTCATTTGCATTGGCCATTACGTGATTGCATGTCTTCATACACTCGGCTAGGTTAGTATACTCTTCGGATTGATAAATTAAAAGCGTGTATCCCCACTATATGCACTTGTGAGGGGATTGAGGTATAGTCTCTTTCTCCGCAAGTCCCTAAGTTGAAGCTTAGGTCAACACACTTTTTGGCGCCGTTGCCGGGGAGTGACGAATCAAACCGAGGCATTCGCGTGATGGTAAGTAGCTTTTTGCTTTGAAGAACTTGGAGGAGCGGAAATCTTCTCTTCTTTGGTAAGTCAATTTCAACCGCACTTGCTACTTCTCATTCTTGGAGTGTGTGTAGTGAGTTGATAGATTAGGGAAGTGAGTAGAAGAAGTAGAATAGGAGCGAGTGGAGAGTAGAGTAGGCTTTAGGTTTGTTCAAGAATTTTCATTTTCTGTAAGTTAGGAATTCCCAAGTACAAAAGCCAAAAATTTTTCATTATTCAAGTTACTTGTTGAACAAGTGTCGTGGAGAGCAGTGTCGAGTATCGTGAGAGTTGCAGCGATCGTTTCGAGGAAAGCCAGCAAAAAGGGAGAGTTCAGTGCAAGAGAGTTGGACCAAGAGATCATGGGAGCTTCCAAGGTAAACTAAACCACCTGTTTGCTCAAAAATTTTCAGTGCTTCAACCTAGGAAAGAGAAAAACGACCTGCGCTGAGTGTCGTTTGGGCCTTCAGGGGGTTAAAAGTCCTTGGATGATTGCTACAGTGGGTGAGGGTAAGAGAGAAGACCTAGGAGAGAAAGGGGGAAACTTCAAACCTCAAAAAACATTACAAAAAAATTGAAAAAGGGTCAAGTATCGCCTTGCTCCTGCGGTCGAGTATCGTTTTACTCCTGCGGTTGAGTATCGCAATATTTCCCAGCGATCGTAGATCGTTTTAGACAGAGGTCGTAGATCGTTTTGTTAGAGATCGTCTCGTTAGAGATCGTTTCAGGCAGCGGTCGTAGATCGTTTCAGATAGAGATCGTTTGGATCAGAGGTCATCGATCGCGTATCGTTTGCCAAGTATCGTTGTCCCGAGATCGCGATACTTGTCAAAGGTCGTGTATCGTTGGTCACGGGTGTCGTCGATCGTCGATCGTTTGGCGGAGATCGCGACACTTGTCAAAGGTCGGTATCGTTTCAGATAGGTATCGTCGATCGTTTCTAGTGAAGGTCGTAGATCGTTTCTATCCGAGTATCGTGTATCGTCTAGTGAGAGATCGTGTGTCGTTTCAACCAAGTATCTCCGATCGTTTCTACTAGAGATCGTCGGTCGTGTATCGCTTTCTGCCAGAGATCGTTTTGCTAGAGATCGTTTGGTCAAAGATCGTTTTCCAGCGATCGTTTTGGGTCAGAGGTCGTAGATCGTTTTGTTGAGAGGTCGTGTATCGTTCCCAGCCAGAGATCGTTAGGAGAAAGGTCGTTTTCCAGCGATCGTTTCTTCCAAGTATCGTCTGTCAGCGATCGTTTCACCCAAGTATCGTTTGTCAGCGATCGTTTTCTCAGAGGTCGTGAGAGTCAAGTATCGTGACTTGAAATTTTCTTTCAGTCACATTCCAGCCTAAGCTGTCCCAAGACTTCTGAACCATAACTTAGAACTCTAGAGACTAAAGGTGGACAAGATTTGATTAGAGCTCTTAAGTGAATGAACTTGAGATCAGGAAGAACCCTAGGAAGCCGAAGAAGTGTAATTTCTTCCGTAGGGAGTGTTGCCGAACCAAGTAACCATTCACACTATTCTGAGACCTCCAGTGAGTCAGAAGGAGAAATCCCCATGGCTTCCGAGGATATGCAAAACACTGTGCCCATGATTGGCCAGATGTCCATCATTGAGGGCGAATACAGAACTTCCTTAGAATATGTGAGCACTAACCACCATGAGATCCCTATCTATTTGGATGGTCTAAACAGATCAGTGGCCAGACTGAGGAAGGCTTCAGAGGCCTACATAGTACCAAGACCAGCAGTTAAGTACATAGGAGGGCTGTACATGGATAAACAAGACATTCAATACGTGGTCACAGAACACCCTGAAATCATTAATGAGCGTGGTGAGGAAAATAACACTTCAAGTTTAAATGGACATGGAACTGAGGAACAAGTAACTACTCCTAGAGGGAGATCAACCATCGCTAAAGTTTGGAGAGGAGACTTAGTTCCCCAGGATGACACTCTAATAGATGTGTATCTGATTAACGGGATGGAGCACCTGCTCAGAGCCCATTCCTCTATTTGGGAAGCTGCTCCTAATCCAGTTACCATCTATGAGTTACAAGATCCTGAATTCCCCACCATCATCACATATTTGGACAAAGACCACAGAAGGTATTGGCCAGTCACTGAATTAGAGAGAGCTGAGCTGAAATATCAGAACATCCCAGTGTTCCCCCCAAGGGACCAGGCAACCACTTCACGGAACCCACATGGAACTTCCCGAAATGATTCAAGTCAACATTCGGGACAAACACAACAAACTCAGCAAACCCAGATTCCCATCAGACCACATGTACAATTCGTAATGCCTGCCACTAATCCTAATTATCGGCCACAACCAGCTATTGACCCAAGACAAGGAGTTCATACTCCAGTCAGACCACAGGTAGTACGAGGACCAGGCATACCTATAGGAAGACCAAATTATCCTGTAATGCCGAGACAACCTGAAACAGGAAGAAGACTAAGGCCGATTCAAGTGGCCAAGTGCATGAGAAATCATTATGATGGCTCGAGTGAACCCTATAATCACATAGCAGAATTTAAACAAGTAGTTAGAGCCGAACAGGTAGATGACTTCATGATTCAATATGAGTCCTTTGGCCTTACCTTGTCAGACACAGCTCTGGCCTGGTTTCAGCCATTGGATCCAAATACCTTTCAGAACATGAATCAAGTGTATCAAGAAATGATTGAAGAATTTACCAAGTCTGGAATCAAGAACAATTCTTCGTCATTAATCCACAGCTTCAAACAAGCTCCAACTGAGTCAGTCAGATTGGCAGCCAGGAGATTCAAGCAGTATGTGGATAGATGCCCCGTAGAAGAGAGACCAACTCAAAACAAGATGGTATCATTGTTCTTAGAAGGACTGCTGAACGGAACCTTGAGGTCATTAGTGTACGTGAAGAGAGTTCAAACTCTACAAGAATGTATGAAGGAATGTATAGACCTAGAGGATAACCTTGCCGAAGACTTGAAAATACCCCAAGGTAGTGTGAAAAGTGAAGAGTCTTCAGGTAGCACATCAAACCCTAAAAACAACGTAGAGGAAATTGCCGACTTGCTAGCAAAAAAATTGAATATGCAAGGACAGAGGAATTATCCCACCAATCCTATGAGAATGCCTATGCTTAGAAGATGTATGCAGTGCGGAGGAGATCATCCTTCTCACTTGTGTACTAGGGGAGTAGTCCCACCACCTGCCTATGCTCCTCAGAGACCCTCTGTCCCAGGACCACTGCAGTATTGCAGTATCGAGCAGAGATACACAAATCATAGCACCGAGAATTGCCCTTACAATAGGCAAACCAGACCCACCCAGCCTTATGTGAGACCATATGGATATCCTCAGAACCAGCAGGGAGGAGAAGCCTTTAGATATCCCTCACATCAGCTGCAGGCACCAATACCACGACCGTACACACACCAGGGATTTACACAGCCTCAACCAGTGTTAGGACAACAACCGCCCCACCCTCAGAACGTTGTCCCAGTTAAGATAGCACAACCAGAGGAAAACTTAGAAAGGGCCATAGTGCCGGCAACGCCTTTGACTAGCAGTGAACCATATGACTCATTTTACGAACCTAGTCAAGGAGCATACCCAGGTTATGAGAGCTCAACAATGGAATATGGGCAACAATACGACCCATATGCTTATGGCATGGAGACACCAGAAAATGCATACAACTACGAGCAAGATTATGTACCATTAATGTACACAGCTCCTAGAGCAACCATGCCACCTCGACCAATGAATAGACCGCCTGTACCCAGAGGACCATGCTACAGATGTGGAAGTGACCACTATATTAGAGAATGTACATTGCCAAATCCACCACCACCACAACGAATTTGGGAAGGGTACTGTAGCGATTGTGGAAAGGAACATCTTTTTAGAGATTGTCCTAAGAACCCAAACAAAGTCACATCTAATGTACAGATTAACGTAATAGAAGTAATTGAATCGTCAGGGAGTGACAAAGAGTACACTATACCCTTAAAAGCCATAACAAGAGCAAAGGCTAGAGAAAACCCTGATAAAACCATAGAAAATAATCAAAGTGACAAGGAGGGAAATACACCAATCCCTCACAGAGTAGAAGACTCCGAAGAACCAGAAAAAAGTATCACCAGTAAACGATCCCAAAGATGGAAGCAAAGGAGAGACAGAATAAAAGAAAAAAAATTATTGCAAAAGAAGGAAAATGAAAAGAGAAAACCAAAACCAACAGAAGAAGCACAAGTGGAAGAAGACAATAAAAAGGAGAATAAAAAGGAGGAGGTAGAATCGGTATTAGCAGACCCAATGCCTGAAGATTTAGCCATGTGGATTCAGGCATACAAAGAGAGAATTAAAGCCGGACCTACCATAGAACAACATGAGAGAGAATATCCGAGAGGTGACCTAGAGAAAGAAAGATTGGAAATCTGCAAAAAATTGATAGAAGTTGCCCAACAAACATTAGAAAAACCCAAGTCACCCTTACCAAACAATCGAATTGGCGAAGAAAAATTCCAAGAGTGTCTAAACAATCAGGAAAAGCCTAATGTAAGTAGACCTCTGGATGATGAAATTGGTATTGAGAGAAAGGAAGGATCCATAGTCCCTGAAACAGAAGGAGATTGGACTAAGGATTTATGGGCGCGAGTTCAAGAGGACAAGTGGAAAAAGGTAGAGGGAATGGAACCGCCCTTTGAAGAATTGAAAGCAGAAAACGAAATAGAGGATTCAATACCTGAACTTAATTCAGAAGAAATTTTTCCAATGGATGCAAGTGACAAAGAAGTGGAAGACGATGTAAAGGAACTACCTAATTACACCGGGGAATACGAGCACAACTCAGAATTGTATCGCATTCCATCAATACAAAGACGGGAAACGAATCCATGAGTTCAAACATCGGAGATCATACAACGCCTTAGAAAGGTGAAAATCCCATGTACCTTAACATTCGAGGAATTGTTAAAGGTGAAACCACATCTAAAAGAAAAATTGATCAATCAGTGGGAAGTCAAGGAAGAAAAAAAGGAGGTAGATGACGAAGTGAAAACAATGAGAATTCCAGTGGATAAAGTAGGAGATTTTAGTGAAGGGGATGAAGGAAATACATGTCTACCAATCACCTATAGGGGTTACACAACCAAAGCCATATTAGATTCAGGAGCTGGCGTTGGCATTGCTACCCAAGAAATTTGGGAGAAATGGGGAAAACCAGCATTGAGACCAACACGTATGAAAATTCAGATGGCCGATGGACATACAGAAAGACCCTTAGGATTGTTGGAACGAGTAGTCTTCACTACGTGTGGAGTGGAATTCGAACATACTTTAGCAATTTGTCACTTTGAAAGGCCAAGCAACTATGAGATGATCTTGGGAAGGCCATTCATGAGACAGCTAAAGGTCGTACAAGATTGGGGAAAGGATGCAGTGTACCTACAACACGCAGGAGTCACCACTAGGATCAACCTACATACGTACGCATATCAAGATGTACCACCTCTGCAATGGAATCAAATCCACAAAGAGGAAGACGAACAGTCGATTCATAGTGCAGGTTCTAGTGACCAATCCTGGATGAACGAGGACACTCATCTATGGATATGCCAAGCTGCAAAAAAGGAAGAAGAGAGAAGAAAAAGTTGGCAGCAGAAACAAGGTGTAGAGAGATCGGTACAAGATCCAGCTTATATGCCACAAGTATTTCCAGACGAAGAATTCGAACCTCACGGTTGGATGGAAATCTTAGCCACCCTCGACGTTTGTGTAAACGAAGAAGTGGTAACTATGAACGAATGTATTGACGAGGAGGGTTATGACGTTAGTCTGTATATGGTAGTCCTTCAGGAGGCAGAAGAAGGAGAAGTAATTGAGAAAGACTGGAAGGAGGACTATGAGAGCATTGAAATGGAACCAGAACCTATGAATCTAGGGATTAGTACCACCAACATGGACATCACTGCCAACGAACAACATAAGGATCTCACACAAAAGGAAGAATTAGAAGTTGAAAGGGAATTAGAAGATGAAGATAATAAGCTTCAAGATCAATTTGAGGTACCAGCTCATTTCAAAAAATATGAAATAGAAGAGAGGAAGATTGCTATTCAAATGCCTAAAAGAGAGGCACAACCGGGAATAGCATATGATAATAAAGAGCAGACCAAGAAAATAGTTGTAACCATGGAAGGAGGAGAGGAACGATGTACTTTCATAGGACAGGATGTCTCAGCGGAAGAAGAGCAAGACTTAATTCAACTCATAAGAGAATACCGGGATGTCTTTGCTTGGACTTATAAGGATTTAAAAGGAGTAGATCCATCTATATGTGCGCATAGAATCCCCATGACATCCGAAGCCAAACCTTCCAAACAGAGACCTTATACTTATAATGAGGTGTATTCAGCCAAGATAAAAGAAGAAATAGATAAGTTGTTGGATGCCGGATTCATATACGAGATAGAACACACAGAATGGGTATCGCCATTAGTGGTAGTGCCCAAGAAAAATGGAAAATTGAGAGTGTGCATAAATCTGAAGAAGGTGAATGCAGCCACTATACGTGATAGCTACCCATTACCGATTACGGATCATCTATTGGAGAGAGTAGCAGGTAAAGAGGTCTATAGCTTCCTTGATGGTTTCTCCGGATACAATCAGGTGGCTATTGCGACTGAGGACCAACACAAGACAGCTTTTGCCACAGAATGGGGTGTGTATGCATTCAGAGTGATGCCCTTTGGACTCACTAATGCATCGGCTACCTTCCAACGATTAATGTGTCACGTTTTCAAGGAATTCTTGAAAAAAAGCATGGAAGTGTATGTTGATGATCTTTGCACGTACTCCAATCAAAGACCCGATCACATACCGGAACTGCGGAAAATATTCAACAAATGTAGGCAGTATAGAGTCTGCTTAAACCCAGAAAAATGTGTCTTCATGGTAAGACAAGGAAAAATACTAGGACACATAGTCTCAAGAAATGGGATATCTACGGATGAGGATAAGATTAAAGTCATATTGGACTTACCAAGACCCAAAAATGTAAAGGAAGTACAAGCCTTTATGGGACATTGTGGATATTACCGTAGGTTTATTCACATGTATGCCATAATAGCTAAGCCCTTATACGGTCTATTGACTCAGTTCACTTGGACGGACGAATGTGAAAAGGCATTCAACGAGCTTAAAAAGAGGCTGAGTACAGCCCCAATTCTAAAATCACCCAATTGGAGTAAGCCTTTTCATATTCATGTCGATGCTTCGAACTACGCAATTGGATGTATCCTAGCTCAACCAGCTGATGAAGGAAAGCTTGACCATCCAATCGCTTATGCGAGTAGACAATTAAACCAAGCCGAAAGAAATTACACGACTACAGAAAGAGAGGGCTTAGGAATGGTTTATGCAGTCAAGAAGTTTAGACATTACCTCTTAGCCAACAAATTCAAATTCTTCATAGACCATCAAGCTTTGTTGTATTTAGTCAATAAACCTTGTAGCACGGGAAGGTTGGTGCGATGGTTCTTGTTACTAATGGAGTTTGACTTTGAAGTAATAGTCAAAAAAGGAAACACGCATGTGAGAGCAGACCACCTGTCTAGGTTAAAACACGGAGAGCCACCCAACGGAGTTCCTGATGATTTGCCAGACACCTATCTTTTTAACCTGGAAGTATGTCCTCAATGGGCTGAAAAGTTGATCCCTGTACTTACACATGGACCTAAAGATGGGATCACGCCAAACCGAAAGCAAGATCTGTGGAAGACTAAAAACCTTCACATTATTGCTGGAAGTTTATACCACCAGGATTCAAGCGGACTACTGATGAGATGCGTGGAAGAAGATGAACAAAACATGTGGCTTCAGAAAGCACACATAAATCAATGGAACACTCACTTGAACGCAATTGGAACATGGCAAACACTCAAGAGATTCGGCATATATTGGCCAACCATGCAACGAGATGCACATCATTATGTGTCAACCTGTCCATTCTGTCAAGAACAAATCCCAGATGAGAACTCTACGTTATGCTATTCTACAATAGCACCGAGGTGGAGCATGCCTTTAGTAAAGTTCTTGAAAACTCGAGAGTACCCGGAGGGATCTACCCTAGCAAGAAAACGTGCTCTTGAAGAACAGAGCAAAGATTACGTCATCCTAGGAAAACAACTCTTTAAACGCGGGAAGGATAACCAGCTAAGATTGTGCATTCATGAAAATGAATATCTCTCTGTCTTAGAAATGGCACATGCAGGAGCTGCGGGAGGACATTTCTCAGCAGATAGAACAGTCAAGATGATTCTCTTTGCAGGCTTGTGGTGGCCAACTCTACATATGGATGCAGAGACATATGTGAGAAGCTGCGAAACATGCCAGAGAGCAAAATATCCCATTAGAAGAGATGACATGCCTTTAAGACCCATGGTTTGCGCAAGAGCATTTACCAAGTGGGGTATTGACTTCATAGGACCTATCAATCCACCTGCGAAAGGATCTCATGCTGAGTATATCATAGTAGCCACCGACTACTTGACCAAGTGGGTAGAGGCAAAAGCCACTAGAAAGAATGATGCTCAAACCACAGCAAAATTTCTCTTCGAGCACATATTCACACGCTTTGGACTACCGATCGAGATAGTGAGTGATCGAGGAACGCATTTCTTAAACGAAGTCATTGAATCGTTAATGAATGAATTCTTAGTGATTCATAAAAAATCAGCCCCATACCATCCTCAAGCCAACGGACAGGCTGAAAGTTCCAACAAAGTACTATGTACTGTTTTGACAAAGATTGTCAATAATGGAAGGTCAGATTGGGACAAACAATTGCATCACGCAATTTGGGCCTTCCGAGTGGCATATAAAACGGCTATTGGAACTACGCCTTTCAACCTAGTGTATGGGCAGAATGCAATTTTGCCAATTGACTTCTTAGTACCTACCTTGAAAGTGGCTCAGCAATATGAGTGGAACGGTCATGAGTTGTCTCAGCAATTAGATCAACTTGAAAAGCTGCACGAGACTAGATTGCAAGCGGTAGCGGGCATTTACGCCGCCAAACGGAGACAAAAGGCTTATTATGATGCACATATAAAAGACAAGGGACTAAAAGAAGGTGACTTAGTCCTAGTTTACACCCTCAAACAACATGCAAAGAAGCTCCAAAAACGCGGATATGGACCCATGATTATAAATCGAATCTCTACTAGTGGTGCAGTCAATCTCGCCACATTAGACGGAGATATTCTTCCCAACTACATCAGTGGATGCCGAGTGAAAAGATTCACGGAGCCTCTAACGGATCAAATGCTAGCACGACTCTTAGGAGCTCAGAGTAGAAAAAAGGAAGAAGAACGCATACGAGAAGAAGCTAGACAGGAAGCCCTAGAACGTATCAGAAAACGGAAAGAGTGGATGAGAGAAAGAGACGAGAGATATCGAGTAGGAGAAGAACTTATCCCTATGGCTAATTTTAGAGCCACTGAGAACTCCGGACAACAAAGAAGACAGCCTTATTTGAATCTGGGAGTAGGACGAAAAGAGTACCACTTAGTGGATGCTCTCATAGACACAGGAGCAGCAATAAGCTGCATTAGATTTTCCTTGTCTCAGAGACTTAAAGAGGAGTTACGCCCATCGAAGGCACAACTAATTGGAATAGGAGGAAAAGTTACTCAATGCATAGGTGAGATCACTTTACCTTTACATATGGGGAACAACACAATGGAGCAGAGACTCTTAGTATGTCAGGACCAAGATCTGCTTGAAGATGTGGTGTTAGGACAAGATTGGATCTACGAATATGAGGTAACCATTCAATTGGCTTTAGGATACATATCTGCCAGAATAGGACCTCGTGAAGTATTTAGTTTGCTAGACGAACGATCACCCAAAGCTGCTATTATAGAGCCAGAAGTTCATCCTAATGAACAAAGTCATAATTGTATGTTCACTAGCAATATAGGAACCCCATCGTCAAGTACTTCATGTGAAAATACTGTGAGTCCTGTGTGCACTCCATCCTTGAGTTTAGAGAGTCACAAGAGTGCACAAGAACATGAAACCAAGCACAGAGAACCACAAAGCACAAGAGAGACTATTCCTCTGCAAGAAGTGAAGTCTACACCCGTGAAAGTGTACCCCATTCCACACTCTACACTAGCTTGGATAAGAAAGGATCAAGAGAAGGCATATCTTCAGCAACAGAAAAGTCTTCGACAGCAGCGTGAGCAATTGCATAAGAAGACAAAGAATTTCGAACACCTTCAGCAACCACGACTCAAGAGCATATGGATCCCAAAGAAGCTGATAACTGCACAACCTGATCGAACCAAAATTTGGATCCCAAAGCCACGTACCCAAAGGATAACCGTCCCAAACAAGGAACACCCTCAGAAGAGCTATCATACTCAACATGGTCAACAGACACATCAAACGAGAAAAAGGACATATTGGAAGAAGAAGGAATCCCCCAATGCAATACAAACCGACTGGAGACTCACAAAACAAAATCAGCAGACATACCACCAAAGACGGACCGCATTCATCAAGAAGGTGGAGAATACAGTACATTCCTCCCAAGTGAAGCAAATCTGGATGCCGAAAGACAAGACAAGCTGCACACATCGAGCAACTACTTCCAATTGCACACATGAGGAATTGTCAAGATTCAGAGTATGCATGATAGGGCCACATTACAAGGCCAAGCATTCGGCACGTTCTTCTTCTACTTTCGGATAGTATCGCACATTTTCCCTTTGGAAATAGGAGAGCACTTGTACATACTTAAAAAAAAAATGACTCCAAAAAAATTCACTAATCGCTTCGGCTTTGTACTAACTTTTTATGTTTTCTTTTCAGCAAAAAAAAATATAAAAATACATGAAAAAAATTCAGGTATTACCTTTCTCACACCCACGGGAAAGGGACGACACCATGCACTCGGAGCAACATCGAATTATTAATCAACATATGGAGGAGGATTTCTGAAAAAAGATATGGTTACTAACTCATCCTCTATATTGAGTGCAGATGACATCTTCTGAATCAGAATCTACACAGCAGGAAGAGGAACTACTTCTTCCATTGGGGTCAATAACCAAGGTCAGAGGACATTGGTTTCGAGATGACCAACCTATCTCGGAACTTCTCTTTATGGCAACCATCAAGATTATGGACAGGGACCACTATTTCCCTATCATGTCACAGGATTTCAAAACCATAATACAAGGGTTACCACATATCGAGGAAGTGTGGACTCAAGCTGGCATTGAAGCATTTTTGAAGATACCCATATGTGTACCCGACTTCCAAAGATGTACACAAGTAATGAATACTATGCAGCCGGCTGCTACAAAGATTTCAGTTCCAGAAGCAAAGGTTTTGGACAAAGTAGGCACATGGAAGACCATTCAATTCACTCATGAATTGATCAACAAGGCCTTTGGATGGAATCAGGAAGGCATTACTAATGTCAAAGAGGAATGCCATGACCCCAAGAAAAGATCATTCCTGGAGATCAACAGAATAGATATTGAAGATGCGGTACGTTTGGTACATCAACACTTTTGTTTTCCTGGCATGAACAGATACACCGCACCACAAAAAATTATAGTACAACTCCTATCGCATGCCATGAGACAGATAGGAAACAAAGTGAATCTCACAGGTTACGTACAAGAGCGATTGTTTGAAGCTCAGAAGAAATGGGGGCAAAAGAAATTCCTGAACGGTGGTTCAGCTTTGACCTTATTGATATATGAAGCCCTAGACATGAGACACTGCTTACGAGAGATGCCGACAGCAGAAGGGCTAGCAAGGTATGCAAAATCCGCTTCTGTCCCCAAGAAGAAGAAAGCAGCAGTCGTGGTGGAAGAGGCTGGAACCAGCACACAAAAACCCATGAGGGGCACTAAACGCTTGCGAGAAGAGGAAGCCCAAGCAACACCTCAGTCTAAGAGAACGCATCTCTTGCCTAAGATCACGACGGCTCAAATGCCGATATCAAAAAGAGATTTGTCTGCTGCCCTCGAGCAAACACATCAGTACATGCAAGGGCAGGTAAATCTAAATGTCCAAGGACATCAATATAGACAAGCAAGTCAAGCTCAGCAAAAAGAGAGTACCGAAAAGACTCCAAAACAACCTGGAAGATACCAAGAATTGGGCATTGATGACTCAAGTACAAATACGGAATCCACTCCTGAGAAAGACACGCTAGATACCGATATCAGGACAGAAACATATGAAGAGGAAGGACAAGAAATTGATCAAGTGGACGTGACACCGGACCGCCAGAAGGAAAAAGAAAAGAAGGTGGATGATGCTAAGGAACAGGAGCACGTCATTCAATTGAATGACAATACAAAAATAAGCATCAAGGAAGATACGACTATTGGGGTTACACATGCCAAAATACCTATTAAAGAGGAAGAACAAACCCCAGTGAATAAGGAAACGGGAGAGCCCCAACAAAAAGAACAAACCATAATCGAGGTGCCTGATGACACACCTCAAGCACAGGATGAAAACATGAGGGCTGAGCCACGGATACAGCTTCAAATCAGGCAGCCCCATGATACCACTTTACACATCGCTCAAGGCAAAGACGTGACTACCGGGGAAGAACCTTCAATACCGAAAACTTGGCTCAATGTGGATGTGACTCAACTGAAGCCGGTAGTAAAGCAAATGATCCAGACAGCCATGGATACACAACAGCAAATGATGGATATAGATGCTGAATATGATCAAGCACGAAGAGAAAAAAATCAGTTTCAACTCATGAGTGAACAGCTATCGGCACAGCTAATTGCGGCACAAAAAGAGGTGGCAAACAAAAATACTGAAGTGCTAGCAATCAAGACACAATATGACGAATCCATTGCCCAAAATCAAAAGCTGCTTACACAACTAGAAGAGTTGCAACAATTACACAAAGCAAGCGAGGCTGAGAAAGAAAAAATGAAGATGCGAAGTGTGCTATTAGAGCAGCAACTCAAGCTATATCTCGAAGAGAACGACAGCCTGCGCGATAGGAATAAAGAATTGATGAAATCTTTATTATATGATCAACCACTGATACAACAAGGCCCCTCAGAAACTAAAGATCCAGAATTAAGAGACCAGATAGCAGAGTATGCTGAGTTGCTACGACAAGCTAAAGAAGTACAAGAAGAAGCAGAACATAAGCACAATCAGGAAATCAGCGAGCTCAAAAAGCAGTTGAATTCAGCACAGGCCAAACTGGTACAGAGCTACAGCGAAAACATGGATCACGTAGCTGACATAGGTAAGGAACTCCTAGCCACCAAAGAAAAACTCGGTGAGGCCCTACAAAAGATAAAAGAAAAAGAAGAATGCATTGAAGAGCTAAAGACTAGGCAGAAAGGCAAAGAACCGATCGGGACATCAGTAGTGCCAGAAACAGAACATCCTACTGACGAGGTAGAGGTAAGCCCTCTATCTCAACCGATCTATCATTCTCCAATGCATGAGCAGATGGCGGATATGCATGATGATCATCCAATGCCATACACTGCAGAAATAAGTCAGAAGGAACGGGCACTAGTGGTGTCCCGATTGACGGAAAATTTTGAGAATGAAGTCATCAAGGTCATGAAGGAAGCAAAAATCAAAGGTAAAGACTTGGACAAGATCATAAAGCCTTTCAACATTCCATATGGACTGTTGAAAGAGAAAACAAGGCAATATATAAAGAAGGTTACGCACAAAAGCCCAGATGAGCAGCTCAATTTCAAGAATGACACATTCATGTACACTCAAGCAGAGTTCGAAGCTGCACAGCCGGTGTGGAGAAGAAAATTTTTGGAGAAGCATCCCACACTACGGGTGCACTGGCAGGCCGCACCTTATTTATTACAGGTAAACCCTTCGTTTTGTCCAATACCACGCAGAAGGGATACAACAGAATTTTTGGCTTTACAACGCAGCGGCAATCTTAATAAACAGTGGCTAAACTATCCGATGTTACCTAGCCCGCCACATAACTATTTGCCAACAGAAGATTATATGATTAAAACAATAGAATTTTGGCTTCAAAACTATGCGACTGTACCAGATTTAGCAGTTAAAATGACAAACAAAATACTTAGTATGCTACTTACAGTTTTGAAGGTCTTCAAACATGCGGCATATACATTTCTGAACTTCATCGGCATTAATCAAGGCACCGATATCCTTATTTTCGATCTATCAGTAATGCCGAGCCGCCCCACAATAATGGCATATTATTCTAGACTCATGTTCTTGCCAAGTCCGTATCTGCAAACATTTGAAGAAGCATTTTTTACAGGATTTTTTGAAATCGATTCAGAGATATTTTTAAAGATGTCATCCAATCTGAATGCCAGACTTGTGGCATACGAACTAAGCTTCTTCGCAGATCACCGACAACCGCCCAACGATGGAGTCAAAGCTGAACAATGGAAACAGATCATGATACGTGAAGCCAATCTGCTAAATGATACAGAGCAACAAGTATACAGAACATATGCCCGGCGCTTATCAAAGCCTGTCGGGGACGACAGAGTTCAGGAGGGGGGCAGTGTTGGGGGCGAGACGAGTAAGAAGAGGAAAAAAAGAAAGCAACGAAAGAAACAACTTCACTAAAAGGCAAATTTGAAGATAGACAAAGGTAAAGATACATCTCTGCAGGAAGCCCCGCAGGGGCGCAACACCCATCTCTGCACAGAGCCCCGCAGGGGCACGCACCAGGCTACAAAGCTAAACCCCAGGGTCCCGAGTTATGGACTTTTCAAACATCAGAGTAGGACCAAAAGTTAGAAAGGGGTAGAGGCTGAAAAGTTGAAGAGGGTGACTAAGAATAGCACATTCCTAGTCACTGGTGGCGTGCGTGGCAACCCAAGTCAACAGGCAAGACAATTACATCAGGCTCTCGAGTAGTAGAGCTTGAATCAAGAAGGCCATCGAATCTGCATGTCTGTTTAACTGCAGACAATACTGACCACAGGGCGCGTGCGCGAAGCAAAGTCTGTCAAAGGAAGCGAGACTGTCAAGGGACGACAGAGGCGAAGAGGGGGAGAGTGTTGCAGAGCCAAAGAGCGCACAAAGCAGAGAAAAAGACGGGCCCCAAAATTTTTCCGATTTGGACCACATATTTTTGTAACATATTCATTTTTGTAATATATTTCCCCTTGTAAAGGCACTAGAGGAGTCCTCTAGATGCATTCCCACAGAAGAATAGAAGCTTACCCATGTAAAATAGTAGGAAACTAGCTCTTAGTGAATAAAGTGCCGGTCACTTGTGTGAAAGGACCATTTTTAGGGCACTAGTATATAAGTCAAATGTGACTCTTTGTAAAGGACTTTTTGCCATTGTGAGAATAGAGAGCACAGAAATTCGAATTTGTGTCTTCTTCCCTCTTCATCTTCTTCTTCGTGAGCTTGTATGCATGTGCATTGCTTGGAAAGAGTGCTTGTGAGTGTTGTCTATCCTTGAGAGTGTTTCTTTGCTGTAGGAAAGGTGTGTGCGAGGAGTAGGAAGTGCTGAAGCGTAGGAAAGTATTTTCGCGATTCAGTATTTCTGTCATAACTTGAGGTAGGAGCGTCGGAATTGAGTGAAACCACTGCCATTGGATGCGTCTTCTCGAGAGCTTCGAAACGCATATGCTATTCGCTATGTTTGGAGCTCGGAGCTAGGAGAAAAGTCCAAAATACTGACGGCTGCTGCACCAAGTATCGTTTCGTCTTGACCTACTGTTGAAGCTTGTTAGGATAAGCATTTACCTCATTTTCACTCTTGGGTAATTCATTTGCATTGGCCATTACGTGATTGCATGTCTTCATACACTCGGCTAGGTTAGTATACTCTTCGGATTGATAAATTAAAAGCGTGTATCCCCACTATATGCACTTGTGAGGGGATTGAGGTATAGTCTCTTTCTCCGCAAGTCCCTAAGTTGAAGCTTAGGTCAACACACTACCCCTTTCTAATCCTTAGGTGCACCCACCACACACCAACCATCAACATGTCAAATAGCAGCAATGATATGTGACCAGAAAGTGGCACGAGCACTCATGGTTCCGGTCACACAAGGTCAAGAAACCATATATCCTATCCCCACATAGTAAAGCATTGAGATGGATCTACTAGGGATAACCTCCCCTCTATCCACAATCCTGAATTCCAATGACTCCCCATCAGATATACATGCACCACCTTGAGAGCCATTGGGTGCATACCACGCTGACCAAAAATCCTCCTCATGTCTTGTTGAAGCTCAAGGTCAAGGAAAAAGCATGGAAGTGCATCAAGAAAGGGGACACACAAGAAGGAGCAAGTAGGGAGCTCCAAGAAGTACCTGTCAATTCTCAGAAGAAATCCCTATAAAAATAGTGATTTTTATCACTAAAAACCATTGTATATACCATTTTTCATTTTTTCAACTCCATTTTGTTCAAGCCAAGGAGTCCTCAAGCTTGAGGAGTATTAGCACTATCATCATACCAATTTTCATAATTTTTAGACTCCGTTTGAGCCCCCAAATAAGCCCTGGAACCTACTTTTTAACTAGGCCAGACACTAGGTTTGGACACGGCCAAAACCACTCAAAAACCTATAAAAAGGGCTGGAGAGCTCATTTTTGAGGTTAGCTTGTTGTGGATTTCAGCTTTGTAAGAGAGCTCTTTTGCAATCGAAGATCTTCCATTGTTACACTCTTTGCTCTTACTTTGTGTGCGTGTGTGTATATGTGTGTGCATGCTCATGTGCTTTCACTCATGCATTTGTGCCATCACTTGCTCACGGTCTTCATACCAGTCCTCACGTCTCCACAGATTGACATTTATGAGGTGTATCTCCTCACATTGGTACTCACCATTGTGCTAGAGTGACGGTAAGACGTAGAATAGCGATGTTGGAAGGTAAAAAAATCACCATTTTCAGTTCAGTTTTTCAGTTTTTCTTCTCCTTCATCTTCATCATCATCACCATCTCCATCTACCTTCATATTCTCAGTTTTTTCCATTTTTTAGAGTCCAGTCACCTCGCTTTTTACTTGTGGTTGTGAGAAAGAGCCTTAAAGAGGATGAAGAACTGAAACGCTGAAGAAATAGTACCAAAATAGCCAAAAATCAGAGTGAACAGCCCCGGATTTGACATACCCTGCGCCAAGTATCGTGAGTGCAATATCGCGGGTTTGAAGGGAGATTTGGCATCTACAAACACATAGGAGTGACAAGGAGGACCCAAGGTACTCATATTTGCAAAAAAGTTTGAATTTGGACTTCAAAAAATCCAAGTATCGTGTTCTCCCGCGATTGAGTATCGCGATATCTGGATATCGTGAACTCCTGTGGTTGAGTATCGCGATACTTAGGCTTGTGAGATATCAAGTATCGTTGAGGAAGTGCTCACGATACTTGTCACATATCATATATCGTGAAAGCTTCTTCTGCGATACTTGGGAGATATCGTGTATCACTGAGTATTTCTCGCGATACTTGGGGAAGATCGTGTATCGTGGAGCTCGGAAAGCGATATTTGGCGAGTATCGAATATTGTTGGATTTTTCTTGGTTGAATATCGAGTATCGTCAAAGTTTATCTGTGACATTTGTTGAATATCGTGTATCGTGAATTTCTTTTCTCGATACTTGTTCCATATCGTGTATCGTTGAAACTTTTCACGATACCTCACAGATATCAAGTATCATTGATTTGGCTCTGGCGATACTTGTGCAATATCGTGTATCGTTGAATTTTACTCGCGACACCTAGCACATATCGTGTATCGTGAAATTCTTCTCGCAACATCTATCGGATATCGAGTATCATGGACCTACTCCTATGTCAAGTGTCGTGTATCGTTTAGTTGAGATATTGTGTATCATGGCAAGGCAAGTATCGTGTATCGTCTACTTCCAAGTATCGCGATACTTGATAAGTATCGTGTATTGCCTGTTCTGTAGTAATTCTAGAGAGGTCTTGTTTCTCTGTTTTAACCCCCAGAACCCTGAACTGGCATAACTTTCTCATAAGAAATCCGTTTGCAGTGATTTTGGGTTTGTTGAAGTTGACCCTCAGGTGGACTAGGAAACCAAGGAGTTCCAAAGGATTTTGAGCAATGGGGAAATTTTGGACTTGTAGACAAAGCTTATGAACCTAAGGTCTGGCAAACACTTGGGCAAGGATAGGCAAAGCATTAGATCATCTGAGGTTAGTGTCAACCATGCAGCTAATTCTTGGGCACAACAACTAAGTGGATATCCCTACGTGCTAAGTTCCGACACAAGTGACTCAGAAATGTCCTTCAATGTGGAAAGACCCACGTGTAGCTCTGGTACTTCCTATGTACAGACACCAGAAGGTACCTATAAAACACAATTGGAATATATCAAGACCAACCAATTAGGTGCTCGCATCTATGAGGATGGTCTGAGACGATCAGTGATCCAGCTCAAAAATCCTGATCAACCTTTCGGACTTGAACACGCAGTGATCAAGTTCGAAGAGGGTGCATACATTGATAAGGAAGGAACCATGTATGTGGTTACCAACCTACTAGATAGGACAGATGAGTTTGGAAACATCATTCCAGAGAACGAGATAGGAGACCTAGAGCAAGGAGACCTAGGACGAGAACCCAAGACCCCTAGAGGTAAGTTAGTCTTGACTAGAGTGATCACTCTAGAATGGATTTCCCAAGACAATAAAAGCATAGAGCTATTCTTGAATAGAGAAATGGAGGAAGCCTTTTGGACCTTCAAGCCAGATCAACCGAGCCCTATAGTCACCATCTATGAGTTTAAGGATCCGGAGACACCAGGGAAAGTTGTCTATCCAGATCACACATCTAAGAAAATTTTCTTGGTAACAGAGCAGGATAGACATGCATACACTTGGCAAGGTGAAGCAATTTTCCCTCCATCAAAATCTAATGTTTCCCATGGCCTCCAAGGAGTAGGATCATCCAAGGCTCATGAAACCGAGAGGGAAAGAACCAGAGAGAGACCTAAGGTAAGCTTTGCACACATTATGGGTAGAGACCGGTCAGGAATTGAAAATGAAAGACCGGAAAGAGAGAGACATCACATACATAGGCATCAAAGAGAGTTTGAACATACATTTGCTATATGTGACTTTGAGAAAAATAATGTCTATGAGATGATCCTAGGAAGACCCTTCCTATAACAATTGCAAATAGTACAAGATTGGGGAACCAACTCCTTGTACTTACAGCACTTAGGGGTCACCACCAAGGTCAATTTGAAGGATTACACCTTCAGAGATGTACCACCCCTACAGTGGAATCCTATCCACAAAGCGAACGAAGATTCTATCTCCGTGCATTGTGGAAGTTCACCTGATCCATCCTAGCTAAATGAAGATACTCACTTGTGGATGTGCAAGGTTGCAGAGGAAGAGGAAAAGCGCCTAAAAGCAAGGGAAGAAGGAACTCCCCCAAGAGATAGACCAACCAAAGACCCAGCCTATACACCGATGATATTTCCAGATGAGGAATTTGAGCCTCATGCTTGGGTAGAAATCTTAGCTACCATGGACATTGCAGTCAATGAAGAACAATGGACACCTCATTGAGATGAAGAGGGTTATGATATTTCAGTGTTCATGTGTCAGCCCTTGTTGGAAGAATGTGACCCTAGTGATGTCATAGAAGCAGAAGAGAATGACAATGATCTAGAGTCCATTGTGATGGATAGTTGCTTCATCTCAGAAGAGCACTATCTAGAGGATGTAGGAGTATTGACTCAAAAAGAAGAAGAACCCCTCACAAGCATCAAAACTGTAAATTCAAAGGAAGGAAGTGAAGGAGGTCAAAAGAAAAAGAAACGAAAAGGAATGAAACAAGAAGAGGAGGAATCATTGTTTGAGGTACTAGAAAAATTCAAGAAATATGAAGTTGAGGATCGAAGAATTGTGGTATGAATGCCTAAGAGAGAGGCCATTATAGGAGAATCATATGATAATAAAGAAAAGACCAAAAAAATTGTAGTAACCATTGAAGAGAATGAAGAACGATGTACATACATAGGAGACGACCTAAGTGCAAAAGAAGAAGCAGAGCTTGTAGCTCTATTAAGGGAATATAGGGACATGTTTGCATGGCACTATAGAGATTTGAAGGGAGTAGATCCAAAAATTTGCTCTCATACGATCCCCATGACTGCTGACGCCAAACCCACCAAACAAAAGCCCTACACATATAATGACACTTATGCAGCTAAAATAAAAGAAGAAATCGATACGTTGATTGAAGCTAGATTTATTTATGAGATTGAGCATACTGAATGGGTATCCCCCATTGTAGTGGTGCCCAAAAAGAACGAAAAATTGCGAGTGTGTATTAACCTTAAAAAAGTTAATGCTGCTACGATTCGAGATAGTTATCCACTTCCAATCACTGAACATTTATTGGAGCGTGTTGCAGGCAAGGAAGTTTATAGCTTCCTTGATGGATTTTCAAGCTACAACCAAGTAGACATTGCCCCCAAAGATCAAGACAAAATGGCTTTTGCCACAGAATGGGGAATCTTTGCATTTCATGTGATGCCATTTGGTCTCACTAATGCACTTGCAACATTCCAAAGGCTCATGTGTCATGTCTTCAAAGAGTTCTTGCGAAAGAGCTTAGAAGTATATGTGGATGATTTATGTGCGCATTCCCAATAGAGAAGATACCACATTCTTGAGCTCAGGCAAATTTTCAACAAGTGTAGAGAATATCGAGTTTGTCTGAACCCAGAGAAGTGTGTGTTCATGGTACGACAAGGTAAAATCTTAGGTCACATTGTTTCTAAAAATGGGATATCAACAGATGAAGACAAGGTAAGAGCCATAGTAGAGTTGCCAAGACCAAGGAATGTTAAAGAGGTACAAGCCTTTATGGGCCATTGTGGATATTACCATAGGTTTATCCACATGTATGCCATCATAGCTAAACCTCTTTATGGGTTGTTGACAAATTTTGAGTGGAACGAGGAATGCGAGAATTCCTTCAGAGAGATGAAGAGACGTTTGTGCTCAGCACCAATACTGACCACTCTTGATTGGAGCAAACCCTTTCATGTTCATGTAGATGCCTCCAATCATGCCATCAGATGTGTGCTAGCACAACTCACAGGCGAAGGAAACCTAGACTTGCCGATAGCATATGCTAGTAGGCAATTAAATGCGGCTGAACGAAATTATACCACAATGGAAAGAGAAGGCTTAGGCATGGTATATGCTGTAAAGAAGTTTAGACACTATCTATTGGCCAACAAGTTCAAGTTTTTTACTGATCATGAAGCTTTATTATATTTGGTCAATAAACCTTGCAATACAGGACGCTTAGTAAGATGGTTCCTCTTACTAATGGAATACGATTTTGAAGTGGTTGTCAGGAAAGGTAGGACCCACCTTAGGACGGACCATCTTTCTCGCATCACTTCAGGAGAGCCACTACAAGGAGTGTCTGATGAATTATCGGACGCTTATTTATTCAATTTAGAAGTTGTTCCTAAATGGGCGAATAAGTTAGTACATGTCCTAACCTTTGGACCCGCAAATAAGAACGTAAAAACAAGCAAAGAAGAAATTGTAAGGTCACAAAAATATCAAATACTGGCTGGAAGCATGTACAAACAAGATACAGAGGGTGTACTAGCTTGTTGTGTTGAGGATGATGAACATAGCAGTTGGTTGTAACAAGCCCATGAAGGAATGCTAGGAAATCACTACTCTAAACAAAGAACATTGCAAAATCTAAAACATTTACGAGTGTATTGGCCTAGTATGGACAAAGAAATAAATGAGTGGATTAAGAGTTGTCCAGTGTGTCAAACGAGACCCCCAGTGGAGCATGCTACCCTTTATCATGTTTCATTAATTCAAGATTGGAGTGCTCCATTGGTAGAATTCATGAGATCGAGAACATTACCCAAGGAAGCTAGTCTAGCAAGGAAACGAAGTTTGGAACAAGAGGCTCAAGACTACTCATTAGTAGGAGACAACCTATACCTAAGAGGAAAAGATGGTTATCTAAGACTATGCGTTCATGAATCAGACTACTTGAAAGTCTTAGAAACTGCTCATAGTGGTGTTACAGGTGGACATTTCGGGCTTGATAGAGTAATCAAGATCATATTATTTTCACGACTTTGGTGGCCCACTCTTCATATGGATGCACATACCTATGTGAAGAAATGTAACACATGCCAACGTGCCCAATACCCAATTAGAAAAGATGAGGTGCCTTTGAGGCCAATGATGGGAGGACATGCGTTCTCGAAGTGGGGTATAGACTTTGTAGGTCCTATTAACCCCCCAGCTAGAAACTCCCATGCAGAGTACATTATTGTAGCCATAGATTACCTTACAAAGTGGGTGGAACTAAAGGCTACAACCAAGAATGCTGCTCAAACGACGGCTAAGTTCTTATTCGAAAACGTGTTCACTAGATACAGGTTACCAATAGAGTTAGTAAATGATAGAGGTACGCACTTCTTGAAGGAGGTCATTGAAAATCTCCTTCAAGAATTCATGGTGATACATAAGAAGTCTGCTCCCTATCACCCACAAGCTAACGGACAAGCTGAGAGCACAAATAAGATCCTATGCAACGTGTTGACAAAACTCGTAAATAATAAACGCTCTAATTGGGACAAATAGCTTCATCATGTTGTTTGGGTGTACCGAGTTGCCTACAAAACGGTACTCAATGACACACCATTTCAGATGGTCTTCGGACAAAATGTTGTGCTACCATTGGATTTCCTAATCCCAGCCTTGAAAATAGCACAAGAGCATGATTGGAATGGACATGAGTTGTCCTCTAGGATCTTTGATCTAGAACACTTAGGTGAGACGAGGCTACGAGCGGTAGCAGGCATCTATGCTGCACAGAAAAGACAAAAGGCATACTTTGATGCACACATCAAAGATAAAGGATTGAAAGAAGGAGACCTAGTGCTGGTTTATACGCTAAAACAACATGCATCTGAAATGGAGAAAAGAGGATATGGACCCATGATCATTAATAGAATCTCCACAAGTGGTGCAGTTCAATTGGCCACTTTAGAAGGTGATATCTTACCGAACTACATAAGTGGTTGTCTAGTCAAGTTATATCAAGAACCGCTTACCCTCTGCTCATGAGACTCAACACTGCTAAGAAGAGAAAAGAAGAGGAGTTAAGGGTTAGAGAAGAAGCACAAGTAGAGGCTAGAGAGCACATTAGACAAAATAAGTTAAGGCGATTAGGCCTAGATGTCAACATGAAAGCCCCAAAATATCACATGGACATGTGCCAAAAATCGGTCATAATTACTTCTCTCATAATCGACCGACGACCCTTTGTGACCATAGAGGTAGGACAAGGAAAGAGTGTAAAGACTCTGCAAGCATTGGTTGACTTAGGTGCAACAACTAGTGCTGTGAGACTTTCATACTACCAAGGCCCGCAATCGGACATCAAGCCCATAGAAGCATATCTCATAGGATTAGGAGGTGTAGAAACCCCTTTTTTGGGCGAGGTGGAACTTCCCATCTACCTTCAAGATGTTCCAATGAAAGTCAAAATGCTAGTGTGTCATGATGAGGACCTCACAGAGCCACTCGTCTTAGGTCAAGATTGGATTTACGACCATGCAGTCAACTTGAATCTAAGAAGTCAACCTCTTCAAGTATGGGTACATGAACAATGTATTTACATTAGAATTAGACAACTGCATGCTCACAGATCATGGCACCACACACTCTCTTAGTTCTTCTAGGAGTAATCTTAGCAAAAAGGATGTTGTATGTGTCCAAAGCTCTATGTTCCAAAAGAACTCAATCATGGAAGAATAGGCTCAAAGACAAGCAAACTCCTCCTCTTCCTCAAAGACTAAAGGAGTCACAACAACTCAACCACAGAAGCAAGTAACACAGCCCAAGAGAGTCGCTATATCAAATACAAAGACAAAACTCAAGAAGAAAGAAACTCCATGCACAAAGCAGATATGGGTTAGAAAAGGAGAGCAACCACCAGCTTTGCTGCAACAATTTCCATCCAAGCGTTTGAGCAACTAGCAGTTTTGGAAAGCTCACAAATGCACCATCAAGATGGAGTACAAGGAAGAAGTACATACAAAGGGACTACAAACTACAAGAGCTAGAAGTGGCAAAGTGAAGAACCAGACAAACGACCAGGCTACATTGGGAAGATGGATCGCTCCTCTTGAACATAAAGGACACTACCTCTCAATGTACTACATAGAACAACCACTAGAACAAGGGTCTGTCAGGGACGACAGACTCAAGAGGGGGGGGGGAGTGTTGAAGCTCAAGGTCAAGGACAAAGCATGGAAGTGCATCAAGGAAGGGGACACACAAGAAGAAGGAGCAAATAGGGACTTCACTCACGCATTTGTGCAATCACTTGCTCACGGTCTTCATACCGCTCCTCACGTCTCCACGGATTGACATTTATGAGGTGTATCTCCTCACATTGGTACTCACCATTGTGCTAGAGTGACATGTCTCGACAAGATTTATCTGCATTGCCACATATGAATTAATGAGAGGTGGTGTTCCTAAAGCATTAGAAGATCAAGGGGTTTGCCAACCAAACAATAGCGGAGCTCCTACCAAAGGTGAGCCCTGTAATGAAGAACTAATGCCCATGGAGGCCCTAAACATTCCATCAGAGAACCCTCATGGAGACAAGGCAAACCATAATGTTGGTATAGTAGCCAAACAAGCCATCTTTGAAGCAGGTTTGGATGAGCAATAATCCGATCCAAATATGCCACATAAGTAGCCAATTGCTCTAAAAAAACCATGCAAAAACTAAGCCAAGTAGAGTCACCAGCCACCGATGCCTTGTCCACGTGAATCTCATCCTCATGTATATACATGTACTTTGGGAGCAGTCCAAGTATCTATGATCACATAAAAAATAAGTGGACTCTCCTTTGTACCAAGGATAAACAAAAACTATAGGTCAATGAGGTCAAGATCCCCAAGATGGTGAGAAAACTCAATAACTTGCACCCAAACAAAATGCAGTTGCTCCCCAAGAGACCAATTTGACTGTGTAGCCCCACATAGAGGGAACGAGAAAGCAATGGCCAACTTCAAGGCAGTTTGACTACGAGAAGGGAGGGCCACAACAAGGACCCTAATAAGTGTCTCAAGCGAATCCTTTTGAGTGTTGAAAGGCCTCGTGAACTCATAGCCAAAGCTCTCCCCTTTCAAATGGTAGTTGAAACTCATGAATCGCAGAGGTATAAAAGTCAAGGGTGAAGTGTCTAGTGAGAAGGGGGCATGGTGGACCCTCATGGGACTGAGGAGTGAGGTGTCTGCTCTAGTGGCCATTGAGTCTCCTGCCTTAATTGTTGTTTGGTCCAATGTGTAGCCCTCGATGGGCATGCCTTCATAAGGTGATCAACCTTCTGATAGAAAAAACACTCATTTCAAAGGTTGGAGTACTCAAACCTCTGAATCAACCACTTGCTTGATAGAAGTGGAAGCTTAATCTTGGAAGACAACTCTATAGGGTCATAGATGATAATCCGAACCACGGGAAGACCCATCCCCTAGCCACTAGAAAGGCCATAGTCTTTGGAAACTCCGAGAAGGTGCTAAGAGACCTACCAATTCATGACAAAAGGGGAAAATAATCACACCTAAGGCAAGGAAAGTAGGCCGTCAGAAGAAACGTGCTTGCTTCCCTGGGACTGAAGGCCGAAGAGGAGGTACGAATGAATCAAATCCAAAAGTCTATGGACAAACATAGACATGTTCAACCTGAACTACAATGGGCAATAAGGCAATCATCTTGGTGGTGGCCTTTGGAGATCTAAGCTCAACTTGATCAACCCAAGGTCCAGATATCAACTAGCTTACCCACCTCGACAAGCAAGCTTCTCTAGAAAAGGTCCCTCAGCTCACCATGGTTGGGGCACAGTCCGATGATCTTGAAAATAACTAATGATGCTTGTAGGAATTCAAGCTCTAAAACTAGACTTGCTCTACCCTCATCGATAAGGGAGAGTCTAATGGGCGGCGGAGTGGATTCAAGTGAGGGGGCTTCATGTGAGTCCCTTTGTGGTCTAGGCTATGAGATCATCCATGTCTAACATACGAGAAGAAGAAGGAGAGGACAAGTGAGCGACCTTTGAGACACCAAAAGTGCAAAAACAATGATGAGAGGGAGAGACAATCGCCGATCAAACATACTTTTTCATACTCGAATTCTAAATGAAAATCTTGGAAGTTAATTACTTCGTGATCTTTTTACTTACTTGATATTGAAGTTTCTTTTCATATCATATGTTTAACTTCTTTGAATCTAAACTGTTGATATATTTAGGTAGTGATGTGTGTGAATAGACTAGGACCCCCGAGGCATGTTTTTCCCTCTTTAGGAGGTTTTTCCCCTGGCTTGTATATACCCCTATAGCCCTAATGGGTTACTTATCTTTGTACATTCTAGTGGTAATACATTCAATACTATGTGTTGTGCTCCAAGCTTCTTCTTCTTCCTTGTGTTGTTCATGTGCTTTTGTAGACCTTGAACTCCAACAATTGGTATAAGAGTAGGTTGCCACTTCATCTAGGGCATCGTTGACACCCCTCTGGTCATAGTGTCAAAATTGCACAAAATTTGGTATGCATACTCAAGTTGATTAGGAGATCAAAATGGCTTTGATTTGTTGTGCCAAAATTGCGATCTGAGCTCATTTCGGCCTCCGAATGCACTATTGCAGCGCTTGTGTAGGTTATTTCATATTTTTGTGCCAAAAATATATATAAGTTTCAGTTTGCTAGTATAAGCATCTCAAAGTCTGCTATAGGTTTAACAGAACTTGTCAGGGTAGCTCTATTCAACTTTTTCAGATACAATCATTTTTTTGCATCAGGGTATTTTAGTCGATGGCCATGGCTAAAAGCAATGATGTATTCTGTATGTTGGCTATTGAGGATAAGTTGGATAGTACCAACTACCCATTGTGGGCTTATATGATGCGACATGTATTGGTTGTGCAAAAGGACTATGGAACATTATGCAGGGTGTTAAAAAACATCCTATTACACCTGCAAATAAGACTTGAAGGAACAATTGATTTTTGTTGATGAAGTTATACTAGATAGCTCACTTGTGCAGACTATTGTGAATAGTCTTCCTGATTCATATCAAAGTTTTGCTTCTACTCTTCATTTGATGATGAAAGGCAGTCCAGATGCCTTATCATTTGAGGATTTAGTCTTCGTTCTATTGTAGAAAGATCAGTCTAGGTAGAACATGTCCATTATGTGTGTTTATTCTCTATTCTATTGCAAAAAGACCAGTCTAGGTAGAACGTCCATTATGTGTGTTGTAGATCAAGCTTTCATGTCTATTCACAATGGCAAAGGTAAATGGAGCTCATCTACTAGTAAGCAAAAATCTGCAAATGTTGCACATTCGAAGAAGGAAGACAAAGATGAGAAGAAATTAGAAAAGTAGAAATTCTTTTGTAAGTACTATAAAGGAAATGATCGTGTCATAAAGAACTATCCAAAATTGGCTACAAAAGAGGCAAAGAAAAAAGAGGTTGGAATGGTTGTTGTAGAGGCCTCTACACCAAAAATAGAGTCTGCTAATCTTGTGCTGAATGAAGAATGGGCATTTACTACTATTTGCAATTTTGACCCATCTTCTCCTGAATAGTGTATGTCTGGAGTAGGCTTAAATGTTTGCTACTTTGATAGTGGGGCCACCAAACACATTACCTCACAGCATAGTTTCTTCACTTCACTCGAGCCTGCCCCTATAGGGAATAGTGTCATATGCGCCAATAACTCCTCTTATCCTATCATGGGAGTTGGTAAGATCATTCTGACTACTGCTCATGGTAGCTCTTTCACTTTGTCGGATTCTTTATTTGTGCTAGGGATCAAGAAAAATATGTTATCGGTTTTTGCATTAGCCAAGATTGTCTTGGTTGTGAAATTAGTTGATGATAGATGTACAGTTCATGATTTGTCAAATGGAGACATGATTATTACTTATGGCAGTTTACATCGTGGGCTGTATAGGCTCATAGACTATGAAATATATATGAATGATTCAACATGTGCAGTCCATGATTCTCAGGCTATGTCAGATGCAAAGCTTTGGCATGCATGCTTTGGTCATTTGAATTTTGCTAGTTTGTTAGGCCTACAAAAATCTGAAATGGTGTCCTCTTTGCCCAAACTTCAGGTACCCAGAAAACATGTCTGTGAAGGTGTTGAGAGCAGTATGGGCACCCAAGGACTGAGGAGACAAGGAAGCCAGCGGAGAGAGTCAGAGCAAGGCGAAGGATTAAGTAGACAAAGCAGTCGACGCAGATCTGGCAGATAGGCCTTCAAATTTTTCCAAATCAACATCTTTACAACAGTGATTCTCATCACTAACAATCATTGTAAATACCATTTCATAATTTTGTAGCTCCATTTTGTGCAAGCCAAGGAGTCCTTGAGCTTGAGGAGCTTTAGAAGTACCTACTTGTGAGTTTTCACATTTTTTAGACTTCGTTTGAACCTCCAAATAGGGTAGAGAACCTAATTTTTAACTAGGCCAGACACTAGGTCTGGACACGGCCAAAACCTAGTCAAAAACTATAAATAGAGCTAGAGAGCTCATTTTTGAGGTCAGCTTGTAATAGTTTTTGAACTTGTATGAGCTTTTTGAAAGTAATCTAAGAACTCCATTGCTTCTCACTCTTTGTCTTGCCGTGTGTGCACGTGTGTGTGTATGTGTGTGCATGTTAGTGTGCTTCTCACTCACGCACTTGTGCCTCCACTTGCTCGAGGTCTCCATACCATCCTCACGTCTTCCCGGATTGACATTAAAGGAGGTGCTACTCATCACTGAGCTACACCAAATTTTGACACCATTGCCGGGGATCGAGCTTTGAGGATGAGCGTGTGATGGTAAGACGTAGAGTTGTGACGTTGGCGTTGTAGGTAATTTCTTTACTTTTCCTTATTTTTCTCGTCCTTCCTTCATCATCATCATCATCATCATCATCTTCCACCTCCATCTCCATCATCACAAAAATTTCAGTTTTTTGACTATATCTCCTTCCTCCTTTCATTTCCCTCATTTCACTTGTGAGAGAGAGCGAGAGAGCGAACTGTTGTGTGCTATTTTTTGCATGTTTCTTGAGTTTGCTTGTAGGTATTGGCTATCCCATCATCCCCAGCATGCTGTGCAGGTACAGAAATGTGCAGAACTGTCTCTGTGTCGCAAGTTTCTGTCAATCGCGATTGACTGAAAACTTCATCTTTTGGTAAAACTGAGTGCACCACAGTAGACTAGAGACCTTGCACTTCACAAATCCACAAAAATTTCAAAAAAATTTGCATTTTCTCTCTCCATCGCGATTGATAGCATCAATCGCGATTGACACTATCCATCGCGACGGACAGCCAGTCCATCGCGACTGACACACCCCGACGGACACGTGTCCATCACGACGAACACCCCTGTCCATCGCGACCGACAGAAAAATCGCGACTGATTCCTGTCCATCGCGACTGATACCTGTCCATCGCGACTGATACCTGTCCATCACGACTGATACCTGTCCATCGCGACTGATACCTGTCGATCGCGACTGATACCTGTCCATCGCGACTGATACCTGTCCATCGCGACTGATACCCTGTCCATCGCGATTGACACCAGTCCATCGCGATTGACACCGGTCCATCGCGATTGACACCTGTCCATCGCGATTGACACCTGTCCATCGCGATTGACAGCCCAATCGATCGCGATTGACAACCATTTTCGGCCATTCTTTAGGGTTTATTAAATTGAGGAATTTGGCTAATTTTGGGCATAACTATTGGGCTATAGGACATATAGGGAGGCTATAAACAAGCAATTTGAGGAAACCCAGTTGCCTTGTTGGCCTGTTTGAACCCTGTTTTACTCCTTGAAGCCTGAACTAACATAACTTTCTCATACGAAATCCGTTTGCTGTGATTCTTGTTTTGTTGGAAAGCTCGTGGAAAGCTCACAATTATTAGATAGGGTATTTTGAAGTTGACCATACCCCGAGGTAGGAAAACTGAGGGATCCTTGGGATTGTTTTCCATAAAGGCAAAGGATAATTTGGTCTGTGAGTTACATGCATGAAAGTGGTCTATTGTGTCATTTGAATCTAAGTCTTGAGCTAACCGTGGGACTTTTACAGGTCCAGTAAGAGCACTTGAGGGCATTCTAAGCAAGAGTAAGTGCAAGCTTGGGAACACACGTCCTGGGCACACCAGGGCAACAACACAAGGAAAGAAACTCAAGGTTGGAAAATCCTCAACACCCTCCTTTGTCAATTCCTAGCCTAGGCTAAGCACGACTTAGGTGTGGTGATTAATTAGGGCTACGGTAGGCATGATTCAAGTCCAAGAGAACTAATCAACTAAGTGCAAGCATCAAGTAGGACTTAAGTGAGAAAACCTTAAGGGACAAAAGTAAACTTGAATCGATCACGTATCAAGTGCGAAAGTCACTTAAGTATTCTTGACGCCGAGATATCAGACAAGTTCATAAACACAATAATCCACTAAAAAGAACAAAGTGATTGGTGCAAAATAACCTGCAACGTGGGTATACTTGGGACCAAGGGGGTAGATAAACCAGGCATATGAACCTTAGGTCAGGCAGACACTTAGGCCGAGACAGACAAAACCTCAGATCTTCTGAAGCTAGTGTCAATCACACTGCTAGGTCTTGGGCCCAGCAGTTGAGTGATTACCCATACACTCCACAATCAGAAACAAGTGATTCTGAAATGTCCTATCACATGGAGAGACCCATAGGTAGTTCAGGGTTGGCTTATCTAGAAAAGCCAGAAGGACCTTACAAGACTCAATTGGAATACATCAGGACTAATCGTCTAGGTGCTCGCATCTACAAAGCCCACATCTGTGGTCCAGATTAAGAACCCCGATCAACCCCATGGACTAGAACACCCGGTAGTTAAGTTCGAGAATGGAGCATACCTAGATAAAGAGGGGACTATATATGTAGTCACCACTCTTCCTGATAGAAGAGATGAGTTTGGAAATGTGATTGCGGAGACCGACATGGGTGATATAGAGCAAGGGAATGTAGAGAGAGAGCCAAGAACTCCCCGTGGTAAATCTTTCTTGACCAGAATCATGACTCCAGAGTGGATTCCACAGGATAATAAAAGCATAGATTTGCTTTTAACCGAGAAACCGATGAGGCTTTTTGGAGATATAAACCTAATCAACCTCAAGAAGTGAGTGCCCTCACAATCTATGAGTTTAAAGACCCTGATAGCCCATGCAAATTAACCTACCTAGACAATACATCAGAGAGAATCTTTATGGTCATCGAGCATGGCAGACATGCCTACACATGGAAGGGTGAATTTGTTTTTCCCCAACCACGGTCTAATGTGTCCTATGGTCACCAAGGATCCGGGACCTCTTAGGCTCATGGAGCTCAAGGAGATAGAAGTAGGGATAGACCTAAAGTAAGCTTTGCCAACCCCCAAGGAAGAGAAAGAAGGAGAACGGGGACGGATAGAGAAGAAACCGAGAGATTTAGAGACTCAAGGAACCAAAGAAATGCTGATGATTTTCCTTTGCCAAGGCCGAGAGAACACACTAGGACCCTGCGGCCAACTCAACTGGTGAAGTCCATGAAGAATTACTTCGATGGCACTGGTGACCCTTATGACCACGTGGCAGAGTTTAGGCAAGTCTTGAAAGCTGAACAGGTAGAGGACATTAGAGCTAGAACGAACCAAAATTTGTGCTAAGATGGTGGAATTGGCTCAAACTATGTTTGAAGCCAGTCGCCTCTTTAACATCTCTAGTTCAGCTAAGACGCAGTTACACTTTGATGGACTGCTAGAACGAATAGAGAGGCTAATTACACAATCAGAAAAGGAACCCGCCTCTCAAAATAAGGGCAAGGCAAGTGAGAACGTGAGCCTACCTCCCCAAGAAGCCTACGTACCTAACTCTACGGAGCCAGATACGTCATCTTCTATGAATCGGTTCACACCAGAATTCCTACGAGAGATTCAAGAAGACAAATGGGCTAAAGAAAGTGAAGTCCCTCCTCCCATTGAACTTGTGGATGATGCACACTAGCAATTCCCACAGGACATCCCATCCATTTATGAAGAGCATGAGAGCACTCACTCTCAAGAGAGATTAGACTTTGAGTCTAATTCTCTACAAGAATTACCACATTTCACAGGCCCATGGGAAACCAAGTCTACTTGTCTGAGAGCGCCCACAGTCATTATAAGAAATGAAGATTCTATCATACCTAGGAATACAGAGGTAGTAAAGAACACTAAAGTGCAGTGCAATCTCACTTTAGAAGAGCTACTCAAAGTTAAGCCAGAAGTGTGGAAGCATGTAGCCAAACAAGTGCCAGACATAACGAAATCGTGCTCCCAAGTAGGATCTCATAGAACAGTGCCTGAAATACCATTGGATAAGATAGGAGACATGAGTGAAGGAGAAGAAGGAAATACCTATCTCCCAGTTACCCATCAGGGATACACAACCAAGGCAATTTTGGACTCAGGTGCAGGAGTTGCAATTGCTACAACCTCCCTCTGGAAGCGTTGGGGCAAGCCAGCACTCCGACCAACGAGAATGAAATTGCAGATGGCCGAAGGCCATATTGAGAGGCCCTTGGGATTGCTAGAAGGCATAACTCTCACTACATGTGGTGTCGAGTTCGAGCATACATTTGCTATATGTGATTTTAGCAAAAATCATGCCTATGAAATGATTTTGGGACGACCCTTTATGCGACAGTTGCAAGTGGTACAGGACTGGGGAACCAATTCCTTGTACCTGCAACACTTAGGTGTTACGACCAAAGTGAATCTCAAAGATTACTCTCATAGGGATGTCCCTCCTATCCAATGGAATCCCATCCATAGAACCAAAGATGATATTGAATCGGTGCATTCCATAGGATCAGGATCCTCATGGATGCATGAAGACACCCACTTATGGATGTGCAAAGTAGCAGTAGAAGAAGAGAAGAGAGAAGAAGCCAGAGAGATAGGTGCAAAAGAAACACATAGATCAATTCAAGACCCTGCCTATGCGCCTGTAGTTTTTCCTGACGAAGAATTTGAACCCCACGGCTGGGCAGAAATCTTAGCAACAATGGATGTAGCCATCAATGAGGAACAATGGACACCCCACTGTGATGAGGATGGCTATGACATTTCAGTTTTCTCCATAGAGCCAATCATGGGAGAGGCAGTGTTAGAAGAGTGTGAACCTAGCCCTGATGCATTTGAGGATGCAAGTGACTCCAATCTAGAGTCAATCATTATGGACCCACCTTTTGCATCAGATGAAGAATACTTCTACGAAGTGGAATTTCAACCCCAGAGACACGGAGAGCTTACAAATGATGTAAGGCTAGCCACACAGGTAACCCCAAAGGAAGAAGGAAAGAAAAGGAAGAAGAAAGAAGTCACACCAGAAGAGGAAGAATCTTTGTTTGAGGTCCCGGAAAATTTTAAAAAGTATGAGATAGATGACAGGAGAGTCATGATCAGAATGCCTAAACGAGAGGCCCAATCAGGGGAGGCCTATGATAACAAAGAAACTACCAAGAAAATAGTGGTAGCCATGGAAGAAGGAGAAGAGAGATGCACGTACATAGGCCATGACCTGACGGAAGACGAAGAGCACGAATTGATAGCCTTGCTAAGAGAATACAGAGATGTATTCGCTTGGAGTTACAAGGATTTGAAAGGAGTGGACCCTGACATATGCTCACACACCGTCCCCATGACCTCAGATGCCAAACCCTCTAAGCAAAAGCCATATACATATAATGATAATTACGCAGCCAAGATCAAAGAGGAGATAGATAGACTGGTTGAAGCTGGATTTATCTATGAAATTGAGCACACTGAGTGGGTATCCCCCATCGTAGTGGTGCCCAAGAAAAATGGAAAGCTGCGTGTATGCATTAACTTGAAGAAGGTTAATGCAGCCACAATTCGAGATAACTATCCGCTTCCTATCACAGAGCATCTCTTAGAAAGAGTAGCAGGCAAGGAAGTGTATAGCTTCCTGGATGGATTTTCGGGCTACAGTCAAGTAGCAATAGCTCCAGAAGATCAGCATAAGACGGCATTTGCCACTGAATGGTGCATATTTGCCTTTAGAGTAATACCATTTGGGCTTACCAATGCACTAGCAACCTTCCAGAGGCTGATGTGCCATGTATTTAAAGAGTTCCTGAGGAAGAACTTAGAAGTCTATGTTGATGATCTTTGTGCTCATTCCAACATCAGACAAACCCATATTCCTGAACTCAAACAAATCTTTGACAAATGTAGAGAATATCAAGTCTGCCTAAACCCAGAAAAGTGCGTTTTTATGGTCAGGCAAGGCAAGATTCTAGGACACATAATGTCAAAGAATGGCATATCCACTGATGAAGAGAAAGTGAGAGCCATAGCCGAGTTACCTAGGCCAAAGAATGTCAAGGAAGTACAAGCTTTCATGGGACATTGTGGTTATTACCGACGGTTTATACACATGTATGCCATCATAGCAAAGCCTCTGTATGGACTTTTGACTAACTTTGAGTGGACTAACGAATGTGAGAATTCCTTCAATGAGCTTAAACGACGATTATGTTCAGCACCAATCTTGACCACACCAGATTGGAATAAGCCTTTCCATGTTCATGTGGATGCATCCAATTATGCTATTGGTTGTGTACTCGCGCAACCTACTGGTGAAGGTAATATGGATCTTCCAATTGCCTGTGCTAGTAGACAATTGAATGCAGCTGAACGAAATTATACAACCACCGAACGAGAAGGATTAGGCATGGTATATGCAGTTAAAAAGTTTAGACATTATTTGCTTGCAAATAAGTTTAAATTTTTTACTGACCATCAGGCACTGCTATATCTCGTGAACAAGCCATGCAATACAGGTAGATTAGTAAGATGGTTTCTCTTACTAATGGAATACGACTTCGAGGTTGTAGTAAGGAAAGGTAGGACTCACTTAAGAGCAGACCATCTCTCTAGACTCACATCTGGAGAAGCTCCACAAGGAGTGTCAGATGACCTTCATGATGCTTACTTATTTAATTTGGAAGTGGTGCCGCAGTGGGCTAAACCATTAGTGCCAGTATTGACATACGGGCCTAACCACCCAGTAATAAACACACATGATAGAGAGGTAGTAAAAGCCCAAAAGTATCACATCATGGCAGGTAGTATGTACAAGCACACAGATCAAGGGATCTTGGCTTGTTGTGTGGAAGAGTACGAGTACGCTAAATGGTTGCAATTAGCACATGTAGGTGCATTAGAGCAACACTACTCAAAGCAACGAACCCTACAGACACCAAGGAGACTCGGAGTGCATTGGCCTACTATGGAGGCTGATGTCCAAAAGTTGTGCAAGGAATGCCCAATCTGTTGCACTAAACCACCTGTGGAACATGCCACTCTTTATCAAGTGTCCATAGTGCCAGATTGGAGTGAACCACTAGTATCCTTCCTGAGGACGAAAACCTACCCTCTAGACATGACTCTGGCTAGGAAGAGGAGTTTAGAACAAGAAGCTCTGGATTACTCACTCATTGGTGATAATCTATACAAGCGTGGTAAAGATGCTTACCTGCGACTATGTGTCCATGAGAGTGAATATCTCAAGATCTTGGAAACTGCTCACCAAGGTGTAGCAGGAGGACACTTTGGGCCAGAGCGGGCGATCAAGGCAATACTATTTGCGGGCTTTTGGTGGCCGACCCTTCACATGGATGCACATACCTATATGAAATGGTGTGATGTCTGTCAGCGAACTCAGTATCCTATACGCAAAGATGAGATGCCACTGAAACCTATGATGGGTGGACATGCATTCTCTAAGTGGGGAATAGACTTCATAGGTCCTATTAATCCCCCAGCTAAGGGTTCCCATGCTGAATATTATCATTGTTGCCACGGACTATCTAACCAAGTGGGTAGAGGTAAAAGCCACAACGAAGAACGATGCTCAAACAACAGCTAAGTTTTTATTTGAGAATGTGTTCACTAGATACGGGCTACCTATAGAGCTAGTTAGTGATAGAGGCACTCACTTCTTGAATGAAGTTATTGAAAATCTGCTCCAAGAATTCTTGGTAGTACATAGGAAGTCTGCCCCCTATCACCCTCAAGCAAATGGCCAGGCTGAGAGCACCAATAAGATCTTATGCAATGTACTGACGAAATTAGTGAACAATAAACGCTCTGATTGGGACAAACAGCTACACCATGTTGTTTGGGCATACCGAGTCGCCTACAAAACGGTACTCCAAGCCACCCCCTTTCATATGGTATTTGGCCAAAATGTAGTGCTACCGTTGGATTTCTTAATACCTACATTGAAAGTAGCACAGGAGCATGAATGGACAGGTCATGAACTCTCCTCTAAGATCTTCGACCTAGAACGATTAGGAGAAACAAGACTGAGGGCGGCTGTAGGGATATATGCAACTAAGAAATGACAGAAGGCATACTTTGATGCCCACGTCAAGGATAAAGGTTTGAAGGCAGGCGGCCTAGTACTAGTCTACACTTTGAAACAACACGCGAGAAAACTAGAGAAAAGAGGCTACGGACCCATGATCATTAATAGGATCTCAACCAGTGGAGCAGTTCAACTCGCTACCCTCGAAGGTGATGTTCTTCCTAGCTATATAAGCGGGTGCAGAGTCAAGTTATATCAGGAACCTCTGACGGAAGAGATGCTATGTCAACTCAACATTGCTAAGAAACGCAAAGAAGAAGAAAAACGAATTCGAGAAGAAGCTCAAGCAGAAGCATTGGAACGCATCCGAAGAATGAAGTTGAGAAGACAGGGTAGAGAGCAACCTAGGACAGATGCATATGCAGATCAAGGATATCATGTGGCTATGTGTGAAGTTTCAGGTGTCAGCTCTCATAGGATAATTGATCGACGTTCTTTTATAACCTTAGAGATAGGACAAGGAAAGGGTGCAAGGACTGTAAGAGCCTTGATTGACTCAGGTGCAGCCACTAGTGCTGTTAAATTTTCGTACTGTCAAGAGTTGAAATTATCTGTTAATCCTCTAGAAGCATATCTCATAGGATTGGGAGGTGTGGAAACCCCTTGCATGGGCGAGGTGGAACTTCCCATCTACATTCAAGACGAAGTAATGACAATCAAGGTACTAGTGTGTCAAGATGAGGACCTCACTGAGCCTCTTGTCTTGGGTCAGGACTGGATCTATGATCATGCGGTCAACCTAAACCTAAGAAGCGGACTTCTTCAGGTATGGGTAAATCATAGTCGAATTACAGTTGAATTGGAAAATGAGGCACTCAAGGAACTAGGTAAGGCACGAACTCCTGGTCCTTCTAGGGGTGCACATGAAGTTGACAATGCTATTCTTGTCCAAAAATGTATGATGTAGAAAGAGGATTGTCTCAACAACGGAGTCAAGGATAAGATGGTTGTTGGAAGCAGCCAGAGGCATAGAAGACGCGGAAGCATGTAACGAAGGAGCAGGGAGCCAGTCGAATCTTTTTTCAAAGAATTATGTTTTCAAATACTTTCCAAAAACCTCCAACAGTGATTTTTATCACTATTGTAACATATGTAACATAGAAAACCCCATTTTGTGATCCATAGTTCCATTTTGTGCAAGCCGAGGAGTCCTCGAGCTTGAGGAGCTTAGGTAGAACAAGCGTATCAATTTTCGTTATTTTTAGACACCGTTTACCCTTTCAAATAGCATCTAGGACCTAATTTTTAACTATGCCGGTCACTAGATGTGAAACCGGTCAAAACTAGTCTAAAAACTATAAAAAGAGCTAGAGAGCTCATTTTTGACGTTAGCTAGTGTGAGCTTAGAGCTATTTTGAGCTTGTAAGAGTGTTCTTGAGTAATAGAGTTGATTTCTCACTTTCCATTGTGTCTTGCTTGTCTCTTCATTGTGTGTGTGTGTGTGTGTGTGTGTGTGTGCATCTTGGTGCTTCTCACCTTCACTCTCACATCATCTCACATTCACGATCTTCATATCACTCCTATCTCTTCCGCGGATTGACAATTAAGGAGGTGAAGCTTCTTAACGTGGTACTTACCATTGTGCTAGAGCAACACCAAATTTGGCGCCGTTGCCGGGGATCAAGTCTAGGACGAATGTGTGATGGTAAGAGTATAGCAAGAAGTGGCGTTGGAAGGTAAAAATTTCAGTTTTTGTTGTTGTTTTTACTTAGTTTTTAGTGTTTTTCACCTCCCCCACACTACATCTTCATCACCGCATCATCATCTTCATCTCCAAAAAAATCAGAAAATTCACCATATCCACGCATTCTCCTCATTTCCCCTCATTTGTGCATGCGAGAGAGTGAGAGAGAGCTTTTGTGCTTGTGTGTGCTTTTTCTTTCTTGAGTTTTCTTGCAGGTACAGTACTCCAGTGCATCAGGAAGGCTGCAAAAAGGTAAGAAAATCACTTTCTGTCAGAAATTTCCGAGTGTGTCAGACCATCGCGATGGTGTGCAAACTTCGGAATTTGAGGTAAGCGACTTCATAGGCGTGTAGGCGACACCAGCACCTCTAGGAATCCACACTTGCATTTGCAAAATCATCAGTTTGGTGGACCATCGCGACGGTCTCAGACCAACACGATTGTGTCACACCATCGCGATAGGCTCACGCCATCGTGACGGCTCGGCTGGACCATCGCCTCGGTCTCACGCCATCGCGACGGTTCATTTGGACCATCGCGATTGTTCGCGGACCATCGCGATTGTTCGGTTGACCCCACACCATCGCGATTGGCTCACGCCATCGCGCCGACGGTGCCACGTGGCAAGTGTGACCATCGCGACGGCTCGCACCTCACACCATCGCGACAACCCGAAATTTTGGACCATCGCGATTGGCTCATGCCATCGCGCCCAGACCATCGTGATTGGCTCAAGCCATCGCATCTGTGACCATCGCGATGGTTCACTTTGGACCATCGCGATTGTTCACGTTGACCGTTGACTCACGCCATCGCGATTGTCCACTTTCGAGCCATCACGATTGTCCACTTTCATGCCATCGCGACGGTTCACCCTCACGCCATCGCGACGGTCCCAGACCATCGCGATTGTCTCACACCATCGCGATTGTGCACCCCCATCGCAAATTTTAGGGTTTCAATTTTTGGCCAATTTTGAAGCTATTTTTGGGAAATTTTTGGGTGATTAGACTCATAGGAGACCCCTTAGCTCATATTTGGAGAAACACCGGTTTGTCAGTTTTTACCCCCCAGGGCCTGAACGATCATAACTTTTTCATCCGAAGTCCGTTTTTTGAGCTCAATAGCTCGTTAGAAAGCTCTTTACGAGTACTACGTGACCTCAACTGTTTTTTTCTTAAAGGATACATCTATTTTTTGGTAAGCTATTTTGAGGTTGACCTAGTTTGGGACTAGAAAGCCAGGGGGCAAACATTGAAAGGTTGGGCAAAAGGGAAGGGACTTAAAAGGTGTATATACTCAAGTGCTTGATCATCCAACTGTGAATTGGTCTAATATCGGATTTTTCCAGGTCTAGCAAGGGCAATCGAAGGCAACCAAGGCAAGGCAGTGAAGGGCATAAAGCTTGGGAAGCGCGGCTTCTTGGGCATCAGAGCAACCAGAAAAGCTGACTCGAGGTTGGAAGATTACTCAACCCCCTCCGTCAATTCTTAGCTTAGGATAAACGTTAGCATTGTGGATTAAGACGATAGGGACGCCTCAAGTTCAAGAGAGTTAAATTTATCAAGTTCAAGACTAAAGTAAAGGTGTGTGACACGAAAACCTAAAGGAAAGAACATAAGTCTGACGGAACGAGAACTCAAAGTACCACAGAAAGTCGAATTCCTGACGCATACATTAAGACAAGAATCTAAAGAAATTTAAAAAGAATCAAGAAAGTAATAACAAAGAATCATTGACGATCTGAGCGTGTACTGAGTGTGCAAGGAACAAAATTAATGAACCTTAGATCGGGCAAACATATAGGTAAGTCAGACCGGCGAAGCCTGAGATCATCAGAGGCAAGTGTAAGAACTACTGCACGATCGTGGGCTCAACAATTGAACACTAGTTATCCCTACGAGAGCTCAGATACTAGTGATTCAGAAATGGCATTTAGCACAGAAAAACCAGAAGGAGGGTCGAATGTAGCCTATTTAGAAAAACCAGAAGGACCCTATAGAACACAACTAGAGTTTCTCCGAACCAACCGATTAGGTGCTCGCATCTATGAGGATGGTTTGCGAAGGCAAGTGGTGCAAATGCACAACCCCGATCAACCCATTGGATTGGAACGTCCAGTGGTGAAATTCGAGAGAGATGCGTACATAGACAAGGAAGGAACGATGTACATCTTAAGTACGCAGCCAAACAATACCAACGAGTTTGGCGTGATTCAACAGAGACGGAAACAAAATCTCAAGGAAAAGAACCATTAGAAGATCCTAGAACACCTAGAAGGAAATCTGTACTGGCACGAGTACTAATCCCGGATTGGATCCCTCAGGACAACAGAAGCATAGAGTTGTTTGTAAATAAAGAAACTGATGAAGCCTTTTGGAGATACAAGACCGAAATACTTAGTGAGGTAGGTATCATCACTATATACGAGTTCAAGGACCCGGATACACCTGGAAAGGTTGTATACCTGGATGAGACTTCAGAAAGAGTCTTTGTGGTACCTGACCACGCTAAAAACACATACACATGGAGAGGTGAATTGGTATTCCCTCCATCTAGAACGAACATGAATACAAGTCAACAAGGGGCAGGAACATCATCAGCCCATGGAAATCAAAGAGATCAAAATAAAGAAAGACCCGAAGTAAGATTCACTCACCCCATAGGGAGAGATAGAACAACCACGGACACTAATGGAGCGGATAGACAAAGAGATCATGGAGTACTAGGTGGTAGAGATGATTTTCCTCTACCTAGACCACGCGAACACGCAAGAATATTGAGACCCACTCAGTTAGTGAAATCCATGAAAAATTATTTTGATGGGACACGAGATCCCTATGACCATGTCGCAGAATTCAAGCAAGTACTAAGAGCAGAACAAGTCGAAGACATGTTCACGCAATACAACGCATTTGGACTAACGTTAAAGAATACAGCTTTAACTTGGTTCCAACCTTTGCAACAAAGGCAATTTAGAGACATCCATCACTTTTTAGAGTCATTCATCACTGAATTCTCCAAAAGTGGGATTAGACATGACACGTCTTCGTTGATTCATAGCTTTAAACAGACCCCTCAAGAAACAGTAAGACTGGCAGGACGTAGGTTTAGACAATATGTTGAACGATGTCCAATGCAAGAGCTACCCTCACAGGCCAAGCAAGTGTCATTGTTTCTAGATGGCTTGTTGAGCTCTAAACTACGCTCCTACGTGTACCTAAAGGAACCCAGAACGCTAGAGCAATGTATAAGAATTTGTATAGACATTGAGGACAACTTAGAAGACGAGTTGGAACTCTCAAAGGTCTATAAGGACTCAGACTGTTCATCTCTAGCATCCACAAAATTGTCTAGCTCAATAGAAGACCTTGCAGAAAAAGTGGCCCAGAAACTAGGAGTTTCTAGTAAACCTAGGGTGCTAACAAACAAGCGTTGTTACACCTGTGGTGGTGACCATATGGCAAATGTGTGTCCCAATGCACCACAACCACAAGCCAACCCTAGTGGCCAATACTGTACAATTGAGAGAAGATACACCAATCATACGGCTCAAGACTGCCCATACAACAAACAAACCGTGAGACAGAACTACCTGCAAGCATACCCACAGCCAGGTAGGTATCAAGGCCAATACAATGCTCAGCCTTATTACTATAGGCCTCCTCAGAACTACCCATACCAGGCTCAACAGAGACCTCAACCTGTCTTAGCTCAGCAACCACCCCCACCAGCGAATGTCATCTCAGTCAAATACGCTGCTGCAGAAGAGAATCTAAGTAGGGCCTTAGTGCCTTCTTCACCTTTGATCACAGAGGGTGACCCGAATTCGAACAGTTTTGACTCCACTCATGTAGATAGTCCACCCGCATATTACACAGAGTCACCAGAACACGTAGAAACATATCATTATGATAGTCCACCAGTGGAACCTAGTTGGGAGCCCGACTATGCTAATGTGATGTACACAAACCCAAATCCACGACCCCAATTGAGACAACAAAGACCACAGGGCCCTAGAGGACCATGCTTTAGGTGCCAAGGAGATCATTTCATAAAGGATTGTCCACATCCCCCGATAGCAGGACAATCACAGTACTATAACATCCAAGGCTTTTGTGCTGATTGTGGCAAAGAGCACATAATCAAAGATTGTCCTAAAAATCCAGTTAACGCTTCGAATGTGACATCGATCAATGTGATAGGTATTGTAAATAACGCAGATGGATCCAACCCTACATACGTGCCTATTCAAGCTATCACAAGAGCCCAGGCGCTCTTACAGAACCAACAACTTAATCAGGAGAAAGTAGCTGGAAGTAGTGAAGTTGCAGAATCTAGCAGTAAAAAGACAAAATCTTGGAAAGATTCTAGAGAAAGAATTAAGAGAAAATGGAGTAAAAACATAACTGAGTTGGAAGGAAGTTTGAAGGAATCTAAAGCCAAAATCCTAGAATTGACTTCACAGGAATTGAATCAAGAGAATCCAGCTCAAAAATCAGGATCAGTTTTAGCGGAACCCATACCAGAAAATCTAGACATGATGTTTCGTGCATATCAGGCTAGATTAAAAGAGGGACCTCAGGTAGCTGAAATGAGCAAAAACTACCCTCGAGCTGATCTAGAAATTGAGAGAACTAAACTTTGCCTGAAGATGGTAGAACTAGCACAAGCTTTGTTCGAAGCCTCTAGATATCTTAATTGGAATAACATGGCAAAACCGGAACTACACTTTCAAGGACTAATGGAGAGGCTAGAATACTTGATAGAGAGCAAAGAGACAAAGGATTAGCCTAGGAACCCTATTGTCCCAGAGACACAGGAAAGGAATGCACCATCCCTGTCTCAAGTACCCAACTCAGAAAGTCAAGACAACCTGTCTTCCATACATAGGCACTCACATGAATTTTTGAGAGAGATCCAAGAAGAGAAATGGAAAAAGGAACAAGGAACCCATCCTCCTATTCAAGAAATAGATGACTTGCAGGAACAATTTCCCCAAGACATTCCCTCTATTTACGATGGTGTAGAGGAAGAACAACCGAGTGAAAACACAAGATTTGGATCTAATTCTTTACAAGAATTACCTCAGTTCACAGGACCTTGGGAAGCAAAGTCTATTAGTATGAGAGCACCCATGATAATAGTGAGGAATGAAGAATCAGTAATCCCTAGAAACACGGAAGTGATCAAGAACACTAAAGTACAATGTAATCTCACTCTAGAGGAGTTGTTAAAGGTAAAACCAGAATTGTGGAAACATGTAGCAAATCAATTCCCCGAGCTTGCTACTACTCCCTCACAAATAGGATCACAAAATAAGGTACCAGAAATACCCGTAGAAAAGATTGGAGATGTAAGCAAAGGAGAGGAAGGTAACACTTATCTTCCGATAACCCATCAGGGCTACACCACGAAAGCCATCTTAGATTCAGAAGCCGGAGTAGCCATAGCTACCACCGCCTTATGGAAACGTTGGGGAAAGCCAGCATTGAGACCCACCAGGATGAAGCTACAAATGGCTGATGGACACATAGAAAAACCATTAGGCTTACTAGAAGGCATATCTCTCACCACTTGTGGTGTAGAATTTGAGCATACCTTTGCCATTTGTGACTTTGCAAAAAACCATGCTTATGAGATGATATTGGGACGACCATTCATGCGTCAGTTGCAAATTGTACAAGATTGGGGAACTAATTCTTTGTACTTGCAACATTTAGGGGTGACTACCAAAGTCAATCTTAAAGACTATTCACATCGAGATGTACCCCCAATACAATGGAATACCATCCATAAGACACCAGTAGAGACGGAATCCGTGCGCTCATTAGAATCAGATCCTTCTTGGTTGCATGAGGATACTCATTTATGGATGTGTAAAGTAGCCAAACAAGAGGAAGAAAGGTTAGAAGCCAGGACCTTAGGTGCAGAACAAAATCCACGAACCCTTCAGGATCCAGCTTACGCACCTGTAGTATTTCCAGATGAAGAGTTTGAACCCCATGGTTGGGCAGAAATCCTAGCAACCTTGGATGTAGCCATCAATGAAGAACAATGGACACCCCACTGTGACGAGGATGGCTATGACATTTCAGTTTTCACGATAGAGCCAATCATGAGTGATTCAATTTTAGAAGAATGTGAACCTAGCACTGATGCATTATTTTGAGGATGCGAGTGATTTCGATTTAGAATCAATTATCATGGACTCTCCATTTGCATCAGAGGAAGAATATTTCTACGAAGTAGACACTCACCCTCAGAGACACGAGGAAATTACGAATGAGGTGAGGTTAGCCACGGAAGTGACTAACAAGAGTGAAGGCAAGAAAAGAAAGAAGAAAGAAACCATGTCAGAAAAAGAAGAATCTTTGTTTGAAGTACCCGAGAACTTCAAGAAATATGAAATCGAAGATAGAAGGATCATGGTACGAATGCCTAATAGAAAAGCGAATGACGGACAAGTATATGATAACCGAGAGAAAACCAAGAAAATAATAGTTGCTATCGAAGGAGAAGAAGAAAAATGTACATACATAGGGCATGATTTGACAACTGAAGAAGAAGAAGAGCTAGTTGCCCTATTACGTGAATATAGAGATGTTTTTGCTTGGAGTTACAAAGATTTGAAAGGAGTAGATCCAGATATATGTTCTCATAGAATCCCTATGACTCCAGATGCAAAACCGACAAAACAGAAACCTTACACGTACAATGATAACTATGCTGCGAAGATTAAAGAGGAGATAGATCGCTTGATAGAAGCAGGATTCATTTACGAAATTGAGCATACCGAATGGGTATCCCCCATTGTGGTTGTGCCCAAGAAGAATGGAAAATTGCGTGTGTGTATTAACCTTAAAAGAGTTAATGCCGCCACGATTAGACACAGTTATCCTCTTCCTATTACAGAACATCTATTGGAAAGAGTTGCGGGCAAGGAAGTTTACAGCTTCCTTGATGGTTTTTCAGGCTATAATCAAGTAGCCATTGCTCCAGAAGATCAACACAAGACGGCATTTGCCACTGAATGGGGCATATTTGCATTTCGTGTAATGCCATTTGGCTTAACAAATGCACCCGCCACTTTCCAGCGACTCATGTGTCATGTTTTTAAGGAATTCTTACGCAAGAGTTTGGAAGTTTATGTCGATGACTTATGTGCTCATTCAAATGTAAGACAGACGCATATCCCAGAGTTAAGGCAAATATTTGACAAATGTCGAGAATATCAGGTTTGTTTGAACCCAGAAAAGTGCGTTTTCATGGTCAGACAAGGCAAAATTCTAGGACACATTGTGTCAAAACATGGAATCTCTACGGATGAAGAAAAGGTGAAGGTAATTGCAGAATTACCTAGACCAACTAATGTGAAAGAGGTACAGACATTTATGGGCCATTGCGGTTATTATAGGAGATTCATACACATGTATGCAATCATAGCCAAGCCTTTGTACTCTCTTTTAACCAATTTCGAATGGACAAATGAATGTGAAAATTCATTCAATGAACTTAAACGACGCTTGTGCTCAACACCTATATTGAGTACCCCAGATTGGAGTAAGCCATTCCATGTACATGTGGATGCATCCAATTATGCCATAGGATGTGTGTTAGCACAACCCACGAATGAAGGTAACATAGATCTCCCCATATCTTACGCTAGTAGACAATTGAACGCAGCAGAAAGAAATTACACCACGACGGAACGAGAAGGATTAGGGATGATCTACGTAGTAAAGAAGTTTAGGCACTACTTGTTGGCCAACAAATTCAAGTTCTTTACAGATCATCAAGCCCTATTGTATTTAGTCAACAAACCATGTAACACGGGATGACTAATACGTTGGTTTCTATTACTCATGGAGTATGATTTTGAAGTAGTAGTCAGGAAAGGAAAGACACATCTTAGAGCTGACCACCTTTCAAGATTAACCTCAGGAGAAGCTCCTCAAGGAGTAGCGGATGATCTACCAGATGCCTACTTGTTTAACCTTGAGATAGCACCAGAATGGGCTAAACCTATAGTCCCTATTCTGACATACGGACCCAAGAATCCTAAGATAAAGATCAAAGAAGGAGAGATTACCAAGTCTCAGAGATACCAAATAATGGCAGGAAGCATATATAAACAGGATAATCAAAAGATTCTTGCTTGTTGTGTAGATGAATCAGAACATGCGAATTGGTTGCAATTAGCACACATAGGTGCATTAAAGCAACATCATTCGAAACATCGAACATTACAGACTCTGGATAGACTAGGAGTATATTGGCCTTCGATGGAAGCAAATGTCTACAAGTTGTGTAAAGAATGCCATGTTTGTTGTGAAAGACCACCAGTAGAGCATGCTACACTATATCACGTGTCTCTCACACCAGACTGGAGTGAACAATTAGTGACATACTTGAGGACGAAGACATTCCCTCAAGGAATGACTTTAGCACGACAACGCAGTCTAGAGCAGGAAGCTCAAGACTATTCACTTATTGGTGATAATCTATATAAAAGAGGACAAGATGGATATCTAAGACAATGTGTTCATGAGAGCGATTATCTGAGCATACTAGAGACTGCACACCAAGGTGTTGCAGGAGGTCATTTTGGACCCGATAGGATAATCAAAGCCATCCTCTTTGCAGGATTATGGTGGCCCACTCTTCACATGGATGCTCATACCTATGTAAAGAGATGTGATGTGTGCCAAAGAACTCAGTTTCCTACTCGTAGAGATGAAATGCCATTGAAACCCATGATGGGCGGACGTGCATTTTCAAAGTGGGGTATAGACTTTGTAGGACCCATTAACCCCCCTGCAAAAGGTACACATGCTGAATACATTATTGTTGCCACAGATTATCTTACGAAATGGGTAGAGGCAAAAGCCACGAAAAAGAATGATGCACACACAATTGCAAAATTCTTATTTGAGAATGTCTTTACAAGATATGGAATGCCTATAGAGTTAGTGAGCGATCGAGGCACTCACTTTCTAAACCAAGTCATTGAATATTTGTTACAGGATTTTATGGTGATTCACAAGAAATCCGCACCATATCATCCTCAAGCCAATGGTCAGGCTGAAAGCACTAATAAGATCCTTAGTAACGTACTGACGAAACTCGTGAACAACAAACGTTCAGATTGGGACAAACAGTTACACCACGCTGTTTGGGCATATCGAGTGGCCTACAAGACCGTACTCAATGCAACTCCCTTTCAGATGGTTTTTGGTCAGAATGTTGTGCTTCCTTTGGACTTCTTGATACCGACCCTTAAGGTTGCACAAGAACATCAGTGGACCGGCCATGAATTATCAGCGAGAATAATGGACTTGGAACGATTAGGAGAAACCAGGCTAAAGGCGGCAGCAGGCATATACGCAGCAAAGAAGCGACAGAAAGCATATTTTGATGCACATGTGAAAGATAAAGGCCTAAAAGAAGGAGATTTAGTTCTAGTATATACGCTAAAGCAACACGCACGTAAGTTAGAAAAGCGAGGTTATGGACCTATGATCATTAACAGACTCTCAACAAGTGGAGCAGTACAGTTAGCCACCTTAGAAGGAGACGTAATGCCTAATTATATTAGTGGTTGTAGAGTCAAGCTATATCAAGAACCTCTTACTGAGGATATGCTTAGACGACTCACGTTGGCAAAGAAGCGTAAGGAGGAAGAAAATAGAATACGAGCGGAAGCTCAGGCAGAAGCAATAGAACGCATTAAACGCATGAAGTTAAGAAGACAAGGACTAGGGAGAGAACATTATAACCATCTGGAAACTACACCCAGATATCCCATGGCCATGTGTCAAGTAAAGTCAACCACTCATCCTAGTATAGTGGACAGGAGACCATTCATTACAGTCAGGCTAGAGCACGACAACCCTTGCCAAGAGCTCAGGGCTTTAATTGACTTAGGTGCTGCGACTAGTGCGATTAGATGGTCCCACTATAAGGATTCAGGAATAGAAATGCGGCCAATTGAGGCATACCTCATAGGGCTAGGAGGCATGGAAACCCCTTGCATGGGTGAGGTGGACCTTCCTATCCTCATTAAGGATGTGACCATGACATCGAAGCTACTAGTGTGCCATGATGAGGACCTGATAGAACCCCTAATCCTTGGCCAAGATTGGCTATACGATCACTCAGTGGACCTAAATCTTAGACAAGGCTCCTTATAGATTGGAACCTTAGAACCGAAGCAAGTGATACCGCTTGACTTCCCTAATTGCATTCCGATTGAGGTTTGTAACCCTAGACCCTATGAAACGCATGCGACTGAAGACCGGAAGATCTTGGGTCAGACCAGTCACGTCACGTCTACACCAACCCACTCGGGCTTGGCTATGGACAATTGTCAATCAGAAGGACGACAGGAGATCTTCCCTGGGGCTTCCTGCAAACTAGAAGGGGCAGCTACCCAACCGCTAGGGCAGACAGACACAATCATCGGTCAGGTGGGTTGCATCAGCGGCCAAATGAGCACAACACCCTGCGGTGCTCATCCTTCTAAACTTGCTGTGGACTGGCCTAGATTAAAGATAAAGAACGAATCACTTCCTAATGGGCAGGTCACGCAAGTGTTGGATCTCCCTTCTTTTCCAAAGCAGAGCGTCCATTGGACCTCTCAAACCCAACCTCGAAGGAGTCAACCACAACAGAGGAACCCAGACCGACGACACCACCAGACAAGGCAAGGAAAGCAGCAGTATCAACATCACAGAACAAGTGGCACGAAACAAATATGGGTGCCAAAAGGACAGCAACCACAGGCTATTGGCAACACTGCAGACGAGAGCAGGACAAAGTTTCAACAGAAGCAGAGTCAGCATCCAAAGTCCCCTCGATCTTCTTCCCCAAGTACAAATACTCGGCAGATTTGGATCGTCAAGAAGTATCTTATCAATCGACCCACACCCATGCAAATTTGGGTACCCAAACAATGTATTATAGCCCAACCCTCTAGCCATGTAATATATACCCCTCCGAAATCTTTTCATCCTTCAATACCATCAAACCCGATACCACTTTTTGTCCCTCAGCAGAAACACACCGCCCACTCAAAGACCCTTAGGAAATGGATACCGAAACGTATCCAGACGTCTTCTTGTACCCCCTTATCTAACAATTCTCCCACCCCGTTTAAACTCCACCCTTGTAATAATTCACCCTGAACCAAACCTTGTATGAATTCATACACCAAACCCCACATCATGCATTATAAAAGCTCATCAAGAAATGTATGCATAATCTGAAGCATGTAGGCGTCTAGAGACCTGCATTGGCTCTGCAAAAAGATCATTGCATCATTCACTTTACGACACTTGGCTACACGGGTTACACATCGGTTATGGAAAGGGATTGCGGTCTCACTTTAATGGGATCATAATTAATTTCCATACTAATGTGCTAATCTTTTGTAGCAGATCTTTTCCATTAGCTCGTCAGTCATCATGCAAACCGAAGCAGGACCATCAGAAGCTGGCCCAAGCACACCAGTGGCCAATATTGGAGAATTACTCGTGGAATCTTATCCTACGATGCAACCACCAGAGTTTCAAGGTTTTCCAGGACCCATGCCAATCGATGATCCTCCTAGAGGATATACGGAGAAGATTCATCGTAATTCTCATTGGTTTCAAGGCCTAGCAGGACCATTAGCAGATGCTGATTTCATATTTGAGGCCAATTTGGCATTTGATCTTCGCACATGGGCCAAGTACCAGTTCTTTTCAAGAGAATTTGAAGGATTACAGAATACACAAGATCTAACGCACGTTTGGGCACGAGCGGGATTTACAGAGTATTTTAGCGACCCTCTGCCTAAGCCCGATTTTTACAGATGTTTTTACTTGGTAACCACCTTAACAGCTTCAGAAAACAAGGATCTACCTGGCACATTCATGTTACCATCCTTGGTAAATGATCCTCCATTCAAAAGGTTTTATTTGTCTAAAGATTTAATTCGCGCAGCTCTGAAAATACATGGAACACACACTCCGACGGAGAGAGAACGGCTAGTCCCAGAGCAGATGAAACGTGGTGACGTAACTAAGTGGGAGGATATTTCAGCCATAACCCCTGAGCTTTCCAAGCCATTACGGATATGCATGCAGCACTTTGCTTTCCCAGCTCAGGATCGTTTTACCATGCCTCACAAGAGAATCTGGTTTGGATTGTACTTAGCATGTACTGGACCGCAAACGGTTGATCTAGCCAGCTGGATAATTGATCAGCTCTATTCGGCACAACATAGGTGGGAGCGAAAGAAGGTAATCAATGGGTGCTGCGCCCTCACCAGGATCATATATATGTGCTTGGCGTATGACTTACCAATTGAGCGTGCCATGACCAGTGAGGAACTGAAAGCATTTAAAGGCACCACTAGGAAGGCTAGAAAGTCTAGCAAAGGCAGAGCCGGAAAGCGGATGAGAGGTACTATCCCGTGCCTACAAGTCCCAGAATCACCCTCGCCACAACCATCTCCAGAGCAGTCACCAACAGCAGCCACTCCCACGGTACCACCAATTCGTATACGGTTATCAAGACCAGTTACGCCGGAGGGCACCACCAGTACTGTTGCACCTCAAGCAGCCACAACCACAGAACCTATCACCACAGCAGCTGAACTTCCCACCACTATTGGTGCGGAAGCTTTCTCTTTTCCAATACCCCATTTAGAAGCAAGACAAGCAGAGCCACTGGACCAAACTTTTGATTTTGAGATGCCCGATGCATTCTCCAATGAGTTCCAGTTTTCAGAAGGACAATTGTTTTCTCAAGAATTTGAAAGGCCTAGCTACCCTACCACACCCAGGGATCAGCCACAAGGACAGATCGTGTCCAACTCTGATGACGAAAGAACAGCAACCGATGATGACGAAGGAGACGACGAAGCTAGCCAGGGAACACAGGAATCCCAAGAGCATGAACAGACAGATGGCCAAGGCCAACAAACAGACACACATGGTGATACAAGTACCCATGAAGATGAAACTTACGAAGCAGCAGCTTACACACTAGCTATCAAGAAGCTGTATAGGACTATGGAAAAAGTTTGGGCATGCAAAAAGCTGACAGAGGAAGAGAGTCAAACAATAATAGAACAAGAACTTGTCACAGGCGGATTCGAAGACGCATACATCAAAGGATTCAGAGAGTTAGTCAAATCAGTAGGCTCCAACGAAGCCCTCAGGTACTTGCAACGAAAGCCACTACCACAGTTTGACCCCCGCAGAGTACGACTACTTTCAAAGCCCGGCGAATACATTCGTGTACCAACAGGAGCACAGTCTTCTGAACAAGCCAGGGAGGCACGCCTCGTCCCCGAAAGTTTGTTGGCTGTAGAAACCATCTTTGAAGATTCCCCACCCCGCGCAACAGCTGTACAAACCTTAGTAGTCACTGAAGTACCGACCACCCCAACCGCTCCTCTCTCACCGCCCATCCATCCAGCCTCCCCTTTTCACCCTCCTTCCCCCAGAGCAACATCTTCATTCGCCGATGGTGTTGCAGAAATTGTCTTTACGACCACTAATCCCACAATTCCCGCACCCATTAGCCCTAGTCTACCCCCTCCCACACCCACCTTTCTATCCAACCCATTCCTTCATCAATCTTTTCCATCTTTCCCCACAACTCCAAGACCCCTTTTCCCATTTCCACCGCCATTAACCTTCTCCCCCGTCTCACCTCCCCGACCCACTGTAACCCCTCTTTCTCCTTTCTACCAAGCTGCTCCAGCCAGCCCCCCTATAAATTACCCCTCAACCTTTGTAAATCTCGTATTTACACCAGCAAGAGTACCCACGATCACACCCATATTCACGATCACCACACTAGATACGTCCACTGACATGGACATCTCACCACCCACTGCACCATCACTCACTTCACTCACGGCACACACATTTTTAGGCACATCACAATTTTCAACAATCACTACATCATCCACCTTCCCACCCCTTCCCCATTCCCGTTGCATCTACACCAACTGCATCTTCATTTAGCACCCCATTAATAGTATCACCCACTGTAGATAATGCATTCTGACAGATGTTCATGTGTATGACGCAAGTAAGAGATGAGTTCACATCTCTTGGTGATAATTATCAGCAGCTGCAGAGGACAACCAATGACTTACAGTCGCAGCTTAATTTATTGTCTATTGAGAATGCCTCTATGAACACCCGCCACCAGGAATTACGCGAGGCTTATCACAAATTGGAACTAGAAAGCGAAGAAAAGACCAAGGAAGCCACTGCTGACCTGGATAACTTATTAAGAGCCCAGACAGTCCGCAATGCAACGCTAACACGAAACATGGGCTTACTACGAAGACACCTAGCAGCCGCCAAGGAAGAAAACCAGTGCTTACAGGATCAGAACCGAGAAAACTTAGAAGCAGCTCTCGACCACCCAGACCAACCACTTAGTCCTAGCAGGTTCAAAGCCATTCCTTCAAACTCGATGAGGATGCTGCTAGACGATCATGTAAGATTACTAGATGAATACGACCGCATGAACGAGGAGTTATAGAAACTCAAAGAAGATCACAAATTACTCCAGTTACGAGCACCGGCACACCAAGACGTACCAGCACCTGTGGACCCCTCTCCTGACATCTTAGAGGAACTCAACGCATTACGGGCCCAGGTATCGAACCTTGAATCAAGGATTGTAGTATATGAAGCACCACCAAGGCCAGATTCCCCACCTTAGCTTCCAGCTGAGGAAGAAACGGTCACCATTCCGGTGGAGGAAACATTTGAAGAGGCGTACGAGCCACAACCCATCCCAGGCGGACACGTCACGGCCGAAGGTCAGATGACGTACGAACTTCCGACCCCCGCGTGGATGAAGACTATTGAGGAACTTGGAACAACGCACTCAGCTAGAGTAGAGGCTCAATTACATGCCATGGCGATGATAGAAGAAAGAATATTACAGTCTCCATTCTTTGCTCATTTGGCCCCGCGACGATACATATCTGGGCACGAGCTACAGTATAAACCGTATTTTATGTTAATGGCTGAATACCAGTTAGCCATTGAGAAAGAGACAGGTAAGAAACCATCGCATGCGACTCAATTCGAGGCGGCCGATCTACCACTGGATGCGCAGCAAGGAGTGATCTATCAACCAGAGTGGCGCAAAGAGTTATTACAGCAGTATCCAAAAATGATGAGTACATGGGTAAAGGCACCTTTGCATTTGAAGTACAACCCGTGTTGGGGACTAGTGCCACGACGCCGCTCCTGGATTGCCTTTGCTATTAAGGTACAAAACAATAAGCAGTGCCAAGACTGGTTGAATTACCCCTATTTTAAGCCACCCATTGAGTTACCAACTGTTGGCTACATGATGGCTACAATTCGCCACTGGCTCCCTAGATTAAAGCATATGGACGATATAGCGGCGCATATGACTGTCAAAATCTTTGACATGATGCAAATGATTTTTAAAGTCTTCCGGCGCGTCAAGGCACCCCATGTCAACACCCCGGGCTTTGAGCATGGCAATTTTGACCTGGTATATGATATGAGTACAACGCCATCGCTACGAGTGTGTTATGCCTGGCACTGCAGAATAAAGTACCTACCGGCGTGCTACAAGCAGACGTTCGAAGAGATGTTCACAACCAGCTTCTAGGAATACCATTCAGAGGTATTCATAAGCAGGCCTACACATTTATTACAATTATTTGCCTGTGAACGAATGGTCTATTCCACACACTATCAGCTCCCGCCACTGGAAGAACCGCAACCAATCGACTGGGAGAAACTCGAGGCAGATCTGGCCCAAGGCATTCGTATCTCCGAGCACACCCTCGCTCAAGACCTCCTACAGAACTATATCCGGCAGACCTCACAACAAGGTTCTGTCAGGGACGACAGAAGCGAGAGGGAGGGGGGTGTTGGAAGCAGCCAGAGGCATAGAAGACGCGGAAGCATGTAACGAAGGAGCAGGGAGCTAGTCGAATCTTTTTTCAAAGAATTATGTTTTCAAATACTTTCCAAAAACCTCCAACAGTGATTTTTATCACTATTGTAACATATGTAACATAGAAAACCCCATTTTGTGATCCATAGTTCCATTTTGTGCAAGCCGAGGAGTCCTCGAGCTTGAGGAGCTTAGGTAGAACAAGCGTATCAATTTTCGTTATTTTTAGACACCGTTTACCCTTTCAAATAGCATCTAGGACCTAATTTTTAACTATGCCGGTCACTAGATGTGAAACCGGTCAAAACTAGTCTAGAAACTATAAAAAGAGCTAGAGAGCTCATTTTTGAGGTTAGCTAGTGTGAGCTTAGAGCTATTTTGAGCTTGTAAGAGTGTTCTTGAGTAATAGAGTTGATTTCTCACCTTCCATTGTGTCTTGCTTGTCTCTTCATTGTGTGTGTGTGTGTGTGCATCTTGGTGCTTCTCACCTTCACTCTCACATCATCTCACATTCACGATCTTCATATCACTCCTATCTCCTCCGCGGATTGACAATTAAGGAGGTGAAGCTTCTTAACGTGGTACTTACCATTGTGCTAGAGCAACAACGGTACTCCCTTCTTTTCCAAAGGCCAGAAAGATGCAGCAGCCAACGGCAGATCAAATACAGAGGAAGCAGAGTACTACCTATACTGGAGGCCAAAAAAAGGAGCAAAGCAGAAGGTTTCAGTCGTTGAAACAAGTATGGATGCGGAAAGGCGAACACCCTGTTGCGACCATGCCAACCCCACGGCCGAAACCTCTTATTAGTAATCCACAACACGACACTAATAAGAAGTCTTTCATAAACTCTTCTACTAAAGTAAAGTCTATTTGGGTACCCAAAAAGTCGATGAAGGCCAGCCCACAATCACGACGAATCTGGGTGCCTAAGGCTTGCTTGCGGGCTCAAATAGCTACACCAAGGCCACACCCGGTACAACACGTTTCACTCACTCAAACATCCGATGCCCATTATTACACATCACGCACGAACACATATTCTTCCATGAGCACAAGTAAAATCACTTGTAAATGGGTCCCTAAAAAGCCTCATTTTCAAGCAGATACTCCTATCAAACTCTCTAGAGTCTCCACAAAATCAAGATCAAAACCCATCCACTGCATTTGGCAGCCTAAAACTTGTAATAAACCCCCGCACCCCAGGTGTACATCCATGCCCACCTACTAACTACATCACTCTCACACTACATCATTCCACTTAACTCCTAGGTCTACCCAACTCCTAACTACACACACAAGCACCGCGCACTCACTAACTGACTGACTTATCACTAAAAGCTCAGGTTAATGTTGTAACAAGGACACAATGTCATTTTTGTGTCCATTGCAATGTTAACATTTATTCATATATTCTCACAGAACCGGTTGCGAATTTTTCAACATGGCTGAGGCGGCAGGAACTAGCTCTCAAATGGCAACGAGCCAGCAAGTGGTGGACTTAGACAGTTTACCCGTTTTGCCTGAGACAAATGAAAGACCAGAAGAATTGCAGGCCATCAAAATCATACCTATAGCGGACCCTCCCAGTGGCCATACCATGCCCGTAGGAAAAGCTTCCCACTGGTTTAGTGAAGTGGCAGGACCCTTGGGAGAGGGAACATACCTATGGGAATCAGAGTTGGACTTCAATGGGAAGCAAGGTAAATACCATTTCTTTACAAGAGAATTTGAGAAGTTACAAAATGCAGAAGGTCTACGTTCGGTATGGGAGAAGGCAGGATTGGATGCATATTTCAATGCACGGCTCCCAAAGCCTGACTTCATGCGATGCTACTATCTCATCAACACCTTGACTCCAAACAAAACCCAAAAGGCGCAAGCTCATTTGTGATTCCATCTCTGACAAAAGGAAATGAGCTCAAGAGGTTTAGGTTATCCAACAACTTGGTGAGAGAGGCCCTAGATATGCGCGGAATGCATATTCCTACAGAGAAGGAGACCCTAGTGCCTGATTACATGAAGAATCGAAGCCTCACCAAACTCAAGGACATGGTGTCCATGACGCCTAATATTGCAATACACCTTCGCATGTGCATGCAACACTTTGCTTTTCCTGCCCAAGATAGGTTCACCATGCCACCCAAAAAGATATGGTTTAGTTTGTATCTGGCAGAGACACAGAGCCTCACCATCAACTTACCCCACTGGATAATTGATCAGATACACCTAGCCCACAAACGATGGCCGCGGAAGCATGTTTTATATGGATGTTGTGCTCTGACGAGAATCATTTATAGGTGTTTGGCTTATGACATCCCTATTCAACGGGCCCTGATGTGGAATCGTGTAGAGCAGTTTAGAGGCAGGACATCCACTGGACCCCCTTCTAAGAAGATGAGAGGTACTGTCCAAGTCCCTTGTGCTCAACCATGTGGAGCCACCCTAACACCAGACGTTACCCCTCCACCCCGAAGAGTCCGACCTTTCACACTACGACTTCCAAGACGCAGCACCGATGGGCCTAACTTGATATTTCCTCCAGTCCCAACCGATCTTGAATTTCCCGGTGGTGCACCTTTGGAAGAACTCACGAATGAAGACTTTGAACAATTATTACAAGATGTAGAGCTGGAGGCAGAAGAGGCACAACAAGTGGAGAATGTGCAAACACAGGCAACAACCTCCCAAGTACCTGTCACCACAGTTGAAGTGGATGAAGAGGATGATGAAGATGAAGAACAGGAGGAAGATGAGGAGGATTATGATCAAGAGCATCAAGATGAGCAACACGAAGTGCCAGAACTTGTAGGTGCACCTGCATATACAGCTCAACTACAAAGGTTATACGACACAATCAAAGCAGTACAAGAAAGGAATCAACTCTCTCTTGTGTCATGTCAAGCTTTGATGCAAGAGATGCTATCAGATGATGGAGTGGATCAACATTTTATTGACACCCTCAAATTAGTGTCAGAATCTTTAGGAGTTCCGGAGGCTGTCCACACAGCAATCTGCCACTCCGTGAGGTATGACAAGCGCAGAGTTGACACATTACCACGAGCAGGTAAGACTATCAGGATACCCGTCACAGAACAAGAAGTAACCATTGAAACCACAGCTACCCCCACCACCACCATTGACCTCTCTGCTGAAACCTTCATTCAGACGTCACCCACCTCACCCCAGCACCCCCCATCACCACCCTCTCCACCCCCACCACCACCTCCCACCATGGAAGAAACGACAGCCATCACCTCTACCTTCACTTATAACCCAACCTCATTCACATCATTCTCATTTCGAGAACCCACCTCACAAGACACCCTCTTCTCGTCCATCACCAATCCCTTGTACACTTCAACCCTTATGTCCTCCGAACCCATAATTGGCCATCCCATAATGTCAAGTGTGGTTGGAAACCCTGCACCCACAGAAGGCACCCTGTGTTTCCCAGCCTATCCCCCAATACGGGTACATCCATTCCATGACCCTCACTTCCCATCTGCCCCCTACACCTCATTCAACCTAACCTCACCACCCCAATACCCGTCCTTTGTGGAGCAGTTCATCCGCACTCCAATGTATCAACCGCACATTCCCCACATATTCGTAACGACATCAATCTACACAAACACCACACTCACTTCACCTACCATACCAACCTACATGGTAGCCCCTGTACACACCACCTTGTCTGACCCAATGGACATTTCACCAACCACCGCACCTCTCCCCACGATTCCACCATCTCCCCCTCCACTACCCCCCACCTCACCACTCAACACATCATTGGTACACACAGCATTCACCACCTCCCTTCCCATTCCCACCTCCCCTGCATTCCAAACTTTTCCCCTTGCATCTCATAATGTAAATAGCATGTTCAATACATTACTTCAGTGTGCACATCAACTACAACAAGAATACCATCAATTGGAAGAATGCACTGCTGCCCTCCAGGCAGAATCTCGGCACCTACAGGCTAGAGTTAACACTTTAGAAGCTGATTACCAAACGCTCCTAACCGAACATACCACTTTACAGCAAGCTCACTCAGAATTGGAATAAAAAATATCGACGGTGGATGATACAGAAGTCAAGGAACTGGAAACTGTGCTTCAGGCGCAAATGATATCCAATGCTACACTTAGACGCAATCTTGGGCTATTAAGAAAGCATATGGCAGCAGCCCTAGAAGAGAACAAGCGGCTTCAACAACAAAACCAAGACAACTTTGAAGCAGCTATGGAGGGGACTGTAGGAGCAACCATTAGCCCTACCAAGTATAGAGCAGTCCCATCAGAAGACATTCGCATCTTACTCGAGGAGCATGCAAATTTCTTGGAGTCATATGAAAAGTTAGAGGCTGAATGTGCGCATCTAAAGAAGCAGATAGCCAGTGGCCCCACAGCTCAACAGGAGCCAATAATCTTGCAACACTCTACAGAAGAATTAGAGACCCTCCGGAAACAGGTGGCCGAACTCCAAGCACGTCTCTTACCATATGAAAGGCCACCCTCACAAACCGAAGAACCAGAACCTGAAAAAGTTGTGGAAATCCTCGTCAATGACAGTTATGAATAGCCGTACGAGCCGATGCCAACACCCGGCGGTCGGGTAACAGAGGAAGGACAGGACACTTTAGAAATTGGAGTTCCTGATTGGGTTCAAAGGATCAAGAAAGTGGGAAAGACACATGATCATCGTGTTGCCGTGCAAATTCAATCTCTTACAAATCTGGAAGAAACTGTCCTTCGATCTTCTTACTTTCAGAACCTATCCCACCAACGGTTGATCACAACATCAGAACCGCAATACATGCCTTACTTTGTCTTGCTACATGATTATAATGCAGAAGTTAAAAGGCATACAGGGAAGGAGCCCACATTCTCCACTCAATTTGAGCCAGAGGACTTACCGGCAGATGCACGTGCTGGCTCGATCTTCCAACCTAATTGGCATGCACGTCTACTAACCGATTACCCTGAAATGATGAGCACATGGGCAACCATGCCACTGTACATCAAGTATAATCCATGCTATTGCCCAATGGTACGTCGCAGATCCTGGCAAGCATTTGCAATCAAGGTACGCAACAATAAAGAATGCTCGGTTTGGGTTAACTATCCATATTTTGCTCCGCCTTGAGGGACCCCAACCGTAGCCTACATGATATCAACAATTCGACACTGGTCTACACGTCTAAATAATGTACCCGACATAGCAGCGAAAATGTGTATGAAAATATTCGAGCTCATGACCATTGTCTTCAAAACCTTTCGGAAGGTACAAGCTCCATACATCTCTGCCCCTAGATTCTCTCAAGGTAACAAGGATTTAGTCTACGACATGAGCCAGACTCCCTCGGTCAATATAATCTTTGCCTGGCATGCACGAATTAAGTATTTACCCGCATGCTTCAAGCAGACATTTGAGGAAATGTTCTCTACGGGATTCTCGAAATACCATTCGGAAATTTTCATTCCCAGACCCACACATTTGCTACATCTATTCGCAGTAGAACAAGCCATCCATGCAGATCAGTTACGTCTGCCACATCCGGACATTCTAGGACCAATTGATTGGGATCGCATGATGACAGATTTGGCCAGAGGACTACGCATACAAGAACATCAACTTGCCACTCATGTGGTGGACTATTACATCCAGCACTCCCAGCAACAAGAGTCTGTCAAGGACGACAGACGTGAGAGAGGGGGGGTGTTGAGAGCAGTATGGGCACCCAAGGACTGAGGAGACAAGGAAGCGAGCGGAGAGAGTTAGAGCAAGGTGAAGGATTAAGTAGACAAAGCAGTCGACGCAGATCTGGCAGATAGGCCTTCAAATTTTTCCAAATCAACATCTTTACAACAGTGATTCTCATCACTAACAATCATTGTAAATACCATTTCATAATTTTGTAGCTTCAGTTTGTGGAAGCCAAGGAGTCCTTGAGCTTGAGGAGCTTTAGAAGTACCTACCTGTTAGTTTTCACATTTTTTAGACTTCGTTTGAACCTCCAAATAGGGTAGAGAACCTAATTTTTAACTAGGCCAGACACTAGGTCTGGACACGGCCAAAACCTAGTCAAAAACTATAAATAGAGCTAGAGAGCTCATTTTTGAGGTTAGCTTGTAATAGTTTTGAACTTGTATGAGCTTTTTGAAAGTAATCTAAGAACTCCATTGCTTCTCACTCTTTGTCTTGCCGTGTGTGCATGTGTGTGTGTATGTGTGTGCATGTAAGTGTGCTTCTCACTCACGCACTTGTGCCTCCACTTGCTCGAGGTCTCCATACAATCCTCACGTCTTCCCGGATTGACATTAAAGGAGGTGCTACTCATCACTGAGCTACAGAAGGTTATATTTTGGGCAAAATGCAGCATTCCTCGTTTCCAAAAGATGGTTCAGTTCAAGCTACTCAGAAATTGCAAATTGTACATAGTGATGTCTGTGGTCCTATGGAGACACCTTCTTTTGGAAAATAGCTTTACTTCCTGACTTTCATTGATGACTTTTTCAGGCATGCATGGGTATATCCATCAAAGCAAAGTCCAAAGTGTTTATGTGCTTCAAACAGTTTTTGGTTTTGACAAAATCTATCAGCATGTAAAATGGGCACCCTCCGTTCTGATCGAGGGGGGGGAATATATGACTTTAATGCATTTTTTGCTGAATGTGAGATAAAACATCAGTGTACAATGTTGTATACACCTCAATGGAATGGAGTTGTTGAACAGAAGAACACATCACTCATGGAGATGGCGAGGTGTATGGTGAAGAGTCAGGTTTTACCACATAGTTTCTGGTTTGAGGCTGTCATGTGTGCAACATATGTACTTAACAGGTGTCCCACTAAAGCACTACAGTCTATCACTCCATATGAGGCTTGGCATGGTCACAAGCCATCTGTTGCTCACCTACGTGTTTTTGGTTGTTTGGCATATGCATTAGTTCTTGAACAACATCACAAGAAATTGGATGATTAAGCAGTAAAATGTATTTTTGTTGGGTACAGTTCTGAAAGCAAAGGCTATCGTCTGTATCATCCATAGACTAAATGCATTTTGGTTAGCCATGATGTTGTTTTTGTGGAAGATATTATTCAGCCTTTACTTTCATGTATGAAGGAGACATCTGTTAGCTCCAAAGACATGTATGCTACTTTGTTGCCTCTTTTTACAGGTGGACAATCTAGTGCTAGTCCTATTGAGGAAACTTCTTAGCCTTTACAAATTTCATTTGATGATGCAGATCATTCCATTTTTTATGCAGATTTGCATCATGCACTTGTTGATAAGAGAGTTGATATTGAGGAGACAAAAACTATGCCAAAATGGTTAGTGCAAAATTTGTGTGACAACAAATTAGATGCACCTCTATCATACCATACTCGTTTAGGCTCTCATAGTGCCTCTTTTGCACCAGATTGCTATGCTATGGTTACCTCTGGTCTTTCTGACAAGAGTGAGCCTGTTTCCTTTGATGAAGCACAAAATTCTAAACATTGAATGGCTGTAATGCATTCTGAATATGATGCTATTAGGAAAAATGGTACCTGATCTTTATGTGACTTGCCTCCTGGCAAGGAGGCCATTGGCACTAACTGGGTATACAAGCTGAAGCATAAACCTGATGGAGCAGTTGATAGGTATAAGGCTAGGCTTGTTGCAAAGGGTTATGCACAGGAAAGAGGCATTGATTTTGATGAAACCTTTGCACCTACTTGTTGAATGAATACTGTTTGTAGCATCTGTGGACTTGAAGCTCATCATGGTTGGAATGTACATCAGATGAACATTAAAAAAACATTTTTGAATGGTGCCTTGCATGAAGAAGTGTATGTTTTTCAGCCCCATGGCTATGTGTAGAAAGGGCATGAAAACCAAGTGTGCATGTTAAAGAAGGCATTATATGGTTTAAAGCAAGCACCACGTGCTTGGTATGAAAAGATACATGCATATATGATTGCACATGGTTTTGAGAATAATCTAACTGAAAGCACCTTATATGTTAAGCGTGCTAATGATGTGCTTTTGATCATTATTCTGTATGTTGATGACATGCTGCTCACTGGTCCGCTGATTTTCATGCCTCATTTGAGATGTTTGATGTGGGGCACTTGCATCATTATTTGGGCATTTAGTTTATGCAAGTTGATGGCAGAATAGCCTTGTGTCAAATGAAATATATTGACACATTATTGCAATGTTTTGGCCTTGAATACTATAAACTTATTGCCACTCCTATGGAGATAGGTTTATGATTGAGTCTTCATGATGCTAGAGATGCATTTGATGTTGTTCTCTATCAACAGGCTATTGGATGCTTAATTTACTTATGCATTACTCAGCCAGATATTCAGTTTTCTATCTCACAGATGAGAAGGTTCATGCATTGCCCATGTGTCAAGCATTGGAAGGTGGTTAAGTGCATCTTTTGCTTCTTGAGTGGTACCCGGCTACTTGGGTTCTTTTATCCCAAGGGGGATCACTATCGCCAGATTTGCATGCTTTTTCTAACTCTGACTAGGCTAATTGCTATGACACTCGTGTGTCAACTAGTGGTTTTTGCTTCATGCTTGGTAGCTCATGCATATCCTGGCTGAGTAAGAAGCAGCCTACTACGGCCACTTCCAATTGTGAGGCTGAGTATAGCGCAACTTTCACAACGACTATTGAATGTGTGTGGCTCAAATGCCTTATGGCTGATTTGGGTGTTGGTCAATCTTCTACCACCACCATCTTCACTGATAGTCAGAGTGCATTTGCAGTTGCGAGGAACCCTATGTTCCATGCTTGCACTAAGCACATTGAGGTGCATTATTATTATGTTTGGGAGAGGTCCTGTGTTGGAGAGATCATCTTGGCATATGTGCCCACGCAGGAGAACATTGCAGACCTTTTCACGAAGGCTCCGCCTAGGGAGAAGTTTGAAGCTTTTTGCAAAGCTTTGGGCTCACTTCCTTTTGTGAATTGATTCCACATAGCTTGGCACTTCCTTATACATGGGTGCCAGCTCCTTGTTCATTGCATCACTCCTAGGGGAATTTGTTGATATATATATAGGTAGTGATGTGTGTGAATAGACTAGGATCGTTGGGGCACTTTTTTCCATCTTTAGGAGGTTTTTTCCTCCTGGCTTGTATATATGCCTATAGCCCTAATTTAAACGGGTCACTTATCTTTGTACTTTCTAGTGGTAATAAATTCAATATTGTGTGTTGTTCTCCAAGCTTCTTCTTCTTCCTTGTGTTGTTTGTGTGCTTCCGCAGACCTCGAACTCCAGCATAAACTTCTCCTTTGAACTTTTTAATTTCCTTGAGGATTCACACTTTCTAAAAGATTCATTCTTTGACTAAAAGATACTTCTCTACTCACTGTCGAATATCCCATACCACCTTTCGTACATCAATTTGAGTATAGATGTTGGTGTTCCATACCACCCTATTTATATTCACATTGACATGTGATTGATTCTTATCCCAAAGTCCAATCATATCTTTTATAGAGTACCTTCTCACTTACACTATTTAAGAGAATTTTTAAGTCAAGGAATTACCTTCAACTTGATATTTTCTAGGTTTTATTTCCGTCACAAAATTATTTCACAATCTCATGCTTTGAGTTACACTTTTTCCAAGAAACTTGAAAATCTTCTCATGGAGCATCCATCCTTCTTTTCTAGGGTTTTCAAAAAAAAAACCAATTATAGTTCCAAGTTCTTGATTTTCTCAAATTCAAGACCTATCTCGACCAAATTTTCCTGATAAGAGATTTTTAGTTCTTGTCCTTAGATTCCTTCCTTACTAAAGCTTTAACGAGCTACCCAGAGGACTTTATATGAATCTCTCTACTACTTACGTTTAAGCATCCATTCATGCTTTTGGATTTCATGTTTAAAAAATCCCTTTAAGGGTAGGTAAACTTTATGTTTTACCTTCCATAGACTTACTTACCATCATCACGGTTGCTTACGACATACTTAGAACAACTAACTCTTTTATCGGCTTCCTTCAAGATAAGTGGAAGTTGGGCATGCTATATCTATTATTGTGCTTTACAACCGCATTTAGGGATCCCATATCTTCTAAGCTTCAGCATGCCAAAAAGTTATTTCCTACATAACATTATTTGCTAAACATTTGTATCCTAAATATGTTTACTTTCCTCTATCTAACCCATGAGTTAGACTTGATGGTTATGTCATTGTTTCTAGAAAAATATATTTCAAAAGATGTCAGAGCTTTCATCATGTGATAGCTTCTGCCTTTACCTCAAATCTCTTTCAAAAGGACAACATCACTGAATTATCCTAACATATTTATGAACTCATTCTTGTTTTGGGAAAAGTTCATGGGTCAATGGAGATCCATTTATTGGAACTTCTTTTTTTTTATAAGATAACTTTTTCTTGAATATGCTAGGAAAATTATTTGGCCTATGAAATAGAAAACGTTTCTATTTCATTTAATTTCTCCTCTTTAGGAACTATCTAATCTTCTAAATATTACTTTGTCAATGTTGGGTTATAAGGGTTTCTCACAATTTCTCTTATGTAAAGGCACCCTCTAGTACTCATGGAAATACCCCTTTTCTATGTATTGGAGATGTGGCCATGTGAACACTCTCCTAAGCCCTTTTTAATATTTCCTTTAGGCTATGGTATGGAAACTTCCTAAATAAAATACCTTTTTGCACGCATATGGGAGATCCATGTAGAAGAAATCCCATGCCTTTATTCCTCTTGGAGTGGGTTGTTAAAAGGAATATTTTACAAGATATAAAAATATATGAGAATGTGCTCCCTTTTTTACTAGTCAAAAGGAGCACATGGGGAAATGTGCCTAGCCTATATATAGAAGCTCATTTTTGTAAAGGGTGGAGCTCTTGGCTCAACCTGCTTCATGTATCTATTTTGAAATGAATGGAAGAACTCTCTTTTCTCTTAGGCTTTGTGCATATGTGTATTTAGTCTTAGAGTGTGAGAGAGTGAGGTGTGTGTCCATGCTTTTATTTCCTATGTGTGTAAGTAAAATGTTGTAGTTTCTTGTATTTTACATATGTGACTAGGATCCTTAACACCCTTCTCTCCATGTTTTCAAGCATGTGGCATAGCTCTGGGTTGATGGCCAATGGCTTGAACATGTTGGAGGTTGGGTTGGATGAAAGGAGTGTCTTTCTTGAGTCCTCCTCTTGCTTCCATGCAAAGTGGTGTGGGTCTAGACTTCCCAAGGGCATACTACAACAACAATTTTGGTGTCGTTGCCAGGGAGAACAACCTTTCATCACTTGGAGAACTCAAGAGCATGTGGTAAGATATTGATTTGAAATTTTTTTTGCTTCTACACCTAGGTTATGTGTGTTGGCATGATATTTTCACCCTTCCTTTGGATCATTAGCTCCCCATTTCCTTGTTTTTGTAGGGTAGTTTTAGGAGACTTTAGATGTTGCACAAGAACAACCCATAACACCCCAAAAAAACAAAAAAATCAAAGATTTTGGTTGATTACTGAAATACCATCTTCCACAATTTTTCTCTCTTTGATCTATTTGAATTCCCACATGCATATGCATAGTACCTCTATGGGTTACAACTTACGAGGTGGAAGTTTATGGGAGTGTAGCCTCAAATTATTGGCATGGAGGGTGGCCTCCTCTCTCCCCCTTTTCCTCTATAACTGATAAATGCTAGATTCTACTCATGGGAAGATCTAGAAGATGTGGCTCCCTATTTACTCCATCTAACATTACTCATGGCATGTGGTGGGAAGTAAGTCCCCTCTACATCTCTCTCATTCCACAATATTACCATGTTTGTGGGTTGGTGGGAGGATGCTTTCTCTCTCTTGCCCACTCTCAAAGACATTTGGGGAAGGTTCAATGCATGTGTGCTCCCTTCTCGTATTCTTTGTTGTGCACATGGGGATCCTATCCTCTCCCACCCATCCTCTCTTCCCTTAATATGAGGTTGAAGCTTGCACTAAGCTCCGTCATTGGTATCACTTCTGCTCTGTGGGTTATGCTCCATATTTGGCAGCCCTATACATTGCATTGATGTTTTTGTTTGTGGTGGGCTCATTCAGCACCGGTTACTGAATATCTGTGATTTCTCCCTCATCAGAGGAATGTGCATGGTTCAAAGCCTAAATGGAGATCTTCAAAATTTTCATCTCACGAGTCGATCTCTGCTCCCCATTGTCTTTCTTACATTGCACTCTGGGATTTGAGATATATTCCACTACTCTGGGCAGATTCTCTCTACATCAGGTGGTGTTGTGCTTATTGCCCTCTTTGATAGTAGTGTTGGGCTCCTTGTCCATACCACCTTCATGATCATTGCTTCTTTCATCAATAGCAAGAAAGTTCTTGAACCTGATCACATGTTGTTGCAGAGCAAAGAAGAGCACAAGGCAGAGAAAAAGAAGGGCCCAAAAAGTTTTCCGATTTGGACACCTTATTTTTGTGTCATAATCATTTTGTAATATATTTTTCGATGTAAACGCACTAGAGGAGTCCTCTAGATGCATCCCCATAGAAGATTACTAGGTTACCCATGTAAATTAGTCGGAAATTAGCCTTTAAGTGAATAAAGTGCCGGTCTCTTGTGTGAAAGGACCATTTTTAGGGCACATGTATATAAGTCAATTTGTGACTCTTGGGAGGGACTTTTGGCCATTGTGAGAATCAAGAACACAGAATTTCGAATTTGTGTCTTCTCCTCTCTGTATCATCTTCTTTGTGAGCTTGTATGCATGTGTGTTGTTTGAAAAGAGTGTTAGGAAGTATTGTCTATCCATGAAAGTGTTTGTGTGTTGTGGTTAAGGTGTGTGCGAAGTGTAGGAAGTGCTGAAGTGTAGGAAGGTCATTCCCGTGACTCAGTATTTTGCTCATAACTTGAATTAGAAGCATCAAAATCGAGTGAAAATACCACCATTGAATGCATCTTCTCGAGAGCTTCAAAATGCATATGCTATTCGCTATATTTGGAGTTTCGGAGTTGAGAGAAAAACTCAATTTACTATTGGTTGCTGCACCAAGTATCGTGACACCATGATTGACAGTTGAAGCTTGTTTGGATTAGTCTTTGCCTTGTTTTCACTCTTTGGGAAGCTCATTTGCATTGATCATCATCTAAATGCATGTCCTCATACACTCGGCTAGGTTTTGATACTCATCGGATTGATAAATAAAGTGTGAATCCCCACTATATGCACTTGAGGGGGATTGAGGTATAGTCTGTTTCTCCGCAAGTCCCTAGGAACTTAGGTACACACGTTTTTGGTGCCGTTGCCGGGGAATGTCGAATCAAACCGAGGCATTCGTGTGATGGTAAGTAGCTTTTAGCATTGAAGCGAGAAGAGGAGTTGTGAATTTTTCTTCTTTAGTAAGTCACATTCACCCGCACTTACTACTTCTCACTCTACCATCCTCTTTTCTTTTTGTCTTTTCAGCCCTTTAATTAGGAAGGATTTTCAAAAGGTATAAAAACCAAAAAGTGTCATTGATCAAGTCGCTTGTCTCCAAGCAAGTATCGAGAGAGAAAGCAGGCTGTCGAGTATTGCGAACGGAGAATAGAGAGCTTGAAGTCGCGCAGAGAGAGAGTGAGTGTTAGAGGAGCTTAGAAAGGGACCCCAAGGTGAGCACATTGATTCTTGATGCTTAACACTCTTTCAAATTAAGTGTTTCAGTAAAACGATCTGTAGCGAGTATCGTGGGGTAGAAAAGAATTATTTTATGTGTTACAGACTGAGGGAAGAGGGTAGACAAGCTTAAGAGACCTTTATATGCAATCAAAATCCAAAAACAATTGCCTCAAAAATTGAAAAAGTGTCAAGTATCGTGTTCTCCCGCGGTCGAGTATCGCGATACCTGAGTATCGTGATCTCCTGTGGTTGAGTATCGCGATACCTGACCTTGTTGAGTATCGTGTATCATTGAACTCTCTTTGTGATACTTGTCAAGTATCGGGTATTGTTGAATTGGGTCTGACGATACATGTCCAATATCGAGTATCGTTGAGAATTTCTCACGATAGTTGTTGGATATCGCATATCGTGTATCGTGAAAATTCAGATCGTGATACTTGCTGGATATCGTGTATCGCGGAGAGAACCTTCCCGATACCTGACGAATATCAAGTATCGTCTTGAATTTCCTCGTGATACTCATTGACCTAGAGGACAACCTAGCAAAAGACCTGAAAATACCTCAAGGTAGTGTGAAAAGTGAAGCTTCTGCCAGCAGTATATCAAACCCTAAGAACAATGTAGAGGAAATAGCTAACTTAGTAGCAAAGAAACTGAACGTTCAAGGACAGAGGAACTACCCCAATAATCCAATGAGAGTACCCATGCTTAGAAGATGCATGCATTGTGGAGGTGATCATCCATCTCATTTGTGCACTAGGGGAGTAGTCCCACCACCTGCTTATGCTTACAATAGACCACCCGTCCCGGGCCCTCTACAATATTGTAGCATAGAACAAAAATACACAAATCACAGGACAAAAAATTGTCCTTACAATAGACAATCAAGACCAATACAACCGCTCATGAGACCTTATGGATACCCTCAGAGAGATCAAGGAGGAGAAGCCGTTAGATATCCCACATATCAGCAGCAGGGACCAGCACCACGACCTTATGCTTATCCAAGGTACGCCCAACCACAACCTGTGTTAGGACAACAACCACCCCATCCTCAGAACTTTGTCCCAGTGAAAGTGGCCCAACCTGAAGAAAACTTAGAAAGAGCAATCGTTCCAGCCACACCTTTGACTAGTAATGAACCATATGATTCACCCTATGACCATAGTCAAGGAAACTATTCCACTTATGAGAGCTCTATCATAGAATATGGACCGATGTACGAACCATACACATATGGCATGGAAGCACCAAATAATTCTTATAGATATGAGAAGGATTTTGTGTCATTGATGTACACAGCTCCCATCGCACCCATACCACCACGACCTATGATTAGACTGCCTGTACCTAGAGGACTGTGTTATAGATGTGGAGGTGATCATTACATTAGAGATTGTACACTGCCAAACCCACCACCACCACAGCGAGTTTGGGAAGGATACTGTAGTGATTGTGGTAAAGAACACCTTTTTAGAGATTGCCCCAAGAACCCCAACAAAGTTAACTCTAACGTGCATATTAACGTGATAGAAGTGATAGAGTCGTCAGGGAGTGATAAGGAGTACACCGTACCATTGAAAGCAATAACAAGAGCCAAAACTAGAGAGACCCTAGAAAAAACTAGAGCAGACGATAGAGCTGCTAGAGAAGTGAACATACCCGCACCTCAAATAGTTGAGGACTCGGAAGAGCCTGAGAAAAGTGTTATAAGTAAACGAACACAGAGATGGAAGAACCGTAGAGATAGGATAAAGGAAAAGAAATTACTACAAAAGAAGGAAAATGAGAAAAGTGAACTACATCAAAAAGAGAAACAAGAAGAAGAAGGAGAAGTTCGGCAAGGAAAGCAGAAAAAAGAAGATGTAGGATCAGTTTTGGCAGATCCCATGCCAGAGGAGTTAGCCATGTGGATTCAGGCGTACAAGGCACGAATAAGAGCAGGACCTACCATCGAACAACATGAAAAAGAATATCCTAGAGGCGACTTAGAGAAGGAAAGGTTGGAGATATGCAAAAAATTAATTGAAGTAGCTCAACAGACCTTAGAAAAACCTTCTCTTCAACTACCCAATTCACGAATTCGCGAAAAAGAATTCCAACAGTGTGTCATCTCTAATGACCCCGAGAAACCCGAAGCAGGTGAGACACATAATAGAAGTTACTGCGAGGATAAAAGGGAAGGATCCGTTGTTCCTGAAGTAGAAGGGGAATGGCCTAAAGATTTGTGGGCAAGAGTACAAGAAAACAGATGGAAGAAAATGGAAAGAATTGAACCACCCTTTGAGGAGCTAGAAGCAGAAGGTGGAATAGAAGATTCATTACCTGAAGTGAATTCACAAGGAATATTACCAATGGATCCAAGTGACAAAGAAAATGACGGTGTAAAGGCTTTGCCAAATTACAAAGGGGAATACGAATGTAACTTTGAGCTATATTGCATCCCCTCAGTAAGGAAAAAAGGACCGAACCCATCATTCCAAACATCGGATATCATACAACATCTTAAAAAAGTAAAAATCCCTTGTACTCTGACATTGGAAGAAATTTTGAAGATCAAACCACATTTGAAGGAGAAATTAACTAGTCAATTGGAGATCAAGACAGAAGAGAAGGAGATGTTAGATGAAGCAAACACAGTGAAAGTCCCAGTCGATAAGGTTGGAGATTTCAGTGAGGGAGATGAAGGAAACACTTGCCTTCCAATTACTTATAGGGGTTATACCACTAAAGCCATCTTAGATTCTAGAGCTGGAGTAGGAATAGCAACTAAAGAAATCTGGGAGAAATGGCGAAAACCAGCTTTAAGACCAATGTGCATGAAGATACAAATGGCCAACGGACACACTGAACGACCCTTGGGATTATTGGAACGAGTAATTTTTACCACATGTGGAGTTGAATTCGAACACACCTTATCGATATGTCAATTTGAAAGGGCTAGCAATTATGAAATGATACTTGGTAGACCCTTCATGAGACAGTTAAAGGTAGTTCAAGATTGGGGAAAAGATGCGGTATACCTACAGCATGAAGGAACCACCACAAGAATAAATCTCCACACATATACATATCAAGATGTTCCCCCCTTACAATGGAATCAGATTCATAAGGAGGAAGATAATCAGTCGATTCACAGTATAGGTTCAAGAAACCAATCTTGGATGAACGAAGACACTCATCTATGGATATGCCAAGCTACAAAAAAGGAAGAGGATAGAAGGAAAGGATGGCAACAAAGGCAGGAGTAAGGTAAGTCTATACAAGATCCAGCTTACATGCCTCAAGTTTTCTTAGATGAAGAATTTGAACCTCACGGTTGGATGGAAATTTTAGCTACTCTAGATGTGTGTGTAAACGAAGAAGTAATAACCATGAATGAATGCATTGATGAGGAAGGATATGATGTTAGTCTATACGTGGTAGTTCTTCAGGAGGCTGAAGAAGGAGAAGTGATAGAAAAAGAATGGAAGGAGGACTATGAAAGCATCGAAACGGAGCAAGAGCAAATGGAACCCGAAAGCGGAAATCAAGGAGTAAGTGTCATGACTAATGAAATAAATCAAGAAATGACATAGGAAGAAGAGCTTAGATTAGATAAAGAACTAGAAGATGGAGAAAACAAGCCGCAAGATCAATTTGAAGTGCCTGCCCACTTCAAAAAATATGAAGTAGAAGAGAGGAAAATTGCTATTCAAATGCCTAAACGAGAAGCACAGCCAGGAATAGCATATGACAACAATGAACAAACCAAAAAAATAGTAGTAACTTTAGAGGAAGGAGAAGAATGATGTACTTTTATAGGACAGGATGTCTCTATGGAGGAAGAACAAGAGTTAATACGCCTGATAAGGGAATACAGAGATGTCTTTGCCTAAACATATTAGGATTTGAAAGGAGTAGACCCCTCTATATGTGCCCATAGAATCCCTATGACTTCGGAAGCCAAAGCTTCCAAACAATGACCATACACCTATAATGATGTATACTCATCTAAGATCAAAGAAGAGATAGATAAGCTGTTAGATGTTGGATTCATTTACGAGATCGAACATACGGAATGGGTGTCACCTTTGGTGGTTGTACCGAAAAAGAATGGTAAGCTAAGAGTATGCATAAACCTGAAAAAAGTAAATGTTGCCACCATAAGGGATAGCTACCCATTACCCATCACAGATCATCTCTTGGAAAGAGTGGCAGGGAAGGAAGTTTATAGTTTTTTGGACGGCTTTTCAGGGTATAATCAGGTAGCCATTGCTCTTGAGGACCAACATAAAACAACCTTTGCAACTCAGTGGGGAATATACGCCTTTAGAGTCATGCCTTTTGGACTAACCAATGCTCCAGTCACCTTCCAAAGATTGATGTGCCATGTATTCAAGGAGTTCTTGAGAAAGAATACGGAGGTATACGTGGATGATTTATGCACTTATTCAGCTGTACGATCAGAGCATATCCCTGAACTAGGAAAGATCTTTGCCAAATGTTGACAATATAGAGTATGCTTAAATCTGGAAAAGTGTGTCTTCATGGTGCGACAAGGAAATAGGAAACATTGTCTCTAGAAATGGAATTTCAACTGATGAAGACAAAATCAAAGTAATTCTAGATTTACCGAGACCAAAGACTACTAAAGAAGTACAAGCATTTATGGGACACTGTGGATACTACCGAAGATTTATACATATGTATGCCATAATTGCTAGACCTCTATATGCATTATTGTCTCAATTTAATTGGACAGAAGAATGTGAAAAAGCCTTTAACGAATTAAAGATTCGATTGAGTTTAGCACCAATCCTTCGAGTACCTAATTGGAACAAACCCTTCCACATTCATGTAGATGCTTCCAAGTTTGCCATTGGTTGCATCCTAGCTCAACCCGCTGATACAGGAAAATTAGATCACCCTATAGCCTATGCCAGTAGACAATTGAACTAAGCACAACGCAATTATACTACAACTAAAAGAGAAGGTCTAGGGATGGTGTACGTAGTGAATAAGTTTCGACACTACTTATTGGCAAACAAATTCAAATTCTTCATTGATCATCAAGCCCTATTGTATCTAGTCAATAAGCCGTGTAATATGGGACGACTAGTACGATGGTTTCTATTGTTGATGGAATTTGATTTTGAAGTAGTAGTCAAGAAAGGGAATACCCACGTTAGACCAGATCACTTATCAAGAATGACACATGGAGAACCACCCATAGGAGTACTAGATGATCTACCTGACACATACCTTTTTAATCTCGAAGTATGTCCCCAATGGGCAGAAAAGTTGATCCTTGTACTCACACATGGACCTAAACATGGGATCACACCGACTCGAAATCAAGATCTATGGAAAACTAAAAACCTTCATATCATTGCGGGAAGCCTATATCACCGAGACTCAGGTGGATTACTCATGAGATGTGTAGAAGAAGAGGAACATGAAATGTGGTTTCAAAAAGCACATGTAAACCAATGGAAAACTCATTTAAATGCTAACGGAACATGGCAAACATTGAAGAGGTTGGGCATATATTGGCCAACCATGCAAAGAGATACATATAACTATGTATCAGCTTGCCCAACTTGTCGAGAACAAAATCCAAAGAGAACTCTATTCTATGCTACTCCACAGTGGCACCAAGATGGAGCATGCCTCTGGTGAAGTTTTTGAAGACCTAAGAGTACCCAGAAGGAGCCACTCTAGCAAGGAAACATGCTCTTGTAGAACAAATTAAGGACTATGCTCTCATAGGAAAACAACTCTTTAAGCAAGGAAGAGATAATCATCTACGAATGTGCATTCATGAAGACGAATATCTGGCTGTCTTAGAGACGGCACATACAGGAGCGGTAGGAGGACATTTCTCTACAGATAAAACTACAAAAATGATTCTCTTTGCAGGAATGTGGTGGCCAACTCTACATCAGGATGCATCCACATATGTGCAACGATGTGATACTTGTCAACGAACGAAATATCCAATTAGAAGAAATGAAATGCCACTAAAACCCATGATGATTGCCAGATTCTTTACGAAATGGGGAATAGATTTCCTAGGACCTATTAGCCCACCAACTAAAGGATCCCACGCTAAGTACATAATTGTAGCCACAGACTATTTGACCAAATGGGTTGAAGCCAAAGCAACCAAGAAAAATGATGCAAGGACTACGACCAAGTTTCTCTTCGAGAACGTCTTCACTAGATTCAGATTACCGATAGAAATTGTGAGTGATAGAGGTACGCATTTTGTGAATGAAGTGATAGAAGCCCTACTGGATGAATTCTAAGTAATTCATAAGAAATCAGCCCCATATCACCCACAAGCCAATGGAAAAGCTGAAAGTTCAAATAAAATCTTGTGCACAGTTCTCACTAAAATTGTCAATAATGGTTGATCTGATTGGGATAAACAATTACACCATGCTTTATGGGCATTCCGAGTAGCCTACAAGACCGCCATAGGAACTACTCCTTTTAACATAGTGTACGGACAGAATGCTATTTTGCCAATTGATTTCTTAATTCCCACTCTCAGAGTAGCAACGACTTATGAGTGGACAGGACATGAACTATCAGCTCAATTGGATCAAATAGAAAAGTTATATGAAACTAGGTTACAAGCAGTGGCAGGGATTTATGCTGCAAAAAGGCGACAGAAGGCATATTTTGATGCTCATATTAAAGATAAAAATTTGAAGGAAGGAGATTTAGTTTTGGTTTATACTTTGAAACAACACACAAAGAAACTGCAAAAAAGAGGATATGGCCCATTAGTCATCAATTGTATATCTACCAATGGAGCCATCAGTTTAGCAACCCTAGATGGAGAAGTATTACCAAACTATATCAGTGGATGTCAAGTAAAAAAATATCTAGAGCCATTGACTGAAGAGATGATGTCACGACTACGAGTAAAAATAGACACAGCGAGGAAGAAAGGATACGAGAAGAAGCCAGACAGGAAGCACTAGAACGAATCAAGAGACGAAAAGAGTGGATGAGAGAGAGAGAGACGAGAGATATCGATTAGGAGAGGAACTCATCCCAATGGCTAATTTTAGAGCCTCCGAAAACCTAGGTCCGCAAAAGACACAACCTTATTTGAATTTGGGCACTGGAACAGAAGAGTACCACTTAGTGGATGCTCTCATTGATACATGAGCAGTTGTAAGCTGTATTAAGTATTCATTGACACAGAAACTCAAAGAGGAGTTACACCCATCTAAGGCACAGCTGATAGGAATAGGAGGAAAAATTACTCAATGTATAGGTGAGGTTACCTTACCTCTACATCTCGGAAACAACACAATGGAACAGAAACTTGTAGTGTGTCAGGATCAAGACTTATTAGAAGAGCTCGTGTTAGGTCAAGATTGGATATATGAATATGAAGTGACTATTTAGTTGGCCCTAGGATACATCTCTGCAAAGATAGGACATCGTGAGGTATTCAGCATGTTAGACGAACGATCAATCAAAGCCAAGGATATAGACCCGAGAGCTCAGTCTAATGAACACAATGACGAATGTATGTTCACTAGCACTATGGAAACTTCTTCATCGAGTACTTCATGTGAGGATACCCTGAAACTTGAGTGCACACAATCTTCTAATCCAGTAAATAATAGCCTCAGTGAGAAACCATGCACAAGGGAGACTAGTCCTCAGGACCATCGCAAATCTACACCTATCAGAATATACCCCATTCCTTACACTAATCAAGCCTGGATACGGAAGGATCAAGTGTTGGCATATCTTCAACAACAGAAACATTATCGACCTCAGAACAAAACATTGATCAAGCAAGCAACTCAATGGGAACACCTAGGTCCACAAAGAATTGCGAAAGTATGGATTCCGAAGAAGGTGATAGACACCCAGTCAGACCGAACACAAATATGGATTCCCAAGTCATGTGCTCAAAGGACAATCATCAAGAAGGATGAGTCAAGGCACAAGGAGAATCAGTACGATCTAAATGCACAACGACAAAAGCTAAACTGTTACAGGATAGAGAAGGAGTCTACATACGATTTACACGTCATTCCAAGATTGAGAAAGCAGACAAAGTAGAAACACCATATGAGAAACACCACATTCACCAGGAATGTTGGGAACATAATCTATCCCAACAGAATACAGCAGATTTGGATGATGAAAAGCAAGACTAGCTGTATGCATCAACCAAGTAATTCGAGTTGCACACATTTGGAGTTACCAGAATCCAAAGTATGCATGATAGGGCTACATTACAAGGCCAAGCATTCGGCACATTCTTCTTCTATTTCAGGATAGTGAATCACATTTTTCCTCTTGGGAAATAGGAGAGCACTTGTACATAAGCTAAAGAAAATTACTCAAAAAAAAATAATTAATAACCGCTTCGGCTATGAACTAACTTTTCTGTTTTTCTTTTAGTCAAAAACATAAAACTATCTAAAAGTGTGAAAAGATCCCAGGTATTACCTTTCTCACACCCATGGGGAAGGGACGACACCATTCACGCGGAGAGTTGCCAACCTGATGATGAATAAATGAAGGATGATTCTTGATACCATCTGGCCCCTAACTACTCTCTATATTGAGTGCAGATGGCATCTCCTAATTACGAGGCTACGCAAGAGGAAGAGGTCCAACTTCTTCCATTGGAATCAATAACAAAGGCAAGAGGTCATTGGTTTCTAGATGACCAACCAGTGTCCGAACTCATTTTCATGGCAACTATCAAAATCATGGACAGGAATCACTACTTCCCTATCATGTCGCAAGATTTCAAGACTATCATACAAGGATTACCGCGCATGACGGAGACTTGGACACGTGCCGGCATTGATGCCTTTCTAAGATTGCCTATCTATCTGTCGGATTTCTAGAGATGTACGCAAGTGATGAATACACTTCAATCCGCATCAAATAAGGCATCAGTCCCTGAAGCAAGGGTACTTGACAAAGTTGGTACCTGGAAAACGATTCAATTCACTCATGAGCTAATTAACAGAGCTTTTGGATGGAATCAAGAAGGACTCACGAATGTCAAAGATGAATGTCATGATCCAAAAAAGAGATCCTTTTTGGAAACCAACAAAACGGATATTGAAGACGTTGTTCACTTAGTGCACAACACTTTTTTTTTCCAAGCATGCATAGATATACAGCACCTCAAAAGATTGTCGCAACTACTCTCACATGCTATGAGGCAAGTCGGAAATCAGGTAAATATGACTCCATATGTTCAAGACCGTCTATTTGAAGCAAAGAAAAAGTGGGGTCATAAAAAGTTTTTGAATGGTAATTCGGCCTTGACCCTACTCATTTATGAGGCACTTGACATGAAGAACTGCTTGCGTGTGATGCCAAACTCAACAGAGCTAGCCAAATGTGCTAAGTCAGCGACTGTTCCAAAGAAAAAGAAAATTGCCATCTCTATTGACGAAGTAGGAACCAATTCAAAGAAACCCATGAGGGGGACTAAACAACTAAGAGAGGAAGAAGCTCAGGAGACACCCCAATCAAAGAGAACACATGTATTGCCAAAGATTCCTGGGACACAACAACCGATTACAAAAAGAGACCTATCTGCAACCCTAGAAGAAACGCATCGGTATCTGCGGGGGCAAGTAAATTTAAATATTCAAGGTCACCATTACAGGCAGGCAAGCAAGGAAAGAAGATAGAAAGATAAAGAATAGACCCCTGAACAAGTTGCCAGATATAAAGAACTGGGATTAGAAGATTCCAACTCTAATGAGGAATCAAGCCCTGAGAAGGACACCCTGGATACTGACATAAGAATAGAAACACACAATGAGGAATGGATAGAGATCAATCAAGTCGAAGTTGTTGGTGCATTTTGCCCAAGCCTACATGCTTGATATGCTTGATATATTTGATATTATCCTCTTTTGTAAGTCACATGAGTAGTCATGTGAACACCTCTTGTAAAAGAGTACATTTTATCTCTTGTAAATGGAAAAAGAAAAAAAGGAAAAGGATGGCTTACCTCATGCATGATGTAAAAGCAAGTTTGTGGCTATAACTACCAAAATCACGAATTTTGGAGCTGAGGGAATATCTCCTAACTTTGGGGATCACTTTTAGGTGGAGCCATTCGAATTCAAATTCAAAACTCCCTCCAAGAATAGCTATAAAAGGAGCAAGAAGGAAGAGGCGATTAGCAAGCCTTGTACGTGACCACTTCATATCATTTTGTAGAGATTGAAGAGCTTACTCCATAGCTCTATCATTCTACTCCCATTGTGCAAAGATTCATTGCCAATGTGGTTGTAATCATATGTGAATCTATACATTTATTATCATCTACCTCTCTGTTTTGTTCTCTGCTATACTCACTCAGAGCAGTGACTTCAGAAGGTCATATCTCGAGTTTTACTGAACCTTTTTCAGTGATTTAAAGTGCGTTGGATAGCTCTTACTGTCTACTTTCTGCATATAAATTTTCAAGGTCATTAGATTTATACTTTTGGAGATATCTGCATTTTACTGCTTACTGGTCTATCTCTGCAGAGCCCCGAGAATTGTGGGGAGGTTCCAGAAATTGTTGAAACTTGTTCTCAGTGCTCAGTCCATCATTTGAAGTGTTTTAACTTGGATTGGAAAGCTTGCTAAGTCTATTTGCTATGCCCAAAAGGAATTTTTCTAATTCCTTCCAGGTTGAGAGCACTGTTCATTTTTTCCAGCAAGTGTATGTCCAAAAATAGCAAGTTTTGGGAGCTAGTCATTTCGCAACTAGTCGGTCTTGACTTAAACTTTTGGAATACATGTTCCAAAGTACTTGGCTGATATTTTGGTGGATTTTGAAAGCTCAAAGGGTCTACTAATCAACTCTGAAGTCTCAGTTGGCTGGTGTGAAGCTGGTTGTAGCAGCACCTACTCATCTTTGGATTGCATCCACCATCTCTCTTCACAGTGGTATCAGAGCATAGTCAAGCAACATGGGAGATGGATTTCCATCAACAATTGACAAATTGGATCGAAACAACTATCCGGCATGGTCTCTAAGGATGGAGGCTTACCTTCAAGGGAGGAATCTATATGGATTCATATCCGGAGATGAAGCAATGCCAACCATGAGGAACAAAGGGCAACCATCACATGAAGAAGTGGAAGGACTTTCGAATTGGTGTTCGAAGGATGCACTTGCAAGGTCCTATATTCTAAACTCAATCTCTGATTTTCTTTTACCTCATGTCAAGGGATGCAAGACATCAAGAGAAACCTGGAATGCACTTGCTTCTTTCTTCTCTTCCAACACTCGAGCAAGGAAGAACCAATTGTGGATGGAGTTCACAACAATGAAGAAAAGCCCGAAGCAAAATGTGACTGATTATGTCACAAAGATGAAGGAGATTTCCGACCAACTTGGAAGCATTGGAGAGGTAATTGAAGAGGAGCAAATCATAAGACAAATCATGAATGGAATCAAAGCAGACGACAAGTGGGAGTCATTCACAACAGCCATGGATTTATACATGGATATGCATGTACCCGACCTCAACACACTCATGGGCCAACTCTTCACTCATGAAGCAAAGATTAGCAAAGGTGGTGAGTCCTCAAGAGGTAATCAAACTTCTGCCTTATATTCTGATAAAGCTAAGGTCAAGGACAAGTCAAAGAATAGGAAGAATGAAGATGAAGGAAGCTCTTTCCAAGCAAACTTTGCAGGTAGAGGAAGAGCTAGAGGAAGAGGCAGAAGTGGAAAGCAAGGCAGGGGGAGATTCCAATCATCTCAACCTTGCAACATATGTGGCTTATCTAACCATACTACTGAAGAATGTTTCAGGAACCCGAGGAACTCAAGAGGAAGAGGATTCAATAGAGGTGGCTATGGATCAAATAGAGGCAGGTACAATGGAGGCTACAACAACAACTACTACAACAATAATTACAACAACAACAACAACTATCAAAGTGGCCATAGAGGAAGAAGAGATTACAATAACTATGCAGAGGACCAAAGTCAAGAAGATTCATTATTGATTATGAATCTATCAACGAAGAAGGGTAAGGATGATGATCACATATTTTACATCGATTCGGGATGCTCGAATCATGTAGCAGGAAATGTGGCTTTACTTTATGATTTGGAAGATCCTCATAACAAGCATGAAGTGCAGACAGGAGATGACACAAAGCACTCAGTGGAGAAGATAGGTAATGTGAAGACATCAGATGGGAATATGAACCTCTTAAGCAAAGTCTTGTATGTCCCTACAATTACCAAAAATTTAATAAGTGTTGGACAGATTGTTGAAAAAGGATTGCAGGTTAGATTCAACCGATTTGGAGCATATGTTGAAGACCCAAGGCAAGGCTTTCGAACGATTGCCAAAGGAGAAAAGACAGGAAGGCTTTTCACTTTTGAAGTGGAAGATACAAAGAACATAGCTTTGTTTAGCTATGGATCTCAAACTCTAACAGAGTTGGAGATATGGCACAAAAGGCTTGCTCACATTGGTGAGAGGACACTCAAACAGATTTGCAGGGACCAAAGTGTACTTGGTTTGCCTAATATCACAAGGCAACACATGATTTATAAGTGTGAAGCTTGTCAATTCGGCAAGGCGCATAGACAACCTTTCAATAAGAAAGGATATATGTATCAAAATCCTTTGGATCTAGTGCACACAGATGTGTGGGGTCCAAGTAAGGAGCCATCTATATCAGGCTCAAGATATTATGTGTCTTTCATAGATGATTGTAGCAGGTGGACCATTCTGTTTTTCATGAAGCACAAGGATGAAGTGTTTAATTGCTTTAAGAAGTATATTGCTCTTGTTGAAAATCAAACAGGTAGGACTTTGAAACGACTCAGATCAGATGGTGGAGGAGAATACTTCTCTTCTGAATTTGATGCCTTCTTGCATGAAAGAGGCATTAAAAGGGAAGTCACTACAAGGTATACACCCGAACTCAATGGTGTAGCAGAGAGGAGGAACAGAGCTATTGTTGAAGCTGCAAGGTCCATGCTCAACGAAAAGGGATTGCCAAACTACCTATGGGTAGAGGCTGTGTCTACAGCCACATATCTCATAAATAGACTTCCATCTAAGTCACTAGATGGAACCACTCCATATGAAGTGTGGAATGGAAGAAGACCTAGTCTAGAGCATTGTAAAATCTTTGGATGCTTAGCCTATGCTCACATTCCTTCTCAAGTAAGAGGGAAATTGGATCCCAAGGCAGAGAAGTGTGTATTCATTGGTTATGATCAAAACCAAAAAGGATATAGATTGTACAATCCAACCAATAAAGGATTTTCTGTGAGTAGAGATGTAATTTTTGATGAAAACAAATCATGGTTTGATGATGACAGGAAAGTGAAGCTGCCATATGACTTGGATGAAGATTTTCCATCACTTCAACCGAAGGAGCCAAAGCAGATTGAAGAAAGTGATTCGGAGATTGACCTAGAAGACTTGGAAAGACTAAAGCTATGGAAGAACAAAGGTAAAGCAAAGATGCAGGATGCTACATATGGACCCGAGAGCTCACATCAACCACTTAGAAGGTCTTCGAGGGAGAAGAAGAAACCAGAGAGGTTTGGTTATGATACTTCTTTGGTCACCAAGCACTCAATCTACATTGCAAAGGATTCAACCAATGAAGAACCTACCACATTTGAAGAAGCACAAAGCAAGAAAGCTTGGAGAGATGCAATGGATGAAGAAATGGAAGCCTTGAAGGAGAATGACACTTGGGAGCTTGTACCTAACAAGCCATCTATGAAGATAATCGGATCTCGATGGATATACAAAATCAAGAGGAATCCAGATGGAAGTATAAATAGACACAAAGCAAGGTTAGTTGCTAAAGGGTTTGCTCAAACCCATGGTATTGATTATGAGGAGACTTTCTCTCCTGTTGCAAAAATGCCTACAATTAGGGTTCTCATTAGTCTTGCTGCATCTAGAAATTGGAATCTTTATCAACTTGATGTAAAGAATGCTTTCTTGAATGGATGGATTTCTGAGGAAGTGTATATGGCACAACCTCCTGGATATGAGGATGCACATCATCCTAACTATGTATGCAAACTAAAGAAAGCTTTGTATGGATTGAAGCAAGCTCCAAGAGCTTGGAATTTCAGATTGGTTACTTATTTGCAGGACCAAGGATTCAAAGCTAGCAAGGCGGATACCTCTTTGTTCATAAAGAGGAATGGATCTGAAGTGATCTATTTATGTGTGTATGTTGATGATATTATTATCACAGGCAATGATCTTGAAGGAATCAAACAGGTAAAGAGTCAAATGAAGGAGGAGTTCAAAATAAGTGACCTCGGACCACTCACTTATTTTCTTGGATTGGAGTTGATCTACACAGATTCAGGTATATACATCACACAAAGGAAGTATGTCCATGACATGCTCGTCAAGTTCAAGATGGAAAACACCAAGTGTGCAGGTACACCTATGGAGCAAAATCATAAGCTTAGTGCTTATGAAGGAGAGCCAATTGAAGACATCACAAGCTATCAAAGCTTGGTTGGAAGTTTGAACTATGCAACACTCACAAGGGTGGATATATGCTATAGTGTTAGCATATTGAGTCAGTTTATGCATAAGCCAAGAAGACCACATATGGAAGCGGCCAAGCGAGTCCTCAAGTACCTAAAGGGGACCATGAATGAAGGTTTGTTTTATTCATTTACTTCAGATATTGAGCTAAAGGTCTACTCAGATGCAGATTGGGCCGGATCTAAAGATGATAGAAGAAGCACATCAGGGTATATATCATTTGCAGGTTCAAAAATCATTTCTTGGTCATCAAAGAAGCAACCAACCGTGGCATTATCTTCTACTGAAGCAGAATATAGAGGTTTGGCTAATGCAACTCAAGAAACCATGTGGTTAAAGTCTTTGTACACAGATCTTGGACTTCATTCTTCAACACCTCATATTTTTGGTGACAACACAAGCTCACTACATCTAGCAGCTAATCCGGTATACCATGCTAGAACCAAGCATATTGAAGTCCACTACCATTATGTAAGGGAGAAGTTAATGAGCAAGGATATTCAACTATCCTATGTCTCTACAGATATGCAATGTGCAGACATGTTGACGAAAGCTCTTGATGGTACGAAGTTAAGTAGATTCAAGTTGATGATTGGCTTGCAGGAAATCAAAGACAATTGAAGACTTATTTGAAGGCCAAGCATGTTCGGCTTGAGGGGGAGCTGTTGGTGCATTTTGCCCAAGCCTACATGCTTGATATGCTTGATATATTTGATATTATCCTCTTTTGTAAGTCACATGAGTAGTCATGTGAACACCTCTTGTAAAAGAGTACATTTTATCTCTTGTAAATGGAAAAAGAAAAAAAGGAAAAGGATGGCTTACCTCATGCATGATGTAAAAGCAAGTTTGTGGCTATAACTACCAAAATCACGAATTTTGGAGCTGAGGGAATATCTCCTAACTTTGGGGATCACTTTTAGGTGGAGCCATTCGAATTCGAATTCAAAACTCCCTCCAAGAATAGCTATAAAAGGAGCAAGAAGGAAGAGGCGATTAGCAAGCCTTGTACGTGACCACTTCATATCATTTTGTAGAGATTGAAGAGCTTACTCCATAGCTCTATCATTCTACTCCCATTGTGCAAAGATTCATTGCCAATGTGGTTGTAATCATATGTGAATCTATACATTTATTATCATCTACCTCTCTGTTTTGTTCTCTGCTATACTCACTCAGAGCAGTGACTTCAGAAGGTCATATCTCGAGTTTTACTGAACCTTTTTCAGTGATTTAAAGTGCGTTGGATAGCTCTTACTGTCTACTTTCTGCATATAAATTTTCAAGGTCATTAGATTTATACTTTTGGAGATATCTGCATTTTACTGCTTACTGGTCTATCTCTGCAGAGCCCCGAGAATTGTGGGGAGGTTCCAGAAATTGTTGAAACTTGTTCTCAGTGCTCAGTCCATCATTTGAAGTGTTTTAACTTGGATTGGAAAGCTTGCTAAGTCTATTTGCTATGCCCAAAAGGAATTTTTCTAATTCCTTCCAGGTTGAGAGCACTGTTCATTTTTTCCAGCAAGTGTATGTCCAAAAATAGCAAGTTTTGGGAGCTAGTCATTTCGCAACTAGTCGGTCTTGACTTAAACTTTTGGAATACATGTTCCAAAGTACTTGGCTGATATTTTGGTGGATTTTGAAAGCTCAAAGGGTCTACTAATCAACTCTGAAGTCTCAGTTGGCTGGTGTGAAGCTGGTTGTAGCAGCACCTACTCATCTTTGGATTGCATCCACCATCTCTCTTCACAGAAGTCACACCTGACAACCAACAGGCACAAGCAAAGAGCATGGAAGAATCCACTGAACCAGTTCACGTAATTCAATTGAATGATAAGTCAAAGATAAGCATCAAGGAAGTTCCAATAACTAATAAAGATGTAGTGCCACCTATCAAAGAGGAAATACAAACTCCAGTGGAACAGGACTCCAACCTACAACCAAATAAGGAGCCAATTATGATTGAAGTGCCTGATGATACACCTCAAGGTAAGATTGACCACATGGAGGCTGAGCCAAGGATCCAACTTCATATTAGGTAGCCCCATGATACTACGTTACACGTGGCACAAGGGAAGGATGTGACAACAGGAGCAGAACCTAGTATCCCTACCACATGGTTAAATGTGGGTGTTAGTCAATTGAAACTTGTTGTCAAGCAAATGATACAAATGGCCATGGACACGCAACAACAAATGATGGACATAGATGCGGATTATGACAAGGATATGTGGGAGAAGAATCAGTTTCAAATCATGAGTGAACAACTGTCCGCACAACTCATCCGGGCCCAGAAAGAGATTGCAGCCAAAGGAACGGAGTTACTCATAGTAAAAACACAATGTGATACATTGATGACCCAGCATCATCAACTCCAAGCACAACTGATAGATTTACAAAGATTACATGAAGCTAGTGAAGCAGACAAGGAGAGAATGAAAGCTAGAACTAATCTGCTCGAAACACAACTGAAAGTATACATGGAAGAAAATGATAGCTTATGCAGCCGTAATAAAGAATTGATGAAGGCATTGCTATACGAGCATCCTATAGAAAAACACGAGACATCCGTCAATGATCAGGAGGAATTAAAAAGTCAGATGGAGAAATATGCAGAATTGCTAAAGCAAGAGCAGGCCCTAAGAGACGAATGGCAACGTAAGTACGCTCAAGATACAAATGAGCTAAAAATGCAGTTGAATACGGCCCATGGAAAACTTGCAACAAGTTATAGTGAAAACATGGATAATGTAGTAGAAATTGGTAATGATCTGCTTAAGGCTAAAGAAGCATTCAACAAAGCTATGCAAGAAATTAAAGAGAAGACTGAACGCTTAGCACAATTAGAGCACCAAGCAGAAGAGAAACCAATCGGGACACCAGTAGACCCAACACAACAGAATCCTACTAACGAGGTAGAGGTACGTCCTCTATCTCCCCCGATTTATAATTCTCCAATAAAAGAGCAGCTGGCAGAAACACATGATGATCATCCAATGCCATACACTGCAAAAATAGGTCAGAAGGAATGAGCACTATTAGTGTCTCGGTTGACAGAAAATTTTGAAAATGAAGTCATCAAAGTCATGAAAGAAGCAAGAATTAAAGGTAAAGACTTGGATATGATCATGAAGCCTTTCAACATTCCGTATGGACTATTGAAAGAGAAAACAAAACAATACATAAAGAAGATCACACAAAAAAAATCCAGACGAACAGCTGCAGTTCAAAAATGACACGTTCAACTATACTCAAGAAGAATTTGAAGCAGCACAGCCTGTTTGGAGGAGAAAATTATTGGAGAAACATTCTACATTACGGGTGCATTGGCAAGCAGCCCCATACTTATTACAGGTAAATTCTTCTTTTTGTCCAACACCACGTGGCCGAGAAGCCTGATAATTCTTGGACATGCAACAGAGTGGTGCTATCAATAAACAGTGGCTGAATTATCCACTACTACCAAGTCCACCTCATAATTATCTACCAACGAAAGACTACATTGTAAAAACAATAGAATTTTGGCTATAGAGTTACGTGACAGTACCCAATTTAACTATCAAGATGACCAATAAAATACTCAGTATGATACTTACAGTATTAAAGGTCTTCAAACACACGGCATATACATTTTTGAACTTCATTGGCATTAATCAAGGAACAAATACTCTCATTTTTTACTTGTCTGTTATGCCTAGCGGACCCACAATAATGGCATATTATTCTAGGTTGATGTTTTTGCCGAGTACATATATGCAGACATTCGAAGAAGCCTTTTTCATAGGGTTTTTGAAATTGATTCAGAAATCTTCTTAAAGATGTCATCTAACTTGAATGCCAGATTAGTGGCATATGGGCTAAGCTTCTTCACCGATCATAGACAACCACCACATGACGGTGTGAAAGCAAAATAGTGGAAGCAGTTAATGATACGTGAAGCCAATTTGCTTAATGAAACATAGCAAAAAGTGTATAGAACATACTCTTGTCGACTCCCAAAGCCTGTCGGGGACGATAGAGTTCAGGAGGGGGGCAGTGTTGAGGGAGAGTCCAACAAAAAGAAGAAAAGAAGAAGACAAAGAAAGAAGCTTCATTAAAAGATTAACATTTGAAGATATATCTCTGCAAGAAGCCCCGCAGGGGCGCAACACCCATCTCTGCACAGAGTCCCGCAAGGGCACACATCAAGGAAAAGCACGTAGGTGGAAGGAGGAACCAGGGCCAGGAAAGTATCCATGAAGAAGTGCAAGAAGATATCCAGCGGTTCCGGAACCACAAGAGGGTGCTTCAACCTCTTGATCTTTGGAAGGTCCAGATCGAAGGCTGAAGGATCACATCCTCATACCTTCCATTGGTGGTGTGCGTGGCAACCCGACTTATTGGGCAAGACAAATGCATCAGGCCCAGAGGATGTAAAACAAGAATCAAGAAGAGGCCATCAAAACTTAATGCCTCTCTAACAAACAGGCAGAACTGACCAAGGGTTGCGGGCGATGAAAAGAAAAGAACATGCAGTACAAATGCATCAGGCCGAGAGGACGTAAAAGAAAAATCAAGAACAGGGCCATTAAAACGGAATGCCAGTCCAACTAGTAGGCAGAACTGACCAAGAGATGCATGCGGACAACAAGTGATAGACAAGAAGTAAAGCCTATCAAGGGATGATAGAGACAAAGAGGGGGAGAGTGTTGCAGATCAAAGAAGAGCACAAGGCAGAGAAAAAGAAGGGCCCCAAAATTTTTCCGATTTTGACACCTTATTTTTGTGTCATAATCATTTTGTAATATATTTTTCAATGTAAGCACACTAGAGGAGTGCTCTAGATGCATCCCCATAGAAGATAAGTAGCTTACCCATGTAAATTAGTAGGAAATTAGCCTTTTAGTGAATAAAGTGCCGGTCTCTTGTGTGAAAGGACCATTTTTAGGGCACATGTATATAAGTCAATTTGTGACTCTTGGGAGGGACTTTTGGCCATTGTGAGAATGAAGAGCACAGAATTTCAAATTTGTGTCTTCTCCTCTCTGTATCATCTTCTTTGTGAGATTGTATGCATGTGTGTTGATTGAAAAGAGTGTTAGGAAGTATTGTCTATCCATGAAAATGTTTGTGTGTTGTGGTTAAGGTGTGTGCGAAGTGTAGGAAGGTCATTCCCACGACTCAGTATTTTGCTCATAACTTGAAGTAGAAGCGTCAGAATCAAGTGAAAATACCACCATTGAATGTGTATTCTTGAGAGCTTCAAAATGTATGTGCTATTCGCTATATTCGGAGTTCGAAGTTGACACAAAAACTCAATTTGCTGTTGGCTACTGCACCAAGTATTGTGACACCATGACTGACAGTTGAAACTTGTTTGGATTAGTCTTTGCCTTCTTTGCACTCTTTGGGAAGCTCATTTGCATTGATCATCATTTGAATGCATGTCCTCATACACTCGGCTAGGTTTTGATACTCATCGGATTGATAAATAAAGTGTGAATCCCCACTATATGGACTTGAGGGGGATTGAGGTATAGTCTCTTTCTCTGCAAGTCCTTAGGTTGGATCTTAGGTACACACATGTGCTTCTTACAACTCTAGCCATGCTTATCCCATGCTTGGCCACAAGAAGAGAATCACTTCTCCCTCTTGGATCTCCCTAGCACATCAAAACCCTTCTCAATATGTGGGGTTGGGCACCATTATCCTCTACCCTCTTGAAGATCTGACATAAGAGGAATGTCTGAGGATGCTCTCTTGGTGTTGTAGTGAAGGCTTCCTTGACTAGTTGTTGGCTCTCTGTTTAGGTCATAGAGACACTCGGATGGACCTCTTTTGCTACCATATTCAATGATCTATGGCTTCACCATAGAAATCTATAATTATTGTTCCATGTTGCTGAAGATTATGGGGGAGATATCTGATCCTCGCATGCCATGCATAAGCAACCCGAATACTAGGGGTAGGGCTCATATCCTAAAGTAAGTCATAATTACCATTTATGAAGCCCCGAATCGGAGGCTAGATTTTGCATACATTGCGGAAGGTCTTGAGTACTATCTGCATCATGTCCAGGATCTTCAACATCATTTGAGCAATGACATCAAGCATGGGTTGTAAGCGTGGCATCTAGTGTCTGATAGTAGCCATCATGTAGGCTACCGTTGGGGTGCCTGTTGGTGGTGTAATGGAGGGGTAATTGAGCCATTGTTTGCAATTAGCATTCTTTTGAACTTTTATGGCAAAGGCCTTCCATGATCTTCTTCGTTGCACTGACCCATAGCATGGATTATACTTTAAGTGCATGGGGGCATGGTCCCACGTTCGTAGCATTTCTGAATAGGTCTCTAATAACTTTTGCCTCAAGATGGGTTGGAATATGGCACCTTCTCGGGCTTCCTCTGGAATGTCCTTTGGTCCAAACTGTGTTGCGAAAGTAGGGTACTTGTTGGTTTTGCGTTTAATCTCAGCATTATAGTCTGCCAACAGCACAAAGTAGGGCTTATACTGTAACTTTGAACTAGTTATCAGTCGTCTAGAAGCTAAGTGCCTGAAGTATTCTTATTGAAGTATTCTCTCCTCAATAGACTTCATGGCCAACATCTGAGTGGATATACGCTCTTCGTGAGTTGGCCCCATCTCTTCTACTTGTTTCATCCGTGCCAGAGGGGGTTCTTCATATGTGTCTTGTCCTTCCTCCGTGACCCTGCCTCCTGGAAGAGGTTGAGGTTCATAATTATCTTCAAATGTGTCTTCAACTGGAATGATGATTTTCTCTTCTTCTATTGGCTGATTGGGTGGAGATGGAGGTCATTCGTATTGTGACAATTTAATCTTTAACTCTGCCACTTGTTGTCATAGCTCAAGGATCTCGTTGGCCGTTGAAGAATTTGGCAGTGGAGAATTAGTGACATTAACCATTTCTTTAGGTTTTGTTGGGTGCGGTGTGGGCACATGGTGTCTTTGTAGTTCCTTTACCTGGTCTACAAGTTGGTCGTGTGCTTCCAAGAGGGTCGCATAATCCTCCAATACCTGTTGAATGTTTTCTGAGGGAATAGCTTGGAACTTGGTAGGATCTATGGGTGCCCCTAGAGTGTTTTCAATGGCTGCTTCGAGATTGTCTTGATTTTGCTGTTGTAATGTTCTATTCTCCTCTTGGGCAGCTGCCAGGTGTCATCGAAGTAAAACCATGTTTCTCTGTAGTCTTGCATTGCGGGCTAATTGATCTCTGAGTTGTTCTTCAATTGCCTTACCTGCCTCTGTATATTTGGCTTCCATCTCTACATGAGATTGTTGGAGGGCTTAACTTCTTGTTGCAATGCGGTATTACGCAACTCCACAACATCGACACGCGCTTGGAGGTGAGCCGACAAATTGCAAAGCTCTTTGTTATTCTCTTCCAATAATCTATACTCTTGCTTAAGTTGTGTGGCAGCTTCGAACATGGTGTCTAGTGCATGACTAAATGAGGTGGATGTAGGGGTAGAGGTGGAAGATGCAAGGGGTCAGGAAATGCGGAAGGGAAAAGTGGATGTTTTACATACAGTGGTTGGAAATGGTGACGTGAGTGAAGTGAAATGTGATGATGTTGAAACAAAAGTGGTGGTGGGTGGTCCTGTGGATGGTGAAATGTCCATGGGGTTGGACATGATTGTGTGTGAAGGATGAATCGTGAATACTAGAATGGTGGGTGGCATGTTGGTGGTGGTCGTGAATGTGGGGGAGGTGGGGTGGGAAAGGGATTTTCTCTTATAATTCTCAATTTGTTGAGTCACATTTACAAGGTTTGCCAAGAATGGAGGTAGGGTGGTTTGTGTTGGTTCTGAGGGGATTAACAGGGGTACAGTGGGTAGGGGTTGGGAAAGAGGGCCTGTAGTAGTGAGGGAAAATGGGTGTGTTAATGTTTGGGTAGGGGCATGTTGGTGTCTGAGGGCTGGTATAAGAAAGGTGACCTATGATGGTTTGATGGGTGGTGGGATGACCTATCTGAGGTTTGGAAAATTGGTTGGAACTGGTGGATGTAGGTAAAGGGAAGGATGGAGAAATGGTGGTGTGTGGTATAAGTTCACTGAGGGTGAATATTGGTTGTTTAGGAAGGCTAGTGGTAAGGGGTTTGGTGGGATGGATGGGATGTGATGGTGGAGAGGGTATCTGTGTGTTGTCATCATGTGCATCAATGTTAGTGGGGTTGGCCATGTGATGTCTTCTTGAGCTGTGGTAGGGAGAGAGGTAGAGTCTTCCATTTGAATCATCTTTCCCCTCCGAGGTCGAGGATCGAGCCTTCGTTGGTCGTATTGAGGGGTGGTATGATATACCATGGTCCGCATGGCTTCCACAATTCCACAGGTATCTGCCAAAAGATTCAATGACTCGATAAAATGAGGGCCAAAGCTTGCAGCATATGGCTCACCAATACTCTGTTTGCCTCTTTTGACAACCTATGCCTTTTTTGTACTTGTTTGATCATTTTGTATAGCCATTTCAGTTGTGTAGTGTAGGCGGGGGCTTCCTCCTCACTCTCCTTTGATTCATTCCCTTGTGCCTCCGCTTGTTCATGTGTGCCTCCCACGTGAGTGTGTTGTGCCTCATCTTCCCAATGTACTCTCTGTTCATCACGATGTGGGCGTGATCCGAGACCTTCAGTGTCTGAAAAGAACTCACCCTCAGATAGCTGTGTTGTTTGCAAGAAGGTCTCAAAGTCAAAGGATGTATCCTCCTCCAATGCAGCCATGGAGGCAAACTCAGCATCCGTGGGTAGTGGTGGGGCTGATGGAGTGGGTTGTACCATGCTCCCTGATTGTGGTCTTTGGAGATGGATTGTGAATGGGGCCACCTGCTCTTCTTCTTTAAGGGGAGACTTTGATGGTGGACTCGCAAGGAATTGGAACATGGAAAAGAGATCCCCGCATTCTTTTAGCTGGTTGAACCCCTGGTTTTCGTCCCTAGAATAATTGCAGTTATGAGTATTTAAGTGCCCATACAATCGACACATCATAAGCAAGGCATCTGTATATAATTCTTGTAATGGCACAACAACCATTCAAAGTAGGCTTCCTCACCCCTCGTTTGCGTGCTTCATATAATTGGTCGAGGATCCACACTAGCATTTTAATAGGTAGACCCCATGTCTCTGCTAGGTATAACCCGTACAAAATCTTTTTATGAGGCTATGTGAATCGATCTTGAGCCGGAAATGCAAAGTGCTGAAGGCACATTCGCAACGGTATGGCAATGTTTGGGGTGAGGGCACACATCTCTTTCAACTTCTTGAGTTTACTGTTCTTCATAGACTCCAGTATCAAAGGATCTTGATCGGAGGGTACATGGGTGTCGTACATCTGAAGGGTTTCCCTTATTAAAGTTATGTTCAGCTCAAACTTTTTCATTTCCTCCTGGTTTGATAGAGAGGGCACCAGGAATGTGCCTGACTGATCTTGATCCCATGTCGCTTTAAGAGTTGCTATCAAGTAGTAGCATCTAAGGAAATCTGGTTTAGGCAGAGATGCACTAAAGTAGTCCTAAAATCCCGCTTTCTGCCAAATATCTTGAAGAGGTGCTACGTTTTGTAATGCTTCAAACTCTCTTGAGAAGAATTGAAACGTCCACCAGACTCCTCCGAATTCCAACTTGGACTCCCAGATGTGGTCCGCATCCCCCAAATCTCTTGGCATCTCATTGAACCAATGAGAATGTTCTTTCACTCTTTATGTTAGGCCACATGGTGGATCCGAGATGGGAATTCTTCGCACATTCAGAAACTCTTCAGGCCTCGCTGTCAGAGGAGTCTCCACATGCATGGTATCCCAATTGTTTTGAGTACTAGTGCCTGCCTGGGGGCTTGTGCCTATTGCTGCTTCCATGACACTCCTTGTAGCAGTTGATGCTTATCTGCTAGAAGAAGAGAGGCACATTAGTGTTGCATAGGAAACAGGATGTAATGGTGTTCCCTCTACAATACTAACATGACATTCGAGATGGTTAGTGGTTAGAGGTGGAGTGTTTGTGATAGGTGTGAATGTTGGCTAGTGGTTAGTGTCATCCTAGATGCATACTTTGGATATGCAATGTACTCAAGATGCACCTACATCAAAGTGGATGGATTTACAAAATTGGGTCAGGGGGTTTGATACAGGGTTTAAGTCTCCAAACTTTGATTGAGGATTCATAGCTCTTAGAGTGGGGGACAGCTACAGGTTTATGAACTAGATTGTGCTGGATTTGGGACCTTTTGGGTGTCCATTTCCAAACATTCCTAGGTTTGATCGGAGGTCTAATAGTGTGTGGTGTAGGTATCTTCCCTAAGTTGTTTGCCAAGAGTGTTTGTGAGTGTTGATTTTTTCTAGTGATTGGAGGTGAAGCTCTTTGAGCTTGTAAGCAGGCCTTGGCCACCCATATCTGTCTAGCATTGGGAATAGCCTTCATTGACTGCTTAGGGACCCAAACAGAAATGGTATGTCTAGAGTGTTACCTAGGGGACTCCTTTTTTTTGTCCTTGATGGTGTGGCTCGCTTGGTGCTTTTTTGAGAACCTATCTCTGGAGCCATGGTTTTTTCCCCTTTGTGTATCCAGATCTACTTCATGCCATGAGGTACTTCATATTGCCCAAGTTGCGGCTCATGCTTCTTGATCATCGGTCTCGTCAGTGTCGTGTGTTGCTCAACCTGCCTCTCTAGAATCTTCTTTGGAAGAGATGGGAACTCCTCATTGACTTCTGTACCTTCATCAAGAGTGACAATCCTCTACACCATAGAACTTGGGATAAGAACAACATTGTTATCTTCATGTGGGTTCCTGGAGGTACTCGGAGTTGGTGCCTTTTCTAATGGCATGAGTGCTTGATTTGCTAATTCAATCGTGAGGCTGATTTGGCCTGCCCAAGCCTGAAGAAGTCCACTTCTTAGGTTGAGGTTGACTATGTGATCATAGATCCAGTCTTGGCCCAAGACAAGAGGTTCAGTAAGATCCTCATCTTCACATACTAGCACTTTTGTTGGCATTAGGACCTCTTGAATGTAGAGGGGAAGTTCCACCTCTCCTATGCAAGGGGTTTCAACACCTCCCAACCCTATGAGATATGCCTCAATAGGATTGACCTTCAATTGCAATTTTTGGCAGTAAGAAAGCTAAACTGCACTAGTGGCTACTCTTGAATCAGTTAAAGCTCTCATGGTCCTTGCACTCTCTCCTTGTCCTACTTCTAGTGTCACAAAAGGTTGTTGATCAACTATCCTATGGGACCGTTCACCTGAAGCCTCGCACATGGCCATGTGATAACCTAGAGCTTCATGAGCGTCAGGCATGGACTGACCTCTACCTTGTCTTCTCGATTTCATTCGTCGAATGCATTCTAAAGCTTCTACCTGTGCTTCTTCCTGGATTTGTTTTTCCTCTCCCTTCCATTTCTTTGCAATATTGAGTCGATTTAGCATCTCTTCCGTTAGGGGTTCTTGATATAACTTGATTCTGCATCCGCTTATGTAACTTGGTAGGATGTCACCTTCTAGAGTGGCTAGTTGTACTGCTCCACTTGTGGAGATCCTATTGATTATCATTGGTCCATAGCCTCTCTTCTCTAATTTCCGTGCATGTTGCTTCAAGGTGTAGACTAGGGCTAGATCTCTTGCTTTCAATCCTTTATCCTTCACATGTGCATCAAAATATGCTTTTTGCCTCTTCTTGGCTGCATAAATTCCTGTTGCAGCTCTCAATCATGTTTCACCTAAGCGTTCAAGATTGAAGATTCTAGATGAGAGCTCATGGCCTGTCCACTTGTGCTCCTATGCTACTCTTAATGTAGGTATCAAAAAATCCAATGGTAGTAGTGCATTATGGCCAAATACCATTTGAAAGGGAGTGGCTTGGAGTACCGTTTTATAAGCAACTCGGTATGCCCAAACAGCGTGGTGTAGTTGCTTGTCCCAATTAAAGTGTTTATTATTCACTAATTTGGTGAGCACATTGCACAGGATCTTATTTGTGCTTTCAGCTTGTCCATTAGCTTGTGGGTGATAGGGGGCAGACTCCGTGTGTATCACCAAGAACTCTTGGAGAAGATTTTCAATAACTTCATTCAAGAAATGTGTGCCTCTATCACTTACTAGCTCTATTGGTAGCCCGTATCTGGTGAACACATTCTCAAATAAGAACTTAGTAGTGGTCTGTGCGTCATTCTTTGTTGTAGCTTTTACTTCGACCCATTTGGTTAGGTAGTCAGTGGCCAGAACAATGTATTCAGCATGGGAACCCTTAGCTGGGGGATTAATAGGACCGACAAAGTCTATTCCCCACTTAGAGAATGCACATCCACCTATCATAGGTTTCAATGGCATCTCATCTTTACGTGTAGGGTACTGAGTTTACTGACAAACATCACACCTCTTCACATAAGTATGTGCATCCATATGAAGTGTGGGCCACCAAAGACCTGCAAATAGTGTTGCCTAGATCACCCTATCTAGTGCAAAGTGTCCCCCTGCTACACCTTGGTGAGCAGTTTCCAAGATCTTGAGATATTCACTCTCGTGGATATATAATCTAAGATACCCATCTTTTCCTCTTCTGTATAGATTATCTCCAATGAGGGTATAATCTAAAGCTTCTTGTTCTAAGCTCCTTTTTCTAGCCAATGTCATATCTTGAGGAGAGCTTCTTTTCCTAAAAAAGGCTACTAAGGGTTCACTCCAATCTCGCACTAAAGACACTCGAGTAATCTGCTTAGGTTGCATGGCTTGTTTACCAAGTAAACTAGAGCCTGATGACCAGTAAAAAATCTAAACTTATTTGTGAGGAAATAGTGTCTAAACTTTTTAACAGCATAAACCATGCCTAATCCTTCTTGTTCAGTGGTTGTGTAGTTCCATTCAGCTGCATTCATCTATCTACTAGCATAGGCAATAGGAAGATCCATATTACCCTCACCAGTAGGTTGTGCAAGCACACATCCAATAGCATAGTTCGATGCATCCACATGCACATGGAATGGCTTGTTCCAATCTGGTGTGGTCAAGATTGGTGCTGAACATAATCGTCGTTTAACCTCATTGAAGGAGTTTTCATATTCTTCAGTCCACTCAAAATTGGTAAAAAGTCCATACAGAGGCTTCACAATGATGGCATACATGTGTATAAAACGTCGGTAATAACCACAATGCCCCATGAAAGCTTGTACTTCCTTGACATTCTTGGGTCTAGGTAGCTCTGCTATAGCTTTTACTTTCTCCTCATCTGTGGATATGCCATTCTTTGACACTATGTGTCCTAAAATCTTGCCTTGCCTAACCATGAAAACACATTTTTCTAGGTTCAGGCAGACTTGATATTCTCTACATTTGTCAAAGATTTGCCTGAGTTCAGGTATATGTGTCTGTTTAATGTTGGAATGAGCACAAAGATCATCAACATAGTCTTCTAAATTCTTCCTCAGGAATTCCTTAAACACATGGCATATCAACCTTTGAAATGTGGTTGGCGCATTGGTCAGCCCAAATGGCATTACTCGAAAGGCGAATATGCCCCACTCTGTGGCAAAAGCTCTCTTATGCTGATCTTCTGGTGCAATGGCTACTTGATTGTAACCAGAGAATCCATCAAGGAAGCTCTACACTTCCTTACCTGCTATTCTTTCTAGGATATGTTCAGTGATGGGAAGCGGATAGTTATCTTGAATGGTGGTTGCATTAACCTTCTTCAAGTTAATGCACACACGTAACTTTCCATTCTTTTTGGGCACAACTACAACGGGTGATACCCATTCAGTGTGCTCAATTTCATAGATAAATCTAGCTTCCACCAATCTATCTATCTCTTCCTTGATCTTAGCAGCATAATTATCATTATATGTGTATGGCTTTTGCTTAGAGGGTTTGGCATCTGAGGTCATGGGGATAGTGTGTGAGCATATGTCACGGTCTACACCTTTCAAGTCCTTGTAGCTCCAAGCAAATACATCTCTATATTCTCTCAGCAAAGCTACCAATTCTTGCTCTTCTTCTTCCGTCAAGTCATGTCCTATGTATGTGCACCTTTCTTCTCCTTCTTCTAAGGCTACAACAATTTTCTTAGTGGTTTCGTTGTGCCTCTCCTGCTTGAGCATCCCGTTTAGGCATTCTCACCATGACTCTTCTATCGTCTATTTCATACTTCTTAAAATTTTCAGGGACCTCAAACAAAGATTCTTCCTCTTTTGGTGTGACTTCTTTCTTCTTCCTCTTCTTGCCTTCATTTTTGGCGGTCACTTGTGTGGTTAACCTCACATCATTTTTAAGCTCTTCATGTCTCTGAGGGTGAGCATCTACCTCATAGAAGTATTCTTCATCTGATGCAAAAGATGGATCCATAATGATTGACTCTAGATCAGGGTCACTTGCATCCTCGAATGCATCAGTGCTAGGTTCACATTCTTCCATAACCGAATCTCCCATGATTGGCTCTATGCAAAAGACTGAAATGTCATAGCCATCCTCATCAAAGTGAGGTGTCCATTGTTCTTCATTGATGGCTACATCCATTGTTGCTAAAATCTCCGCCCAGCCGTGAGGTTCAAATTCTTCATCAAGGAATACGACAGGTGCATAGGCTGGGTCCTGAACCGATCTATGAATTTCCTTTGCACCTATCTCTCTGGTTTTTTCTCTCTTCTCCTCTTCTACTACTACTTTACAGATCCACAAGTGGGTGTCTTCATGCATCCATGAGGATCTTGATCCTATGCAGTGCACTGACTCCGTGTCATCCTTGGCTGTATGGATGGGATTCCATTGAATAGGTGGTACGTCTCTATGAGAGTAATCCTTGAGATTGACTTTGGTCGTAACACCTAGGTGTTGCAAATACAAGGAATTGGTTCCCCAATCTTGTACCACTTGCAATTTCCACATAAATGGCCTTCCCAAAATCATCTTGTAGGCTTGGGTTTTGCTAAAGTCGCATATAGCAAAAGTATGCTCGAACTCAGCACCACATGTAGTGAGTGTTATTCCTTCTAGCAATCCTAAGGGCCTCTCAATATGACCATCGGCCATTTGCAATTTCATTTTTGTCGGCCTGAGTGTTGGCTTGCCCCAAGGCTTCCATAGGGAAGGGGTAGCAATTGCAACTCCTACACCTGAGTCCAGAATTGCCTTGGTTGTGTATCCCTGATGGGTAACAGGGAGATAGGTGTTTCCCTCTTCTCCTTCGCTCATGTCTCCTTGTGAAGAGATGGATAGGTATGTGCTTGAAGATGAAGAGGTGTTGCAAAATCCTTGATCTACACCAGCCAAATGAACTCCAGAAGTATATGGTGGGCCCTTTTAGCTTGCCAATGGATGTATTAGACACCCTATGTACCTTGGAAGATCACTCTCAAAAAGATAGATCAAAACAAATAAGTTGGAGTTAGCTCAGAGGTTAAAACTTGCTATTCTTGGTTCATACAATTAGCTTAATTCCTCTTGGGGAATTCTAGGTAACTTAAAGAGCTAACCTTCAAGAGTAATCTCATAAAAAATAATGGACCACACACTGAGAATGAGTTTTAACAACTGATGACATCATCCCGATTTTCACGGGCTGCTATAGTTTGAGACCAATGAGCAGAAACATCAGCATAACGCAAACTGCGGGAATCCAATGATTATGAAAATTTTTATGGCTATACTAGACAGTAAGCTGAATCCAACAAGCTTTAAATCACTGAATTTGGATAAGTAACAACTGAGAAACACGTCTGACAAGATGAGTGAAAAAGTCGGGTACCTGATAGAGAAGTGAAAATGAACAGACACTGTTGACTTCAACTGAACATAACTAAAGATTGCAACATCCAAATGACATGAAACTTTGTGAGCATATAGTAGACTTATAGAGCCAACTTTACCAAGTTAAATCATTAAAAATGATCCACCAAGCTTAGAGAAAACATCTCTGCAAGCTGACTAAGAAAAACTGAGAGTAATGGCAGTGAGTAGTACACTTCACAAGAACATGGAAAGATGAACTCAAATAATCATGAAAATGAAAGTATATTGCTTGTACAATACAATGACTTACTGATACATATGTGTGCCTTGTAATCACACCTTGATATGGCATAAAGCTCAGCTCTTGGAGGTCTTCACATAGGTCTCTCTAACCACGACTAAAACTGCCATCTATTTATAGTTGAGTTTGGGAGGCTAACTTCCCTCAATCACTCTCCAATCAATCAATGATTGATTTGATTCTCTACCTACCACAAATCACAAATTCGTGGCTCCTCTTTCCATTCTTGATCAAGTGGACTCAACCACTTAAGATTCTTTCACTTTTACGTTAAGTAAACTCTTCAAAAGTTACAAGAGGTAGTTCACAAGTGAACTTTACATAGTCTTCATTTTAAGGCTTTTTCTATGACTTTGTGGGACTCAAGCCAATACTTAGGCTTGTCATAGACTTGCTCCAACAGCTCCCCCTCAAGCCAAGTATGCTTGAGGTCTTCAATCTTCCAAGATTACCTGCAAACCAATCATAGCCTTGAATTTGCAAAGCTTTGTACCATCCAATGCTTTGGTTAGAATATCTGCACATTGTTGATGAGTGGACACATATGATATTTGAATCTCTTTGCTTAGAACCTTTTCTCGTACATAGTGATAATGAACTTCAATATGTTTAGTCCTTGCATGAAAAATAGGATTAGCAGCCAAGTGAATAGAACTCATATTGTCACCAAAAATAGTTGGAGTTCCAAACTCCAATCCAAGATCTTTGAATAATGTCTTCATCCACATAGCTTCTTGTGTAGCTATGGCAAGACCTCCATATTCAGCTTCAGTAGAAGAGAGAGCAACTGTGGGTTGCTTCTTGGATGACCATGAAATAAGCTTTGAACCTGCAAAGGTAAGATAACCTGAAGTGCTCCTTCTATCTTCCTTGGAGCCAGCCCAATCTGCATCAAAAAATAGCTTCAAACCTAAATCAAATACATAAGGATAATAAAGTCCTTCATTTATGGTTCCTTTGAGATACTTGAGAATCCTTTTGGCAGCATCCATATGTGGTTTCCTTGGTGTGTGCATAAATTGACTCAGCACACTCACACTATAACATATATCTACTCTTGTCAATGTGGCATAGTTGAGACTACCCACTAGACTTTGATATGATGTGATGTCCTCTATGAGTTCACCTTCATGTGAGCTCAATTTGTGATTGACCTCCATTGGAGTACCTGCAATCTTACAATCTTGCATCTTGAATTTTGCCAACATGTCCTTAATGTACTTCCTTTGAGTGAGAAACAAACCATGATCTTTGTAGACAACTTCCAAACCTAGGAAGTAGGTAAGTGAACCCAAATCACTTATCTTGAACTCTTCTCTCATCTGATCTTTGATCTTCTTCATACCATCTGCATCATTTCCTGTCAATATAATATCATCTACATATACACATAGGTAGATGACCTCAGAATTACTCTTTTTAATAAAGAGTGAAGGATCTGCCTTGCTCGGTTGAAAGCCTTTGTCCTGCAAGAATGAAACAAGCCTGAAATTCCAAGCTCTTGGAGCTTGCTTGAGACCATACAATGCTTTGTTAAGTTTACACACATAATCAAGATAAACTTGGTTCTCAAAACCAGGTGGTTGTGCCATATATACCTCTTCTGTTATCCAACCATTCAAGAATGCATTCTTTACATCTAGTTGAAGTATCTTCCAATTTTTGGAAGAGGCAATACTAAGCAAAACCCTAATAGTAGGCATCTTTGCCACAGGAGAGAAAGTCTCCTCATAATCAATTCCCTGAGTTTGTGCAAAGCCTTTTGCTACAAGCCTTGCCTTATACCTGTTAATTGAACCATCAGAATTCTTCTTGAGTTTATAGACCCATCTTGAGCCTATTACCTTCATGGATGAAGTCTTGGGCACCAAATCCCAAGTGTTGTTTTCCTCAAGTGCTTCAATCTCTTCCTTCATTGCATGCTTCCATTCTGATTTTGCTTTGGCCTCTTCAAATGATGATGGCTCCTCTTGGTTTATATCCTGTGCTATGTAGATAGAGTGTTTAGTTACTAATGAGGTGTCAAACCCATACCTTTCTGGTTTTTTCTTTTCCCTCATAGATCTTCTTAGGCCATGATGTGATGATTCTGCCTCATGTCCAAGTTCCTGCAATTTTGCTTTACCTTTAGACTTCCATGCTTTGATCTTTTCCATTTGAGATTCTTCATCATCCTCTGAGGTGTCTTGTTCTTCAATCTTTGGTTGTTCTCTACCAAGCTTTGGAAAATCTTCTTCAAGATTATATGGTAAATTGACCTTCCTGCATGAATCTTCATACCATGAATTGTTCTCATCAAAAACTACATCTCTGCTTACCAAGAATCCTTTGTTGGTAGGGTTGTATAACCTGTAGCCCTTTTGATTGTTGTCATATCCAATAAATACACACCTTTCTGCCTTTGGATCCATCTTGCCTCTAACCTGTGAAGGAACATGAGCAAAAGCAATACATCCAAAAATTTTACAATGATCTAAGCTTGGTCTTCTTCCATTCCAAGCCTCATATGGAGTCATCCCATCAAGGGATTTTGAAGGCAACCTGTTAATCAAGTAAGTGGCTGTAGATACAGCCTCAGCCCATAAGTAATTAGGTAAATGCTTTTCATTTAACATAGACCTTGCAGCTTCAACAATTGTCCTATTCCTCCTTTCTGCCACTCCATTTTGCTCAGGAGTGTACCTTGTAGTTACCTCTCTTTTGATTCCTCTTTCTTGAAGAAAAGAATCAAACTCATGGGAGAATTATTCTCCCCCTCCATCTGACCTTAGCCTTTTTAGTGATTTACCTGTTTGATTCTCCACAAGAGCCAAATATCTTTTGAAACATGAAAAAACTTCATCTTTGTGTTTCATAAAGAATAGGATAGTCCATCTGCTGCAATCATCAATAAAGGAAACATAATACCTTGATCCAAATATTGAAGCTTCCTTGCTAGGTCCCCATACATCTGTATGAACCAACTCCAAGAGATCTCCATGCATATAACCTTTCTTCATGAATGTTAACCTGTGAGACTTTCCAAATTGACATGCACTACACTTATAAATCATATGTTGTTTTGACAAATTAGGAAGTCCAAGTACACTTTGGTCCCTGCAGATTTGCTTCAATGACCTTTCACCAATATGTGCTAACCTTTTGTGCCATACTTCCAATTCTGTGAGTGTCTGACTACCATAATTAAAGAGAGCAATGTTTCTAGTGTCCTGTAATTCAAATGTGAACAATCTACCTGTCTTCTCAAGAATCCTTGACTTGGATCTTCAACAAATGCTCCTACTTTTGTGAACCTGACTTGCAACCCTTTCTCTACTATCTGCCCAACACTTATCAAATTCTTTGTAATGGTAGGGACATAGAGTACCTTACTGAGTAGGTTGATGTTTCCATCAGGTGCTTTGACATTGCCTATTTTCTCCACAGGATGTTTTGTATCATCTCCTGTTTGTACCTCATGCTTATTCCTTGGATCTTCTAAATCTGATAGGATTGCCACATTTCTTGCCACATGATTTGAACAACCTGAATCTATGTAGAAAACATGCTCATCAGATTTACCTTGTGGCATAGCCATGTTCATGATCAATAATGAATCCTCTTTGTTTGAGTCTTCTGTGTAGTTATTGTAGTCTCTCCTTCGTTGGTAGCCTCCTTGATAGTTTGAATGATTGTAGTTGTTGTAGTTGCAATGGTAGTTGTTGAACCTTCCTCTTGAGTAGCCATAACTTCCTCTATTGTATCCTCTGTCTCTTTGATTCCTGGAATTCCTAAAGCAATTTTCAGTTGTATGATTAGTTAATCCACAAATAGAACATGAGTTGGAGTCTTGGGATCACCCCCTGCCTTGTCTACCTCCTCTTCCTCTACCTCTGCCATGTCTTCCTCTACCTGCATAGTTAGCTTGATATGTACCTGCTTCATCATCCACTTTCTTTGCCTTTCCTTTGTTATCTTTGGACTTGCTTTTATCAGTGTATAAAGCTGAAGATTGATTACCTTTAGAGCTTTCTCCATTTTTTATAAGCTTGGCCTCTTGAGTAAGTAGTTGTCCAATGAGTGTGTTGAAATCAGGTACATGCATGTCCATGTACAAATCCATAGCTCTGGTGAATGCTTCCCACTTGTCATCTGCCTTCAAGCCATTGATGACCTGCCTTACAATTTGCTCTTCATCTATTACCTCTCCAATGCTTCCCAACTGATCCGCTATGTCCTTGAGCTTTGTGACAAAATCAGTCACATTTTGTTTGGGAGCCTTCTTGAGAGCCATAGTTGATGCTTCCTAGCTTTAGTACTTGAAGAAAAGAAAGCTTCAAGTGCATCCCACACTTCCTGAGATGTCTTACAACTTCTAATGTGAGGCAACAAAAAATCTGAGATAGAGCTGAGGAGATAAGACCTTGCAAGTGCATCTTTGGAGCACCATGTGCTCAATCTTTCTTGCTCTTCTTGTGTTGGTTGACTTTTGTTCACCTGTCGAGTGTTTTACATAATTCTCTGAGTACAGCAGCAATTAGCTTAATTCCTCTTGGGGAAGTCTAGGTAACTTAAAGAGCTAACTTTCAAGAGTAATCTCATCAAACATAATGAACCACACACTGAGAATGAGTTTTAACAACTGATGACATCATCCCAATTTTCACGGGCTGCTATAGTTTGAGACCAGTGAGCAGAAAAATCAACATAACTCAAAATGAAGGAATCCAATGATTATGAAAATTTTCATGGTTATACTAGACAGTAAGCTGAATCCAACAAGCTTTAAATCACTGAATTTGAATAAGTAACAACTGAGAAACACGTCTGGCAAGATGAGTGCAAAAGTCGGGTACCTCACAGAGAAGTGAAAATGCATAGACACTGTTGACTTCAACTGAACATAATTGAAGATTGCAACATCCAAATGACATGAAAATTTGTGAGCATATAGTAGACTTGTATAGCTAACTTTACCAAGTTAAATCACTAAAAATGATGCACCAAGCTCAAAGAACACATCTCTGCAAGCTGACTGAGAAAAACTGAGAGTAATGGCAGTGAGTAGTACACTTCACAAGAACATGGAAAGATGAACTCAAATAATCATGAAAATGAAAGTATATTGCTTGTACAATACAATAACTTACTGATACATGTGTGTGCCTTGTAATCACACCTTGATATGGCATAAACCTCAGCTCTTGGAGGTCTTCACATAGGTCTCTCTAACCACGACTAAAACTGCCATCTATTTATAGTTGAGTTTGGGAGGCTAACTTCCCTCAATCACTCTCCAATCAATAAATGATTGATTTGATTCTCTACCTACCACAAATTACAAATTCATGGATCCTCTTTCCATGCTTGATCAAGTGGACTCAACCACTTAAGATTCTTTCACTTTTACATTAAGTAAACTCTTCAAAAGTTACAAGAGGTAGTTCACAAGTGAACTTTACATAGTCTTCATTTTAAGGCTTTTTCTATGACTTTGTGGGACTCAAGCCAATACTTAGGCTTGTCATAGACTTGCTCCAACACTCCTATCTTGTCCAAAGGTATTTCTGGTACTGTTCTGTAGGATCCTACCTGGGAACAAGATTTTGTTACATCTAGCACTTCTTTGGCTACATGTTTCCATAATTCAGGCTTAACCTTGAGTAGCTCTTCTAAAGTGAGGTTGCACTGCACTTTAGTGTTCTTTACTACCTCCGTATTCCTAGGTATGATCGAATCTTCATTTCTTATCATGACCGTGGGTGCTCTCATGCAAGTAGACTTATTTTCCCAGGGCCTGGTTGTTGGAACTCAAGGTCAAGCACAAGCATGGAAGCACATCAGAAAGGTGGACACACACAAGAAGAAGGAGCAAATAGGGAGCTCCATGAAGTACATGTCAACTTTTCAGAAGAATCCCCTACAAAAATAGTGATTTCCATCACTAAAACCTTTGTAAATACCATTTTCTATTTTTGTAGCTCCATTTTGTGCAAGCCGAGGAGTCCTCGAGCTTGAGGAGCATTAGAAGTGTCATCCTACCAATTTTCATAATTTTTAGACTCTGTTTGAGCCTTCAAATAAGCCCTAGAACCTAATTTTTAACTAGCCTGGACACTAGGTCTGGACAGGGCCAAAACTAGTCCAAAAACTATAAAAAGAGCTAGAGAGCTCATTTTTGGGGTTAGCTTCTTGTAGATTTCAGTTTTGTAATAGATTTCTCTAGTAATAGAAAATTCTTCCATTGTTCCTCTTTTTTATCTTACCTTGTGTGCGTGTGTGTGTATGTGTGTGCATGTTTGTGTGCTTTCACTCACGCACTTGTGCCTTCACTTGCTCGTGGTCTTCATACCGGTCCTCACGTCTCCGCGGATTGACAAGTAAAGGAGGTGGTGCTTATGCTTGAGCTACACAAAATTTTGGCGCCGTTGCCGGGGAGAGAGCTTCGAGGACGAGTGTTGTGATGGTAAGATCGTAGATTTGCGACGTTCGAAGGTAAAAAAAACTGTCATTTCAGTTCATTTTCTGTTTTTTCCTCTTCATCTTCATCATCATCATCATCTCCACCTTCTTCCATCTTCTTCTTCATAGAAATTTCTTGTTTTTTAGTGCATTTTCACCATTTCCATACCATTTTTCATGCATTATTGTGTGAGAAGGAGTTAAGAGGTGCAAGGGAGAGCAAGCGCTGTGTTTTTTCATGATTTTCTGCACATACGGAGCTCGCCATTGCTCGATGCTCAAAAATTCAAAGTTCCCGCCAAAAAACGTCATTCTATGATGAAAATCGCGATTCTGTGAAAATTCAAAATTTTTTGAAAAATCACGATTCTCTGTTTCCCGCCTAAAAGCTTGTGGAAAGGAACACGATTCTGTGGTCATTCTCAGAATCGCGATTCTGTGGTTGTGCTCAAAATCGCGATTCTCACAAATCACGATTTTCAGCCAAAAACACGATTCTGTGAAAACACGACTTTGTGAAAACATGATTCTGAGAAGACAATCACGATTCTGAAAAACACGATTCTTAAAAGACAATCGTGATTCTCTAAAAACACGATTCTCTAAAACACGATTCTCTAAAACACGATTTACTGAAAACACGATTCTCTGAGACAAAATCACGATTTTCATGTAAAAAAAAACACGATTATGAGAACCACGATTTTGTGAAAAACACGATTTTGTGAATCACGATTCTCTGAGACAAAATCGCGATTCTCTAAAACACGATTCTGTGCTCAAAATCGCGATTTTCAAAAAAACACGATTCTATGCTTGTACTCAAAATCGCGATTCTCTAAATTTTGAAAACCACGATTCTCTAAGACAAAATCACGATTCTCTAGAACACGATTCTCTAAAACACGATTCTGTGAAGACACGATTTTGTGAATCATGATCCTGTGAACCACGATTTTGTGAACCACGATTCTCTGAAACACGATTCTGTGCTCAAAATCGCGATTTTCAAAAAAACATGATTCTGTGCTTGTACTCAAAATTGCGATTCTCTAAATTTTGAAAACCACGATTCTCTAAGACAAAATCACGAATCTCTAGAACACGATTCTCTAAAACACGATTCTGTGAACACACGATTTTGTGAATCACGATCCTGTGAACCACGATTTTGTGAACCACGATTCTCTGAAACACGATTCTGTGCTCAAAATCGCGATTTTCAAAAACACGATTTTGTGCTCAAAATCGCGATTCTTTGACTTCATAGCATCGCGATTCTCTGATTTCACACAATCGCGATTCTCTTGAGATTTAGAAAATCGCGACTCTCTGGAGATTTACAACATCGCCATTCTCTTGAAGTTCACAAAATCGCGATTCTCTTGATTTCACAAAATCGCGATTTTTTCCAAAAGGTCCTGTTTGCCTGTTTTGACCCCCAGGAGCCTGATTTGACATAACTTTTTCATCCAAAGTCCATTTTTTGAGCTCTATAGCTCCTTGGAAAGCTCGTTTTTAGATAGGATAATTTGAAGTTGGGCCTCATGTGGAACTAGGAAACCAAGGGGGCTCCAAAGGATTTTTGAGCAATACCAAGGGGGAGAAAAGTTGTATCATGGGAAAGAAAAAAGCAAAAGAGAGAAGAAAGGGGGCTAAGATGGGAAAAAAGACATGAGGATGGTATGAAGACCTCGAGCAAGTGAAGGCACAAGTGTGAGAGTGAGAAGCACACAAACATGCACACACATACACACACACACACGCACACACGACAAGAAAAAGAGAGAGAAGCAATGGAGTTCTTTAGATTACTTCAAAAGTGCTCATACAAGTTCAAATCTATTACAAGCTAGCCTCAAAAATGAGCTCTCTAACTCTATTTATAGTTTTTGACTAGTTTTTGGCCCTGTCCAGACCTAGTGTCTGGCCTAGTTAAAAATTAGGTTCTAGGGCCTATTTGAGGGCTCAAACAAAGTCTAAAAATTATGAAAATTGGTACGATGATACTTCCAATACTCCTCAAGCTCAAGGACTCCTTGGCTTGCACAAAATGGAGTTACAAAAAGGTGAAATGGTATTTAGAATGATTTTTAGTGATAAGAATCACTGTTATGAGGGTGTTGCTTTGGAAAAATTTGAATGGCCTACTTGCCAGATCTTCGTTGACCACCTTGTCTGCTTGTGCCTTCTCTCCGCTTTGGCTCCCTTCTTTGACTTCCTTGTCTTGTGAGTCCTTGGGTGCCTTGACTACTGCCAACACCCCCCCCTCTCTCGCGTCTGTCGTCTCTGACAGACCCTTGTCTAGCTGAGCGTTGGACATAATATTGAACCACATCGGAAGCAAGGTGGTGTTCTTCTAATCGCAGCCCCTGTGCTAGGTCTGTTCACAATGCATCCCAATCCACTGGATCTGGGACGTCTGGATGGGGCACCCGCAATTGATCTGAGTGGATGGTCCTCTCCACAGTGAATAGTTGGAGGAGATGTGAGGGCTTGGGTACAAATATTTCTGAGTGATATTCCCAGAACCCTGTGACGAACATCTCCTCAAAAGTCTGCTTGAAGCATGCTGGGAGGTATTTTATTCTTGTGTGCCAGGATATACTACCTTTATTGAGGGGGTAGTGCTCATGTCATATACCAGGTCTTGGTTGCCTGCAGTGAAGCCAACTCCTGAGAAATGGGGGTCCTTGATGTTCTTGAATGTCCTGAATGTGATCAGCATTAATTCAAAAATTTTCATGCTCATTTGTGCCATCACATCAGGTGTGTTCCGTAGTCGAAGGCTCCAATGACGGATTGTAGAAATCATATAAGCAACCATGGGAGGTCCTTGTGGAGGTGATAGATAGACATAATTTAACCACTTTGCACAGCCTTTGACATTCTTGACAGCGATGGTAAACTCGGGCCAGGTGCATCTTCGGAAGATTGGAACATAACAAGGGTTGTATTTGATAAATAGAGGCATGTTATTCCAGGTACGAACCATTTCAGGGTAAGTTTCTAAGAGTCATATCCACCAGGTAGGTTGATGAATGGATCCTTTTTTAGCACTCTTCGGGATATCATCATGGCCGAATTGTGTGGCAAATGTTGGAGCCTTGCCACATCGTTGTCGAATCTCTGTGTTGTAATTTGCCAAGAGTACACAATATGGCACATACTGATCATCGTTGGTGCCTATCCATCTATGATGAGACATACTTTGGAAATATTTTGACTTTATGATAGTGTCTTCTAATTTGGCCATTAATTGGATTTGGACTGCCACTCGATCTTCACGGGTTTAAGCTATCTTTTTGAGTGTCTGAAGCCATTCAGGTGCTTCAACTTCCAGGGTGTCCATTCCTTCCAAGGTTTGTTGACCTCCTGGCATCGGCATAGGAACAAATGGTTCCTCATACGACTCATCCACCTCAATGGGTACCAATTCATCTGGCTCTGGTTCTACAACTGGAGAGGGTTGTCTTTCATATTCCAGTAACTTCCTTGCAATTCTGCCACCTGCTCCGTTAATGCCTTTACCTCCTCTGAAGTCGAGGTTGATTGTATGACCTTCGGTTGTTCCTCTTGTTCCTTTATCTGGCGGCGCAGTGCGTCTCGTTCCTTTTCTAGATCATCATGTGCTTCTAATAGATCGGCATAGCTTTCCAAGATTGTCTTCATTGTATCTGAGGGGACTGCTTTAAATTGCTCTGGGTCGATCTCGTGCAGGGAGCCTTCCATTGCAGCTTCTAGGTTTTCTTCGTTTTGCTTCTGCAGGTGCTTGTTCTCTTCAAGGGCGGTAGCCATATGTTTTCTGAGTAGGGTCAAATTACGTCGGACTCTTAGATTATCTGTTTGGTAGACTTCAAGTAAAGCTTCAAGTTGTTTGATGCCTGGCAAGTGTGATGGTTGGGGTGTCTCCAAGAGAGTTTGATGGGCCTGCTCGAGTGTGGTGTAGCATTGATTGAGGTCAGCGTTTTCCTCTTCTATAGTTGTGAGCCGCCTCTACAGTTGTTGGTGATTCGTAGTTAGTTGACGATGACGGTCTTCGAGAGCCTGATACTCACTTTGTAGTTGATACACACATTGATGTAACATCGAAAACACATTATTTACATTAAAGAATGCAGGGAAAGGAGAGGATGCAGGGGGAATGGGAAAGGGAAAGGGAGTCGTGAATGAGGTGGAGTCCAGTGGTGATGTGGGTGGAGGGGGTATGGGAGATTGAGGTTGCGTGGGGGGAGGGAGTGGTGTGGTGGCTGGTGATGTTTCCATGGTATCAAAGGTGTGTGTGACCGTGTAGATGGGCACAGTGGGTGGGGTGGATGTGATGTTTGTGAATAGTGTTGTGAAAGTGGGCATGCTAACTCCTCCGAATTGGATGCCGAGAGAGAGAGGAATTCCCATGACACATGTTGTAATGGTGGAAGTGGTGTGGGTAGTGTCATGTGGTGAAGTGAATTGTGTAGTGAGAGGTGGTGAGGGTGGTGATATTGGGGCTTCGTGATGTTCATGTGTCTGTGTAGTGTCTCCTGGTGCCGATACATTCATGTGAAGTTGCTTGCCGGAGCGCATAGGATGGGTAGGTACTCGTTTTTCAAATCGGTGAATATAAGCCATAGCTGCATGAATGGCTTCATCTAAGCCCACTGCGTCCGCATGCAAGTTCATGGATTCAATAAACATTTCATCTACGCCTTCTTCTCCTAACATTTTGCTCATTAGTACCTTTCTTGTTTCGAGCGACAGTTTGTGTTCTTGCTCGACTAGCTTCATGGTTTCATACAACCTTTTTATTTGTGCCGAATAGGCTGGGGCACTTGCAAGTTCTGATAGTTTGTCATATTCTAGATCATGTTCCTCATTTGCTTCTTCCTCTTCCGTCTCTTCTTCATCCTCTTCTACTTCTACTACTTCCGATTGGGTCGGGGCTGAAGTTTTCGTAGTGGGTTGTGGTCCCTGGGTCTGCTCTACTTCCGTCTCGAGGTTAGATTCATTGATCAACCTAGCAATTTCTTCATCAATGAGATCATTCAGGGTATAGCCCTATGGAAATTCCAAGTCTGATGGAATCGGGGGGAACACCAGATTGGGTCCTTCTACACTTGGTATGGGTAGGCGAATAGTAAAGGGTCGGACACATCGCATTTGGGGAGGGGTAACTTCTGTGGTGGTGGCTCCCCTTGCTTGGGCACATGGTAATTGGACTGTCCCTCTCATTTTCTTCAATGGAGGACTTGCTATTGATAGCCGTCTCTGGAATTTCTGGGCCCTGGACCATACCAGTGCTCTTTGAATAGGTACATCATAAGCTAAGCACCTGTAAATTATTCTTGTCAGGGCACAAAACCCATGAAGCACGTTCTTCTGTTTCTTATTCCACTGTTGATGGGCTAGGTGGATTTGATCTTTGATCCAATGTGGTATATTGATGGTGAGATCCTCTGTCTCCCCCAAGTACAAGCTGAACCATATCTTTTCTGGTGGCATAGTGAAGCGTTCTTGGGCGGGAAAAGCAAAGTGTTGCATGATCGTTCGTAGGTGGAGAGCGATGGCAGGTGTCATTGCTACCATGTCCTTCAATTTATTGAGATCCTTGTGCTTCATACTGCCTGGAACCATTGTTTCTTTCTCAGTGGGAATATGCATACCTTGCATGTTCAATGCTTCCCGTACCAGGTTGAGGGTCAGTTTGAATCTTTTGAGTTCGTGGCCTGGCATCAATGAGGGTAGCACAAAAGTACTATCGCCTGCCTTGGCCCTGCTAGGGGTGATGGTACTGATAAAATAGGAGCAGCGTAGGAAATCTGGCTTAGGTAAATGTGCCCTAAAATAGCTATCCAAGCCCGCTTTGGTCCATACGGATCGCATTACTTCTGCATTCTGATACTGCTCAAATTCACGGGTGAAGAAATGGTAGCGTCCCCATTTTCCATTAAACTCAATTTTTGCCTCCCAAAAGTAGGTGTCGTCTCCCAATGGCCCTGCAACATCACTGAACCAATGTGCGTGTTTCCCCACTTGAGAAGTGTGTCCTGAGGAGGGTCTTGAATAGGAATCACATGCACTGCTCTAAGTTCTTGAGGCCTCTCGGTGAGTTGTGGTTCGAGGAGGAGGGTTTCAATGTCCACTATCTAGGTGTTGGACCTACCTGGGAACTGGTGCCTCCTGCTTCTGCCATGTTACTGCTGGTTCTGTGAGAATATAGAATCATGCGTTAACATTGTAATGGACAATATAGAACAATTTTTATCCCCGTTACAACATTAACATGAGGTGAGTAATGGGTTAGTGGGTTAGTGAGTGCTCGATGATTGTGTGTGTAGTTAATGAACAAATAGTCCTATGAGCTAAGTGAAATGGTGCCGTGTGAGAATGATGCAATTAGGAAGTGGAGATGAATTCACAAAAGGGGTCGCAGGGTTTATTACAAGCTTTGGGCTGCCAAATATAGTGGATGGCTTTTGGTTTTGGTTTGTGGAGACTCTAGAGGGCTTTATGAGTATGTCTGCTTGGAAATGAGGCTTTTTAGGGACCCATTTACAAGTGAGTATGTTCGTGCTCATGGGCGAATATGTGTTCATGCGTGTTAATAAGAGTGGGTATCCGATGTTTGTATGGGTGAACCATGTTGTACATGGTGTGATCTCTGTGTAGCTATTTGCGCCCGTAAGCAAGCCTTAGGCACCCAAATTTGTCTTGATTGTGGGCCCGCCTTCATCGACTTCTTGGGTACCCAAATAGACTTCACTTTTGCAGAAGAATTTTTGAAAGACTTCTTATTAGGGTCGTGTTGTTGATTACTAATAAGAAGTTTAGCCCGTGTTGTTGGATTGATCGCAATAGGATGCTCGCCTTTCCGCACCCACACTTGTTTCACTGGCTGAGACATCTTGCTTCATATTTTCTTTTGGTTTTGAGCATACATCGTCTGCTTCTTCTGCGTTTGATTCGCCTTTGGTTGCTGCATCCCCATGGCTTTTGGAAAAGAAGGGAGTTCCGTGGTATCCTCGACTTCTTTATTGAGACAATCCTTCCTCTGCATCACATAGTTTTGGACAAGAATAGCATGATCATCTTCATGTGTACTCCTGGAAGGACCAAGAGTGTGTGCCTTTCCTAGTTCCTTGAGTGCTTCATTTTCTAACTCAATTGTAATACGATTCTGATTCACCCAAACCTGAAGAAGTCCACTTCTTAGATTTAGGTTGACTACGTGATCATAGATCCAGTCTTGACCCAAGACAAGAGGCTCAGTGAGGTCCTCATCTTGACACACTAGTACTTTAACTGTCATAAGAGCCTCTTGAATGTAGAGGGGGAGTTCCACGTCGCCCATGCAAGGGGTTTCCACACCTCCCAAGCCGATGATATATGCTTCCACACGATTGACATTTAAGTTCAATTCTCGACAGTAAAAAAGTTTAACAACACTAGTGGCTACGCCTGAGTCAATCAAGGCCTTTACAGTCCTTGCACTCTTCCCTTGTCCTATCTCTAAGGTTACAAAAGGACGTCTATCAATTATTCTATGGGAACTTACTCCTAAGACTTCGCACATAGCCATATGATAGCCTAGATCCTCATAGGCACCTGTCCTAGGTTGGTCTCTACCCTGCCTCCTCAATTCCATTCTTCGGATGCGTTCCAATGCTTCTGCGTGTGCCTGTTCTCGAATTCGTTTTTCTTCTTCCTTGTGTTTCTTGGCAGTGTTGAGTCGATTTAGCATCTCCTCAGTCAGGGGTTCTTGATATAACTTGACTATGCATCCGTTTATGTAGCTAGGGAGAATATCTCCTTCTAAAGTGGCTAATTGTACTGCTCCACTAATTGAAATCCTATTTATGATCATAGGTTCATAACCATGCTTTTCTAATTTTCTTGCATGTTGCTTCAATGTGTAGACTAAAACTAGGTCTCCTGCTTTCAGACCCTTATCCTTCACATGGGCATCAAAGTACGCCTTCTGTCTTTTCTTAGCTTCATATATTCCAGCTGCAGCTCTTAGTCTTGTTTCACCTAGTTGTTCTAGATCAAAAATCCTCGAAGAGAGTTCATGACCCGTCCACTCATGCTCTTGTGCTACCTTCAATGTAGGTATCAAGAAGTCCAATGGTAGTACTGCATTTTGACCGAATACCATCTGAAAGGGTGTGGCTTGGAGTACGGTTTTATAGGCAACTCGGTATGCCCAAACAGCATGGTGTAGTTGTTTGTCCCAATCAGAGCGTTTATTATTCATTAATTTGGTGAGCACATTGCATAGAATCTTGTTTGTGCTTTCGTCTTTCCCGTTAGCTTGTGGATGATAGGGGGCAGACTTCTTGTGTATAACCAAGAATTCTTGGAGAAGGTTTTCAATAACTTCATTCAAGAAGTGAGTGCGTCTATCACTAACTAGCTCTATAGGTAGCCCGTATCTAGTGAACACATTCTCAAATAAGAACTTAGCAGTTGTGTGAGCATTGTTCTTTGTCGTAGCTTTTACCTCTACCCACTTGGTTAGATAGTCTGTGGCCACAATGATGTATCCAGCGTGGGAACCCTTAGCTGGGGGATTAATAGGACCTACAAATTCTTTTCCCCACTTAGAGAATGCACATCCACCCATCATAGGTTTCAGTGGCATCTCATCCTTGCGTATAGGATATTGAGTTCTCTGACAAACATCACACCGTTTCACATAGGTATGTGCATCCATGTGAAGGGTTGGCCACCATAATCCTGCAAACAGGATTGCCTTGATCACCCGATCCGGTCCAAAGTGTCCCCCTGCTACACCTTGGTGAGCAGCTTCCAGGATCTTAAGGTATTCACTCTCATGGACACATAGTCGTAGATATCCATCCTTTCCTCGCTTGTACAGAGTATCACCAATAAGTGAGTAGTCTAGGGCTTCTTGTTCTAAACTTCTTTGCCTAGCCAGAGTCATGTCTTGAGGGAATGTTTTTGTCTTTAAGAAGGCTACTAGTGGTTCACTCCAGTCTGGCACTATGGACACTCGATAAAGGGTGGCATGTTCCACAGGTGGTTTAGTGCAGTAGATCGGGCATTCCATGCACAACTTATGGACATCAGCTTCCATAGTTGGCCAATGCACTCCAAGTCTCCTTAATGTCTGTAAGGTTTGTTGCCGTGAGTAATGTTGCTCTAATGCACCTAAATGTGCCAATTGCAACCATTTCACGCACTCATCCTCTTCCACACAACAAGCTAATATACCTTGATCGGTATGCTTGTACATACTCCCTACCATGATGTGGTACTTTTGGGCTTTTACTACCTCTCTATCTTGAGTGTTTATAACTGGGTGGTTAGGCCCGTATATCAATACTGGCACCAATGGCTTAGCCCAACTAGGCACCACTTCCAAATTAAACAAGTAAGCATCAGGAAGGTCATCTGATACTCCTTGTGGGGCCTCTCCTGATGTGAGCCTAGAGAGATGGTATGCTCTCAAGTGAATCTTGCCTTTCCTCACCACAACCTCAAAGTCATATTCCATTAGCAAGAGGAACCATCTTACTAATCTGTCAGTATTGCAAGGTTTGTTTACCAAGTACAACAATGCCTGATGATCAGTAAAAAATTTAAACTTATTTGCAAGAAAATAGTGTCTAAACTTCTTAACCGCATATACCATGCCTAAGCCTTCTCTCTCAGTAGTGGTATAATTCCATTCAGGAGCATTTAGTTGTCTACTAGCATAGGCAATGGGAAGATCCATATTACCTTCACCAGTAGGTTGTGCTAACACACACCCAATAGCATAATTAGATGCATCTACGTGAACATGAAAGGGCTTATTCCAATCTGGTGTGGTCAAGATTGGTGCTGAACACAATCTTCTTTTGAGTTCGTTGAAAGAGTTTTCACATTCATCGGTCCACTCAAAGTTAGTCAAAAGTCCATACAAAGGCTTTGCAATGATGGCATACATGTGTATGAAACGTCGGTAATAACCGCAATGCCCATGAAAGCTTGTACTTCCTTGACATTCTTTGGCCTAGGTAGCTCCGCTATAGCTTTCACTTTCTCCTCGTCCGTAGATATGCCATTCTTTGACACTATGTGCCCTATAATCTTGCCTTGCCTAACCATGAAAACACACTTTTCTAGGTTCAAGCAGACTTGATATTCTCTACATTTGTCAAAGATTTGCCTGAGCTCAGGTATATGTGTTTGTCTACTTTTGGAATGAGCACAAAGATCGTCAACATAGACCTCTAAATTCTTCCTCAGGAACTCTTTAAATACATGACACATCAGCCTCTGGAAGGTAGTGGGTGCATTGGTAAGGCCAAATGGCATTACTCTAAAGGCAAATATGCCCCACTCTGTGGCAAAAGCCGTCTTATGCTGATCTTCTGGTGCAATGGCTACTTGATTGTAGCCCGAAAATCCATCAAGGAAGCTATACACTTCCTTGCCTGCTACTCTTTCTAGTAGATGCTAAGTGATAGGAAGTGGATAGTTATCTCGGATAGTGGCTGCATTAACCTTCTTCAAGTTAATGCACACACGTAGCTTTCCATTCTTCTTGGGCACTACTACAATGGGGGATACCCACTCGGTGTGCTCAATTTCATAGATAAATCTAGCTTTCACCAGACGATCTATCTCTTCTTTGATCTTGGCAGCATAATTATCATTGTATGTGTATGGCTCTTGCTTAGAAGGTTTGGCATCTGAGGTCATGGGGATAGTGTGTGAGCATATGTCATGGTCCACACCTTTCAAATCCTTGTAACTCCAAGCGAATACATCTCTGTATTCTCTTAGCAAGGCTATCAATTCGTGCTCTTCTTCTTCCGTCAGGTCATGTCCTATGTAAGTGCATCTCTCCTCTCCTTCTTCTACGGCTACCACTATTTTCTTGGTGGTTTCTTTGTTATCATAGGCCTCTCTTGATTGTGCTTCACGCTTAGGAATTCTTATCATGACTCTCCTGTCATCTCTCTCATACTTCTTGAAATTGTCAGGAACCTCAAACAAAGATTCTTCTTCTCTTGGTGCGACTTCTCTTTTCTTCCTTTTCTTACCTTCACTCTTGGTAGTCACTTGGGTGGTTAACCTCACATCATTTGTAAGTTCTCCATGTCTCTGAGGGTAAGCTTCCACTTCGTAGAAGTATTCTTCATCTGATGCAAAGGGTGGATCCATAATGATTGACTCTAGATCGGAGTCACTCGCATCCTCAAATGCATCAAGGCTAGGTTTGCATTCTTCTAAAACCGAATCTCCCATGATTGGCTCTATTGAGAAGACTGAAATGTCATAGCCATCCTCGTCATAATGGGGTGTCCATTGTTCTTCATTAATGGCTACATCCATTGTTGCTAAAATTTTTGCCCAACCGTGAGGTTCAAATTCTTCATCAGGGAATACTACAGGTGCATAGGCTGGGTCTTGAATTGATCTATGTGTCTCCTTCGCACCTACCTCTCTGGCTTTTTCTCTCTTCTCCTCTTCTACTGCCACTTTGCACATCCATAAGTGGGTGTCTTCATGCATCCATGAGGATCTTGATCTTATGGAATGCACCGATTCTGCATCATCTTTTGCTCTATGGATGGGATTCCATTGGATAGGAGGGACATCTCTATGAGAGTAATCTTTGAGATTCACTTTGGTCGTAACACCTAAGTGTTGCAAATACAAGGAATTGGTGCCCCAATCCTGTACCACTTGCAACTGCCACATAAATAGTCTCCCTAAAGTCATCTCATAAGCCTGGTTCTTGCTAAAGTCACAGATAGCAAATGTGTGCTCAAACTCTACACCACAAGTAGTGAGAATTATTCCTTCTAACAACCCTAAGGGTCTCTCTATGTCACCATCAGCCATTTGCAACTTCATTCTCATTGGCCTGAGTGCTGGCTTGCCCCGACGCTTCCATAGGGAAGTGGTAGCAATTGCAACTCCTGCACCTGAGTCTAGAATTGCCTTGGTCGTGTATCCTTGATGCGTAATGGGAAGATAAGTGTTTCCCTCTTCACCTTCACTCATATCTCCTATCTTGTCTAGAGGTATCTCTAGCACAGTTCTATGAGATCCCACCTGGGAACAAGGTTTAGCTACTTCTGGCACTTGTTTGGCTACATGTTTCCATAGTTATGGCCTAACCTTGAGTAGTTCTTCTAAAGTGAGATTGCACTGCACTTTAGTCTTCTTTACTACCTCCGTATTCCTAGGTATGACTGAGTCTTGGTTTCATACCATGACCGTGGGTGTTCTCATACAAGTGGACTTAGCTTCCCATGGGCCAGTGAAGTGGGGTAATTCATGTAAAGAATTAGACTCAAAGTCTAATCTCTCTTAAGATTGTGCACTCTCCAACTCTCCATAAATGGAAGGAATGTCTTGTGGGAATTGGTTTTTGCGCATCATCCACAAGTTCAATGGGAGGAGGGACTTCACTTTCTTTCGCCCATTTCTCTTCTTGAATCTCTTGCAAGAATTCGGGTGTGTACCGATTCATAGAAGAAGAGGTGTTTGGTTCAGTGGAATTGGGCACACAAGCTTCCTAGGCAGGAAGGCTGAGCCTTTCACTTGGCTTGTCCTTATTTTGAGAGGCGGGTTCCTTTTCTGATTGTGCAATTAGCCTCTCCAATCTTTCTAGCAGTCCATCAAAGTAGCAGAACTAGAGATGTTAAAGAGGCGACTGGCTTCAAACATGGTTTGGGCCAATTCCACCATCTTAGCACAAAGCTTGGTTCCTTCTATCTCTAGGTCAGCTCTAGGGTAGCATTTGTCATGATCTGTCACATTTGGCCCTTGTTGGATTCTGGCCTGATATGCCTTGAGCATCATGTCTATGTCTTCAGGAGTGGGGTCAGCTAGAACTGATCCTACTCTAGGGGGTGGTGGAATGGTATGAGGTGGGTTGAATGATGGTGGATTAGATGGTGATAGGGATGAAGGTGGTGGTGGTATATGAGAGTTTGTTTGAGAGGTGAGCTCAACAATTTTGGCTTTTGTTTCTCTTATGCTTTCTTCTAATTCGCTCATTTTTTTAGCCCATTGTCTTTTCATTCTCTCTCGGCTATCTTTCCATGCTCTCGTCCGTTTCTTGGCTATGCTCTCTGTTTCACTAACCTCGGCGCTCTTTTCTTGGCCTAACCTTTGGTTCTGCTGCAGTGCTTGAGCTCTAGTGACCACTTGCACTGGTGCAGTGGAAGTCACACTTCCTGTAGGGTCTACTACTAACCCAGTAACATTAATACGAGTGATTTTTGGCATATTATTGGGATTCTTTGGGCAATCTCGTAAGAGATGCTCCTTTCCGCAATCTTGACAAAAGCCTTGGATTGTTATTGAGTGGTTTTGTGTAGGTGTAGGCATGGGGCAATCACGAATGAGGTGATCTCCTTGACATCTATAGCAAGGTCCTCTAGGGAATGGGGGTCTTACTTGCCTGGGTTGAGGTCTAGGGTTGGGATTAGTGTACATGATATTTGAATACTCTGGATCCCAACTTGGTTCACTCGGTTCTTCACTATAGTAGGATTCACCATGTTCAAGAGACTGCATATAGTAAGCCTGGGGGCTATCAATGTGAGTAGAATCAAAGCTATGGTCATTGGGGTCACTTTGTGAGAGCAATGGTGTTACTGGCACTATGGCTCTATTCAGGTTCTCTTCTGCAGCTGCATACTTTACTGGGATCACATTGGCTGGAGCAGGAGGTTGTTGTGCTAGCACTGGCTGAGGTCTCTGTTGGGTCTGATATTGTGGTGGGTAGGTTTGTTGAGGCCTAGCATACTGTTGTGGTGGATATTGGTTCTGATATCTTCCCTGTGGTGAATAGGGCTGGGGGTAGGTTTGCCTAACCGCTTGCTTATTGTATGGGCAGTCTTGGGCTGTGTGATTTGTGTATCTTCATTCAATGGTGCAGTACTAGCTACTAGGATTTACTTGGGGTTGGGCCATAATGGGACAAACATTCCCCATATGGTCTCCACCACAAGTATAGCATCTCTGAACTGGGGAAAATCTTGGGATTTTTTTGCTAGAGACACCTAGTTTTTGGGCTACTTTTTCTGCAAGTTCCTCAATAGATGTAGACTACATGGAAGATAGGCTAGTAGAACTATCGGAATCTTTGTAGATTTTCGAAAGTTCTAATTCTTCTCCTAGGTTGTCTTCTATGTCAATGCACATGCGTACACACTCTTCGATGGTCCTAGGGTCTTTCAAGTACACATATGACCTCAACTTTGTACTCAGCAACCCATCCAGGAATAGATCCACTTGTTTGGCTGGTGTGGGTAACTCAGAAACAGGACATCACTCTAGATATTGCCTAAACCTTCTTCCTGCAAGTCTAACTGTCTCTTGAGGGGTTTGCTTGAAGCTATGAATCAGTGAGGAAGTGTTATGCCTTATGCCACTCTTAGAGAATTCAATAATGAAAGCCTCTAGAAGTTGGTCTATGTTCCTGAAGTGTCTCTCATTTAGTGGTTGAAACCATGTGAGAGTAGTATTCCTAAGGGTTAGACCAAAGGCATTGTACTGCGTGAATAGGTCCTCCACTTGTTCTGCTCTCAAGACTTGTCTAAATTCAGCCACATGATCATATGGGTCTCCAGTGCCATCGAAGTAATTCTTCATGGATTTAACTAGTTGTGTAGGTCTCAACGTTCTCGTATGCTCTCTAGGTCTTGGTAGAGGGAATTCATCAGCATTTTTTAGGCTTCTTGGGACTCTAGTTCTCTCGAGTTCCACTCTATCTGTTTCCCTTCTCGTTCTTTCTCTTCCCATTGGGTTGGCGAAGCTTACCTCAGGTCTATCTCTATTCCGGTCTCCTTGAGCTCCATGAGCTTGGGATGTTCCAGCTCCTCGGTGGCCATTAGAGACATTAGATCTTGGTTGGGGAAAAATAAATTCTCCCTTCCAAGTGTAGGCATGCCCACCATGATCTATGACCACAAAGATCCTCTCTGAAGTCTGATCTAAATAGTTCACTTTGCCTAGGCTATCGGGATCTTTGAACTCATAGATTGTAATTGTTCCTATCTCATGCAGCTGATCAGGCTTATACCTCCAAAAGGCTTTGTCAATCTCTCGGTTCAAGAGCAAATCTATACTCTTATTGTCCTGGGGAACCCACTCGGGATTGAGGACTCTCGTTAGAATTGATTTACCTCGAGGGGTCCTAGGATCCCCACCTAAGTTCCCTTGCTCTAGGTCACCTATGTCCGCTTCTGGGATCACATTACCAAATTCATCTGTCCTATCTGGGTGGCTGGTGACTACGTATATGGTTCCCTCTTTATCTAGGTATGCTCCATTTTCAAATTTGACAGCTGGGTGTTCAATTCCAATGGGTTGGTCAGGGTTTTTAATTTGGACCACTGATCTTCCTAGGCCGTCCTCATAGATGCACGCACCTAATCGGTTGGTCCTAAGGTATTCGAGTTGCATCTTGTAAGGGCCTTCTACCCTGTGTAAGTATGGCACACCTAAACTTCCCATGGGTTTCTCCATACCTTGCGACATCTCGGACTCACTAGTTTCAGAGCTAGGGTAGTAGGAATGATGGCTCAACTGTTGGGCCCAAGACCTAGCAGTATGGTTGACAATAGCCTCTGAAGACCTAAGACTCTGCATATCTCTTCCTAGGTGTCGTCCTGATCTAAGGTTCATATGCCCCATTGAATACTCCCAATTTTCCCAAGTACAACCTTGTTGCTGAGTTCTTTTGTATTAATCACTTGTTCTTTTTTAATTTTCTTAGGATGCAACTTCTTGTCCAATCAATCTTCGCCGCCAGGAACACTTAAGTTTGATCGTATTTGAGTTTGGTCGCTTGATTTAAAGTCTTTCCCTTTAGGGTGTTTCACAAATGTAATCTCTTGGTACTTGCACTTGAGTGATTAGAGTTCTTGGACTTGATCGTGCTTAACGTATCCCTAATTGATCACAACCTCTATCCGTACTTAGCCTAAGCTAGGGATTGACAGAGGGTGTTGAGAATTTCCAACCTTGAGTTTCTGTCCTTGTGTTGTTGCCCTGGTGTGCCCAGGAAGCGTGTTCCCAAGCTTGCTCTTACTCTTGCTTCGAGTACCCTTCGATGCTCTCAAAGGACCTGTAAAAGGCCCAAAATTAGCTCAAGAATTGAATTCAATTGACAGACAGATCACTTTCATGCGTGTAATTCACAGACCAAATTGCCTTTTGCCTTTATGGAAAGCAATCCCAAGGGACCCTTAGTTTTCCTACCCCGGGATATGGTATGAGAAAGTTATGCTAGTTCAGGGTTTTGGGGCTAAAATAGGATTTAAAACAGGTTAACAAGAAAACAAGAATTCTCGGATTACTTGTGTCACGACCTCACAATGCTATGATAAACCCTAGTGTTTTTTCCCAAAATTTGACCCAAAATAAACCATATATTTATGCCCTAAAAAATGTCCGAATTTTCCCGTCAATCGCGATCGAAAGCTCTGTCAATCGCAATCGAAAGCTTTGTCAATCGCGATTGACAGGTCCGTCGTGGCTGTCAGTCGCGATAGATGGGTCAATCGCAATTGATGGGTTAATCGCGATTGACACGTGGCCCAAAAATTCAGTCAGTCATGGTCAAAGGATTGTTGACTCTGTCGATCGCGATTGATTGGTCGATCGCGATTGACAGGTCCGTCATGAGGGTTCTGTCGATCGTGGTCAAACAGTCATTGACTGGGTCGATCACGATTGACAGGTCTGTCGGGGCTATTAGTCGCGATTGATGGCTGTCAATCATGATTGATGGCTCGATCGCGATTGACACATGTCATGCGTAGGTTCTGTCGATCGTGGTCAGTCGGTCGTTGACTCTGTCGGTCGTGATTGACGTGTCGATCGTGATTGACGTGCCAATCACGATTGACAGGTCGGTCGGCAAGTGTCCGTCGTGGTTTGTCGATCGCGATTGATGTGTCGATCGCGATTGACGTGTCGATCGCGATTGACGTGTCGATCGCGATTGACGTGTCGATCGCGATTGACAGAAAACAGAGGAATTTTAACATTTTAAACACATATTTAGGATGCCCTAGGCCTACACATCATGGTTACGCACTTTGTTTTGCAAAAAAGTCAACTTTTCTGTCGGTCGCGATTGATAGAGGTCAACGCCTCGGGAGTTGCACAGTCAAATTTTTTACCTGCTGGAGCTGGTGCAGCTGCTGGGGATGCTGGTTCCTACAGAAAATCTCAAAAAACATAGAAAATCACAAGCACACAAACGCTCTCTCACTCTCTCTCACAAGTGAAATGAGGGGAATGGTATGGGTATGGTGATATGAGCAAGAACTGAAATTTTTCGTGATGATGGAGATGGAGGTGGAAGATGGTGATGATAATGGTGGTGATGAAGATGGTGAAGAAAACAAAAGAAAATAGATAAAAGTGAAGGAAACACCTATAACTCCAACGCCTCAACTCTAGGTCTTACCATCACACGCTCGTCCTCAAAGCTCGTTCCCCGACAACGGCGCCAAAATTTGGTGTAGCTCAATGATGAGTAGCACCTCCTTTAATGTCAATTTGGGAAGACATGAGGATGGTATGAAGACCTCGAGTAAGTGAAGGCACAAGTGTGAGAGTGAGAAGCACACAAACATGCACACACATACACACACACACGCGCAAGCACGGCAAGACAAAGAGAGAGAAGCAATGGATTTCTTTAGATTACTTCAAAAGTGCTCATACAAGTTCAAATCTATTACAAGCTAGCCAAAAAAATGAGCTCTCTAACTCTATTTATAGTTTTTGACTAGTTTTTGGCCCTGTCTAGACCTAGTGTCTGGCCTAGTTAAAAATTAGGTTCTAGGGCCTATTTGAGGGCTCAAACGAAGTCTAAAAATTATGAAAATTGGTACGATGATACTTCCAATACTCCTCAAGCTCAAGGATTCCTTGGCTTGCACAAAATGGAGTTACAAAAAGGTGAAATGGTATTTACAATGATTTTTAGTGATGAGAATCACTGTTATGAGGGTGTTGCTTTGGAAAAATTTGAATGGCCTACTTGCTAGATCTTCGTTGACTACCTTCTCTGCTTGTGCCTTCTCTCCGCTCTGGCTCCCTTCTTTGAATTCCTTGTCTTGTGAGTCCTTGGGTGCCTTGACTACTGCCAACAATAGGTTTGCAAAATTTTGGTCATAAATTCATGAGCATAGATCCAATTTATTTGATTTTGCTTGGTGGTGAAAGATAACTTCCAGGGCTAGATGTGTACCAAAAATCATTATTTTTGAATATATTTAAGTACTTTTAATGGTCTGGTCGTTTTATAGGTACTGCATGTTTTGACATAAGAAGTTTGAGAAAGTTATCAAAGACTTTAAATTGTAATTTCTAGGGAAAATCACTTGAAATTATTTTGTATTAAACTTTTATTTAGTATAGGTTCATCTATAAATCATTTTGTTTGTAAATATATAAATCTTTTATAGCGTATTTGTCACGAGGAAGGAGATAAGGAAGAGAGCTCACACACACACTCTCACTCTCAAGGAGAAGCACACACACAAATTGAGACAGGGAAGAATGATCTTCTTCTTCTTATTCTATTACATAAAAGGAATGTACAACAATGACCTAAAAACAAGAATACAACAAGTGCAATATATAAAGACCAGTACATAAAGAAAAACCTAATGTCCGCGAATGAGTGAGCTAGCAAGAAACAAATGTGCCATCACTCTCGGTAGATAAATCTAATAAAACTCAATGAAGTATCCCTGACATATACCGGCATGACCACTATACATGTCAGAGAAATGAAAAACTGGTACGTGTCATCCTGGATCATCACATGTTGAGCTTGATATCTCAACACTCCCCCTCAAGCTCAACGCCATATCTTGTAATCTAAGCATCTTCCGAAAATTCTTCAACTTCTCAGCTCCAAGTGCTTTGGTGAAAATATCAGCAACTTGCTCATCTGTTCTCACATAAACAAGATCAATATCACCTGCTAATACCTTCTCTCTGATGAAGTGATAATGTACCTCGATATGCTTTGTTCTAGCATGGAAAACAGGGTTCTGTGCTAACTGTATGCTGCTAAGATTATCACGATAGATAGTGATAGGCTTTTGCACTTCCACACCTAAATCTGCAAGTAACATCTCGAGCCATGATGCCTCGCATGCTGCCATTGTAGCACCTCTATACTCAGCCTCTGTACTCGACAAAGCAATAGTGGGTTGCTTCTTACTACTCCATGTAATAGTTGCACCTCCAAGTGAGAAAAGAAAGCCACTAGTAGATCTTCTATTTGGAGTAACACTAGCTCAATCTGCGTCGGTGTATCCATGAATCTACAAATCTACACCAGCTTCATAAAACAATGCATAATCCAAAGTAGCACTCACATAACGTAGAGTGCGCCTCAGAGCATCCAAATGTGGCTTCCTGGGAACCTGCATAAACTAACTTTCAAGTCCAATAGTGTAGCTTAAATCAGGCCTTGTAATTGTAAGATATATAAGACTTCCCACAATTTTCTTGTACATAGTAGCATTTTCCAATGCTTCACCTGATGTAGTATCCAATTTCAAATTCTGATCTAAAGGCATAGAAATTGGCTTACAATCAGCCATACCATACTTTTGCAGCATATTCAAGGCATATTGCCTTTGCGACATCCATATACCTGTTTCTGTATGTATAAACTCAATGCCCAAGAAATAGCGCAACACACCAAGATCTTTCATGTGGAATTCCTGCATAAGAAGTTTCTTTACCTCTTTGATGCTTTCTTCATTATCACCACCTACAATCAGGTCATCAACATAAATAGCCACAATAGTGATGCCATCATCAGCCTTCCTTCCATATAGTGAGTGATCTACATCACACATAGAAAACCCAATGCTGGTTAAGTAATCAGCAATCCTTGCATGCCATGCACGCAGAGCCTACTTCAGCCCATACAAAGCCTTTTGCAACCTGCAAACAAATTCTGGATGCTTTGAATCTTCATATCCTTGTGGCTGGTCCATATATACTTCTTCCTGCTCACCATGTAGGAAAGCATTCTTCACATCCATCTGATGCAAAGTCCATCCTTTTGCTGTAGCTAATGCAACAAGTGTCCTCCAGTAGACATTTTAGCTACAGGGCTGAATGTTTCCTCATAATCAATGCCATATGTCTATGCATATCCTTTAGCTACCAATCGTGCTTTATACCCACTTATGCTACCATCAGCATTATGCTTTACCTTGTAAACCCATTTACAGCCTATGGGTTTCTTTCCTTGCGACAATGGAACCAGCTTCCATGTATCATTTCCATAAAGTGCAGCCATCTCCTCATCCATAGCTTTTTCCCAATCTGCATTACCAATTGCATCTTCAAAACAAGAAGGTTCAGCATCTTGTATTACCTTTGTCATGTAGGCACAATGGCGAGCCATGTAACTATCATATGTCAATTGTTGCACTGAATTACGCATCCTCCCAAATCTTCTTGGTCCTGGGTCACTTCTCCTTGTATCATCTGCATGTGCCCTTCTTACTCTCGGAGTCTTCACAAAGGGCAATCCAAGTTCCTCATCAAGACTCTTTTTTGAACCACTTGAATCTCCATCAACATCTTCAAAACCTGCACATGTTTTATGACCAGCAGAAAGCTTTTCTTAACCTTTCTTGGATGTATTTGATGAATTTTTTGGACTGAAATTCCCACGTAATCTTCCACTCCATGGATTTGAGTTGGAACTATTGCTTGGTGATGCATCTGGTCCACTCAAGACCTGAGATTCTGCACTTGAGTCTTTAGCATTTTCTTTGTCATTTGGTTCAAGACTCAGTCCTTCTTTGGCATCTACATAGAAGCTTGACATTTCATCACATACCACATCTCTGCTCACCTTTACCTGTCATGTGAGTGGGTTATAACATTTATATCCCTTTTGCTCAAGGGAGTATCCAATGAAGACACACTTTTCTGCTTTTGGATCAAGCTTCATCCTCAATTCATCTGGGACATGTACATATGCAATATAGCCAAAAACTTTCAGATGTGATAAGTTTGGCTTTTTACCTGTAAACTTCTCTTCAGGTATAACTTGATGTACAACAACAGTCGAAGTTCTGTTCATGATGTATACAGCAGTATGCACAGCTTCTGCCCAATAACAATGAGGCATATTCTTCTCAGCCATTAAGGCTCTTGCTATTTCTGCAATATGTCTGGTTTTGCATACAGCAACACCATTCTATTGTGGTGTGTACCTGCATGAAAACTGACGCCGAATTCCATGATTTTTTAGAAAACTGTTGAACTCATTAGACATGTATTCACCTCCTCCATCAGATCTTAATGTCTGAATGTACTTCCTTGTCTGCTTTTCCACCATAACTTTAAAATTGTGGAAGTGAGTAAACACCTCGCTCTTCTCTTTCATGAAATATACCCATATTTTGCGTGTATGGTCATCAATGAAAGTAACATAAAACCTACAACCACTCATAGATGTGGTCTTTGCTAGACCCCAAACATCTGTATGTACTACTTCTAGTACATTCTCACTAACATGCTTGTCATGTGGAAATGATGCTCTTGACTGTTTACCAAATTGACATGCTGCACATACCTTTTGCATTTCTGCAACTTTGAAATTTGGTAGTCCATGGACAATCTCCTTTGACTGCATCAGTTTCAGCCTTTGCAAGTTTGCATGTCCAACCCGTTTGTGCCATATCTCTATATCTACAATAACTCCTGCACCTTTTGCAAACATGGCTGCATTCATTTCAGGAATCTTCACATTTAAGGTGAACATCCTACCCACTTTGTTTCCTTTGGCAACCAATCGTCCATCCTTCTTGTACTCTTCTACATATAATCCATCAGCATTGAACGTGACTTGTAATCCCTGGTCAACCATTTGTCTAACAAAAACCAGATTCTTTGATATATTTGGAACATGTAGCACATGAGTGAGATGTTTTACCTTTATGTCCTCCATAGATGATGCTATGTTTCCTGTATGCTCAATAGGATGCGATGTATCATCACCTGTTTCAACATATCCAAGAATTGGCATTTTCTGCAAACTACTAAACCATTCTGCATGACAGGTCATGTGATTTAAAGCACCTGAATCAACATACCAGACATTATCATTCGATTTTGAAACACGACCAGACATCGTATTCATCATGTGATGTTGAACCATAAACAGCTTCTCAGAATCATCTCCACTTGTGGATGCATAGTTGTTTTGCTGCCTTCTGTTATTTTGATTCTTCAACCTGCAATCACATTCAAAGTGTCCAGGTTTACCACAATTCCAGCATCCTTTACTATCATTACCTGAATCATTTCTTTGGAAATTTCTATGACCTCTTTGACTCCCCTTGCCTCGAAATTGTCCTCTTCCTCCTGCATGATTCTGTTGTTGACCTTGGTCTTGGTTATTGTTTCCTCTTCCACTTCCAAAACCTCTACCTCTACCTCTTCCTCTGCCAGAGTAGAATACCTGCTCAGAACTGGGCTTTCCTTGGGAGTTTGAATCCTCACCAAGATTCTTTTCTTCAATAATCAGCATAGATACCAAATCAGCAAAATTCGGAATATTTTCCCTGGTCTGTATAGAAGTTCTAAACTGCTTATATGCAGCTCCTAAACCACGAAGGCACACTTCCACCTTATCATCATCATCTACATTCACGCCAATAAATGCAAGTGACTCACATATGCTTTTGATTTTTAGAGTGTAGTCACTTACCGACATGCTCTTTTTCTCCAATGTATGCAGCTTGTTCTTGAGTTGCAATTTCCATGCCTTTGTATTGGTCTTGTACAAAGTGACCAAACTGTTCCAAGCCTCTTTTGGAGTCTTGGCATCTTGTATGTGTCCAATCATGCTATCCTGTATGCTAACAGATAGCCAATACATTACCTTTCGTGCTCCTTGATTCCATTCCTCATATGCTCTTAAGTGTTTTGTAGTCCGATTCCTCTAGTTTATTAATTGCTTGGAGGATCTTCTGAAGGGTATCCTCCATGCCTCTAACTTTAGCCTTGAGATTTGTAATCTCTGTAGTATAAGGTCACTCAAGCTCCACCTCTTCCATGGGAGTTACAATATCATCAGGATTCATTCTATAAAAAAAACATAGAACAACTAATAAGTCATGTTAATGCAAAATGTAATACCAAACTAATGATATTCCTAATCGATAGGTCACTCATGTAAATGTGAATTACAAGATGTACTCTAAATCCTCTCTTAATCCCATACATTGATCACAAAACAAAATCCAAGTCCTATACAAGTCTACATGATGATAATACAAGCAATGGCAAATTCCTAAAATACATCCGGTGATAAGTGCCATGAATAATGTTGAGATATCAAGCTCAACATGTGATTATCCAGGATGACACGTACCAGTTTTTCTTTTCTCTAACATGTATAATGGTCATGTTGGTATATGTCAGGGATACTTTATTGAGCTTTATTAGATTTATCTACCGAGAGTGATGGCACATTTGTTTCTTGCCAGCTCACACATTCGCGGACATTAGGTTTTTCCTTATGTACTGGTCTTTATATATTGCACTTGTTGTATTCTTGTTTTTAGGTCATTCTTGTACATTCCTTTTATGTAATAGAAGAAGAAGAAGAAGATCATTCTTCCCTCTCTCAATTTGTGTGTGTGCTTCTTCTTGAGACTGAGAGTGCGTGTGTGGGCTCTCTTCCTTATCTCCTTCCTCGTGACATGGTATCAGAGCCAGTGTGGCTATAGAGAGCTCGTGGAGAAGGCGGCGGTGAAGACTATGCGGCAAGGCATGGAGAAAACACGATTTCACAAACGGCCTCCGTTTCCTACGAAAATTGGCATGAAGGTAGAAGACCTCAAAATATTTTCGAGAGTTATCCCTTTAGGGTCACTTGTTTTTGTCAGATCAAAGTTTCGGAGCCATCTCAACCTCCATTTCAAGCCCGCAAGGTGGGGCCTACAGAAAAACCAAGTCAGTTTTAGAAACTGTAACTTGCGTTGTGTTCGACGACACTCATACATTCCAGATCCAGAGTTTCAAGCGATTCGGTGTACTGTTGATACACAAAAACTGTGTTTTTCTAAGATCGAACTGTCACGTCATAGTGGGACAGTGTTCAAGCAGAAGTGCTGCTTGTAGTGTGTTGCGGTGTTGTGAATTGTTGCAGAAATGGCAAACACAGATGGAATGAGTCAGCTTATGAGTGATAAGCTGGACAAGAACAACTTCCATGCTTGGAGATTCAGAATGAAGAATTTCCTGATGGGAAAAGGCTACTAGAAGTACATCGAAGGAGAGAATGAAAATGCTCCGCAGTTACCAGCCACCCATCGACACACCTATGCAGGTGGAAGTTCCATCTGTTGAACCATCTAGTTCACAAATACCATTGGCAGATGTGGGGGCTTCTTTTGGTAGAGATATCAGATGGCAAGTGAAAGATTTAAATCGACCAAAGTACCATGGACAGGTTAGTGCCAGGACAACAGATGGGGTGGAGCAATGGATAAGTAAGTGGGAACAATGTTTTCGGCTTTGTAATATTGAGGATGAAAACACAAAAAATACAGCATGCCACTTATAGTTTGATGGATGTTGCTCATCGATGCTGGAGGAAAATAGAGCAAGATAAGATAGAACCGGCCACTTGGGCAAAATTTAAAGTTATATTTTAGAATAATTGTGTTCCTCTAGATGAGCGTACTAGGGCTCCAGATGCATGGTTTTTCCTACAACAAACACAAATTTCAGTGCAAGAGTATGCACACAAATATAGGGAAATCTTGTTGAAGATTCTAGATCAAGTGCCTGAATTCCTTCAAGTACACAAGTTTGTGCTTGGGCTTAGGGAGACGTTGTGCCCATTGTGTGCAAGGAGCGCTGTCACACCTTAAATGAGGTAGTAAAACTTGCCTTGGTGTTGGAGGATGGGCGACGCTCTCGATTGCAACCTTCTAGACAAAAGAACACTTGGAGAAGATTCAAGAAGCCCATAGCTTCAATTCCAGCATCTAACAGATAGATGAATGTAATTCAAACTTCGAGCCATGGGAAGAGAAAAGTAAGTGCATCCATGCAAGATAGAGCTTTTTAGAGATCCAGTTTGACACAACAACAGAAGAAAAGGCTCGCTGTGAGGGTCTTTGTTATGAATGGGTCGGCATGCTTACAGGATGTGTCCTAAGAAAAAGAAGAAGATATTTGCAGCGATGGTGGTGGAGAGGCAGCAGTCCTCGCCATCCACTCCATCATCTCCTTTGGATTTTGATCTTCTAGCTACAGACACTGAGACGGATCCTCCATCTAAAGATAAACAACCCATCTTAAATATAATAGTCACTAAGAAGATTAAGAATGCTCTAGATGTGGTGTTATCCCCAGTAGCTCAAAAAGGGTATCAGTTTCCAGACATCGAGTTGGTTGTCATGAGCAGGGAAGTTCATGGACATCTTGTTAAAGTTCTATTTGATACAAGATCCACACATAATGTTATTAACTCTTCCTTAATCAAGAAACTAAAGTTGAAGACTACTCCATCTGCATACACCTACAAAGTAGAGTTGGCAGATGGGAAGGGATTTGAGACATGGGATCGACGAGTTGTTGGATTACCAGTCCAGATATAGACTTATAGAGATGAGCTAGATTTTGAGATCACCAAGTTGGCTAGATTTGATCTCGTCCTCGGTAAACAGTGGCATGCAAGTAAGAAGCCAACTATTGATTTTCAGAATCACATATATCAATTCAATCATAATGGTCGCCGCATCATCATCCATGGAGAGCCAGATGTAAAGGTGTATAGACGAGCATCTAGCTGAGCTTCTAGAATGAAAACTGAATTCCAACACTTGTTTCTTTCATAGTTACTTTCAAGTCTTTCGCCTGGCAGAAAAGTGGAGCATAGGATTGAGCTAGTACTAGGAGCTCATCCACCAGCTAGACAGCCGTATCGAATGATTATGCAAGAGGAGGTAGAAGTACATCATACTGTCCAGGAGTATCTTGACAAAGGACTCATCAGATCTAGTTATTCACCTTTTGCAACCCCACTACTTTTGGTTTGCAAAAAGGATGGATCTTTCAGGATGTGTATAGACTTTAGAGCACTAAATAAAGTTACAATAAAACACAGATATCTGATGCCTCGCATTGATGATATTTTGGATGCACTAGGAGGTGCTATTGTATATAGTAAAATAGACTTAAAAGTGGTTATCATCAAATAAGAGTCAAGGACGATGATGTACATAAAACAGCTTTTCGTACTAGATTTGGTCATTATGAGTATCTTGTAATGCCTTTTGGTTTATCTAATGCTCCAACTACTTTTATGATGCTCATGAATGATATTTTTTGTCCTTTTATTGGTCAATTTGTGGTTGATTTTGTAGATGATTTGTTGGTTTATATTAAAAGTTCATGAATGTCATTTGCGTACAGTTTTTCAATGTTGGATGACAACACTTTGTATGTCAACCCAAAGAAGACATAGCTATGTTTATCTAAGGTTGAGTACTTAGGACATATAATTTCTACATATGGAATTAGAATGGATCCACAAAAAGTTTTTGTGATCCTTGATTGGCAAATTCCTTAGAATGAGCACCAGTTACGATCATTTTTAGGATTATTGGGCTTCTATAGGAAATTCATTACCAGCTATTCGCACATAGTTGTGCCATTGACGGATCTATTATAGAATAATCAAAAGTTTATATGAACTAGTGCACAACAGAAAGCTTTTGACACATTGAAACAAGCAGTTTCAAGTGCCCCAATTTTATTGGTGGTAGATCCCCAAAAACCTTTTGAAATAGAAATCGATGCTAGTGGCATCGCAATTGGTGCAGTTTTGATTCAAGATGGTAGACCAGTAGCTTTTGAAAGTAAAAAACTTTCTCCAGCTCAGAGAAATTGGTCTGTCCATGAACAAAAATTATATGCAATAGTTCATGCTTTGAAGATTTGGACACACTATCTATATGGTGCAACTTTTAAAGTATACACAGATCATCACACATTGAAGTATTTCTATTCCTAGCCTGATCTTCGCGGGAGATAGGCTAGAGGGGTTGAATTGATGCAAGAATTTCATACAGAAATTCTTTATTGAAAAGGAAAAATGAATACAGTTGCAAATGCATTATCTCGTATTTTGCATTAGATTAGTTTCACACTTCTTGATAGTGATTTGATCCAGCAAATCAAAGATTCACAGATTGAAGATGATTATTGTCAGTCCATAATCAATAGATTATCACAAAATGATAAAGATCAAGCATTCTCAAAATTTCAAGTGGAGCAAGGTTTGCTCAAAAGAAAGGGAAAGATTTGTGTGCCTAATTCCCAAGAAGGGAAGTTTAGAAAAGAAGTTATTTTCGAGAACCACGATGTACCTTGTGTAGGACATCCTCGTATAGAGAAAACTTTGCAGTTGATAAGACGTACTTTTTGGTCGCCAAAGATGGTGAGAGACATAAACAATTATGTAAGTCAATGTTTTAAATGTCAGGTGAATAAAGCAGAGAGGATTAGTTCTCCAGGTCTACTATAACCATTGGAGATACCACAGTATTGTTGGGATAGTATTTCCATGGACTTTATAATGGGTTTACCTAGGACACCATGACAAAAGAATGCTATTCTTGTAGTGGTTGATCGTTTGAGTAAAATGGCACACTTTATTCCTACAAAGGAATCAATGGAGGCTCCACAAGTCGCAAAACTATTTATTCAGAATATTTTTAGACTACATGGTCTACCAAAATCAATAGTTTTAGATAGGGATCCCAGGTTCACAGGAAATTTTTGGAAACACGTGTTCAATAAGCTTCAAATTCAACTCAAGATGAGTAGTGGAGAGCATCCACAGACAGATGGTCAGACCAAAAGAGTTAATCAGATACTGGAAGATATGCTACAGGCATATGTTTCAAAAAAGAAAACACATTAGGATAGTTTTTGTTGATGTATGAAACACCACAAGAAATGAATTAATGTGACACTAGAACACCTCTATGGTCACCATTAACTCATTGCCACTCCAAACTTTGAGAAATGATAGCCTAAAGTGAGAACTTTGCTTCTACAGAAATTCCTAGTCACCGAAACGACATACCTTTTGTATTTTGCTAATTTCTCTTAGCTCAAGTATTATTTCTCCATGAAACTTTAAACGCTAAAACTAGAAGAGTAGAGCTTTCCAACAAGATATCATATGCATCAAAGGGACCTCTAGAACTCAAGTTATGGCCTTCACAAGATCACCCTGTATGACCTTCCAAAACTAAAAATTTTGCCTGTTTTAGTATTCCTGGGTGTCTAAAAATAAAAATTCGATGCCTAGCATCGAATTTCAGTCAAGGTCGATGCTGGGCTTCGACTTTGAGCTTTTTTAGGCTCTTTTTCTGCACCAAAAATACTCTCTTTTACACACCCATGAAGAAGACCACTTGTATGCTAGAAGTCAATGCCGGGCATCAACTTTATGTTGAAACTCGATGCCAGGCATCGAGTTGCTCCACAAACTTCATGTTTTTTAAGATTCAACAACAGGTAACACACAGAGAATGAAAACAATGACTTATCAGCCAAGATTTGATGCCAGGCATCGAATTGCTCAGAACTTGAACTTTTGAATTCATCACACAGTAGGCAAGCATGGAGATGATGGAGAGAGTCTCATACACAGAACTTTCCTCAGTTCTTTCTCACAGATATGAAAACTCAGAAGTTTTACAGATGCTTTCTCACTCAGAGAAGCCCGACTATACTCAGTCATATAAAATGAACTCCTTCTCTCTTCTTCTCTCTATTCTCTCTCTCCGCGTCAGTTGATACAAACTAACTTATATAGATTTTCGTATTCTCATGATTTTAAAAAACTTCTAGAACTAAAGGGAACTAACTTTACAAATATGATACATTTGTGAATTTGTCCCTTCACATAGGCATGGGGTTTTCTTCCTAAGATTTGACCTTCAAATATATGTCCAATTAGTGATTGTTTCTCCAACAGCTCCCCCTCAATCACTAATTGACATTCCCTGTTTCTTCATATCATCTTCTTTTCTTTTACTCCTGCCATGCTTTTGAATCTGCTGGTCTTCACACCATCCAAGCTCTTTGTCATTATGTCTGCTAACTGATCTTTAGTAGAAATGTATTCCACTTCAATCTCCTTCTCCATTACCTTTTCTCTGAGAAAATGATACTGTATCTCTATGTGCTTTGTCCTTGCATGAAATACTGGATTTGCTGCAAGATAAAGTGAACTCATATTATCTCCATGTATTGTAGGTGTACCTTGATCAATGCCCAAGCTTTTGAACAATGTCTGCATCCATATGACTTCCTTAGCTGCTTCCACAAGTCCTTTGTACTCTGCTTCAGTTGATGATAATGCTACTGTATGTTGTTTCTTTGAACACCAACTTACAAGCTTATCACCAATGTATATCATGTAACCATGAGTTGATCTTCTGTCATCTTGATTACCTGCCCAGTCTGAGTCACTATAGGCTCTCAACTTCAAATCTGATGTAAAAATATAATATAATCCTTCCTTTATAGTTCCTTTGATATATCTGAGAACTCTTTGACCTGCAATCCAATGTGGGTCCTTTGGACAATGCATGAATTGTGACAAAACTCCCACTGCATAATTAAGATCAGGTCTTGTTAGTGTAGCATAAATCAAACTACCCACAAGAGATTGATACTTCCTCATATCTTTGTATTCTGCACCATCATATTTACTGAGCTTGTGATTAACTTCAAGTGGAGTTGAAGCTTCTCTGCAATTTTCCATATCAAACTTCTTCAACAAGTTCAGAAGATACCTTTCTTGTGACACATATATGCCATGATCTGTATAAGTAACTTCCATTCCAAGAAAGTATGACAACTTTCCTAGGTCACTGATCTTAAACTCTCTCTCAAGTAATCTCTTTACCTCCTTGATTCCTTCATCTGAAGTACCTGTGATTATAATGTCATCTACATAAATACAAATGTAGATTGTACCTTCCTCTGTTCTTTTGATAAGTAGACTTGGATCTGCTTTTGAACTTTGATATCCAAGATCATTGAGATACTTCACCAGTCTATAGTTCCAAGCTCTTGGAGCTTGTTTCAATCCATAGAGTGATCTTCTCAACCTGCAAACAAAATTTGGATACCTTGAATCTATAAACCCTTGAGGTTGTTCCATGTATACCTCATCTGATATGTATCCATTCAAGAATGCATTTTTTATATCCAATTGACTTAGGGTCCATCCTTTTGAAGCTGCAATAGCAATGATTGTCCTTATAGTTGACATCTTAGCTACAGGACTGAATGTCTCATCATAATCTATGCCATTAGGTTTGGGCATAGCCTTTCACCACCAATCTAGCTTTGTATCTGGCTATACTTCCATCTGCAAGCTTCTTCACTTTATAAACCCATTTATTTCCTATTACTTTCTTACCATTTGGTTTAAGAACAAGTTCCCATGTCTTGTTCTCCTCCAGTGCATTGAACTCTTCCTTCATTGCTTCTTCCCATTGCTTCTTAACTTTAGCTTCATCATAGTTCTGAGGTTCTTCATCATCTTTGACCATGTAAGCATAGTTCTTCTGAGTTATGTAAGAAGTATCATAAGAATACCTTTCTGGTTGTCTTCTAGTCCTGCTTGATCTTCTTGGTTCACATTCTTCATAAGTTTCTGGATATGTGGCTGTATTTACAGCCTCAGCCCAAAGATAATTTGGACAGTTCTTCTCCTTTAGCATAGCTCTAGCAAACTCAACCAAAGTCCTGTTCCTTCTTTCTGCTACACCATTTTGTTGTGGTGTATACCTGCAAGTTATTTCTCTCTTAATACATGCATTCCAAAGATAATCATTGAACTCTTGGGAGAAGTATTCTCACCCTCCATCAGACCTCAGTCTTTTAAGCTTTTGACCTGTGACTCTCTCTGCATATGCATGAAAATTCTTGAAAGCTCCAAACACTTCTGATCTTTCCTTCAAAACATATAATGTTATCCATCTTGTAGCATCATCAATGAAAAGAACATAGTACCTTGAGCCACTGATAGATCCTTCTTTTGTTGGTCCCCATACATCTGTATGAATGAGCTCAAGTACTCCATCATGTTTGAAACCTTTCTTTTGAAATGGTAACATGTGTGCTTTACCCATTTGACATGCTTCACATTTATAAACCATATGTTGACTTTGCACATTTGGTAATCCTAGTACAGACTGATTAGCAACCATAGCTTTAATTCCTCTTTCATTGAAATGACCTAATCTCTTATGCCAAAGATCAAGTTCTGTAATCACTGCTTCACCATGTGTGAGCAAAGCTTGACCAATGTTCCCTTGCACTCTTAAAGTAAAGAGTCTACCTTCTTTCTTACCAGAGACAATCTGATTATATCCATTCTCTGGATCTTCCACAAATACTCCTTCATTTGTAAACCTGACTTGAAAACCTTTTTCAACTATCTGTCCCACACTAATCAAGTTTTTAGGTATTGTAGGAACATACAAAACATTGGTTAGCAAATCTGCTCCACTCTTGCATTTCACTTTTCCAATTGAATGTACACTATGTCTTGTATTATCACCTATTTGAACTGTATGACTAGAAATGCCTTTTTCCAATTCTGACATCAATTCTATGTTTCCTGACAAATGATTAGAACATCCAGAGTCAATGTAAAATACCTTTAGATCTTCTTTATCTGATGTGCTGATTGAATTCATCATCAATGATGTATGACTTTCATTCTGTGTGTCATTTGCATAGTTGTAGTAGGTGGTGTTGTAGGATTGATTCTGTCCCCAACTTCTTCCTCCACCTCTACCATAGCCTCCTCTTTGACTTTTTCTACCTCTTTGGAAATTACTTTGATATCTTCCACCTCAACCTCTGCTATTGTTGTTTTGATTCTGGTTTGATCCTTGTTGGTTGTGCCAACAGTCATGAGCCAAATGATTACTCAATCCACAGATCCAGCAAGCCTTCTTGTTGTTATTTTGATTACCTCTTCCTCTTCCAAAACCTCTTGGTCTTCCTCTGCCAGTGCCTTTACCTCTTGCATAATAAGCTTGAGAACTAGACTCCTCTTCATCCTTTGCTTTACCTTTATCTCCTTTCTTCTTATTCTTCATGTACATTGCAGAACTTTGTCCTTTATCTCCATCTCCCTTCAAGTCTTGCTCATATGTAAGCATCAAACCAAGCAACTGGTTCAAATCTAGAACATATTGATTTAATGAAAGTTCTGTTGATAAGACAAAAGGTTTCCACCTTTCATCCCCTCTCAAACCTGCAAGTAGTTGAGCAATCAATCTGTGATCTTCAACATCTTCATCTATGGATCCAAGACTATCTGCTAGATCCTTCATCTTAGTGACATAATCACTAATACTTTGACTTGGCTTCTTCTTGAATGTTGTAAACTCTGACCATAGACTTGCTTTCCGTGCTTTAGTAGTGCTTTGGAAATGATACTCCAATGCATTCCAAATATCTTCAGATGATTCCAATCCTCTTATGTGTGGTAGCAAATGATCAGAGATTGTATTGTAGATGTAGGCTTTTGCACTTGCATCCTTCTTCTGCCAATGCTTTAAAGCATCAAGTTCTTCTTTCTTTGGTCGGCTTTCATCTTCAAATACTGGCTTCTCTTCTTCACCTGTTACATATATCATGAGATCCTTACTCATAAGTAAGGCTTCCATTCTCATTACCCATGCAGGGTAATTATCTCTGTCCAGTTTGTCAATGGAGATATGATCTGCCATAGTTCTTTCCTTCTGTTGCAACCTGTGAGCTTAAAGGATAAAGGATAATACCTTTTGAAGTTCTTTGTGTATGAGGATACTTTTGAAGTAACCTTTTGATGCCTTGTGTCTTCAAATGCTTCACCTTTCAAACTTTAATGGAAAACTTTACAAAACTTCTCGTACCTTTGTCGTCTTCTGCTCTCGAGAATCTTTCTGCTCTGATACCACTTGTTGATGTATGAAACACCACAAGAAATGAATTAATGTGACACTAGAACACCTCTATGGTCACCATTAACTCATTGCCACTCCAAACTTTGAGAAATGATAGCCTAAAGTGAGAACTTTGCTTCTACAGAAATTCCTAGTCACTAAAATGACATACCTTTAGTATTTTTCTAATTTCTCTTAGTTCAAGTATTATTTCTCCATGAAACTTTATAGGCTGAAACTAGAAGAGTAGAGCTTTCCAACAAGCTATCATATGCATCAAACGGACCTCTAGAACTCAAGGTATGGCCTTCACAAGATCATCCTGTATGACCTTCCAAAACTGGAAACTTTGCTTGTTTTAGTATTCTTGGGTGTCTAAAAATAAAAAATCGATGCCTAGCATCGAATTTCAGTCAAGGTCAATGTCGGGCATCGACTTTGAGCTTTTTTAGGCTCTTTTTCTGCACTAGAAATACTCTCTTTTACACACACATGAAGAAGACCACTTGTATGCTAGAAGTTGATGCCGGGCATCAACTTTATGTTGAAACTCGATGCCAGGCATCGAGTTGCTCCACAAACTTCATGTTTTTTAAGATTCAACAACAGGTAACACACAGAGAATGAAAACAATGACTTATCAGCCAAGATTTGATGCCAGGCATCGAATTGCTCAGAAAACTTGAACTTTTGAATTCATCACATAGTAGGCAAGCATGGAGATGATGGAGAGAGTCTCATACACAGAACTTTACTCAGTTCTTTCTCACAGCTATGAAAACTCAGAAGTTTTACAGATGCTTTCTCACTCAGAGAAGCCCGACTATACTCAGTCATATAAAATGAACTCCTTCTCTCTTCTTCTCTCTATTCTCTCTCTCCGCGTCAGTTGATACAAACTAACTTATATAGATTTTCGTATTCTCGTGATGTTAAAAAACTTCTAGAACTAAAGTGAACTAACTTTACAAATATGATACATTTGTGAATTTGTCCCTTCACATAGGCATGGGGTTTTCTTCCTAAGATTTGACCTTCAAATATATGTCCAATTAGTGATTGTTCTCCAACAGTTTTCTCCCATTAGTTGAATTTGCTTATAATCGTTGGAAGCACAAGACTACTAGGTTGGCACCTTTTGAGGTGATCTATGGATTTAGTCCACATAGTCCTACTACCATTGGGTTACCCAGGAAATCTTTGAGTGCTTCATAGTTTTTGATAGATATGCAAGCTAACTTAAAAATAGCTCACTTTAATCTCCAGCAAGCTGCTGCAAGGATGAAAGCATTTGTAGATCGACATCAAACACCACGAATGTTTCAAGACGGTGATTGTGTCTTTTTATAGGTTCCACTTGGTTCATCATTGATAGTGGGTCAGAAACCCAAGTTATCCCCTAGATTTTGTGGACCTTGGACAATAATCAAGAAGATTAGTGATGTCGCATATGAATTGCAATTGCTAGATAATTGCTTAGTTCACCTAGTTTTCCATGTTAGCAAGTTGAGACCATACATTTCTCGAGATGAGAATTTTGTAGATGATTTAGGTTCTTTAGAAAATAGAGCATTCTAGCTAGATGTTCCATTTTAGGTTCTTAATAAGAGGGAGCGAAAGTTAAGGAATCACTCCATACCAGAGTATTTAGTAGCATGGACTAGCCGTCCACTCACACATGCTACTTGGGAATCAGAAGCTCTGATTCGCAAACACTCTCCTTCCTTGATCACTGAGGACAGTGATCTCTAGAAGGGGGAGAGACTATTAGATTTATTTAGACCTCCATGGTCTACCATTGGTCTACCTGCATTTGGTCAAGAACCCTATCTCGGTCAAGGACCAGAGCTCGGGGGAGACAAGGCTCTAGCACAGATCTTCAAGGTTATTCCATCTGCTCAGAGTGACCATATGAGGAGTGTTTGGACCTTAGAGAAGATTCTAGAGGTGCCAAAGGCAAGGGCTATTTAAGGTTGGGAGGAGAGTGGCAGGTAGCTAATTGGGATCTTTCATTTGATTCCTCCTAACTCCACGTAGGGTTAGTGCAATTATCATATGCACTTTTACAAGGATAAAAAGTAATTGACTTTTACAAGAAAATAGTCATACGTGACTATTCATGCTAATTGTCCAAATATCTAAGCTTGGACTCATTTGCACCAATAGCTCCCCCTCAAGCCTAACATGCTTGGTCTTGATTCCTCCTTGATTTCTTGCAAGCCAATCATCATCTTGGACCTGTTCATCTTAGTTCCATCCAAAGATTTTGTGAGCATATCTGCACATTGCAAATTGGTTGATACATAAGACAATTGGATGTCCTTACTGAGTAGCTTCTCTCTTAGTGTACTTCAACATGCTTAGTCCTTGCATGATATACATGATTAGCATCCAAATGAAGTGAACTAGTGTTATCTCTAAAAGTCATTGGAGTATAAGAATGCAATCCCACATCTGTGTAAAGTAGCTTGAGCCTCATAGCCTCTTGTGTTGTACTTGCTAAGCCTCTATATTTTCTTCTATTGATGACAATGCTACAATTGGTTGTTTCTTTGATAACCATGATATTGGTTTTGTTAAAAGCACTTCTGTCAAGTCGCTTTTAATCTCTTTTCGGGTTCTTGGGGATGGTTAGGGGTCTGACATTGCAGAGGCCCTTTATTTAATTTTCCCAAATTAAGTATTCAACTAAGCAATAACTATACTTTCAAGGCAACAACTTCCGCTACACAGTTATTATTTTTTCAGTTACGATTATCTTTACACAGTACACTTATCACGCGAGTTAACAATCACACAGTCGCACAAACTTATTAAGGTGAATGTAACATTATTGTGTTAATACTTAATACTGCAATTCAACGAACAGAATATAGTACTCAAGATTTTTGTAAATCTTCATACGATCTTCTCAGCACTGTCACCAAGACAGACAGTCTGGCAAACCCGTCTCTCCTTGCCGAAGAATCACCGTAATGCCTTTTCATTAATGGGTAAAAGTTACATCTATTCGCTACGCCTTTTTGGTGCGTGTGATATATGAAAAATACAATCCAATTCCGGCGACCAAACACTGGCACACATGGTGGAATCAAACCCAAAAAAGAAACATACACCTAAGGCTCATTGTAATGGAGCAAGATTTCATCTTGATTGTATGCCAGTCCCCAAAAAGAAAAAAATCGTCCTAGCACCACTTCTTTTCATCCTTGAGAGTTCACCGCTCAAGATTGGCCCTCATTTCATCTTTGTTAGGTCGGAAAAGTTCATTCTTCAAAATTCAGCCCTCTAAAATTCAGCCTTCAAAATTCATCCCTCCAAATTCAGCCTTCAAAATTCAGCCCTCCAAATTCAGCATTCAAAATTCAGCCCTCCAAAATTCAGCCTTCAAAATTCAACCCTCCAAATTCAGCCTTTCAAAATTCAGCCCTCCAAATTCAGCCTTCAAAATTCAGCCCTCCAAAATTCAGCCTTCAAAATTCAGCCCTCCAAATTCAGCCCTCCAAATTCAGCCCTCCAAAATGCAGCCTTCAAAATTCAGCCCTCCAAAATTCAGCCTTTAAAATTAAGCCCTCTAAAATTCAGCCTTCAAAATTCAGCCCTCCAAATTCAGCCTTCAAAATTCAGCCCTCCAAAATTCAGCCTTCAAAATTCAGCCCTCCAAATTCAGCCTTTCAAAATCCAGCCCTCCAAAATTGAGCCTTCAAAATTCAGCCCTCCAAAATTCAGCCTTCAAAATTCAGCCTCTAAAATTCAGCCTTCAAAATTTAGCCCTCCAAAATTCAGCCTTCAAAATTCAGCCCTCTAAAATTCAACCTTCAAAATTTAGCCCTCCAAATTCAGCCTTCAAAATTCAGCCCTCCAAAATTCAGCCTTCAAAATTCAGCCCTCCAAATTCAACCTTTCAAAATTCAGCCCTCCAAATTCAGCCTTCAAAATTCAGCCCTCCAAAATTCAACCTTCAAAATTTAGCCCTTCAAAATTTGTCCTTCAAAATTTGTCCTCCAAAATTCATCCCTCAAAATTTGGCCTTCAAAATTCATCCTCGGTGCCAAAATCAAGTCGGCTATCAAAATTGTGATTAAGTGTTGATTCGTGAAAGAGTCTCGCATTCAAGGCCATATTTCGGAGTCTTTAGGCGCTTTTGAGGCAGTTGGCTGTCAATACCAGAATTAGACCACCTACCCAAAATTAGCCAGCTCTCTCTCCACTTTTGTCAAATAGGCGTGAATGGTGATGGTGCAATAAATGATGGGATCCGATGGAAGCCACTCTCTTAGCCGCGCGTGTGCAGTGAACAATGACGGTGCCTTAAATGATGGAATCTGGCGAAAGTCACTCTTTGGGCCTCGAGATCTATATAAGAAGCAGTTGCACTCGTTTGGAATACAGTACGTATGTTCATATGGTCAGAGATACATGTTAGTGAAGGGTCCATTCGGAAGGATATACAGAGATTTAGGAAGTTGAGGGATACACTCACTGTCGTCTCTCTGTGATTCTAGCTTTTGTCAATTTGGGTCTACTTGTGTTACTGTGGTATTTTGAGAGTGTTCTAATCAGGCTTCTCCTTGATTATTCCCTGCTCATTGATGTGATTTTGCCCATTGTAGAAGAAGCTTCTCTGTTGGAGAATATATTGAGTGAGAGCTTCAGTGTTGGGGGCAGTTGGCATGACAGTGAGATTGGATATACTAGGATAGTCACTTGTAAGCTGGAGTTCATAGCATTGTATACCACACTTGTATACCTTCTCTACGTTTGTATTACTTTCTCTGTGCTGAGATGTCCTAGTTCATCTTCTGAGTGATCAGTCCTTTTGTACTGTTAACAATTTTCTCTTTTGTGTACTAACATAATTTTTTTTCAATCTTGGTCGAATTGGCCTTTTCAGCACCCTTGTAACACTCTGAGCGTTTCTTGGTTTATCTTCTCAAGTAGTACCTCACACAATGATGTTATAGGGTATACTTCCCTAAGGAGAACCTCCCTTGAGTAGAAGGAGTACGAGAAGTATAGACCCGGTTACCCCCTCTACACTCATCAACTATGCCTTGTATGTATAGTGTTCTGGCTAGTTTAAATGTTCGGGTGATCTTTTGTTTCAAGGAATCCAGCATAATCTTCAATGTGTCTGGCTCTATCAGTTATGCATCTGTTCTGACTAAACTTGCCGTAATAATTTGACTCATCAGTTCATCAATGCTTCTTGTAAATAAAATTCATTAGCTAATGCAACATCTCTCTACTGCTTCATATCCGCAATTTGGTCATCAATGCACGACAATCTTTCTGCTTGAATGCCTAGCTTCTTTTCTCTGCATTCGAGCTCCTGAGCTTGATATTGGATGGTTTTGTAATTAGCATCCCTTTCTTTTATGATTCCTGTTAATTCTTTCTTAAGCTGAATTGTCAGACCCGTCTGTGCTTCCAAGTCACGATTCTTCTGGAAAAGATCGCCGAAGATGGTCTTTAATTCTTCAATAGTCTGCATGGCCAACTCAGCTATTTCTTGTCCTTTTTGGGTCACGAGCACGAGATCTTCACGAGTTTCTTCCAATAAGTTTCCCAGAACAATTTGAGCATCCTCTTTATCCTGTACCAATTGATTTAACTGCTTTATTTCTTCATCACGAGCGGCTAAAAGAACATTCTTTTCATTTAACTCAGCAAGTGTTGCATCGCATTGGGCAATCAGGTTGTCTTGCTCTGTGATCCATGTTTGGAGTTGCTGAAGCTGAATGTGCAGGGCATGGTTTTCTGCTTTGACTGCATTGGCTTCTTCCTGTAATGGGACAATATCCGCTTCTAGCAAATCGACTTTGCCTTGCAATTCTTGCCGGATATTCTCGGTTGCAAGCTTCATTTGAAGAGGTAATTGCTAAGTAAACTGGATCAGGAGGCGACCCATAGATCCTAATTTGCTGAACATAACGGTCGGAGGAGGAATAGCCAGAAGTGGTTGGGATGAAGAGGCTGAGAACAGTTGAGGGGAGGGTGGTGGAGAGTAGTCGGGAGAAGAGGGTGGAGGAGTGGGTGCCTCGGGAATTACATTGGCAATTGCACTAGTACGTACTACAACAGGCTCAGTAGGGTTAATTGGCGGAGGAAGGGGGATAAGAGTATTCTGCACCAAGACTATTCCGGTCACATTTTGACTTGTCACCTCAGCCTTTGCGATCACTGCTCAACATTAGCAATTATTTCTGTGATGATTTCAGTGACGATCTCCTTCACAGTTTCCTCATCCTACTGATGAGAATCCGCCCGAGAAGAGACTTCTTTGGATTCTTCCAGTTGTGCACCGTGTTCCTGCTAGTTGAGCGGAGAAGAGGGAACTGATGATTCGACATGGAGGTAAGTGGCAGTGTCGTGGAAGACTTCAGTTTCGTGCCTGACGTTGGAGCTCTACACCTGACTTTCAGAAGGAGTAACGCATCTGCGTTTTCGACGAAATAGTTGAAGCAGATCTTCATCGTCATCATCCTCGTCCTCGAGCATTTGAGTAGATTCTTCATGTAACAAGAAGGGAGCGGTTGGAGGAGGTTGTGTGGCTTAGATCACCGGAAAGAGGAAAGTGAGGATATGGGGTAAACAGGAACGAGGAAGGTCACTCTTAGCGATTTTCTTGGTAATCGTCACGGTGAATACGCCGGAAAAAGAAAGATGTGAAATTTACAGGCTCACGGGATGCAGTATTTATCATCGAATAGAATGATCGAGAAATACCATATGTGCATTTTTGTAAATTCAGGGTGGCTACCAAAAATTGCAGAGTTGTATGCTCTGGTTCAGGTCTGCAAAGAATGGCATACTCATTAGATGAGTGCCGAGGGAACAATTCTTTCATGGTGGCCACGGAAAGAAGTGGACCATTCTCCAATCCTTCCCGAGGGAGTCGAAAAGCTTCAGAAAACATAGCTAACGTAATAACAACAAGAGATGGTAAACAAGCAATGGGCCAACACTGCTCTGTAGTAGGTGTGGCGGCGATGGCAGAAATGATCTGTGCATGGAATGGGTGACACTCCACTGAATGCCAAGGCAATTCAGCGAAGGCCAATAGACCACGAGCGTGAAAATACTCACTCACTTCTGGAGTGAGGCCTTCATGGAAGGTTGTGACATTCGCGAGTGCTTCCATGGCGCACAAGTAAACACGAGAACACAGAATACAAAGAACGCACAATCACACAAACATAATAGCGATTATTAGTGGAAAGAACAAGATTAAGTAAGAGCACGGACGACATTAGGCAGCACAAACCCTAATCATCGTGCAGTATTGGAGAGATATCCTTCATGATTACGACATGCATGCATGATCAGAAATAGTAACACAGGGCGGCAATTAATCATATTTAGATACCAAAACGGGAAGATTACAGTTAGTGGTCAACCAAAATATGGGGATAAAAAGAAAAACAAGTAACACTCGAAAAATACTAAGTACACATCATAGGTTATCAGATGGTTGGTGATATGGGTGAAGCTTAGAACAATTAATCACTTTTGGAAGGAGAACACCTGCTAAGGTCGCCAACCGAAAAGTTGCTCGTCCCACTTGTTCGGCAATCCGGTATGGACCGAACCACCGTAACTTAAATTTTCTGGAAGATCTGTTGGCTTTAGCATTATAGAATAAAACAAGTTGGCCAACCGTAAAGACAGGGGTTTTGAGGAAACGATCACGAGTACGGGCTTGAGGAAGCTGAACTTCTTGAAGAATCAGGAAACTTTCCCAGCGTTGTTCATCAAATAAGCGGAGCGTATCCTACCAAAATGGAAAAGACTCTTCCGGCAACAATTTCTAAGATAATGCAATGCGCAGATCGGTACTACTACTTCCATTGGTGCAATAGCTTCCAATCCATAAGCAAGTTTAAACGGAGTTGGTCCGGTTGCCACTTTGTACGTGGTCTGGTATGCCCATATTACGGCAGGTAAGAGTTGATCCCAATGTTCCGGACATTCCAATATCAATTTGCGAAGCATATTCAACAGAGTCTTATTGGTACTTTCAGCCAGACCATTAGCACGTGGATAGTACGATGAGCTGAATTTATGCATAATCTGAAAAGTATGAGTCTATACTTTCATTAAGTTGTTTGCAAAATGTATTCCTTGGTCCATCACTATCTCCACGGGTAATCCATATCGAGGGAAAACATCCTTCATCAAACATTTGGCCACCAAAATAGCTGTGGCAAAACGTAAAGACCAAGCTTCCGCCCATCTAGTGGCATAATTTGTACAGGTCAGTATGTATCGATTGTTGGTAAGGGTCGCTGGTGGTGTTATTGGGCCAATAAAATATAGACCCCACTTCTGAAAGGGTTCCAAAGGTAAGATAGGTTGAAGGGGAAAGAAGTGTCGCTGCAAGGGTTGTCCAGACCATTGACAAACATCACACTGCTGCACAAACTGAACCACATCTCTGTACATTGTAGGCCACCATAGCCCACTTTGCAGAATTTTTTGGTGAGTAAGATCAACTGCGAAGTGTCCTCCAGAGGGTAATGAATTAGCCATGGCAATAACTGATTCCGCTTCATGTGGAGGAATGCATCTAAGTAAAACACCAGTATGATCTATGTAATACAGTTGACCCACAATCACCCGGAATTGTCGACTGTAGTCTGCAATTTTTTGGCATAGAGAAGTGGAAGTATTAGGAGGAAGACATCCGTTAGTGAGAAAAGTTAGTAATGTATCATAGTATGTAGGAGCGACAGGAGATTTTGTAGATTCTTCAGAAGCTGTCTCGGTGATGTAAATCGTTAGTGTAGTGTCATCAACACCTACTGGAGACTCACCAAAATCCAGTCGAGATAGAAAATCCACCAAGACATGTGCTGTGTTGAGTCGATGAATAACTTCATAATCGAACTCCTGTAATAGTAAAACCCATCTTGCCAATCTACCACCTAAATTTTGTTGTCGAACCAAGTATACCAGTGCAACATGATCCACATGGAAAGTAACTTTATGGCTCAGCAAGTAATGTCGAAATTTCTTAACAGAGTATACCAAACCAAGACATTCTCGTTCTGTCGCAGAGTAATTTCTCTCCGCAGGAGCTAATCGGCGGCTCGCATAGTACATAGGTCAAAACCATTTGTCAATTTGTTGCATGAGGAAACTACCAATCGCAATATATGATGCATCCACGAAGACATGGAACGGTCGTTCCCAATCAAGTGGTTGCAGGATCGGGGCCTATGTCAATAAGACCTTCAACCGATCAAATGCACTTTGGCACTCCTGAGTCCATTCGTACTTCCCTGGAGCACTGGTCATAAGCCGATTAAGTGGTGTCGCCAAATGAGCTAACCACCATAAATATCTTCCATGCCACCGGATTTGGCCAAGAAAGTGCATAACTTCTTTCGGTGTCTTTGGGACTAGTGCCTCCAACACGGCTGCTACTTTATCCGGATCTACCTGTATTCCTTGTTTAGAAATGATATGACCAAGAAGTTTGCCACAAGAGATCGCAAAAACGGATTTGGAAGGATTCAAACATAACCGATACTCTCGGCATTTTTCAAAACAGCATCATAAATGATACAGGTGCACCGAAGTGGCACCAAATAAGGAAAAATCATCCAAATATACTTGCATAAACGGCCTTTCTTGATACTTGTTTATAGAACCATCTGAATTCTTCTTGATTTTATATATCCACCTGGATACTATTACCTTCATGCTTGGCTTCTTTGGAACCAAATCCCAAGTGTTGTTCTCCTGAAGTGCTTCAATTTCTTCCTACATGGCTTCTCTGCATTCTTTCTTCTTATTGGCTTCTTCAAATGAAGAAGGCTCTTCTGACATACAATCTTTAGTCATGTATACAAAATGCTTGGTGACTACTGATGTGTCATAGCCATACCTTATTAGTTTTTTACTCTCCCTTTGAGATCTTCTGAGTGCTTGATTGGATGACTCTAGAATTTCTTCCAATTGTTTGAACTTTGCCTTGAGGTCAATGTGGTCTTCATCTTTTGAGTTGAAATCTTCAGATATTTGTGGTTCTTCTTGAGTCAAAGTTGGAAAATCACTTTCCAAGTCATAGGGTAGCTTAATTTTCCTACAATCATCTTCAAACCATGAATTATTTTCATCAAACACCACATCCCTACTAACTATAAATCCTTTGTTAGTGGGATTATACAACCTATATCCCTTCTGGTTTTGGTCATAGCCAATGAATATACACTTTTGAGCTTTTGGATCAAGCTTCCCTCTAATCTGCGAGGGTATATGCTCATAACCAATGCACCCAAAGATTTTACAATGGTCCAATGAGGATCTCCTACCATTCCATGCCTCATAAGGTGTAATTCCATACAAGGATTTGGATGGGAGCCTATTAATCAAGTATGTGGTTGTGCAAATAGCCTCTTCCCATAGGTAATTTGGTAGTTCCTTTTCATTCAACATTGTTCTTGCAGCCTCTACTATTAGTCTATTCCTCCTCTCTACCACTCCATTTTGTTCAAGAGTGTATCTTGTTGTGACCTCTCTCTTTATACCTCTGTCCTATAAGAATGAGTCAAATTCATGTGAGAATTACTCACCACATCCATCATATCTGATTCTCTTCAAGCTTTTACCTGTTTGGTTCTCAAAAAATACCAAATATTGCTTAAAACAAGCGAACACTTCATCTTTATGCTTCCTGAAGTAGAGAATTTTCCATCATCTATAATCATCTATGGATGAAACATAGTAACTTTAGGATTGATAGTTCTCTACTAGGACCCCACACATCTGTGTGCACAAGCTCCAAGTAGTCTTCATACATGTATCCTTTTTTGTTGAATGGTTGCATGTGAGATTTACCAAATTGGCATGCTCCACATTTGTAAATCATTTGTTGCTTGGACACATTTGGAAGGCCAAGCACACTCTGATCCCTACATATTTGTTTTATTTTTCTTTCACCTATATGACATAGCCTTTTATGCCATATCTCTAGTTCAGATAAGGTTTGATCTTTGTAGTTGAAGAGTGCAATGTTTTTGGTATATTCAACCTCAAATGTAAAGAGTCTACCATATTTCTCACCTTTTGCAATCCTCTTGAAGCCTTGTTGAGGGTCTTCCACATATGCTCAATGCCTTGTGAATCTAAACTATAAGCCTTTCTCAAGAATCTGCCCAACACTGATTAGGTTTTTTGTTATAGTTGTCACATATAAAACCTTACTTAAAAGGTTCATGTTACTATCAAAAGCCTTGACATTTCCAATCTTCTTAATGGAGTGTCTAGTGTCATCACCTGTCTGCACTTCATGCTTCCCTTTAGGTTCTTCAAGATCAGATAGCAATGCTACATTTCCAACCACATGATTAGAACAACTAGAATCAAAATAGAAAAGATGCTCATCATCTTTACCTTGCTTGGATGTCATGATCATAATCAGTAGAGAGTCCTCTTGTTCTTCTATGTAGTTGTTATAATCTCTTCTACTTCTAATGCCTCCCCGGTAGTTGTCTCTATATCCTTGGTTGTAGTTGTGATGGTAATTGCTTCCTCCATTGGTTAACCTACCTTTGGATTGTCCATAGCTTCCTCTATGGAAGCCTCTTCCTCTCTGATTCCTTTTGTTTTTGAAGCACTCATTTGTGTGTGATTGGTTGGGCCACAAATATTGCAAGGTGAAGTGTTGTTTGATCTCCCCCTGCCTTGCTTTCCACCTCTGCCCCTTCTTCTGGTACCTCTTCCTCTTCCTTTGAAGTTCGCTTGAGAGGTACTAGCCTCTTCTTCATTATTTTTACCTTTGCCTTTATCTTTACTTTTATTTCTATCTATGTAAAGGGTAAAAGATTGATTACCTCTAGAGTTTTATCCATTCTTTTTGAGCTTTGTCTCGTGTGAAGAGTTTCCCCATCAATGTGTTGAGGTTAGGTATTCACATATCCATATATACGTCCATTGTTGTGGTGAAGGACTCCCACTTATCATCAGCTTTGATGCCATTTATGATCTACCTTACTATCTGATCCTCTTCTATCTCTTCTCCAATGCTCCCAAGTTGGTCAGCTACATCCTTCATCTTGGTTACATAGTCAACTACACTTTGCTTTGGTTGCTTCTTCAAGGTTGTGAACTCAATCCATAGCTACTTTTCCCAACTACACTTTGCTTTGGTTGCTTCTTCAAGGTTGTGAACTCAATCCATAGCTACTTTCCAAGTCTCTTGGGAGGTCTTGCAATTCCTAATGTGAGGTAATACAAAATCATATATTGAGTTAAGTATATATGACCTGGCTAGAGCATCCTTTGCACACCATATAGGTAGCCTTTCTTGCTCTTCTCTTATAGATTGATGTTTGCTTCTGAATATTGGAATTTCCTCATCTCCATAGATGTATCCATGTAAGATTCTTCCTTGGAGATATGCTTGCATCCTTAGGGACCATGCTTGATAGTTTCTCATGTCCAATTGTCAATGAATGATGGAAATCCATCTCCCATCTTGCTTGTTGTTGCTCTGATACCACTGTTGGAAGAGATGGTGGATAGATTTGAGAGATGAAGTGGTGTCGCAAAATCTTGCTTCACACCATCCAAGAAAAAGTTATGGAGAGTATAATAGACCCCTTGAGCTTCCAAGAAATCATAAATAATCACCTATGTGCTTCGGAACATGATCCTCTAATCATTAATGGATCAAAATAGATGAGTAGAAAGTTCAACCAAGAGCTTAGACTTGCTATTTTGGTCATTACACATGTTCAATAAAATGAACAATGCTCTCAACCTATTAGCAATTAGATAAATTCCTTTTGAGTGTATCTAACTAACTTATATAGCTACCAACCACGAGTTGTTTCAATAAAAAAGACCAAGTCTACACTTAGAATGATGCTTAGCAAGTTGAAGGACTATCCCGACATTTTTGGGGTGCTATAGTATGCAGACCAATGAGCAAAAATGTGAAGATATCTCAAGATTGAGAAACCAATGGTAATGAAACTTTGTAGCTATGGAGTAGAAAGTGTGCTGACTCTATAGCACTTTAAATCACATCACTTGATCAACTATGTAGTGAGAACAAGCTCTGAGAAGTTCACTATTCTAAGATGATCATAGTAGAGACGTGGAGTAGAGATATGATCACTGTGTATGTACTAAATCACATAGAAATACAAGACATTGGCAATGTGTAATTGCACAATGTGAGGATAGTGAATTGGATATATAATGAGCTCACTAATCACACAAATCCCTCTCAATTGATCTCACTAATTGGGCTCTCATTTCACACAAGTTTTTGACCCACTTTTATAGTTAAAGTTGGAGCCAAGCTTTGAATTCAAATTCAAATTCTCACTATAAAGTGATTCCTAGAATTTAGGCTTTATTCTCATCTATTATCCATCAAGAATTGGGGATTTGAATCCTCCTCATTCCACGTGGGGTTAGTGCAATTATCATATGCACTTTTACAAGGTTAAAAAATAATTGACTTTTACAAGGGAATAGTCATACATGACTATACATGCTAATTGTCCAAGTATGTAGGCTTGGACTCATTTGCACCAACAGGATTTGGGGCATGTGCATCACTATTTGGGCATTCAATTTATGCAAGCTGATGGGGAAATAGATTTGTGTCGAAAAAATTATATTGACAATTTAATCCAATATTTTGGCCTGAAGATTGCAAACCCATTGCCACTCCTATGGAAACATGTTTATAGTTGAGTATTCATGATAGTGGAGATGTATTTGATGTTGTTCTATATTAGAAAGTTGTTGGATTCTTGGTTTATTTATGCATAAGGTGGTCTAATATTCAGCTTGTTGTCTCTCAAATGAGCAATTTTATGCATTGCCCAAGTTTCAAGAATTGGTGTGCAATTAAGTGCATCTTTCTCTATTTGAGTGGTATGTAACTACTTGGATTGTTTTATCCCCAGGGGGGATCATTATTGCTAGATTTAAATGCTTTTTCTTACTCAGATTGGGCTAATTGCTATCACAATCATGTGTCCATCAATGGTTTTTGCTTCACACTTGGTAGCTCATGCATATCAAACCCTAAGCTTAGTTCCTCCTTTAGTCTCAAAGAAAGCAAGCCATTTTCTAAATGTAGGGAATACCTCATCCTTTTCTTTGATAAGATATACCCAAACTTTTCTAGTAGCATGATCTATGAAAGTGACAAAGTAAAGAGAACCACCTAATGACCTTGTGGGCATAGGACCACACACATCTATATGAACGAGACCTAAAGGCTGAATTGAAGAGTCGATGAGCATCTTGTGCACATTCCTAGTTTTCTTTCCATATTGACAATGCTCACAAAATGAAAAATCAAAGAAAGACAACATAATAAAGTAGCTATACTGAGAAAGATTTTCCATTCCACTACGTGATATATGGCCCGAATGCCCATGCCAAATAGAAGCCATAGGCTATTGAGTAATAGCTAACAAATGTTCTTTCTGTGATACAAATAAAGGATAAAGTGAGCCAACTTTTCTTCCTTTTTCAATAACCATGTTTCCCTTTGATATGTGAAAGGACTGAGCATAGAAGACCACCTTGTAACCAAGGTCATCAAGTTGACCAATTGACATCAAACTGCATGATAACTCAGGTACATGGCATACATTATGCATAGTAAATAGTAAATTTTGAACCATCAATGAACTGCACAACACATCTCCAATCCCCACAATGTCACACTAGTAAGACTCACCAAGTCTCATCGTACCAAGAGACTTTGTTGCATAGTTAGAGAACCATTCTTTGTGTGGTGTCACATGGAAAGAAGCACCAGAATCTAGCAGCCATGTCTGGGAAAGAGAATCAGCCATAAGAACCTCGGTTGGCATAGTGCTATCAAGTGTCAACACATCAACATTATCAAAAATAGCATTAATTTCTTCAATCTTCGTAGCTAAAGTAGATGGTGCAGGTAGCTATTTAACATGCCCATCAACAATTTATCCTTTACCTTTAGCATTCTTTAATGCATAACCATCTTTCTTCATGTGTCCTTTCTTATGACAATAATGGCATTCGATATCCCTTTTCCTTGATTTACTTCTACTCTTATTTTGTTGACCATTCTTTTCCTTGTTCTTGCTCTTGCCACGTTGCTAATTCTTTCCTTAGTAAGAATAACAAACATTATATGCATCTCCACTCTGAGTGCCAACCATAGATTTTCTACGGATCTCCTCACTCAAGAGTACTCCACATATTTCATCATAGACTAGTTTACCACCAGGTGCACTATTGCTAATAGTTGTGCAAAACGTATCCCATGATGATAACAAGGTGCATAACAACAATACTGCTTTCATTTCATTATCCATATCCATTTTTTGAGCATGTAACTGGGAGAATAAAGCATCAAACTCATTTAGATGAGTAGCAATACTATCTATGTCCTTCATGCAAAGGTAATATAACTTTCTCATTAGTTACACTTTATTTGATGTTGTATCTTTTTCATATGTATTTCATAACTTCTTGTTGGAGCAAGTCTATGACAAGCCTAAGTATTGGCTTGAGTCTCACAAAGTCTTAGAAGAAGCTTTAAAAAGAAGACTATGTAAAGTTCACTTGTGAACTACCTCTTGTAACTTTTGAAGAGTTTACTTAATGTAAAAGTAAGAGAATCTTAAGTGGTTGAGTCCACTTGATCAAGAATGGAAAGAGGAGCCACGAATTCGTGATTTGTGGTAGGTAGAGAATCAAATCAATCATTGATTGATTGGAGAGTGGTTAAGGGAAGTTAGCCTCCCAAACTCAACTATAAATAGATGGCAGTTTTAGTCGTGGTTAGAGAGACCTATGTGAAGACCTCCAAGAGCTGAGCTTTATGCCATATCAAGGTGTGATTACAAGGCACACATATGTATCAGTAAGGCATTGTATTGTAAAAGAAATATACTTTCATTTTCATGATTATTTGGTTTCATCTTTCCATGTTCTTGTGAAGTGTACTACTCACTACCATTACTCTCAGTTTTCTCAGTTAGCTTGCAGAGATGTTTTCTCTGAGCTGGTGCATCATTTTCAGTGATTTAACTTGGTAAAGTTAGCACTATAAGTCTACTATATGCTCATAAATTTTCATGTCATTTGGATGTTGCAATCTTCAGTTATGTTCATTTGAAGTCAACAGGGTCTGTTCATCTTCACCTCTCTGTCAGGTACCCGACTTTTTCACTCATCTTGTCAGAGGTGTTTCTCAGTGGTTACTTATCCAAATTCAGTGATTTAAAGCTTGTTGGATTCAGCTTACTGTCTAACATAACCATACAAATTTTCATAATCATTGGATTACTACATTTTGAGATATGGTGATTTTTCTGCTCACTGGTCTATTTCTATAGCAGCCCGTGAAAATCGGGATGATGTCATCACTTGTTAAAACTCATTCTCAGTGTGTGGTTCATTATTTTTTATGAGATTACTCTTGAAAGTTAGCTCTTTAAGTTGCCTAGACTTCCCCAAGAGGAATTGAGCTAACTGCTGCTGTGCTCAGAGAATTATGTAAAACACTGGACAGGTGTATGAACCAAGAATAGCAAGTTTTCACCTCTGAGCTAACTCCAACTTATCTGTTTTGATCTATCTTTTTGAGAGTGATCTTCCAAGGTACATAGGGTGTCTAATACATCCATTGGCAAGCTAAAAGGGCCCACCATATACTCCTTGAGTTCATTTGGCTGGTGTAGATCAAGGATTTTGCAACACCTCTTCATCTTCAAACACATACTTATCCATCTCTTCACAGTGGTATCAGAGCAAGGTTGGACAACATGGCAGATGGATTTCCTTCCTCAATTGACAAATTGGACAGAGGTAACTACTCATCTTGGTCATTAAGGATGGAAGCTTATCTCCAAGGTAGAAGTTTATATGGTTATGTGGCTGGAGATGAAGTTATGCCAAGTTTCAGGAACAAAAGTCAACCAACACAAGAAGAGCAAGAAAGATTGAGCACATGGTGCTCCAAGGATGCACTTGCAAGGTCTTATCTCCTCAACTCTATCTCAGATTTTTTGTTGCCTCACATTAGAAGTTGTAAGACATCTCAGGAAGTGTGGGATGCACTTGAAGCTTTCTTTTCTTCAAGTACCAAAGCTAGGAAGCATCAACTATGGCTGGATTTCACAACTCTCAAGAAGGCTCCCAAACAAAATGTGACTGATTTTGTCACAAAGCTCAAGGACATAGCGGATCAGTTGGGAAGCATTGGAGAGGTAATAGATGAAGAGCAAATTGTAAGGCAGGTCATCAATGGCTTGAAGGCAGATGACAAGTGGGAAGCATTCACCACAGCTATGGATTTGTACATGGACATGCATGTACCTGATTTCAATACACTCATTGGACAACTACTTACTCAAGAGGCAAAGCTTATCAAAAATGGAGAAAGCTCTAAAGGTAATCAATCTTCAGCTTTATACACGGATAAAAGCAAGTCTAAAGATAACAAAGGAAAGGCAAATAAAGTGGATGATGAAGCAGGTACATATCAAGCTAACTATGCAGGTAGAGGAAGACATGGCAGAGGTAGAGGAAGAGGAGGTAGACAAGGCAGGGGGAGATCCCAAGACTCCAACTCATGTTCTATTTGTGGATTAACTAATCATACAACTGAAAATTGCTTTAGGAATTCCAGGAATCAAAGAGGCAGAGGATACAATAGAGGAAGTTATGGCTACTCAAGAGGAAGGTTCAACAACTACCATGGAAACTACAACAACTACAATCATTCAAACTATCAAGGAGGCTACAAAGGAAGGAGAGACTACAATAACTACACAGAAGACTCAAACAAAGAGGATTCATTATTGATTATGAACATGGCTATGCCACAAGGTAAATCTGATGAGCATGTTTTCTACATAGATTCAGGTTGTTCAAATCATGTGGCAGGAAATGTGGCACTCCTATCAGATTTAGAAGATCCAAGGAATAAGCATGAGGTACAAACAGGAGATGATACAAAACATCCTGTGGAGAAAATAGGCAATGTCAAAGCACCTGATGGAAACATCAACCTACTCAGTAAGGTACTCTATGTCCCTACCATTACAAAGAATTTGATAAGTGTTGGGCAGATAGTAGAGAAAGGGTTGCAAGTCAGGTTCACAAAAGCAGGAGCATTTGTTGAAGATCCAAGTCAAGGATTCAGAAGAATTGCAAAAGGTGAAAAGACAGGTAGATTGTTCACATTTGAATTACAGGACACTAGAAACATTGCTCTCTTTAATTATGGTAGTCAGACACTCACAGAATTGGAAGTATGGCACAAAAGGTTAGCACATATTGGTGAAAGGTCATTAAAGCAAATCTGCAGGGACCAAAGTGTACTTGGACTTCCTAATTTGTCAAAACAACATATGATTTATAAGTGTAGTGCATGTCAATTTGGAAAGTCTCACAGGTTACCATTCATGAAGAAAGCTTATATGCATGGAGATCTCTTGGAGTTGGTTCATACAGATGTATGGGGACCTAGCAAGGAAGCTTCAATATCTGGATCAAGGTATTATGTTTCCTTTATTGATGATTGCAGCAGATGGACTATCCTATTCTTTATGAAACACAAAGATGAAGTCTTTTCATGTTTCAAAAGATATTTGGCTCTTGTGGAGAATCAAACAGGTAAATCACTAAAAAAGCTAAGGTCAGATGGAGGGGGAGAATACTTCTCCCATGATTTTGATTCTTTTCTTCAAGAAAGAGGAATCAAAAGAGAGGTAACTACAAGGTACACTCCTGAGCAAAATGGAGTGGCAGAAAGGAGGAATAGGACAATTGTTGAAGCTGCAAGGTCTATGTTAAATGAAAAGCATTTACCTAATTACTTATGGGTCGAGGCTGTATCTACAGCCACTTACTTGATTAACAGGTTGCCTTCAAAATCCCTTGATGGGATGACTCCATATGAGGCTTGGAATGGAAGAAGACCAAGTTTAGATCATTGTAAAATTTTTGGATGTATTGCTTTTGCTCATGTTCCTTCACAGGTTAGAGGCAAGATGGATCCAAAGGCAGAAAGGTGTGTATTTATTGGATATGACAACAATCAAAAGGGCTACAGGTTATACAACCCTACCAACAAAGGATTCTTGGTAAGCAGAGATGTAGTTTTTAATGAGAACAATTCATGGTATGAAGATTCATGCAGGAAGGTCAATTTACCATATAATCTTGAAGAAGATTTTCCAAAGCTTGGTAGAGAACAACAGAAGATTGAAGAACAAGACACCTCAGAGGATGATGAAGAATCTCACATAGAAAAGATCAAAGCATGGAAGTCTAAAGGTAAAGCAAAATTGCAGGAACTTGGACATGAGGCAGAATCATCACATCATGGCCTAAGAAGATCTATGAGGGAAAAGAAAAAACCAGAAAGGTATGGGTTTGACACCTCATTAGTAACTAAACATTCTATCTACATAGCACAGGACATAAACCAAGAGGAGCCATCATCATTTGAAGAGGCCAAAGCAAAAACATAATGGAAGCATGCAATGAAGGAAGAGATTGAAGCACTTGAGGAAAACAACACTTGGGATTTGGTGCCCAAGACTTCATCCATGAAGGTAATAGGCTCAAGATGGGTCTATAAACTCAAGAAGAATTTTGATGGTTCAATTAACAGGTATAAGGCAAGGCTTGTAGCAAAAGGCTTTGCACAAACTCAGGGAATTGATTATGAGGAGACCTTCTCTCCTGTGGCAAAGATGCCTACTATTAGGGTTTTGCTTAGTATTGCCTCTTCCAAGAATTGGAAGATACTTCAACTAGATGTAAAGAATGCATTCTTGAATGGTTGGATAACAGAAGAGGTATATATGGCACAACCACCTGGTTGTGAGAATCAAGTTTATCCTGATTATGTGTGTAAACTTAACAAAGCATTGTATGGTCTCAAGCAAGCTCCAAGAGCTTGGAATTTCAGGCTTGTTTCATTCTTGCAGGACAAAGGCTTTCAACCAAGCAAGGCAGATCCTTCACTCTTTATTAAAAAGAGTAATTCTGAGGTCATCTACCTATGTGTATATGTAGATGATATTATATTGACAGGAAATGATGCAGATGGTATGAAGAAGATCAAAGATCAGATGAGAGAAGAGTTCAAGATAAGTGATTTGGGTTCACTTACCTACTTCCTAGGTTTGGAAGTTTTCTACAAAGATCATGGTTTGTTTCTCACTCAAAGGAAGTACATTAAGGACATGTTGGCAAAATTCAAGATGCAAGATTGTAAGATTGTAGGTACTCCAATGGAGGTCAATCACAAATTGAGCTCACATGAAGGTGAACTCATAGAGGACATCACATCATATCAAAGTCTAGTGGGTAGTCTCAACTATGCCACATTGACAAGAGTAGATATATGTTACAGTGTGAGTGTGCTAAGTCAATTTATGCACACACCAAGGAAACCACATATGGATGCTGCCAAAAGGATTCTCAAGTATCTCAAAGGAACCATAAATGAAGGACTTTATTATCCTTATGTATCTGATTTAGGTTTGAAGCTATTTTCTGATGCAGATTGGGCTGGCTCCAAGGAAGATAGAAGGAGCACTTCAGGTTATCTTACCTTTGCAAGTTCAAAGCTTATTTCATGGTCATCCAAGAAGCAACCCACAGTTGCTCTCTCTTCTACTCAAGCTGAATATAGAGGTCTTGCCATAGCTACACAAGAAGCTATGTGGATGAAGACATTGTTCAAAGATCTTGGATTAGAGTTTGGAACTCCAACTATTTTTGGTGACAATATGAGTTCTATTCATTTGGCTGCTAATCCTATTTTTCATGCAAGGACTAAACATATTGAAGTTCATTATCACTATGTACGAGAGAAGGTTCTAAGCAAAGAGATTCAAATATCATATGTGTCCACTCATCAACAATGTGCAGATATTCTAACCAAAGCATTGGATGGTACAAAGCTTTGCAAATTCAAGGCTATGATAGGTTTGCAGGTAATCTTGGAAGATTGAAGACCTCAAGCATACTTGGCTTGAGGGGGAGCTGTCGGAGCAAGTCTATGACAAGCCTAAGTATTGGCTTGAGTCTCACAAAGTCTTAGAAGAAGCTTTAAAAAGAAGACTATGTAAAGTTCACTTGTGAACTACCTCTTGTAACTTTTGAAGAGTTTACTTAATGTAAAAGTAAGAGAATCTTAAGTGGTTGAGTCCACTTGATCAAGAATGGAAAGAGGAGCCACGAATTCGTGATTTGTGGTAGGTAGAGAATCAAATCAATCATTGATTGATTGGAGAGTGATTAAGGGAAGTTAGCCTCCCAAACTCAACTATAAATAGATGGCAGTTTTAGTCGTGGTTAGAGAGACCTATGTGAAGACCTCCAAGAGCTGAGCTTTATGCCATATCAAGGTGTGATTACAAGGCACACATATGTATCAGTAAGTCATTGTATTGTACAAGAAATATACTTTCATTTTCATGATTATTTGGTTTCATCTTTCCATGTTCTTGTGAAGTGTACTACTCACTACCATTACTCTCAGTTTTCTCAGTTAGCTTGCAGAGATGTTTTCTCTGAGCTTGGTGCATCATTTTCAGTGATTTAACTTGGTAAAGTTAGCTCTATAAGTCTACTATATGCTCATAAATTTTCATGTCATTTGGATGTTGCAATCTTCAGTTATGTTCATTTGAAGTCAACAGAGTCTGTTCATCTTCACCTCTCTGTCAGGTACCCGACTTTTTCACTCATCTTGTCAGAGGTGTTTCTCAGTGGTTACTTATCCAAATTCAGTGATTTAAAGCTTGGTGGATTTAACGTACTGTCTAGTATAACCATACAAATTTTCATAATCATTGGATTACTACATTTTGAGATATGGTGATTTTTCTGCTCACTGGTCTATTTCTATAGCAGCCCGTGAAAATCGGGATGATGTCATCACTTGTTAAAACTCATTCTCAGTGTGTGGTTCATTATTTTTGATGAGATTACTCTTGAAAGTTAGCTCTTTAAGTTGCCTAGACTTCCCCAAGAGGAATTGAGCTAATTGCGGCTGTGCTCAGAGAATTATGTAAAACACTCGACAGGTGTATGAACCAAGAATAGCAAGTTTTCACCTCTGAGCTAACTCCAACTTATCTGTTTTGATCTATCTTTTTGAGAGTGATCTTCCAAGGTACATAGGGTGTCTAATACATCCATTGGCAAGCTAAAAGGGCCCACCATCTACTCTTTGAGTTCATTTGGCTAGTGTAGATCAAGGATTTTGCAACACCTCTTCATCTTCAAACACATACTTATCCATCTCTTCACACTTCTTACAAAGATCCTCTACACTTTCACAGTCTAACACTATAAAGTAAACATTATCTACAAAGTTCAATCAAATGGTAGACCTGGCCATTTCATCTAAATCATCCCAATCATCTTCATCCATGTCAGCAGGCTTCTTTGAGATTCCATTTACTAGCTTCCATTGCCTCCTCTAAATCAGCACATCTTTAATCTCATTCTTCCATACAGAAAAGTTTGTGACATCAAATTTTCGGATCTCAAAATGTTCTTTGCCTTGCAAGTTATAGTTCCACCTCGAAACACTGGTGCTAGACCCTGATCCACTAAACATGCCTTAGATCTCTCATGCCATGATGGTAGAGAACTCAATAAAATGGTAATGGAGCTAAGATTAGTCCAAACACCACTAAGGCTCAACGAAGGATGACCAAGTGTCACTCTCTCAAAGAGAATTCAGTAGTCTTCCCATAAAAATGAATTAACAATAAGTAATGACCAAGAAAAAGTATTATATGAGAATAAATGTGCTCACACCAATAAGTGTATCAAGGAGTACATCGACCATTGTATAGTTGACAAAACCAAAAAATCTAGAAAACTTTTTCTAGAGTATCCTCTCCAAAATGAGCATATGACTAATGTCAAAATCTCATAAAATTGCAAGTACTAACATGTTTACCTACATATGAATCACTAACTCCAATGCATATTATCAATTACCCGAAAGAAGCAAACTAGAATTATTGAGAACCTATGAAAAACTATTATACATCTCCTATGACAAGCCTGGTGTTGGGGGATTCTTGTGCATAAAGGGACTTGAGTGTTTGTAGGAGAAGGATGAAGGAGAAGAAGTGAAATACAGACACCCGAAGCTTCTATATATAGATTTTAAGGAGAAAAATACAATGATAATGTATAGCACAAAACCAAATGCTCTCTGTGCGGAATGCATAATCTCAAAGAGTACACAAACACACAAAGTTACAAGATACCCAAAGTTCCTTATGCTGCCAATCTTCTCTGTACCAGATCTCCACCTTCTCCAAGAGCTTGCACTTGTGCACACCTTGCACTCAAACTTCCAATAGGGTAGGAGGTATGGATACCTTTCGTCGACGTGCACACCTCTTCAATAATACCTTGTGCCACCTTGATTGTCTAGCTTACTAGCTCTTTGCACTCTTGCTCTGCACACTTGATCACACTTCTTGCACACTTTGTCTCACACTTGCTTCTTTGCGTCGTACTCTGTCTGAATGTCTCTTTCTCTTCTCACATTGTGTAGACTATGCTCTCGTTGCTTAGTCTAACTCTAAGAATAATGCATATGCCTTGATTTGAGTGTAGATTCACTTACATATGCGGCTCCTAAATGATAGTCTACCTTGGTGCTCACTTTGATGTCACAAGAATGTCTCAAAATATGTACAGCGAATGACTCTCTATTTTGTCTTGCAGTGACTTTAGGACTAAAACAAAATGTGAAATGGAGGCTATACTTTCACTTTTGTGTATCACTTCTTCTTCAATTGCCTTCACCTTTTTCCTTGAATTCTCTAAGATGTGTACATAAGGGATGGTTCACCTGAACCTTCCAAACACTTTAAACCCTTGAAAACCTTACGGAAAGACCATCTACAACCTGAATCCAACTTTCTGCAAAACATACCCATTATGAATAAATTGATTGTGCACTACCTATGCACCTTGACCAATTGGACTTTGACCCCTTTGACTTTGACTATATTGACTTTGACTATATTGACTTTGACTATATTGACTTTGACTATATTGACTTTGACCACTTTGATTTTGACTTTGATGGGCTCAACAATTGCCCACCACATAATGGGCTCTTTGTCTCGAAGAGCTAATAGCCAAACCATGAGCAGAGATGTCACGTTGATTCCTATTTTGCAAAATCTTCAAAAGGACAATTGAGCAACTATCAAGTCCACTAGGAGCAGCAAAGGACAATCATGACGGAAGAACCAAAACTTGACATTGTGCATTGAAGAAAAGAAGACGTTGGAGAATGGATGGTAGGAAGGAAAGCTCAAGGAGGGATCAAGGGTGAATAAATATAGTGTAAGGAGGGGTAAGGGTGGGGCTGGGTGGAGATACAAAGGGAGGGGCAAGGAGTTCGATTATGGGCTCTAGAGAGGGCCAAAATGTTAAAACCAAAACTGAAGGAACAAAGGGTCCATATGGAATAAATTGTGAAACATGTGGGAAAATAAGATGATAATAGACCATGTGAACCATGTGCACAATAAAAAACATGTGAGAAATGTGCATAAAACATGTGGGTTTTGACCAAAAGTAGGAGAAAAGTTGGAATTTTGGTAAACTTAATGCAAAACATGAGTCCAAAGGTGCCAACAGACATGAAAATGACCCCAAATTTGAAAAATGGCCATCCGAGGCGCAATCTAGAGCCAGAAATATTTTTCTAATAAAAATTATATATATATATATATATATATATATATATATATATATATATATATATATATATATATATATATATATATATATATATATATATATATATATATATATATATATATATATATATATATATATATATATATATATATATATATATATATATAATAATAATAAAAAGTTTGGGGATGTGTGCATTTTTTCCATAAAAATTAAAAAAATAATAAATTTTGTGGGGAGTGCGCATTTTTCCCATAAAAATAAAAAAATAAAAAAAATAAAAAATAAAAAAGGAGGGGGGATAGGGGGGAGCTGGGGAGGCATGGGGGGCAAGGGCGAGGAGATAGAAGAGAGAGAAGAGAGAGGTAGACAGAAAAGAGAGAAGTAGAGAGAGTTAGAGAGAGGGGAGAGAGAGGGAGAGAGAAGGTAGAGAGAGGTAGAGAGAGGTAGAGAGAGGTAGAGAGAGGTAGAGAGAGGTAGAGAGAGGTAGAGAGAGGTAGAGAAAGAATGTTGAGAGAGAGTTTTTTCAAAAATTAAAAAAACAATTGGGGACTGCTTATTTTTTAAATATATAGATAAGAGACAAAAATCCAAAAAAATCACAAAAAAATCCCACAAAATTCTATAAATGTCTAGACCAATTTTCCCACTCAAAACCATAGAGATGTTCCTTTCGTAATTCTATTTTAGCAAGAAAAATGACATCAAAAAAGAATTCTAAGAAAATCCCCCAAAAAGTCCAAAAGATTCCAACAAGATGTACATGAGATGGGCTACGAGATAGCTTCTAAATAGCATAAAAACACAATAAAAAAGCATGAAAAATTGGTACGACAAGGATATGTACAACTTGGATAGATTTTGCAAGTTCTAGGTGATTTAGAAAGCTTTACTTTTACTGATGATAGGCATTGAGCCTTGATATGTTGACCAATGGTAGTACCTCTCCTTTTAGGCTCTCTAACTCCATTACACACCATTTCAACATTGTTATAGTTCTGTAAGGTCCCTCCTAATGTGGAAGCCACTTTCCCCATACTTGTGTTTGGAGTTGAGGTTTATGGAGAAGAACTAACATGCCTATTTGTAAGTTATTGGTCAACATATTTCGATCATGAGCCTCTTTCCTCTTCATTTGAGTCTCTAACAATTGTTTTGTAGCATATAGATGGATCTCTTCCACTTGTACAACGCTTCAAGTCTCTTAGAGACACCACAATCTTTCTTTCCCTGCATAAATGCAAGTTTTGGTGAACCACGTAGACATTCCAAGGGTTAAATGGGCAATATCCCATAAACCAACTGGAATGGAGAGTATCTTGTTGCTTCTTTGTAAGCCAACATGTAAGCCCAGAGGGTACCTTGATAAGTTGTACCCCAAGAAGTGGGTTGTAACATACATTCCTTCCTTAACATGGCAATCAATACCTTATTACTGGATTCTGCATATCCATTAGCTCTTGGGTAATAGGCACAAGAGGTCCTATGTAAACCTTTGTACTTGTTAAAAATTTCATACAGAACCTTGTTCACAAAATGAGTTCCTTGGTTTGTGCAAATTTCAAGAGGACACCCAAATCTAAAAATAATGTTATTGTAAAGGAAATCTTCAATTGTTTGTGATCTGCAATCAAGAGAGGCAATAGCTTCAACCCACTTTGTTGCATAGTCGATGGTGATCAACAAATACTTTTCTCTTTTTGGGACTAATGTAGTGTAGATGGGCTCTATGAAATCCAGCCCCACTTCTCAAATGGTTTCCATGAAGTGGAAACAACCAAGGGGTTGTGTCGTTGCTTTGTGCGATGGGGCCACACTTGTGAAAAACATCACATGCCCTCCCCCATTCATCTGCATCTTTGAATAATGCGGGCCACCATAAGCCAGCATCAAGAATTCTCTAGCTCATAATGTGTCCTTGAAGGTGCCCACCACATGTTCCTTCATGTGTAGTTCTAAGGATTTGCCTTACTTCCTCTTCCTCCATGCACTTTCTAAGCCGGTTGTCCTTGCCATATCTATATAATTTTCCTCCAATGAATGTAAAAGGTATGCTCTTGATTAGTCACCTCTTCTTTTGCACAAATCTTGCCTTTTTTGGATGCAAACAAGTGGTAGGAAAATTCTTGATGTGGTCATACCATCCTTGTGCTCATATAGAGAACAATTTAGCATCTGGAAAATCATCATTCACTCCAATTGCTTAATCAATTGCATTAATCCTAGACAGGTGATCAACCATAACATTCTCTCTTCCATGTCTATGGATTACAAAGAAATCAAATTCTTGGAACAAAAGGAGCCACCTCCATACCCTGTGAGTTGCTTGTGGCTTATTTACTAGATACTTGAGCGGTTGATGATCAGTTATAATAACAAATTTCAACCCTAGCAAGTAATGTCGAAACTTTTGGATAGCAAAAACCATTGCTAAGGCCTCCCTTTTTGTGGTGCTATGATTCTTTTTAGCCTTTTTCAAAATTCGAATCACATAATGAATAGTTCTATCAAGCATGTACTCTTCACTATGTTGATTCAAGACTGCACGTACTGCATATGCACTTTCATCTACATGTACATGAAAAATTTTTGACTAGTCTGGTGTGATAAGAATTCGTGCAGCCACCAGTTTGGACTTAATGTTTGATAAGCTTTTTCCTCCTCTTCCTCCCACTTGAAGGGTACTTCTTTACCTGTAATTCTAGCCAATGGATTGGCTATTGTTAGTTTATTGGAGTTGCTCATAATTTCTCTTGAGCATAGAAACTTCTCTAGTACTAAAAAATAACCTTTTTTTTTATAAAGAAGACATGCCATATGAACACTCTCCTAAGCACTCTCTAATATACCCCTTATACTATAGTGTTAGAGGCCTTTAAATAATTTCACCTTTTTGCACATGAAAGGAATTTCCCACGTAGAAATCCCATGCATCCACATTCTTGGGATTTGTTTGTTAGAAAGAATATCTTGCAAGATAACAAAGAGATATGTCAGTTAGAGAGAGAGAGAGAGATCCACTTTTTGACTTTTCAAAGAAGCACATGGGGAATAGAGATTAGCCTATATATAGAAGCTCATTTTTGTAAAGAGAGAGCTTTTGGTCAACGTGCTCTCATGTAATATCTCTTATCAATGGAAGATGCTCTCATTTACTCCAAGACTTGTTACATTTACATGTATTGTTGTCTTTGTGAGTGTGTGAGAGTGGTGTGTGTGCCTATGCATGTCTCTCCTTTGTGTGAGTAGAGTAGTTGCATTCTCTTGTATTTTCCTCATGGACTAGGATCCTTGACTCCCTATTCTCCTTGTTTTCAAGCATGTGGCAAAGCCTGGGGCTGATGCCAATGGCCTGAACATGTGGGAAGTAGGGGTGGATGAGAGGAGAGTCACTTTTGAGCCTTCCTTCTTGCTTCCATGCAAGGTGGTGAGGGTTTTTGGTCATTCCTTGCTACAACCTCAACACTTTTTGGTGCCGTTGACGGGGATGGTCGGCCTTTCATCACTTGGAGAGCTCAAGAACATGTGGTAAAGTATTGTGTTGCAATCTTTTTTGCTCAATTACGTAGGATTTGAGTTCTTGCTTGGCATTTTCACCCTTCCATTGGGCCATTTGCTCCCATTTCTTGTTTTTGGTAGTGTAGTTTTAATTCATGTTTGGTTGTTGCACAAAAACACCCCCTAACCCCCTTCTCTTCATCTCTCACACACATACCCTCTCTCACACTCACAATGGGGCATCAGTCTCCATCTCTTTCATCTCTTTTTCAGTGATGGCCTTGAAAACTGGGATGGACATTTCTCTCTTCTTTCCCTCCCTCTTTTCACTTTGGAAAACAAAAATAACAGGTGGAAATGTCGATTGTTCCCTCTCAATCTTCATTACTATCCTTTTTAATGTATCCTGAGGCACGATCAGATGCATGAATGCATTGGGGGGGGGGGACAGTTCCCTTTCTCCCTCTTTTCTTTACTGCTCTATCTCCGGGTTGAGCTTCCTGGTGAGCTCCCGATGTCGGCGGCCTCATCGGCCTTTTGATGGTTGCCTAAGGCTTCCATGCCTTTGGTGTGCCTTGTGTACCCTTCTCCTTGGCGCTTCTCAACCTGTGCGGCACATCTCAGAGGCATTCTCGGCTAATACTGCTTGGGAATGAGTTCTCCGTGAGCTCCCCTCTACACACATTATTTGCTATTATCAGTACCAAAGTCAGCGCTGCTTCTCATTAACAGTGAAGTTGAGCTTTCTGACTTCCCTCTTATGCTTCGGGTGGGTCTTTGTGCCTCTTTAGATTGTACCTGTGTAAAGACTGGTTTGAGCTTTGTCTTCTGTCACCGGTGCTGCATGTTTGAGCACTGCTCCTACAGGGACGTGGTAGAGTGATCTTTGCTCTAAGATTACCTATTCAGTGTTATGCTAGGGCATTTTTGGGTCGAGTTTGGTTCCTGCAGGCAGATCGATGGCTTGATCGTTGTCTTTTCTGCGGCTGACGGGTGGTGGAACCTTCATGCTCCCTATTTTCTTGTAGATGGTGTTGCTGGGATCATATGTTTGCTCTCGCTTAGTGTTGTCAAGTGCACCAGATCCTCATTTCATTCCCTACTGCTGTGCCCAAGATTGGGTATGCTTCTTGATCCTTGGCCGCGTGGCATCGAGCTCCATTCTGGCTACTCTTTGCATGTTCTATTTGGCTCCGCGTTAAGCTCTGGGCACTCATTTGGTGTCCATTTTCAAAGCTTCCTTGTTGTTTTGACATGTCACCGGGACTATCCACCTCTGGGCTTCCCAATCTTGGTAGTTCCCATTGTCACCATGCTTGGGCTTCGTATGGATATGTTTCCCCTTGTGGTCAATATCTCACTCATCAGCATCAAGGAGGTTGCAAAACTTCGATACCAAGTATTTTTCAAACGACTTTGCCTCCTGGTGTGCAGACATATGATGCTAATAAGTCCTCATGGGCTCCACTTTATGCTCAATTGGATATTATGGACTACAATAGTTCTTCTAAAACAACCTCGCCATGAGAAGAAAATATGTTCATGTTTTGCTACACATATTCATTGTTGTTCTCAGAAAACTTTTTCCTTCCGGCTCTTATCATTAGCGGATGTCCAGGCCATGGGGGGAGTGCTTCTTGCTCCCCAACTGCTTCTGATGTTGCACCTCCAAAGCCTCTCTATTATCTATTGATGCAAAATCTAGGCTTCTCTATCTCTATGTGATTAGAAAGTTTCCAGATTTTCTTAATTTCCTCTTTGGCATGGTTGATAAAGGCTACCTGGATAGAGAATCCATTGAGTTCCATCCATGTTGTTGGAAGAACTCCCTTACTCAAGGTCTTGCTGGCTTAGAGAGTTGGTCAATGCTGAAGTGTGAAGTTGCGGACACTTATGTTGCTGAATGAATAATAACTGCAACTCATAAGGAGATGGTGCCCACCTCCACTTGTCTAGAGAAAGTCAACAGCTTGCTTGTTTGAAACTTAGTACAGTCTTTTAGGTTCATTACATCTTTGGAACCTGGTGCTCACAATGGTATGTTGTCCTTTTTGACTACCCTCACAGGATGTGTCAAGCTCTCACCCAACCACCGCATGCTTGCCATACTTTGAAGGAACGTGTAGTATTTTTTGGAATCAGTGTAATGAGTAACTTGTCATAGTGAAAACTTCTATTTTATTATGATAGTAAATTATGCTTTTGCATTGCCTCTGATGGCAAGTATTCTGAAGCTTTTCAACTCGTTTTATGGCACACTCTAAGTGGTTGTTCTATAGGTAAGTATAGTTACTAAGAATTGGGAAAGCATTTGCTATTCTAAACATACAAGGATGTAATCTTGCTTGAGACCATGTTATTCCAGTTTGATGTACCGACTTCTATGATGTAACTGTATCCATGGTTTGCCATATGTCTACTTAGTTTAAAGTTGTGACAGATGATGGTACTATTGGGAAGTGTATGGGTCTGTTCTTCTGTTGGATAACGAGTTAAGTTTGACAATAGCACTTTGTGTTCTGCATAATGTTTTCTACCTACATCTATTCTCTGTGGAAGCAAGGTATTGCAAGTACTTTCATAATGTGTGACACATGCTGCAAAAATCAAAGTCTGTGTCACTGTTTAGCTATGGTGCACATGTAAAAAAGATTGGAACCATCAGTTCTGAGTATATCATGCTCATTATTTATGTGGTGGTCATTTATGGCTCATATCACTTATGTGGCTAGAAGTTTTGCAGGCCCAAACCACTAGTGGGAAAACATTAAGCTCCAAAGATTAAGGTGTGCAAATAGGAAGAAGGGTATGTCTGAGATTGATCAAACCAACTCAAGGATTCAATTGTGCATCTTAGTGTGAATTGGTTCATTGGACTTTATGCAAATTATAAGGAAGCTGACTTTTGAGTATTTGTTTGACTTTTCCATGATTGAAAGTTTTGAAGTAATTGTAATTGCTCTCCTTGGGAATGGCTCAGAACTTCCAATCATACAGAAAAAGATTGTGCATCAAGCGAGACTTGATTTTTAGGAACACTATATGATAGAGTGCATAGGATGATTTGACTCCAGGCATCCATACCATAGTCACAGGAAAAAAGACCCTAACGTTTAGAAGATTTCTGATCAATGTTGTACTCCCATCAATACACCTGAAGGCCCAAGTACTTGAAGGAGCCTTTGCATCTTCCTGTAAGACAATAGTTACGCAATATAACACAGGAGCAATAGCAGAGAAGATAACTGATATAGGAGAATCTCAACAATTTTCTACTAGCAGCAAGTACAAAGATGATGGCGTTGTCCACCCGTGCGCTCTCAAGGTAGAGCTTAAATGGTGATCTAGACAACTCTAGATAGGGAGATACAAGGTAGAGGTATGCTGGCTCAACTCAATGTCTTAGGTAGTGCAGAAGTCATGTATATATAGGATCATGGGTGGCCTGCCATGGACGGCTATACATGGGCGGTAGAGCGTGGGCGGCCACCGCCCGCGTAATTGCCATACACGGCTTAGACTGGTTGAACCGACCTAACAAATATAAATGATTTCTGACACCGACAGGGAATATTCCATGGAATATTCCCTTTACCGTCGCGCCGGGGGCGCTGCCCCCGGACCCCCACCAGGGGGCCCGCTGGCCCCCTGGGACCCCCCAGCCAGGGGGCCCGCTGGCCCCCTTGGACCCCCCAGCCGGGGCTGCTCACCGCTGCCCCGGACCCCACAATTGGGGACCCTGGTAACTCCCTTTCCTTATAATATCTTACATGGTCCAATATGACCTTCATCCAACATTCAAGTTGGGATTCCCATCAATTGGGTAATGCACGCTTGGCTTCTCCTCATAAAGGGGGCCTTACAAAATGTGCATACAATCATGAGGGGTAGACATTGATCATACTCTAACACCCCCCCTCAATGTTTACCGATGATAAATCAAGTAGGTCTCGGTCCTATGCCCATCTGTTGAAGATGCTTGTTGAGCTGCTCTCTTCCAAGTGCTTTAGTGAATATGTCAGCACAATTTGCCTCTGTTGGGCAATATTCTAGCTCCACAATTTCATCTTCAATTAGCTCACGAATGTAATGGTACTGTACTTCTATGTGCTTGGTGCGAGCATGAAATACTGGGTTCTTTGCAATAGCCATACAACTTTGATTATCACACTTGAGTACAATTGGCATATTTGATGGAAAGCCTATATCTGCAAGAATTCTCCTTAACCAGACTACCTCACAAGAAGCAAAACAAGCTGCTTTGTACTCTGCTTCAGTGGAGGAGAGTGCGAGAGTTGGTTGCTTCCTACTTACCCAAGAAAATATTCCTGAACCAAGTGAGAAACAATATCCAGAAACTGATTTTCTAGAGTCACAATCTCCAGCCCAATCTGAATCACAATATCCTTGGAGTGTATCACCTGTGGTATACAAAATACCAAAATCCAAGGTTCCTGCAATGTACCTTAGAATTCGCATTCCAGCATTCCAGTGACTCTCCTTAGGTTTGTTGGAAAAACTGCTTAACACTCCAACAGCATAGCAAATGTCTGGTCTAGTGTTGCACAGAAAAATAAGACTTCCAACGAGCTTCCTATACTTCTTAGCATCTACATCAGGCATGTTATCATCCATAGATAGCTTATGATTTACCTCCATAGGTGTGATAGTTGGTTTGCAGTCCATCATTCCAAATGCCTTGAGAATTTCTTTGGAATATTTTTGTTGTGAGATGAAAATGCCATCCTTCCTTTGCCATACTTCAATTCCCAGACAAAAATGGAGTAGACCTAAGTCTGTCATTTCAAACTCAGTTCCCAAGCTGATCCGAGTTTGATTGATGAGTTCCTGATGATCTCCTGTAATGATCAAATCATCTACATATACAATGACAACAACTAGCTTGCTATCCCTTTTCGTTACATACAAGTTAGCATCAGAAGTACTTCTTTCAAAACCCATATTTTTGAAAAAATGATCAATTCGTTGGTACCAAGCCCGTGGAGCTTGCTTAAGTCCATACAAAGCTTTCTTCAACCTGCAAACTTTATTTTCTGAATTGGGCACCTCAAAACCTGGTGGTTGAGATACATATACCTCCTCCTTGAGGTGACCATTCAAAAATGCAGATTTGACATCCATCTGGAAAATAGGCCAAGACTTTTGTGCAGCTACTGCAAGTACCGTCCGAATAGTTGTCATGCGTGCTGTTGGTGCAAAAGTTTCTTGAACATCAAATCCTTCAATCTGTGAAAAACCCTATGCAACTAATCGTGCCTTATACTTTTCTAATGTTCCATCAGCTTTATACTTAGCTTTCCAAATCCATTTAGTACCTATTACCTTCTTCTTTGGCGGCAAGTCGACTAGATCCCATGTATCATTTTTGAGTATACTATCATACTCAGACTGCATTGCCGCTCTCCAATCTGGATCATCAATGGCTTCTTCAATGGTGGTAGGTTCCTTTATCGAACCCATGATATCTGCCATTAGAGCCATGTTAACAATGTGTTCTGAGGCTCTTCTTTGCTCCTCTATTCTCTTTGATCTTCGTAATCCATCCGATGATGATTCTGGTGCATCTACATGTGGATTGTGATCATCAAAGAGCTGTTGTGCCCACTTCGGTAGTGGCTTACACTGTGCAGCTACAATTGGTTGGCTTTTTATTGAGGAAATTTCTCCATCAGATGTTTCCTCCTCCTCAACTTTAACCTGTCTTTTGATAGGCACAAGGTGAGATATTTCTCCGTTTGATGAGATAGTAGATTTACCTTTATCTTCTACTAAGTGTGGTCGTTCATCAAACACCACATCTCGGCTGACAAAAATCTTCCTTGCCTCAGGATCCCATAACCTGTATGCTTTAGACTCTTCACTATATCCTAGGAAGACACACTTTTTGCTTTTTGAATCCAACTTTGATCTTGTTGAATCAGGAATATGTGCATAACAGAAACAACCAAAAATTCTGAAATGCAAAACTGAAGGCTTTTTACCAGAATATGCTTCTTGAGGAGTCATCCCCTTCAGAGCTTTTGTGTAGCTTCGATTGAGGATGTAGACTGCTGTATTGACTGCTTCTGCCCAGAATGAATCAGGCATGTCTTGAGCCTTTAACATACAACGAGCCATTTCAACTACTGTCCTGTTCCTGCGCTCAACAATGCCATTTTGTTGAGGTGTATGAGCTGTGGTAAGTTGCCTTTTCACACCATGCTCCTTACAGTAATTGTTGAATTCTGTTGACAAGAATTCACCTCCTCTATCTGTTCTAAATTTCTTCAGTTTCCTTCCTGATTCACTTTCTACATACTTATGCCACGCTTTAAATTTTTCAAAAGCATCAGCCTTCTCTCGAATGAAATAAACCCACATCTTTCTACTATAATCGTCGACTAACAGCAAGAAGTAGAAAGATCCTCCTAAAGCAGGTGTAGACATTTTACCGCAGAGATCAGCATGTACCAACTCTAGAGGAGCTTGAGATCGATTGCTGGTCTCTCTTGGAAATGCCTTTCGTTGTTGCTTGCCCATCATACAAGCTTCACAAGGTTCCTGCAACTCTGAAAATGCAGGCAAATGAGCAACCATCCCTGTTCGTTGCATCTCCTTCAAAACTGCAAATCCGAGATGCCCAAATCGTTGGTGCCATAACCTGCTTACATCTTTATCTTCTATAGCAGTTAAAGCACTTAACTCATACAAGTTATCCCGTCGTGTGCCTTTACCTACAACATTACCTGATGAATCCATGATTTCCGCACCACTCTTATTGAAGTGAACTTCGAGTCCACGATCTGTTATTGCAGAAACTGACAACAAATTTCTTTTGAGTGTAGGTACATAGAGAACATCGGATAACTTTTTCTCAACACCTGGAGAAGTGATAAAAGAGATGGTTCTAGTTCCTTCAGCTGGACACTTGGAGTCGTTTCCCACCACTACATTGATGGATTCCCGCAGAGGCACTAGGGAACTATACCAATCCTTTTTACTAGTCATATGGCGAGAAGCTCCACTATCTAAAATCCATGGCTCATCAACACGAGCTTGAGCAGATGAACATACCTCTTCAATAGCTACCCAAAGTTCCAGCTCTGTGTTGTTTGCAGACTCTTTGTTCTTCCATGATGATTTTACAATCCCATTCCGTTCATCAGCTTGCTTCTTTCTGCAATCCTTGATGGCATGGCCTTTCTTTTCACAATAGAAGCAACTTCCTGTGAACTTTTTCTTCTTTGGCTTCTTCTTTGATCCCTCTGAAGAGCCTTTACCTTTTGCATTTGCTGAGAATGCAGCATCAGTTGTACTTTGCCGATTCTTCAGCCGCATCTCTTCTTCTAAAAGCATGGCACAAAACTCTTCAAATGTAAGAGGAGTTGGCCTTACCTGAGTGTTAAGGGCTGTTACTAATCCATCATACTTTGCTGGAAGAACACGTACAGATCTTCGAGCTAGCTCTTCTGGTGTTATAACAACACCAACTGCAGCCAATTGATCTTGAAGATGCTTTATCCGTTTGATAAAATCTTCAGCCTTTTCAGAATCAGAATGCTTTTCATTTGCCAACTGATTTTCTAAATTCTGTATCCTAGTGTGGTTCTTGGTCTCATATTGTCGAGCCAATATGCCCCAAGCCTCATGTGCTTTAGTAGTATGTTGAACTAAAGTAAGCACAGAATCACTTACACTAGTGACAATCGCACATAATGCATCAGCATTCCGCCTCTTCCAAGCTCGTAGAAGATCTGGATCTGGCTGAATCATCAATCTTGAATTTGCTGGATCTTCAACTGGTATAGGCTCTGGATCCAATCCCATCGGTCCCATGACAGTGTCAAGTAATTCATAGGAGTCCAAAATTGCAGAAATTTTGAACTTCCAGAGTGTATAGTTGGTTCCATCCAGCTTCCCTTCAGTGAATGCAGGTGGACGAATTCGAATAGGTGCAACATTAACATTAGGTGAAGCACCAAGACTAGTGTTCGACGATGAAGCCATCATGTAATCACTCGAATAATCTACTGATATTCTAGTCTGCTAGTAGGCTAAAATAATGATACTTCTCAAGCTATTCGAACCTTACAGCTCTGATACCATGTAAGACAATAGTTACGCAATATAACACAGGAGCAATAGCAGAGAAGATAACTGATATAGGAGAATCTCAACAATTTTCTACTAGCAGCAAGTACAAAGATGATGGCGTTGTCCACCCGTGCGCTCTCAAGGTAGAGCTTAAATGGTGATCTAGACAACTCTAGATAGGGAGATACAAGGTAGAGGTATGCTGGCTCAACTCAATGTCTTAGGTAGTGCAGAAGTCATGTATATATAGGATCATGGGTGGCCTGCCATGGACGGCTATACATGGGCGGTAGAGCGTGGGCGGCCACCGCCCGCGTAATTGCCATACACGGCTTAGACTGGTTGAACCGACCTAACAAATATAAATGATTTCTGACACCGACAGGGAATATTCCATGGAATATTCCCTTTACCGTCGCGCCGGGGGCGCTGCCCCCGGACCCCCACCAGGGGGCCCGCTGGCCCCCTGGGACCCCCCAGCCAGGGGGCCCGCTGGCCCCCTTGGACCCCCCAGCCGGGGCTGCTCACCGCTGCCCCGGACTCCACAATTGGGGACCCTGGTAACTCCCTTTCCTTATAATATCTTACATGGTCCAATATGACCTTCATCCAACATTCAAGTTGGGATTCCCATCAATTGGGTAATGCACGCTTGGCTTCTCCTCATAAAGGGGGCCTTACAAAATGTGCATACAATCATGAGGGGTAGACATTGATCATACTCTAACACTTCCTACCTAACCTAAAAAGCTTGCACTATAAGTGATGGAAATGCTAACACATTGTGAGATGTTTTTGGGTCGTAGAAGTTGCAGGAACTAGGAGAGCAATTTGTGCACAAACTTTGAGAAGAACAGGATCGATTCTGGGGTGTGCCATCCTATGGGAAAGGCTCTCAAATCTAAGCAAAGGTCAATGGGGCCCTCAAGCTTAAGGAACTTACAACCTTTATATTACAAGAGCATGAAATTTAGATATTGGGACTCAAGATTGAGATTTCTTTGTGACATTATTCTAGATTGAATGCTCATAAGGTTAGTCATGGAACTCCAGAAGTCATTCGGTAGGTTACTTGTATCTTCATGGGAAATTATCTCCCCCAAAGGGTGGTATCTAGTTGTTGCTAGTCTAACAATGCCTAAGTATTTTTTCCACTTGCCCTGAGTAATCACTTGCACTTTGGAAAGAGCTTTGTATAAGAATTGATTGCACTGAATGTATTTTTTGGTTATGCTCGGTAACTCAAGAATTGAGGTGTGTTTGATGATTCATATGATTATTCACATCATGCCTAGCTTCAAAAGTATCCACAAGAATACTCCACATACCCATATGGTTTGACTGTCTTGATGCGTGCATGTGAATTCATTATTTGAACTTACAATTCTTTTTTTTGTTGGGCCAAAGTACTGCTCATTCATGTTCTGATTTATCATCTTTTCCTTCATAAAATTCTTACGTACAAGATTTATTTAGAAAAACTCCAAAACAAGAGGAAGAATTGCCTGCTTGAAGCTAGCCAATTCAGAATGTCTTCTTCCTCATCCAACTCTAATTTCGGTTGGTCCACCATCTCTTGTTCCATGCAAATGCCAACTGATTTCATCATGCTAGTGTTCCCTTGGTGGTCTGGACCCTCCTCCAAATATATCTATTTAAGTTCGTATCCCCTCTACTATACCCACATAGTTTCTTTGCCCCAATCATGGACAACACTAGCATGCCTTAGCCACAGTCTTCCAATTAGGACGAGAAACCCTCCCTCTACCTGGCGCAATCTTAATACCACAAAATCCAAAATGAAGAGGTTACCTTGTACTTTGAGTGGAACTTGTGGGATCACTCCCATTGGCCTTACTTTGCTTTGATCTGCCAAGGTTATGGTGAAGTTGGCAAGTTTGGATGTGTGTAGGCCAAGCTTGTCCATGGTATGTTCGGCCATCAAATTTATGCCAGAACCACCATCCACTATAACTCCTTGTAATTGGAATCCTTTAATTGTCACTCTCAACCATGGACTTTTATAATCCCTGAGAGTGGCTTCCCCTTCACTCTTATCTTGACTCATAGCAACAATCTTTGCCACTAAGGTGTTGAGGAGGCATGTCACTCTAGCACAATGGCAAGTACCAACGTGAGGAGATCCACCTCATAAATTTCAATCCGTGGAGACATGAGGACTAGTATGAAGACTATGAGCAAGTGATGGCACAAGTGCGTGAGTGAGAATCACACAAACATGCACACACATACACACACGCGCACACAAGGCAAGAACAAGGAGAGGAACAATGGAGTTCTTTGCATTAGTCAAAAAGTCTCTTACATAAGCTCAAATCACTAACAATCTAACCCCAAAAATGAGCTCTCTAGCTCTTTTTATAGTTTTTCTACTAGCTTTGGCCCTGTCGAGACCTAGTGTCCGGCCTAGTTAAAAATTAGGTTCTAGAGCTTATTTGAGGGCTCAAGCGGAATCTAAAAATTATGAAAATTGGTATGTAGCTAATTCTAAGGATCCTCAAGCTTGAGGACTCCTCGGCTTGAAACAATGGAGTCTATTCTACCAAAAACGGAATTTACAATGTTTGTGTAGTGATGAAAATCACTTGAGTTGGAAATAGTTCATGGAAAAATTGATTAGGCCTTGTTATCGAATTGTGCATGACAGCTCTTTTGTGTTGGTATGTTCTTCTTATAGTTTGTATGGCAACAAGGCCTCATCAACAATATGCAAGACCTCAGACCTGAATTTTGCATCCATGTTTATCAACTCAAGAACACTAACCTCTATTTTGATCGATTTGAATAATCTTGAAGCTCTTGATTCATTTTTTATATTTGATTTCTCAAATTCCTTGTGGGCCCAACTGTATGCATTCCCAATGACATCATTGGTATCTGTAAAATATTCTTTTTTTTTTACATCTTCACATGAAATTGATCTTTCTTTCGCTTGTCTTGTATCTTCATATGTGTTTGCTTTGCTCTGGTGTATCATCTTGTCCTTGTACCTTCCAATAGTACTTGACCCTTGGCTTGTTTCTTCTTGAATCTTCCCTTTATTCCTTGTCTGCATAACCATGGAGCCGATTTCTTCTAATTGTACTACTCTAGTGGATGGTGATTGTACAACATTGACTTCTTCTGTTGCTCTTTGATTATTTACAGAGATCATTTGGATGTGGGGCCCCAATGTAGATGCTTTTTTTTGTGGTCAACAATTTGTGTAATGTGTCTAGGCAATTCTTGCAAGTGGCGGAATTTTGTGGCAGAGCACATTTACTCTGGTAGTGCCCACATTCTCCACACCTGAAATAAATAATTGGCCTTCTAGGACCATTTCCAAAATTACCTGTAGGTCATTGGTTATAATTGTTACCTTGGCTAGGGGCTATTTCCATTACATTGGTTGATAGTTGAGCACCTCCTTATCCCCAATAAGGTTGTGCAGGCATCCCTCTTGAGTGACATTGCTTAGCCTCATGACAAACTTTCTCGCATAGCTGACAAGTTACACTTAAAAGTGGACACTCACTTTTGACCCTATTTGTTGCACATGGTGCACCATAATCCATTTTTTATTCCACCTCCCCGGAGCTCCTATAACTCCTATCAAATTTGTGCCAACTCTTTTGCTTGGGATTCCTCTTCTTTTTGTAGCTTTAACATCTCAATTTCTTGCCTCATCTGCACTTTCCTCCTCTTTGTGGGGTTTGTTCCTTTTCAAGCTCTCAAGTTCCTTCCTTAACTGAATTATTGGGTCCTTAGATTCTACAGGATATGATAAACTAGAAGAGCTTGTCCCATATTGATGGCTAATCTGCTCCAATCTTGTGGCTGTATTAATTAACTCTTCAATTGCTGCTATAAGCAACACTAACCCTTTAATTTTACATTGTGTTGATATTGGAAGTGGTTTAGCGAGCCATGTCTTGATGAAAAAGGCATAGGGAGGATCTGGTAATTTAGCTATTAATGCTCTAAGCAACACCAACCCTTGAATTTTACATTGTGTTGATATTGGAGGTGGTTTAGCTAGTCACTTCTTGATGAAAAAGTCATGGGGAGGGTTTGGTAATTTAGCCATTAGTGCCTTGGATCTAGTGACAAATTCTAGAAATCTCTCCCCACGACCTAGTCTTAGACTTTCTAACTCTTCAATGTTATTTTTGGCTATGTTTCCTTGTTGGAATTGTGTCTTAAATGCGGATTTCATGAGGTCCCATGTAGTGAAGTGATTATCACCAGATTGACTAAACCATTTGTCTGCTAACCCTTCTAATATTACACGAAAAAGAATAAAAAATGCATCTTCACTTCCCATCCGACCCCTTGTCTTGCATGTCAGAAAATCTTCTAATATGTTCATCTGGCTCTTCTTGTGCTAATCTCTTGAAAGATGGAAATTTGATATTTAATCTCGAGAGTAGATTTTCTAAATCTACTTGAGCCACCATGTTCCTTATTGATGATGTTGATGATAAAGGTCTGTTTGACCTTCGAACCACTCTTCTTCTTGTTGTTTTGCAAGGGACCCTCAAGGTTTGAGATTGGGTTGCAGTCATGAGCTGTTTGTACTCCTCTTAGGCTAAGAGAATTCCAAATAGAAGAAAGATTACCTCTCAAACCGCCACTGTCGGTATCCTTGCACTTCTTCTACACTTTGTAATTATTTCTTCTCCTATGCTCAAGCCTCCTTGAGGTCCCACCAAACATGCCAAATATTGTTGAGGGATTCTTGTGCAGAAAGAGACTTGAGTGTTTATAGGAGAAGAAGTGAAATATAGACACCAAAAGCTTCTCTATATAGATTATAAAGAGAAAAACACAATGATGATGTATAGCACAAAACCAAATGTTCTCTATGGTGGAATGTGTAATCTCAAAGAATACAAAAACATGCAAGGTTACAAGATACCCAAAGTTCCTTATGATGCCAATCTTCTTTGCACCAGAGCTCGACCTTCTCTAGGAGCTTGCATTTGTGCACACTGTGCACTCAAGCTTCCAATAGGGTAGGAGGGATGGACACCTTCTGTCGATGTGTACACCTCTTCAATGGTACCTTGTGCCACCTTGATTATCTAGCTTACTAGCTCTTTGTACTCCTGCTTTGCACACTAGATCACACTTCTTGCATACTTTCTTTCACACTTTTTTATTTAATAAAAGAAAGTTCAGCCTTAGCAACCTTGTATTAAATAAAGGAAAAGAAAAGTACAAGTGATGGGGACTAGTGCCCACGGGACCCCCTAAGTCCCACAGAGTAGGGGAAGAACTTACAAAGTTTAGATAGCATTACAAAGAAGGTTAATCTTCCTCCCATCATCCTCATGAGGGGACCGCTTGGGTTTAAGCTTGTTGTTGATCAAAAGGAGCACTTGACGATGTCTGAAGGGGGGGGATTTCTTGCAGTTAGCAATTCTTTTGCCAAGGAGGAATAGCAATTTCTCAATCGACCACTCTTTAGGGGAGTCGCCAAAGTTATAAGCACATCTTTCCCACCAGATCTTCCATAGGACCTCCCCTCTAATGGTGTTCCAGAGATTCACAGAGCATCCGATCGCTTCTCCTAGTAGAGCTTGTTTCCAACGAATATGTTTTTGAAGTCTAGTTTTCTTTCGAAAAATCTCCTAGAGCCTGTTGGAGTTGGGCAAATAAAGAAGGTATGAGAAAAATCTTCGAAGGACCAATAGCAACGCTTGCACCAGGGAGGCACCGCACATATTTTGCTAGCCTTAAGGTTAGTCTAAATACCACGATGAAGAATTTTCATAAGAGAATAGACTTTTTGATTTCTATGAGAGGGTGTCAGATAGCCATGAGCTTCATGTCCCACCAAAGCTACATCCATGACAGACACCACTTCTTGTTGAGGTTAACCTCGTAATCAATGGTTTCTTTGAGCTTCGAGTTTCTTGTTAGGCAATTACCATTGTGTCATCTGAGACCAAGGGGGCTCGGCGTGTCATGCCCCATGAGAAGTCAAACTTTAGAGTGGTCCCAGGAAAGATGTGTGATTTGCAAAGTATTCCATTCTTCATAGGTAATGTTGGTACCAGGGTCAATATCCTTGAAGTTGATCCACTGGTTGGTGTCTTGTTTCCAGAGATGTTTCCATTTTTTGAAGCCTTTTTCCCATAGCCTCTTGACGTTACAAATGTTCCAAGCTTCCATGATCCAGACATCATGGATCGAAAACCAAATAGAGTCATTTTGTCTTATGTCGACCGCCCACTTCCAATCTTCACTTATTCTTGTGAAGCTTTTGACCCACTTTGTCTCACACTTGCTTCTCTACGTCACACTCTACTTGAATGTCTCTTGCTCTTCTCACGTTGTGTAGACTATGCTCTCCTTGCTTAGTCTAACTCCAAGAATAATGCATATGCCTTGATTTGAGTGTCGAATCTCGATTCATGTATGTAGGCTACTCCTAACTGATAGTGTATCTTGCTGCTCACTTTGATGTTCCAAGAATGTCTCAAAAGTTGTACAACCAATGACTCTATTTCGTCATGTAGTGACTTTAGGGTTAAAAAAAAAAAAATTAAATGGGAGGCCATACTTTCACTTTTTGTTAGCGCTTCTTCTTCAATTTCCTTCACTTTTATCCTTGAATTCTCCAAGATGTGTACATAAGGGAGGGTTCACCTAAACCTTCCAAACACTTTAAACCCTTAAAAACCTTACAGAAAGACTATCTACAACCTGCATCCAACTTTCTGCAAAACATAACCATTGTGAATAAATTGTTTGTGCACTACCCGTGCACCTTGAGAACGCATCATAGTGTATGCAATCTTCCCATGGGGGATCCATGATGTCGTGAGGAAAGAGATAAGGAAGAGAGATCCCTCACACACTCTCACACTCAAAGAGCACACACACAAATTGAAGCAAGGAAGCATAATCTTTTTCTTCTTCTTCTATTACATAAAAGGAATGTACAAGAATGACCTAAAACAACAATACAAAAAGTGCAATATATAAACAATAGTACATAAGGAAAGTCCTAATGTCTACAAATGAGTGAGCTGACAAGAAAAAAAAAGTCCCATCACTCTCGGTAGATAAATCTAGTAAAGCTCAATGAAGTACCCCTGCCATATATGGGCATTACCACTATACATGTCAGAGAAACGAAAAAGTGATACATGTCATCCTAGACCATCACATGTTGAGCTTGATATCTCAACATGTGAGTCATCAAAGACAACCCACTCAATGTCCTGGAAAGAAACAAAATGGACTGATCTTAGAACAAGTATCATAAGTTGGTTTAGATCTCATGGGATCACATCAATCCTAAAGATCATGCTTTGAATGCTGAAGGAGTCTATGGGAAAACCTAGAGGGTTGGAGCTCAGGTGGGAGCATTCATAGCATCCTTAAGGAATTTTATGTTTGATCAAGTTCCTATCTAGCGAGAAACTTGATCTTAGCTTCTAATAGAGAGAGGTGTTTGATCTTAAAAAAACTTCAATCTAGTTTGGTGAAACTATGGTGTTAATACAACTATATTATGGTAGTATGTTGGTGACATTAGACATTCTTTGGTCCTGATAGCATGGTGAAACATTTGGTTTGCTCCTAAGGCTCTTCTTAGGCTACTTGGGGAATTTTTGGATCACATGGTATGGGAAAAGGATATCTTACTATGGGAAAAGAGAGCCATGAGATTAAGAAGTTGGATGGGATGAAATTTGCACTTTGGAACAATCAGGTCATGCATGTACTAATTCAGAGGAGACAATGGAGATCGTGGAAGATATGGCAAAGAAACTTGCTAATATGGATGATGATGATGACTAGGAGGAACTTAAGTAGATATCTAGATCTACCATCTGACTACATTTAGTTGAAAATGCCTATTTCTTAGTACTTGAGAGTGTGTGGCAATATGAGAAGGACACATAATCCAACAAATCATGCCTCATGTAGAGGCTATGTGAGCTTCAAGTATCAGAAATAGATAGTTTTGTGAACCACACTACAATGTGTTTGATGCCTTATTGACACAACTTTAAGCATATAAGCTAAATATAGATGATGAGAAAAAGGTTACCTTATTGTCGTGCATGTTATCTTGATCATGGGATACATTTTGCATGGCTATCAACAATAGTGCACGAGAAGGAAAACTTGCCGACATAGACATTTGTGGTGCATTTCTATAAAGGATATTTGTAGAAAGTCTAAGATAGTGACTTCAAATGGGGAAGATCATGGAGTTTGGGATTACGAAAATCATCGCCACATAGTGGTAGAGACAAGAATTGTTTATTACCGCAACTTGTTGTAAGTATCTTTAAGGGGCATGCACTACATTCTCTTATGATCAATAAAAGTAGTGCACTTTTGGTTTGAGAGTTGGCCTAAGGTTCATGCGGCTATAGCTTTTTTTTATTTGGCTTCAAAGAGTCATCTGCTTTCTTTGCTAATTCTTGGAGTTGCAGGTTTTGGTGCCCTACTAAGGAGTGTTACACATGTTGGATTAGAAGACTGCTGACTCCTTTAACCACCTAATATCTGTGCATTTATCTTCTTCCTTGATGAAAAGCTTGTAGGTGACTGGAGTATATGGATTCTTCTCCTTGGGGAAGGAGTCCCTTATGATGATTAAACAGCTTTTGGGGTTACTGAATTCTTCTTTGCTGATCTTTAAATGAGAATCTTATCTTCAATTGCTAATCGTGTACTCAATTCCTCTTGACTCTGAGTGTTACAGGTTTGAAACAAAGGATGATGTTGCTTCCATATCTTATGAAGTTTCTATAACATGCTTCTATCATAATCATTAGAAATGGATAAAATGCTTGTTTTCCTCAATATGCTTGTATTGGTTGCATGTGATCACTTATGTTTAAAAGGCAATTAGTAGTACCATAGCGTTGATGTGTGAATATTTTGCTAAGATTGGATTGCTCCAGGAGAGTGTCTGCCCACTATTTAAGGCATAGAATCTGAAGGGTTTATCCAATTTGTTTTGATCTAGCAAAGCTAATGGAAGAGATTGTGGATTTAGACTTGTTCAGGTACAAAAGTGATAATGGTATGAATGTTGCTTGATGTGTTGTACCCACTAACAGAAAAGAGGTACAATACTACACAACTCTTGCTACATGCTCATACATCTCTCTTGATTCTACTCTTTATTCATGCACGTGGCTGTTTCTAGTAAAATTCCTTGGTTGGGTGCATAATGCTTATACTTCAAAATGTTCTTTCAAGATGTGTGCATGTATTCTTTAAAGGATATTTGCTAGTGAACATGCACATAGGGGGTTGAGCTTTTTGATTTAGAACTGAACTAAATTAAGTATGAAGTCACTAAATGAGTGATTGTTTTTTGCTAGAGAAGTGACTCGCTAGTTTCACAAAGCTCATTTAAGGCTTATTTTTTCATAATGCATTACAGGCCAACACATTTAGAACATTGATCCTTGTTACCTCCTATAGATGATCTGCTACCGTCCTTTGCAGGAATAATGGTGGATAAGCGTTTGAATTTCATGTATGCTTGTAGAATGATAGGAGTCATAATGTTGCAATCATTTTGTGAGCACATAATACTCATGTTAAATTGCAAGCTTGTTGACTCCGAGCATAGTATAAATGATGGCAGGACCATAGGCTACATTCATCTCATGCTTTACATTGCAAGATGTCCCACTCTCACTTGAAAGTAACAGAGTATGGAATCATTGAGACATAAGGGATATGCACTCTTGGTCTTGATTGGGCTCCTTGTTTTTTGGGGCTATCATTTTTCTTTTCTTTGCAGGAGCAAGAAGATTTTCATGCAGACTTCTCTCTCGTAGAGCAAGTCTTGTAGTAGTGGATGCTCCCTGAAGTGGAAACTAAAAATGAAATTAACATTTTGTGGCTGCTTCTTTTCAAAATCAGCCTACTTGTTATGTATGTTTAAATTTCAGGTATTGGAGCTTCTTGAGGTGTTGCACATTGGATGGAGGTTGGGCTGACTGCCCCCCAAGGGGATTGTGTCGCTCAGCATTGCAGAACTAAAAGACTTGAAGACTTACAAAATTGAGGATTGCAGTGATGGAGATTTAAAGACTTGAAGACTCACACTGGCCTCAGTTCAACAGTGATTGCTTCTCATTTCTTAGCTTTGTCGAGGACAAAAAAGTCTAGGATGAGGAGGGTGTTGTTATAAGGGTTGCCCACAATTTCCTCATGCAATGGCACCCTCTAGCCCTCATAAAAATACCTTTTTTCTTGTATTTAGGAGATGTCCATATGAACATTCTCCTAAGCCCCTTTTTTGATATTTCCTTTAGACTATGGTATTGAGTCCTTATCAATAAAGCCCCTTTTTGCACACATCCATATTCCCCACGTAGAAAACTCCCACGCCTATATTTGTTTTGAAGTGGGTGGTTGTTAAAGAATATTTACAAAGATTTAGAGAGATATGAGCTTGTGCTCCTTTTTGACTAGTCAAAAAGAGCACATGGGAGAATGTGCTTAGCCTATAAATATAGGCTCATTTCTTGTAAAAGGGGAGCTTTTGGTCGACGTGCTCTCATGTAAAATCCTTTCAATGGAAGAACTCTCTTTACTCTTAAGGCTTTGTGCATATATGTATTTAGTCTTGGAGTGTGAGAGAGTGAGGTGTGTGTGCATGCTAGCATTTCCTATGTGTGTAAGTAGAGTGTTGCAACTTTCTTGTATTTTACATATGTGACTAGGATCCTTGACTCCCATCTCTCCATGTTTTCAAGCATGTGGCATAGTTGCGGGTTGATGGCCAATGGCTTGAACATGATGGAGGTTGGGGTAGATGAAAGGAGAGTCCTTCTTGAGCCTTCCTTCTTGCTTCCATGCAAGGTGGTGTGGGTCTTAGCTCCCAAGGGCATACTACAACACTAGATGAAACCCTCAGATCTGCATGGAGGCATATCTCAACCTTGATTTAAACTCAAAAATCAGTATCAATGTAGGGGGAGAAAAGCCCCTATATTAAAAATTAATGTTCAATATTCTACCTAATGCGTGCTTCTAACACCTTGGCCATAGAATCAAAGAATGCCCTCTAAGACAAAGAACTCAAAGATCAAAGGAAGATTTGATAGTTGGGTAGATCAAAAAATATTTGTTGACTAAAAGGACTAAAGGGAATACTTCTAAAGAACCTTCTTCAAACTCGAAGCAAGTTAAAGATGCACCATGTGAGGATCTAAATGAGGGATCCTTCACAGTAGTTAGAAATAGAAGAAATCAAAGCCCTAAAATCCATTATGGGTTGAGTCCTTCTAAGTCAGTGTGTGAAGAAAACTTCTACCACATCTTAGAAAAGGAGATCAACCAGCTTGACTACAAGAGTGAAACAAATCAATATCTAACTTAGGAATAAAACATTGATTCTAACTTGTAATAGGCCTTTTGATAGTGAAATAATTCATTTTGAACTTTTTGAGTTACATTGTGGGGATAATGTTTAAAATGAATAATTAGCTCATTTTATGCATGTACGCAAAATTTAGGAATGACAAGTTTTATGTTCTCTTTTTAAACCTTATCCACATCATGTTTTTTGGATGAAAATTGAATGTGAAGATGAAAGAATTAAGAGTTATGATGGTTGAGAGAGAGCTAGAGCATGCATGAGAGAATAATAGTGTCTATGTGAAATTTTTGTTCAATCAAGTTTTAAGTACCTTGTTTAGAGATCTACATTTAGTTCACTGTAAGAAAATGCCTTGTTTTTATTTTCTCTTTAGATTTTCAAAACTTGTAGGGGTCAAAAGTAATACCTGAGGCAGATTTGGACCTAGGTGATACTTGTGAGACAAAAAAAATTTGATAATTTTAACATTTTTGTGTCTCACAAGCTTAAGCTAGCTCCTCACCATTTTTGAGTTACAAGGTTTGGAAAAGTGCCGGTTTTTTTAGGTACTTGAAAAAATTTGTGGGCTTCTCTATTTCTATTATAATCTCTGATTTTGATGCTTACATGTTGTCATGAACACTTATGGCATGTTTTTGGATATACCATTTTGTTTCTTTTCTTGTATTTTTGGATAGGTACTACTAAAGAAAGCACTTGACTACTACAAAATGCATGCTTTTGTGAAAGTTTTGCATTCAATACAGAGAGAGATGACTTTTTCTAAATTGGTAAGATCGCTTCTTTGTAAACAATGATCAACTCTGTTTTAAGAAGGATTTTGCTCAGTCATGGGGGGAAAGCCAAAAATTATACAAATACCTTGTAATTGAGATTGAGAGTGATAGTGAGAGTGAGAGTGTAATTGAGAGTGCAAGTGTGAATGAGATTGTGATAGCTCGGTGGTGGTCAAGAGGTAGAATCTTTGTCAAAAAGCTATTTTCCAAAGCTATTGTATCGATTGATTCAAATATAACTTTTCTTTCTCTAAGTCATATCTTATCTACTCTTTCGCATTAGATTTTCTCTTATCTTGTGCAAGTTCTACATTTTTTCTCTCCTGTGCTATTCTTGAGTGATCGGAAGCTTTTGATTGAGGATATCTTGTGATTGAGGAGATGCTACAAGGGTATCAGAGCAAAATTAATCCTCGAGAATGATGGAAGTTTCAACACAAAAGATCCGAGAGCAAGAGGAGCTTATTCATAAGCTTCTTGGAGAACTATGCAAAGAACAAGGTGGAAAGCAACCAAAAGGTGCAAAAAATTTGTTTGTAGAGCTGAATGATGAAGTCAATGAAGGTGTGGGAACATCTAGGAAGACAAAAATGCAATTATGAAGATATGGAGGTGGGTGAGCTTGCCCTCAATCAAGTCTTCAAGAAGGAAAAACTGAATGATTTTGATGGCGATAAGAAGTGTGGTGAAGATTTGGAGGCATGGATTATAGAGCTAGAAGATTTTCTTGATCTTTGGCAATTTAGTGAGGATCCAAAGAAAATGTTGGGATCCGACACCTCCATGGCAATGCAAAGCTATGATGGAAGTCCGATATGTGGATTCAAACACATTCTTGTCGCATTTTATGGAAGGAATTTAGAGGGCAAGCAAAAAAATGGTATTGTTCTCCACACTACCATATGGAGAAGAAGATGGATTTCTACAATTTTTGACAACATTAGAGTGACAAGCATAGCTTGTCTGCTGATGAATACAAAGAAAAGATCCTATGTCTTCATAATTATGCATTGGAGGTTAGTGGTGATGCTTTGAAGAGCATGTTTATTGAAGTTCTTCGTGAGAAGCTTTGCTATAAAGTGAAGGAATCTAGATGTGTTGATTTTTGGATGTTGTTGTGATGGCCGAGAATTTTGAGAAGATGTAGAAGTTCAAATTGTAGAAGAAGAATAGAACCAAATTCATTGCAATGGGACATAAGCCATAGAGACCCACCACAACAAACATGAACAGATCAAAGAAGAATTCATCTTCTAATAATCAAGATAAGAATCTTGCTCATGTTGAAAATCAAAGGAGGCATCAACCCATCCACTGGGACCAAGACCTTGATTTTATTGAGCATGGAAAAATACTCAGTTTGTGTTTCCATTATGGGGAACAGGGGCATCAGACATATGAATTCCTGAAGAAGGCAATCTTTTGGGCAGCACAATCAAAGGTGATAAACATCGTTGAGGAAGGTGCATCAATTGAGAAATCAGATCATGGAGGTAAGTGCCCTAACTCTACTTTATGTTGCATGGTGGCTAGTTCTTTCCCAAAGGCTCTTATAATTACACTTTTGGGTATGATTTCTACACATACAATTATATTTTTTATCAATTTGGGTAGTACCCATTGTTTTCTATCTCTCAAGTTAGTACACAATTTAGGGATAAAGACTTAGCGAGATGGTAAATGGATGATTACATTGTACGAACGGATACATTGAAACCCTTGCATTTACTTTTTCTCATAGGTGTTTTTCTAGGAGTTTCATGTGATTGAATCAAAATAGAGTGATGCAATTATAGGCATGGGTTGGTTAGCTCAAAATTCAACAAAAATTGATTGCAAACAAATAACAATATCCTTAAGGTTAGATGGTGAATCTATCAACATTCTAGGTGCTACATAATCCTAATCCTATTCTCATTTCTGCTATGTAGATAACTAGAGGTGTATATGATGGTCGTAGAACATTTGTAGTGTATATAAACAATCTGCATGAGGAAGATAATGATGAAAATCTTCTAAATTATGTAGAAAATCTTTTGAAAGAATCTGTAGATGTATTTTGAGAAGACTTGCATGGTATATATCCACCTATGTATGTTGACCATGTTGTTGACTTGTATCTAAGGAGTGAACCATATTCTAGAGCACTGTATAGATTTAACATAGATTGTTAAAGAAGCTTAAGATTTAATTAGATGATCTTTTGAAGAAAGGTTTGATAAAATTGAGTGTTTCACCTTGGGGAGCACTTGCTTTATTTTAGAAGAAAAAAGACGGCTCTTATAGGTTATGTATTGACTATAGGGGGTTGAATAAAAGAAAAATTAAAAATAAATACCCACTCCGTTACACAGATGACTTATTAGGTTAATTAATTGGAGCAACTATACTCACTAAGAATGACTTAAGAACCTCATATCAAAAAATTAGAATCGGAATAGAAGATAGAACCAAGACAACATTTCAAACATGTTATGGCCACTATGACTTTACGTTCTTACCGTTTGGATAAAAAACACTCCTCTCACATTCATGTGCTTGATGGACAATGTTTTTCAAGATTACCTAGATGAATTCATTGTAGTATTTCTTGATGATATATTTCTATACTCTAAAGATGATTTTGAGCATGTTGTACATCTCAAGAAGACTTTGCAAACTCTTAGATAACACAAATTGTATGGAAACAAGACGAAATGTGTCTTTGGTTAAGATAAACTTGTGTATCTAGAAGAGTCATTTCTAAAGAGGGAATTCATATAGATTAGGATAAAGTCAAAACAATAGTTGATTGGCTAGTTCCTAAAACTATAAGAAATATTTGAAGGTTTTAAGGATTGGTGCAATATGAAAGAGTACATATTAAGGATTTCTTAAATATAGGTAATCCCCTCACAAAGTTGACTAAAAAGAATGTAGGATTTTTGTGGAGTGATTCCTGTCAAAAATCATTTAAATCATTTAAATAAAAGTCATTGAAAAGTTTGTTTTGAAAATACCAAAAAATGCAAGTGGTAGTCAAATAAGATGTGTTCTTTCAGAGGATGGTAGGGTGGTTGCATGTGATGCAAGTGGTAGTCAAATATTCACAAGATGGTAGGGTGGTTGCATATGAATACAGAAAATTAAGAAAACATGAACTTAATTATCCTACTCATGGTCTAGAAATGTGTGCTGTTGTACATGCACTTAAGCATTGAAGACATCTATTGTTAGGGGCTAATTTTGAATTGAAAACAGATCATCTGAGTCTAAAATACATTTTCACACGAACATTGCTTAACAATAGGCAAAAGCATTGGATTGAATTATTAAGAGAATAAGATTTTGACATTAAGTATTTGGGTGGTAAGGAAAATAAGGTCACTGATGCATTGAGTTGGAGACCTTATGCAATCTCCTTTCTATATTAAGTTCTGATTTTCTCAATCAGATTCAAGAAGAACTGAAAGAGGACTCTTTTTATGCACCTATCTTGAATTTTTTGCATGAAAACAGGGAATCGATGTATCAAGACAAATTTCATTTGCAGAATGGATCTTTGTATTGTAAAAAACAATTATATATATCTTCTGAGTCTCCATTGAAGTTCAAATATTGTATGAGTGTCATGATGCACCTTTTTTGACACATCTAGGTTATTCAAGGACTTGTGTTAAAATGAAATATTCTTACTTCTCGCCATGTATGAAGCAAGATATTATAAAATATGTTAGTGAATGTTTAAGTGCCAATAGGTGAAATCTAAGTTTAAGAGAATGCCTTGAATGCTTCAACCTTTGGATGTTCCAAATCAAAAGTGGTAGTCTATCTCTATGGACTTTATCACTAAATTACCTACAACCAAAAGCAAACATGATATCATATTTGTGGTAGTTGATCGATTTACCAAGATGGCACATTTCTTTCCTATGAAAAAGACTGATAGTGCCTTGAATTTTGCAAGAGTATTTGGAAAAGAAATTTTTTTACTACATAGAATGCTTAAAAACATAATTTTTTATACAAACTCTAGATTCACATCAAACTTTTGGAGAGCAACATTTGAATTGTTTGGAACTCAAGTTTGTATGAGTACAACTTTCCATCCACAAACTAATGGGGAAACCGAGAGGTTAATCGGGCACTGGAAGATGTGTTGTATATGTATGTGAATGAAAAGCGGGATAATTGGAGTGAATATTTACCTTTAGTCGAGCTTACATACAATAGCACATGGCATGCATCTATAAAAATGGCTCCGTTTGAGGCTATGTATGGTTATAATTGTTTGACTCCACCTTCATTTTTTTTTTTCCAAATGAAATAGAAATTTCTAAAGAAATGATTGAGAAGATGGATGAAAAACTTGGAAAAATTAAGCAATACATAAAAGAAGCTCAAAAATGCAAAAGAAATTCTATGATTTGAATAGATGATCACTTGAAGTTCAAATAGATGACATGAGTTTTATTAAATTCAATGCTTGCCAATGTAACTTCTTGCTAGGAAAGGAGCATAGCCTTTGTCCATGATACAGAGGTCCTTTTAAAGTTTTGGAAAAGATTGGATTTCTTGCTTATTTATTGGAATTATCTAAACATTTAAATGTGCATCATGCATTTCATGTTAGCTTACTTAAAAGATATGTATCTAATGTTGCTCATGTTTTGCAAGACAACTATAATATGAAACGAGATGGATCTTTCCAAATTTGACCTAAAATAGTACTAGATAGGAGGGAAATTTTTCTTAGAAATAGATCTATAGTAGAGATTTTGGTGAAATGGTGCACATATTCAATTGAATATTCCACTTGGGTGAACTTAGATGATTTTTTGGCACATTATCCTTCTTTCCAACTCTAAGGGCGAATTTCTCAAAGGGGGAAGAATCCTAATAGGCCTTTTGATAGTAAAATAATTCATTTTGAACTTTTTGAATTACATTATGTCCATAATGTTTAGAATGAATAATTAGGTCATTCTATGCATGTGGACAAAATTTAGGGATGACAAGTTTTATATTCTCTCTCCAAACCTTATCCCCATCATCTTTTCTAGTTGAAAATTGAATATGAAGATGAAAGAATTAAGAGAAATGATGTATGAGAGAAAGGTAGAGCATGCATAAGAGAATAAAAGTGTATTTCTAAAATTTTTGTCAATCACATTTTAAGTACCTTGCTTAGGGATGTACATTTAGGTCACTGTAAGAAATTGCCTTTATGTTATTCTCTCTAGAATTTCTAGGCATGCAGGTCTCAAAGTTTTTCGGTGGATTTGGACCTAGGTCATCTCTAACACTATTGTGAAAATTAAAAATTTGAACATTTTTGTGTCTCACAAGCTTAAGCTAATTCCTCACCATTTTTTAGTTAGAAGGCTTGGAAAAGTGCCATTTTTTAAGGTACTTGAAAAAAAAAACTCGGATTCTCTATTTCTATTTGAATTTGTGATTTTGATGCTTACCTATTGTCATGCACACTGACACCATGTTTTTGCATATATCTTTTCATTGCTTTTCTTTTATTTTTGGGCAAGTACCGCTAAAGACAGCACTTGACTACTACAAACATATGCTTTTGGGAAAATTTTGCATTCAACACGAGGAGAGCCAATTTTTTCTACATTGGGAAGATCACACACTTCTTTTGAAAAGGACAATCAACTTGTTTTAAGAAGGAGTTTGCTCCATCATGAGGGGGGAAAGCCAAAAATCCCAAAATTACCTTGTAATTGAGATTGAGAGTTAGAGTGAGGGTGTTATTGAGACTGTGTGTGAGTGAGAGTGAGGGTGTTATTGAGAGTGTGAGTGTGAATGAAATTGTGATAGCTCAGGGTTGGTCGGGAGGTAGAAACTTCATCAAAAAGCTATTTTCCAAATCTATTGTATCGATTGATTCAAATCTATAATACCAAAACTTCTCTTTCACTAAGTCATATCTTATCTACTCTTCCACTTCATATTTTCTCTTATCTTGTGCAAGGTGTGCGTTTTTTCTCTCCTGTAATATTCTTGAGTGATCAGAAGCTTCTGATTTAGGATATCTTGTGATTGAGGAGATGCCACAAGTGGAATCAAAGCAGAATTGATCCTCAAGAACGATGGAAGGTTTGACACAAAAGATCTGACAGCAAGAGGAGCTTATTCAAAAGCTTCTTAGAAAATTACAAAAAGAACAAGATGAAAAGCAACCAAAAGGTGAAACCGAATTGCTCATGGAGCTGAATGATGAAGTGGATGAAGGTGCAGGAACATCTAAGGAGGCGGGTGAGTTTTTCCTCAACCGACTCTTCAAGAAGGCAAATTTGAATAATTTTGATGGTGAGAAGAAGAGCGGTAAAGATTTGGAGGCATGGATTGAAGATCTAGAAGAATTTTTTGATCTTTGGAAATTCAGTGAGGAGTCCAAGGCAAAGGTTGTGTTAAGCTGGCACTATGATTAATTGTAAACAATACATATTTTCCAGTGAACCAGTTCAGTGAAGCATTGTAATCATTCCAAAGATTCTAATAGAAAGAAACGTCGCATAGTTGAGAATCCGACACGATGAGTCCATAGGGATTTGATCAATGTACGAGGATCAAAGTGCTGGAAATTTGCAGTAACTCTTGTTTGGTGTTGTTGTTGTGTCATATTGTTGTTACAGTTTGATTAATCTTTGTTGTTAAGTTGATTAGTGCTAATTTGATTAAGTACTATGTTATTTTGATGAAAGTTAGGAAGTTATTTTGAGGTTCAATATTGTATAAGTGTTGTTGTGGCAATTATAACCAAGTCGATAGTGTGTAATGAATTATACTTCTTGTTCTATACGTGTTGAAAGAATGTAGTGGTGTTATTGTTATGTGATCATCATTGATAAGATTCGTGAAAGTATTGGAATAGTGTGAGTTGTTCAGGAATATATTATTGTAAGTGATGTATAAGATTGCGGTAAAATGTGTTTTTGACTACTGTGTATGAAGAGATGAAGGGAAAACAAATAGTTTGCAAAATGATGTTGTAAATCACCACCCAAGAACCCTCTAGTTTAGTCATTCTGTATATCAAAAAAGCTAACATTGGTGATCCTATCAAGGAGTGGTGACCATTAAGTGCAGACAAAGCAACAATAGTGTATGCCAATCCTACATTCTGGTATCGAATATCCACGATACCGCAAACACAAAGTACCTATATGAGTGCTGCCATCTAGAGCAAATTTTGGCAAAAGTTTTGAAAAGAATAAACAATCAGAAAGTGAAAGAAAGGATCGAGAGACTACCGAAAGATAGACAAGAATAAAAGAAGAGTTGACATTTGAAGGAGAAAGTTATATAGGCTTACAACACACCCTGGATACTAAGGATCTGCTGGTATATGAAGGACAGAATCAGGAGGAATTATATAATCGAGTTGAATTTCCAATATTGACCAAAGTTGATATCTAAGAGAGAGTCCTTACAATGAAGCGATACAATAATAAGCAAATGGTGGATGATGTGCAGAAGGGATATTACCAAATGGGAATTTCATACACCAAGTTTGGGGGATTCCCTAGAGACAACCTAGATGCTCATGTGTGAGCATTTGAAGTGAATCTAGATGTTATTGAAAGTATGGCTAACCTTACAGCAGACAGTGAAGATAAGGCTAGGATTTTTCACACATCCCTACTGAATGAAGTAGCAAAGTGGCTCATTGAAAATGATATTAAACATTTTAGTGCTTATGAAGCAATCAAGGAAGTTTCCTACAAAGATTCTAATCAAAGAAAATCCTGCCCAAATTTTTTATTTCTTGTAAAACAAAATTTCCAAGATGCATTTACAATAATTCTTGACTAAAAGTAAGTTACCTAAAGACGCAATTACACAATGGTTCATTAATGGTCTCAACTTGCAATTGAAGAAAGTCATGATAATTCGGAGCATTGGTGGATTATCTTTGGACACCATCATAGATTAGGCTCTATAGCTGGAGAACGAGGTCGATGGTTTCACCAAAGACCTAGAATGGATTGCAATTGCAAAAGATAAAGGTATGAACACAGCTAAGCAAACTTTCTGTGTGAAATGTAAGAACCCAAGATGCATTGTAGTGAATTGTGGATTGAATCAACTACACTGCACAATCTATAATATGGACAACCACGATACAACTTATTATGCATATAATATTAAGGCTCAGAATCAGGTCATAGTGAATGTTGTAGCAACTAAATCTGTACTGCACAATACTTATGTACCACCATACTTGAGGCACACCTGATATCCAAGATATGATCAAACAAATCCCCAACAAGGATTAATACAATAGCCACCCTGGCCACACATAGGACCACAAAACTTTGCATGAAGAGGACCAATAAGATGCTACTTCTCTAGAGAACTGGGACATATTTGTAGACACTATAAAGAAGCCCAAGAGTACAATAAACACAGGAAGGAGAGAGAAGCACCCATGACTAATTTGGTCATCATTGCAAAAAAGGACACTCAAGCATCTATCATACAGACACATTTCGATCAACTATTGTAGCCTACTACCACAGTTCACGAACCTCGTTTTAAAGAGCAAGCAAGAATGATGAATATAGCACAAAAGTGGGCAGTAGAAGAACCAACTATATTTCCCCCACCGAAACCAATTACCCAGATATAGCAAGCATCAATATTGTAGAGTGGAACACATCCTAAATTATTAAGGCACGATTCAAAGGATACCCAAGACACGAAAGTACATGATTTATGGTCTATGTTGAAGTCTTCTCCCATAATGTTATAGCTTGGGCAACTGCTAGCCTTGGTTCTGAAGGTTCGAGAATGATTTGAGCAACATTTAGGCATGTTATCTAAACCCAAAGATCCCTATGTGGCTGCCATGTAGGCAACTATAGAGATTGAAGATCATGTTGTACCTCTCATAACAATGTGGTACAAGAACTATCGCATTGATCGAGTGTTGATTGATGGAGGATCTGACATTAATTTAGTGTCCTTGGAGCTATGTAAAAGATTTGTTTGGCTTAATTTTGAACTTGTATAACTTTTCATATGCTTGGCAGAACAATCTCTTGTCCATGTGGTTGGATTAGTACAGGATATCCCTATTATGTTATAGGGAGCAGTTTTCTCTATGACCTTTGTAGTCTTAGACAACTTGATAACACCTAGGACTATAATCACTTATTTCGTAGACCATGGCTTGAACAAGCTAAAGTCCTTCAAGACTGATCTAAAAAGGAACTAGTAATTAAATATAAACATCATGAATATCGAGTACCTCTAGATACAATGAGATCGACCAAAGTGCATGCACTTCTGCACATTGTAGAACCTATTCACATGATGGATGGGTTGATAGATAACAAAGAGGGTGAATTCTTACGATTGAATTCAAACTTATTATCCTTAGAAGTAGTGGGTTTACAAACACTTTTGGACCGATGGTGTCCTTCTGCCTGTATGATGACTTATGTAATAAATGTTGTCCTACCGAACTATCTTACTGAACCCAATTGATGGGACTATCCCAAACTAGCTGGAATTAGAGGATCAGAAATTTCAACAATATATTAGTGATGACCAACTTGTAACCTATAATTTGGGTACCAAAGATAAGCCAAAACTAGTTTAAATTAGTGCTAAACTCGATGAAGGTGAGCATAATAAAGTGCTTCAACTACTCACAAAATTTCTCGATGTCTTTGCTTGGGATTACATGATATGAAGAGTATCAATCCTTGTATTTGTCAACACCAGATAGTTTTGCAACTAGATGCTAAACCAATTAAACAACCGAGTTATCGAATGAACCCACATTATGAAATGTTAGTCAAAGAAGAAACTGACCATCTCTTGAAGGTTGTCTTTATTATCCCAATAGAACACATAGGGTGGATATCACCCATAGTTATCATTCCTAAAAAGAACAAGAAGCTTTGTATTTGCGTTGACTATCAAAACTTAATAAAGCTATCATACCCAATGTTTTTCCCCTCCCTTTCCTTGATAGTATGCTTGATGATGTTGCCGAACATGAGATTTATTCATTCTTGGATAGGTATAGTGGTTACAACTAGGTGTGCATGGTTGTTGTAGAAATATCAAAGATAGCTTTCATTACTTCATGGGAACTATTTTCGTGTATGCTAATGTGGTTTGGACTCCATTAATGCCCCGAGTACATTTTAGTGTGCATGCAAGATGTTTTCTCTTCCTATCTCACTACATTCATGCGAGTTTTCTTAAATGATTTTTTGGGCTCTAATCGGTGAGTGGATCACTTAACTGAATTACAGTTATGCTTTCTCAAGTGCCAAGAGTATAGATTGTGTCAAGAGTATGCCCGACACATTCTAGTTGAGTTTTATGGAAGGAATTTAGAGAGCAAGCAGAAAAAAATTACTATTCTCCACACTACCATATGGAGAAAAACATGGAGTTCTACAATTTTTGACAACACAAGAGTGACAATTATAGATTGTCCATTGATGAGTATAGAGAAAAGTTCCTACATCTTCATAAGTATGCATTCGAGGTTATGATGATGCTTTGAAGAGAAAGTTTATTCAAGGGCTTCGTGAGGAGCTTTGCTATCAAGTTAAGGGATTTGGATGTGTTGATTTTTGGATGTTGTGATGGCCGAGAATTTCGAGAAGATGGAGAATTTCAATTTGCAAAAGTCGAATAGAACTAGATTCATTGCAATGGGACATAAGCCATAGAGATGTGACATAACAAACATGAGGCTAGTGGTGATGATTTGAAGAGAACGTTTATTGAAGGGCTTTGTGAGGAGATTTGCTATCAAGTGAAGGGATCTAAATGTGTTGATTTTGTGGATGCTATTGGGATGGCCGAGAATTTTCAAAAGATGGAGAAGTCAATTTGCAAAAGGAAAATCGAACCAGATTCATTGCGACAAGACATAGGCCACAAAGACCTACCAAACAAACATAAACAATTCAAAGAAGAATTCATCTTCTAATAATCAAGGTAAGAGTCTTGCTCGGATCGAAAAATCAAAGGAGGCATCAACCCATCCACAGGCAGCAAGATCCTGATTTTATTGAGCATGCAAAAAGACTCTGTTTGTTTTTTCATTGTGGGGAGCAAGGGCATCACACATGTGAATGCCCGAACAAGGCAATCTCTTAGCATGCACAATCAAAGCCGATAAACATCATTGACAAATGTGCAACAATTGAGAAAGTAGATGATGGAGGTAAATGCCCTAACTCTACTTTACATTGCACAGTTGCTAGTTCTTTCCCAAGGGCTTCTATAATTATGATTTTGGGTATGATGTCTATGCATAGAATTAGATTTTTTATCGATTTGGGTAGTACCCATTGTTTTCTATCTTTCAAATGGGTATGGAATTTATGGATACCCATAAATATGTAGATAACAAGATCTATGAAGATGGCCAATGGACAACTACACTATATGAAAGGATACATTGAAAACCTTGCATTTACTTTTTTGATGGGTGCTTTTCTAGAAACTTCCATGTGATTGAAATCAAATAGAGTGATGCAATTATAGGCATGGCCTAGTTAGTTCAAAATTTTGCAACAATTGATTGTGAACAAAGAACATTCACTTTGAGGCTAGATGGTGATTCTATCCACATTCAAGGTGATGTGCATAATCTTAAGCTTATTCTCATTTGTTCTATGTAGATAATTAGAGGTGTATGTGGTGTCTATAGAACATTTTTAGTGTATGTAAACAATCTGCATGAGGACAATAATGATGAAAATGTTCCGAATTATGTAGAAAATCTTTGGAAAGAATATGCAGATGTATTTCCAAAAGAATTGACTGGTATACCTCCACCTAGACAGACTGACCATGCTATTGACTTGTATCCAAGGAGTGAACCATATTCGAGAGCACCCTATATATTTAAGATAGATGAATTAAAGGATCTTAAGATTCAATTAGATAATCTTTTGAAGAAATGCTTACCTTACAGAGCAAGAGTTTTATTTCAAAAGAAGAAAGGCGGTTTTTATAGATTATGTTTTGACTCTAGGGGGTTGAATAAAAGTTCCCCGATGGTTCAGTGTGTTCACACACATCATTACCAAAATATATCAACAAATACCCCCTAGGAGTGATGCAGTGAACAAGGAATTGGCACTCAAGGAAGTGCCAAGCTATGTGGAATCAATCCACAAAAGGAAGTAAGCCCAAAGCTTTGCAAAAAGCTTCAAAGTTCTCCCCAGGTAGAGCCTTTGTGAAAAGACTGCAATGTTCTCTTGTGTGGGCACATATGCTAGTGTCCCATCACAATGAATTTGATTCTATTTTCCTTCTACAAATTGAACTTCTCCATCTTCTCAAGATTCTCGGCCATCGCAACAACATCCAAAAAATCAACATATACAGATCCCTTCACTTGATAGTGAAGCTCCTCAAGAAGCCCTTCAATAAACTTGATCTTCAAAGCATCACCACTAATCTACAATGCATACTTATGAAGACGTAGGAGATTTTCTTTATACTCATCTGATGCCTAATTTGAACAAGGTTGCATTGGGATTTGAAGTCCATGTCTATCTAGCACCCCCTCATCGAGATCAAAAGTTGGTTCTCATGTGGCGAATGCTCCATCGTGGTATCTAGACCAATCTAAAGGCTAGCAAAATTTGTGGGGCTCAACCATGGTTCAAGCAATGCCACCATAGCATTGAGGATTTGGGTCACATCTTCTTTGCTTTCCCCAAGTCTCTTCGGCTCTATCGAACCCTTGGGAATATTTCGAGACTGCAGAGACAAATCACCTGGGAGTAGGCACTCTTGGGGGAAGCGATTGGCTTCTCAATAGCTCTGTGGAATGCTATAAGAGGGGAAACCCTCTGGAAAATTTAGAGGGTGTGGTGTGCCTACAATTTTGGACACCCTCCTAAAGAGTGGTTGATCGAGAAATCTTTGTTCCTCCTTGGCAAAAGAATCTCCAATTGCAAGATGTCCCCACCCTTTAGGCATCACAAAGTGTTTCTCATTGAGAACAAGAAGCTTATACCCAAGTGGACCCCACATGAGGGGGATGAGAAGGTTATTAACCTCCTTTCTAGCACTTTCTAGATCTAAAAGTTATGCCCCTGCTTTGTGGGATTCGTGAGATCTGATGCGCACTAGTTCCATTCACTTGTATCTTTCTCCTTTCTAATTAAATTCCAAATGATGGGCAAAGGCCAAACTTCTTCTTTAAAAAAATTACTAAAATAGGACTCTTCTTATGCACCTATCTTGAATTTTTTGCATGAAAACAGGGGATCAATGTATAAAAGACAAAATTCATTTGGAGAATGGATCTTTGTATTGGAACAATCAATTATGCATATCTTCTGAGTCTCCATTGAAGGTTCAAATATTGCATGATTATCATGATGCACCTTTTTCTCCACATCCAGGTTATTCAATGACAAAAATTTATCTTTGGCAAAGAGTCATCTATTCTTCTTTCCATACAATTTGTGTTCTCTAAGATTTTGCAAAGCCTTTTTGAGATGTATAGCATGCTTAGAATCATCTTTAGAGTATACAAATATATCATCAAGAAATATTAAGATGAATTTGTCTAGGTAATCATGAAAACATATCAAGCACATGAATGTGGAAGGAGTGTTTGTTAATCCAAAATGTAAGACCTTAAACTCGTAGTGGCCATAACGAGTTTGAAAAGTTGTCTTGGGTATACCTTTTTGTTTTGATTCTAATTTGGTGATTTTGGCCATCTCCACAAGTTTTGTTATTTTCATATTTAGGGGTATCCCAAAATTCTGTACCAATTTGAAAGATATAAAAATGTGCATACTACCTGAATGGGTCAGAAATCTAATTCCTTGCATAGAAATCACACATGAAATCGTAATTATAGAAGCCCTTGGGAAAGAACTAGCCACCATGCAACATAAAGTAGATTTAGGGCACTTACCTCCATCATCTGCTTTCTCAATTGTTGCACCTTCCTCAATGATGTTTATCACCTTTGATTTTGTAGGACAAAAGATTGCGTTGTTCGGGCATTCATATGTCCGATGTCCTTGCTCCCCACAACGAAAACACAAATCGACGCTTTCTGCTTGCTCAATAAGCTCAAGTTCCTATTTCTAGTGGATAGATTGATGCCTCCTTTGATTTTAAACATGAGAAGGAATCTTACCTTGTTTGTTACAGGATGAATTGTTCATGTTTGTTGTGGTAGGTCTCTATGGTCTATGTCTTGTTGCAATGAATCTGGTTCTATTCACCTTCTACAAATTGAACTTCTCCATCTTCTCAAAATTTTTGGCCATCACAACAGCATCCAGATAATCAACACATCTAGATCCCTTCACTTGAGAATGAAGCTCCTCACAAAGCCCTTCAACAAACTTGTTCTTCAAAGCATCACCACTAACCTCCAATGCATACTTATGAAGATGTAGGAACTTTTGTTTGTAGTCATCAATAGACAAGCTATGCTTGTCAGTCTCGTGTTGTCAAAAATTGTAGAACTCCATCTCCTTCTCCATGTGGTAGTGTGGAGAAGATTAATGCTTTTATTCTTGCTCTCTAAATTCCTTCCATGAAAGTGGACCAAAACACATTCAAGTCTGCATCTAGGACTTGCACCATAGCTTTGCAATGCCACAAAGGTGTAGAACCCCAAGCTTTGCCTTGGGCTCCTCACTCAATTGCCAAAGATCAAAAATATATTCAAGCTCTTCAATCCATGCTTCCAAATCTTCACCACTTTCTTCTTGCCATAAAAATCGTTAAATTTTGCCTTCTTGAATACTTGTTTAAGGTCAAAACCACCGGCTTGATATCCTCATAATTGCATTTTGGTCTTCCTATAGGCACACTGAAGGTTCCTGCACCTTCATCCGCTTCATTCTTCAGCTCAACAAATAAATATGTTTCACGTTTTGGTTGATTTCCACCTTGTTCCTTGTATAATTCTCCAAGAAGCTTCTCAATAAGCTCATCTTGCTCTCCGATATTTTGTGTCAAACCTTCCATCATTCTCGAGGATCAAATTTTCTACGATACCACTTGTATCATCTCCTCAATCGCAAGATATCCTCAATGAGAAGCTTTTGATCACTCAAGAATAGTATAGGAGACAAAAATGCAAAACTTGCACAAGATAAAGGAGAATCTGACATGGAAGAGTAGATAAGATATGACTCAGAGAAAGAGAAACTTTGGTATTATAGATTTGAATCAATTGATACGATAGCTTTGGAAAATAGCCTCTTGACATATCCTCTACCTCCGGACCACCCCCGAGCTATCAAAATATCATTCACACTCACATTCTCAATCATACTCTCACTCTCATATCTCATGGCCATAGTCAAGCGCACCATTTTGGAACAAAGGCATGAGTGTATCGAACACATCTTGTGAGCTAACTGTTGGCAGTTTTTTGCATTCAAGTAGAGGGAAAGCTGAATTTAATGCAAATACCACATCTAGACTCACAATAATGTGTTCGTCAATGGATGGTACAACCGATATCCCTTACTTTCAGCACTATAACCAACAAATATACATTTCTTTGCCTTGTCATCAAGTTTGTGACGTTGTTGTGATGGCACAAGAGCATATGCCAAACAACCAAACACACGCATATGACTAACCATAGGCTTATGACCATTCCAAGCCTCATAAGGAGTGATGACTCTCAATGTTTTTGTAGGGCAGCGATTCAACACATAGTTTGCACACATGACCGCTTCCATCCAAAACTTATGAGGAAGATGCTTTCCTTTAACCATACATCGTGCCATTTCAAGTAGAGTTCTATTTTTACGCTCGGCAACACCATTTTGTTGAGGTGTATATGGCACCGTACATTGGTGTGAAATACCTCTTTCACGAAGAAAAGCATTAAACTCATGTGACATGTACTCACCACCACGATCCGTGCGTAGAGTCAAAAGCTTTTGTGAAGAAAAATTTTCAGCCATAGCTAAAAATGCTTTGAAGCAAGAAAATACCTCACTCTTTGCTTTCATAGGATACACCCATGTATGGCGAGTAGCATCATCAATGAAGGTAACAAAATATACATGCTTCCCAAAAGATGGAGTCTTGACGGGACCACATACATCACTATGAACAAGTTGCAATTTTCTTGTAGTGTGTGTATGACTATCTTTTGGAAAAGAAGCACGATGCATTTTTCCAAGAATGCAACCTTCACATGCATGCTTTTCAATGGACTCAAGTGTAGGCAAGCCAATAACCATGTCCTTCTTTTGCAAGTAGAGCAAACTATTGAAGTTTAAATGACCAAAACGAGCATGCCAAAGCTCCATTTCAGCCATGGAAGAAGTATGAGCAACTAAGGCATTTGAGGCAGCCCTCTTGTATGTATCCATGCGATACAAACCATTACATAATGTACCGGACATCACAATAACATCACCATTGCTGAAATCATGAACCATACACTTATCATCAACAAAGTGTACATAAAGTCCAGCTTTGGCAATCAACAGAACTGAAATTAAGTTCTTTTTGATACCGGGCACATACAATGCATTTTTCAAGAGAATCACACCTCCATTTGCAGCTGTAAGCTCAATTTCTCCTACTCGAATGATAGGATAAGAGGCATTGTTTGCACATACCACATGTCCTCCTTTAGGTGCATCGTTCAAAGAGGCAAAAAATCTTTTGCATGATGTTATGTGCTTTGAAACACCACTATCAAAGAACCAATCGGAATCAGCCTCACTCACAACCATACATTTAGAATGTAAAGAAGCATCATAATGACATGTAACTACACATGCCCAAAAATCTTGAGCCATGTTAGCTTCATCATTCTTTGCATTTGCTGAATTTTCAGCAATAGACATGCCGGATTCCTTCTTCTTTTCATTGCGTTTAGCAAGCTTTCTACACTCATCAATAGTATGAACAGCCTTCCGGCAATATTTGCATCTCTTCTTCTTTTTCAAATCACCATCATTAGAGGAATGAGTGGAAGAGGAAGCTTGAGGCTTTGGTTTTGATGAACCCAAAGCTGAACCATACTTGCTTTTCCCCTTTTGTGAGATAGCAAGTGCTTGCGTTCCCTCAATCAAACCACTCCTATTCACTCTAGATTGCTCTTCTTGCAAAAGAAGAGACACAACCTCATCAAATGCATACATATTAGGATTTCCTTTTGCAACCAAGCGAAGTGTAGTAGCAAAGCTTTGAAAAGATTCTGGTAATCCTTTCAACAATGTAGAAATGAGTGATGCATCCGGAATGATCTCATCTATGTTTGCCAATTTCTCTTTCAAGTCCTTGATGCGTGTCACATACACATCCACTGACTCATTTTCAGCCATACATACATCTTCAAGTTGCTTCCTCAAGTATGCAACACGTGCTTCATTACACACAACATACAAAGAAGCAAGAGTGTCCCATGCATGTCGTGATGTAGAGCATGATCGAATGTGTGGAACTATATGACGCTTCACTGAAAGCGCAATCAAAGCATGAGCTTGAGCTTCTTTTCCGTCCCATCTAAGCTGCTCCTGTGTAGGTGGAGAAGGAGAAACCACTGTACTGGAAGAAGAAGCTCCATCTGTGACAGTAGACTGTGAAGTAGAAGCACCTGCCGGTCTTCGATCTACATTTGCCACTATGTTCCAAAGTTGTTTTGCAACAAGAACATGCTTCATGATGTAAGACCACATCGGATAGTTGGTCCCATCAAGCTTATCTTCAGCTTGAAGCATGCCAAACAAGTCATTGCTTCCCGCCATTTCACTAAGGAACAAGAATCTGACAAAATCTTCACTTCGACGAAAGCTGAAATGAATGCTGAAATTTCAGCTCACAAACCGTCACTCTGATGGTGATTCTGACTACACGAATGGCTTCAAAATGGGGGTAAAACCCCAATGCACCTGGTGGAAATGTTTCCAGGTTGCTGAAATTCACACTTCTATGCTCCGAAGTCGATTTGCACTGTTAAAGTGTGCACGCACCGTGACGCAAAAAACCGAAACTTGAGAAGAAGCTGAACCTGCTCTGATACCACTGTTGGGTGTGTGTAGAAGTGCGAGAGACACACAAGAAGCACACACAAGGAGCACAAACGCAGCAAGACACACGGAGAAGACGATGGCTGGAATAGCTCTCTCTATTGATCGATGTACTGAACTGAAGTAAGAGCTGAATAATATCCCTAAGTACAAAGTACCACCACATATGAGAGTATCAAGTATGTGGTAACATGGGGAAAAAACCTCTAGCAAGCACTAGAGTAAAAAGTGCCCATGTATAGGGAAAAGGTTCACATCAAAGCTACCCGAGGAACACATAAGTGTAACATAAAATCCTTCCGACACTGTAGCTATCACAATCTCATTTATACTAGTACTCTCAATCACATTTGCACTCTATAACTCTCTCTCAATCTCAATTACAAGGTAATTCTCTAAATTTTTTGGCTTTCCTTCCTCATGATGGAGCAAAATCCTTCTTAAAATAGAGTTGATCGTTTTCTCCCAAGAAGTGTGCGATCTTCTCAATTTAGAAAAATCCGGATTTCCCCATGTTGAATGCAAAACGTTAACAAAAGCATGCATTTGTAGTAGTCAAGTGCTTTCTTTAGCAGTACGTGTCCAAAAATAGAAGAAAAGCAATGAAAAGATATAACCAAAAACATGTCCTAATTGTGCATGACATGTAAGCATCAAAATCATGGATTCGAGTAGAAATAGAGAAGGGAATTTTTTTAAGTACCTAAAATAAGATACTTTTACAAGCCATGTAACCCAAAAGCAATGAGGAATTAGCTTAAGCTTGTGGAACACAAAAACGTTCAAATTTTGTATGTGCACAATTGTGTTAAAGATGTCCTAGATTGCAATCTACCTCCACCTTATGCATGCTCTACCTTTCTCTCATATAGCATTTCTCTCAATTCTTTCATCTTCACATCCAATTTTCAACCAGAAAACATGATGCGGATAAGGTTTAGAGATAGAATATAAAACTTGTCATCCCTAAGTTTTGCCTACATGCATAAAATGACCTAATTATTCATTCTACACATTATCCTCACAATGTAATTTGGAAAGTTTGAAATGCATTATTTCACTATCAATAGGCCTATTACAATTCTTACCCCCTTTTAAGAACCTTGTCCTTAGAGTTGGAAAGAAGGATAATGTGCCAAAAACTCATCTACATTCACCCAAGTCAAATCTTCAATTGGATATGTGTGCCATTTCACCAAAATCTCTACTATAGATCTATTTTTGAGAAATCTTTCGCTCCTATCTAATATTATTTCAGGTCAAAGTTCAAAACAGCCATCATCTTTCAGATTATAGTTGTCCTGCAAAATATGAGCAATATTAGGTACATATCTTTTAAGTAAGCTAACATGAAATACACGATGCACATTTAAATGTTCAAGTAATTCCAACAAATAAATAAGAGATCCAATCTTTTTCAAAACTTTAAAAGGACCTGCGCATTGTGGAGAATGTCTATAATCTTTTTCTTGCAACAAGTTAGATCAATGAGGATTGAATTTTAAAAAAAACATGTCATCTATTTGAAATAGAAGTGATCTTCTTTTCAAATCATAGAATTTCTTTTGCATTAAAACTATAAAACGAAGGTGGATTCAAACAATTATATCCACACATAGCCTCAAATGGAGTCATCTTTATAGATGCATGTCATGCACTGCAAAGTCGACTGAGGGAAAATTTTCACTCCAATTATTGTGCTTTTCATTCATATACATACATAACATATCTTTAACTACACGACTAACCCTCTCGGTTTCCCCATCAATTTGTGGACAGAAAGCTATACTTATACAAAGTTGAGTTCCAATTGATTCAAATGTTGCTCTCCAAAATTTTGATGTGAATCTAGAGTCTCTATCAAAAATTATGTTTTTACACATTCATTGCACTCAAAAAAAATCTTTTACAAATAGTCTTGCAACATTCAAGGTAGTATCAATCTTTTTCATAGGAAAGAAATGGGCCATCTTGCTAAGACAATGAACTAGCACAAATATGGTATCATGTTTGCTTCTCGTTGTAGGTAATTTAGTGATAAAGTCCATAGAGATAGACTCTCATTTCTGATTTGGAACATCCAAATGTTGAAGCATTCTAGGCATTCTCTTAAACTTAGATTTCACCTGTTGGGACTTTAAACATTCACTAACATATTTTTTAATAGCCCGCTTCATTGGCCAAAAGTAAGAGTATTTCATTTTCACATAGGTCCTTGAATAACCTGTATGTGCAAAAAAAGGTGCATCATGATAGTCATGCAATATTTGAACTTTCAATGGAGACTCAGAAGATATGCATAATCATTTCTTACAATACAAAGATACATTCTGTAAATGAAATTTGTCTTCATACATAAATCCCCTATTTTCATGCTAAAAATTCAAGATAGGTGCATAAAAAGATCCCTATTTTAGTTCTTCTTGAATCTGATTGAGAAAAACAGAATTTATTACAGAAAGGAGATTACATTAAGGTCTCCGACTCAATGGACCAACAACCTTATTTTCCTTATCAGTCAAATATTTAATGTCAAGATCATGCTCCCTTAAAAATTCTATCCAAAGCTTTTTCCTATTGTTAAGCAATGGTTGTGTGAAAATGTATTTTAGACTCTGATGATTTGTTTTCAATTGAAGCTTAACCCCTAACTGTAGATGTCTCCAATGCTTAAGTGCATGTACAACAACAAGCATTTCTAGATCATGAGTAGGATAATTAAGTTCACGTTTTCTTGACTTTCTAGATTCATATGCAACGATCCTACCATCTTGTGAAAGAACACATCCTGTCTAACTACTGCTTGCATCACATGCAACCACAAAAGGCTTTCCCATTTCTAGTATTTTCAAAACACAATTTTCATTGACTTTTTATTCAATGATTCAAATGATTTTTTTGACAGGCATTTCTCCACATAAATCTTATATTCTTTTTAGTTAACTTTGTGAGGGGATTAGCTATCTTTGAGAAATCCTTAATATGTGCTCTTCCATATTTCACCAATCTTCAAAAACCTCTAACATCCCTTACAGTTTTAGGAGCTGGCCAATAAACCATTATTTTCACTTTGACCTGGTGTATATGAACTCCCTCTTTAGAAATTACTCTTCCTAGATACACAAGTTAATCTTTAGCAAAGAAAAATTTAGTCTTCTTTCCATACAATTCGTGTTCTCTAAGATTTTCCAAAGTCTTGTTCAGATGTACAACATATGCAGGATCTTGTTTAGAGTATATAAATATATCATCAAGAAATATTAAGATGAATTTGTCTAGCTAATCATGAAAAACATTGTTCATGAATCACATATAGATGTGGCACCATAAACTCGTAGTGACCATAACATGTTTGAAAATTTGACTTGGGTATATCTTTTATTTTGATTCGAACTTGGTTATATCCGGATCTTAAGTCAATCTTAGTGAATACAGTTGCTCCACTTAATTGAACTAACAAGTGATCTATGTGAGGGAGTGGGTACTTATTTTTTAATTGTTCTTTTAGTCAACACACTATTGTCAATACATAATCTATAAGAGACTTCTTTCTTCTTCTAAAATAAAACAAGTGCTCCCCAAGGTGAAACACTCAGTCTTGTCAAGCCTTTCATCAAAAGGTCATCTAATTGAATCTTAAGCTCCTTTAATTCATCCATGTTAAATCTATAAGATGCTCTAGAATATGGTTCAATCCTCAGATACAGGTGAGTGGCATGGCCAATCTACCTAGGTGGAGATAAACCAGGCAAGTCTTATGAAAATACATCTGCAAATTCTTTCAAAAGACTTTCTACAGAATTTGGAAGATTTTAATCATTATCTTCCTCATGTAGATTGTTTACATTCACTACAAATATTCTATAGCCATCACGTACACCTCTAATTATCTGCATAGCAGAAATGATAATAGGCTTAGGATTATGCACATCACGTAGAATGTGGATAGATTCATCATATAGCCTTAAAGTGATTGTTCTTTGTTTGCAATCAATTGTTGCTAAATTTTTAACTAACCAGTCCATCCCTATAATTGCATCACTCTGTTTCATTTCAATCACATGGAAACTCCCACAAAAAGCACATATCAAAAAAATTAAATGCAAGGTTTTCAATACATCCTTTTGTGTAGTGTAGTCGTCCATTGATGATCTCCACAAGTCTTGCCATCTACATATTTAGGGATATCCTTAAATTTTGTACCAATTTGAAAGATAGAAATGTTGGAGATAGACGTCTGCGAAAGCACGCGAACAGCACAAGGAAGAAGAAGAAGCTTGGAGCACAAACACACAATACTGAATGTATTACTAGAGAATGTACAAAGATAAGTAGCCCATTAGGGCAATAGGCGTATATACAAGCCGGGGGAAAAAAACCTCCTAAAGAGGGAAAAAAGTGCCCCGGCGGTCCTAGAGTGTTCACACACATCACTACCTAAATATATCAACAAATCCCCCCTGGGAGTGATGCGGTGAACAAGGAGCTGGCACTCATGTATAAGGAAGTGCCAAGCTATGTGGAAATCACTCCACAAAAGGAAGTAAGCCCAAAGCTTTGCGGAAAGCTTCAAACTTCTCCCTAGGCAGAGCCTTCGTGAAAAGGTCTGCAATGTTCTCCTGCGTGGGCACATATGCCAAGTTGATCTCCCCAGCAAAGAACCTCTCCAGTGATAATGCACCTCAATGTGCTTAGTGCGAGCATGGAACACAGGGTTCCTCGCAACTGCCAATGCGCTCTAACTGTCAGTGAAGATGGTGGTGGCAGAAGACTGGCCAACACCCAAATCAGCCATAAGGCGTCTGAGCCACACACACTCAACAGTCGCTGTGAAAGCTGCCCTATACTCAGCCTCACAACTGGAAGTGGCCACAGTAGGCTGCTTCTTGCTCAACCAAGATATACATGAGCTACCAAGCATGAAGCAAAAACCACTGGTGGACACACGAGTGTCATAGCAACCAGCCCAATCTGAGTCAAAAAAATCATGCAAATCTGGCGGTAGTGATCCCCCCTTGGGATAAAACAACCCAAGTAGCCGAGTACCACTCAAGTAGCGAAAGATGCGCTTAACCGCTTTCCAATGCGTGACTCCTAGGCAATGCATAAACCTGCTCATCTGTGAGACAGCAAACTGAATATCTGGCCGAGTAATGCATAAGTAAATCAAGCATCCAACAGCCTGCTGATAGAGAACAGCATCAAATGCATCTCCAGCATCATGAAGACTCAATCGTAAACCTGTCTCCATAGGAGTGGCAATAGGCTTACAATCTTCAAGGCCAAAACGCTGCAATAATGTGTCAATATATTTCGTTTGACACAAAGCCATTCCACCATCAACGTGCATAAACTGAATGCCCAAATAGTGATGCAAATGCCCCAAATCAGACATCTCAAATGAGGCATGCAAATCAGCCTTAAAATCAGCAATATGTGTCTCAATAGGACCAGTGAGCAGCATGTCATCAACATAGACAACAATGATCAGAAGCACATCATTAGCACGTTTAACATATAAGGTGCTTTCAGTTGGACTGTTCTCAAAACCATGTGCAATCAGATAGGCATGTATCTTCTCATACCAAGCATGTGGTGCTTGCTTTAAACCATATAATGCCTTCTTTAACCTGCAAACCTAGTTTTCATGCCCTTTCTGCACAAAGCCATGGGGCTGAAAAACATACACTTCTTCATGCAAGTCACCATTCAGAAATGCTGTTTTAATGTCCAACTGATGTACATTCCAACCATGATGGGCTGCAAGTGCACAAATGCTCCGAACAGTAGTCATACGGCATGTAGGTGCAAAGGTCTCATCAAAATCAATGCCTCTTTCCTGTGCATAACCCTTTGCAACAAGCCTAGCCTTATACTTGTCAACTGTACCATCATGTTTACGCTTCAGCTTGTATACCCACTTAGTGCCAATGGCCTTCTTGCCAGGAGGCAAGTCACATAAAGACCATGTACCATTCTTCATTATAGCATCATATTCAGATTGCATAGCAGCCATCCAATTTTTTGAATTTTGTGCTTCATCAAAAGAAACGGGCTCATTCTCATCACAGAGACTAGATGCAGCCATAGCATAGCAATCTGATGCAAAGGAGGCACTATGAGAGCCTGAACGAGTACGATATGACAAAGGTGCATCTAATTTGCTGTCACGCAAAGTCTGCACCAGCCATTTTGGCATAGTTTTTGCCTGCTCAATATCAGCTCTCTCATCAACAAGTGCATCATGTAAATCTGCATCAGAAATGGAATGATCTGCATCATCATATGAGACCTGCAAAGGCTGAGAAGTTTCCTCATTAGGACCAGCACTAGCCTGTCCACCTGTAAAAAGAGGCATCAAAGTATCATACATGTCTTTGGAGCTAACAGATGTCTCCTTAGTACATGAAAGCAATGGCTGAATAGCATCTTCCACAAAGACAACATCACGGCTAACCAGAATGCGTTTAGTCTGTGGATGATACAGACGATAGCCTTTACTTTCAGAACTGTACCCAACAAAAATACATTTTACTGCCTTATCATCCAATTTTCTGCGATGTTGTTCAGGCACTAATGCATATGCCAAACAACCAAAAACACGCAGATGAGCAACAAATGGCTTGCGGTCATGCCAAGCCTCATATGGAGTGATAGACTGCAACGCTTTAGTGGGACACCTGTTCAGTACATATGCTGCACACATGACAGCCTCAAGCCAGAAACTATGTGGTAAAGCCTGACTTTTGACCATGCACCTCGCCATCTCCATTGGTGACTTGTTCTTTCGTTCAGCAACTCCATTCTGTTGAGGTGTATACGGCACTGTACACTGGTGTTTTATCCCACGTTCAGCCAGAAATGCATTAAAATCTGAAGACATATATTCCCCCCCTCGATCAGAACGGAGGGTGCCCATTTTACATGCTGACAGATTTTCAGCCAAAACCAAAAACTTGAAGCACATGAACACTTCGGACTTTGCTTTGAGTGGATATACCCATGCATGCCTGGAAAAATCATCAATGAAAGTCACGAAGTAAAGGTAATTTCCAAAAGAGGGTGTCTGCATAGGACCACAGACATCACCATGTACAAGCTGCAATTTCTGCGTAGCCCGAACTGAACCATCTTTTGGAAAGGAAGAACGCTGCGTTTTGCCCAAAATACAGCCTTCACAAACATGTTTTCCAGGTGCCTCAAGTTTGGGCAAAGAGGACACCATTTCAGATTTCTGTAGGCGTAACAAACTAGCAAAATTCAGATGACCAAAGTGTGCATGTCAAAGCTTTGCATTTAACATAGCCTGAGAATCATGAACTGCACATGCCGAATCATTCACAGATCTTTCATAGTCTATGAGCTTATACAGCCCACGACATAAAATTCCAGAAGCAATAATCACATCACCATTTGAGAGATCATGGACTGTACACCTGTCATCAACGAATTTCACAACCAAGCCAATCTTGGCTAATGTAGAAACTGATAACAGGTTCTTTTTGATCCCTGGCACAAATAAAGCATCTGACAAAGTGAAAGAACTACCATCAGCAGTAGTCAGAATGATCTTTCCAACTCCCATAACAGGATAAGAGGAGTTATTGGCGCATGTGACAGTATTCCCTGTAGGGGCAGGCTCGAGTGAAGAGAAGAAACTGCGCTGCGAGGTAATATGTTTGGTCGCCCCACTGTCAAAGTACCAAACATCTGAGTCTACTGCAGACATGCACTGATCATGAGAAGATGGGTCAAAACTGCAGACAGTAGTAAACGCCCATTCTTCTTCCTGCACAAGATTTGCAGACTTTGTTTTTGGTGTAGAGGCCTCTGCAACAACCATTCCAGCCTCTTTCTTCTTTGCCTCTTTAGCAGCCAGTTTTGGACAGTTCTTTATAATATGATCATTTCCTTTACAGTACTTGCAGAATAATTTTTGCTTTTCTGATTTCTTCTCATCTTTATCCTGGTTCTTCGATTGTGCAACATTTGCAAATTTTTTCTTACTAGTAGAAGAGCTCCATTTTCCTTTGCCCTTTTGACTAGCCAGGAAAGCTTGATCTGCCACACGCATAATGGACCTGTTCTGCCTGGACTGATCTTCTTGCAACAGAACAGAGACTAATTCCTCAAATGACAAGGCATTCGGATTGCCTTTCATCATCAACCGAAGAGTAGAGGCAAAACTCTGATATGAATCAGGAAGACCATTCAGAACGGTCTACACAAGTGAGCTATCTGGTATAACCTCATATGTCGTTACAGGTGTAACAGGACGTCTCTCAACACCCTGCACAATGTTCCACAATCCTTTTGCAACCAGTACATGTCGCATCATATAAGCCCATAATGGGTAGTTGGTACCATCCAACTTATCCTCAACAGCCAACATACGGAATATATCACTGCTTTCAGCCATGGCCGGTGACTAGAATACCTTGATGCAGAAAATTGACTGTATCTCAAAAAGTTGAACAGAACTGCCCAGACGAATTCTGCTAGACCTGTAGCAGACTTCGAGATGCTTAAATTGGCAAACAGAAACTGGTATATACCTTTGGCACAAAAGGACGAAATAGCCTGCACAAGCGCTACGATAGTGCGTTCGGAGGTCGAAACGAGCTCAGATCGCGATTTCGGCACCACAAAGCGAAGCGGTTTTGATCTCGAAAACACCCTGAGTATGCTCACCAAATTTCGTGCGTATCTGAGACTGCAAACAGAGGAGTGTCGACGGCGCCCTAGAAGAAGCGACGACCTGCTCTGATACCAATTGTTGGAGATAGACGTCTGCGGAAGCACGCGAACAGCACAAGGAAGAAGAAGCTTGGAGCACAAACACACAATACTGAATGTATTACTAGAGAATGTACAAAGATAAGTAGCCAATTAGGGCAATAGGCGTATATACAAGCCGGGGGAAAAAAACCTTCTAAAGAGGGAAAAAAGTGCCCCGACGGTCCTAGAGTGTTCACACACATCACTACATAAATATATCAACAAGAAACCAATGCGTACCACCCAAATCCATCAAATTCTTATTGTTTGCGTAGAAATCATACCCAAAATCATACTTACAAAATCCCTTAGGAAAGAACTAGCCACCATGCAATGTAAAGTAGAGTAAGGGCACTTACCTTCAACATCTACTTTCTGAATTGTTGCACCTTCCTCAATGATGTTTATCGCCTTCAATTATGCACGTTGAAAGATTTCCTTGTTTGATCATTCACATGTCCGATGCCCTTGCTCCCCGCAATTGAAACACAAATTGAGTCCTTTCACCTAGTCAATAAAATCAGGGTCTTGCTGCTACTCAATGGGTTGATGCCTCCTTTGGTTTTCAACTTGAGCAAGATTCTTACCTTGATTATTAGAAGATGAATTCTTCTTTGAATGTTATTCATGTTCGTTGTGGTAGGTCTTTGTGGCCTATATCCTGTTGCAATGAATCTGGTTCTATTCGCCTTCTACAAATTGAACTTCTCTGTCTTCTCAAATTTCTCAACCATCACAAGAATATCCAGAAAATCAACACATCGAGATCCTTTCACTTGATAGCAAAGCTCCTCATGAAACCCTTCAATAAAATTGCTCTTCAAATCATCGGCACTAACCCCCAATGCATACTTGTGAAGATGTAGGAAGCTATGCTTGTCACTCTTATGTTATTGAAAATTGTACTCATCAATAGATAGGCTATGCTTGTCACTCTCGTGTTATCAAAAATTGTAAAAATCCATCTTTGTACTCATCAACAGACAAGCTATGCTTATCACTCTCATGTTCCATATGGTAATGTGGAGAACAAAAAATTTTTTTTGATTGCTCTCTTGATTCCTTCAATAAAATTGGACCAAAACGCGTTTGAGTTTGAATATAGGACCTTCACCATAGCTTTGTGATGCCATAAAGGTCTAGGATCCCAACCTTTGCCTTGGACTCCTCACTGAATCACCAAAGATCAAAAAAATATTCTAGCTCTTCAATCTATGCCTCAAAATCTTCACCACTCTTCTTCTCATCATCAAAATCATTCAATTTGCCTTCTTGAAGACTTGGTTGAGGGCAAACTCACTAGCCCCTATATCTTCATAATTGCATTTCTATCTTCCTCTAGGCACACTAGATGTTCCCACACCTTCATCCATTTCATCATTCAGCTTGGGGGAAAAAAAAATTGTTTTCTAGTTGATTTCCGCATCATTCTTTGTGTAATTCTCCAAGAAGATCCTAAATAAGTTCCTCTTGCTCTTGAATCTTTTGTGTAAAACCTTCCATCATTTTGGATTATGAATTCTTATCTAATACCACTTGTAGCTTTCACTCACAATATATCTTCAATCAAAATCTTTTGATCACTCAAGACTAGAAGAGGAGAGAAGGAATGCATAACTTGCACAAGATAAGAGAAATATGAAGTAGAAGAGTAGATAGGATATGACTCAAGGAAAGAGAAGTTTTGATATTATATATTTGAATCAATATATACAATAGCTTTGAAAAATAGCTTCTTGACAAAGCCTTTACCTCTCGACCATCCCCAAGCTATCACAATCTCATTCACACTCGCACTCTCAATAACACTCTCTCTCAATCTCACTCTCAATCTCAATTACAAGGTAATTCTCTCATTTTGTCCTTTCCCTCTTCATGACACAGCCAAATCCTTCTTAAAATAGAGTTGATTGTTTCTTTTCAAAGAAGTCTACGATCTTCCCAATTTAGAAAAATTTGGCATGCATTTGTAGTAATCAAGTGCTTTCTTTAGCAGTACCTATCCAAAAATAGAAGAAAATCAACAAAAAGATATATCCAAAAACATGCCAGAAGTGTGCATGACAACAAGTAAACATCAAAATCACGGATTTGAATAGAAATAGAGAAGCCCCTTTTTTTAACACCTAAAAAAATATCACTTTTCCAAGCTCTATAACTCAAAAATGATGAGGAGTTATCTTAAGCTTCTGAGATACAAAAATGTTCAAATGTTTTATCTCACAATAGTGTTGGAGATGACCTAGGTCCAAAATCTGCCTCCAAGTATCACTTTTGAGCTTTGCAAGTTTAGAAATTCTAGAGAGAGAATAAAATCAAGGCATTTTCTTACAGTGAACTAATTGTAGAGCCCAAAATGAGGTGCATAAAACGTGATTGACAAAAATTTCACAAAGATACTTTTATTCTCTTATGCATGCTTTATCTTTCTCTCATAGAGCTTTTCTCTTAATTCTTTCATCTTCACATTCAATTTTCAACCATAAAACATGATGTTGATAAGGTTCAGAGAGAGAATATAAACCTTCTCATCCTAAATTTTGCCTACATGCGTAAAATGACCTAATTATTCATTCTAATGACTATCCCCACAATGTAATTCAAAAGTTCAAAATGATTTATTTCACTATCAAAAGGCCTATTATAATTCTTCCCTCTTTTAAGAACTTTGTCCTTAGAGTTGGAAAGAAGGATAATGTGTCAAAAAATCATCTAAGTTCACCCAAGTCAAATTGTCAACTCAATATGTGTGCCATTTCACCAAAATCTCTACTGTAGATCTATTTCTAAGAAATCAAAAGCTATATAAGCATGGCCCAGGTTGAGCTTTATATAGCATTGTGCACTATAAGCCCTTCATCTAGAGTCTGTCTAGATCTCCATCTAAGGTCCACATTGGGAGCACATGGGTGGACAACACCATCGTTCTAACTGCATTATGCTTGGCAATCTGAGAATTTGAGTTCTCTATCTATTAATGTGTGTCTATCTTTGTTTGCATTTTTCTCTCAACTCTATCTACTGGTCTATTCCAGTGTGCTATTATTTTATTACAATTAACACCTTTTTTCTTTCATCACTTATTTACTTTTTGGGATGTTGGAGGCTGAAATACAAAGAATTATCTAAATTGGAAAGTTCTTGCAGAAAATTCCTTTGGACAGGGGATCACAATAGAAAAGGTATGCCCAAGGTCAAATGGGATTTGTGTATGACTCAAAAAGACAATGGTGGTTTGCCCCTTCTAGAGATTCTGGGGATGGCTGATATAATGACCGCCAAATGTGTGATCAAAGTGTGATGCAAGATAAAAGAATCTTGGGCTAAGTTGATTCTTAGAAACAAAACTGCACTTACTTTGATGGGACTCCCTAGATGAACACTATGGGGATGGGTGATAAAATGGCTGCCAAATGGGTGATCAAAGCGTGGTGCAACATAAAAGCGTGGACTGAGCCGATTCTTAGAAACAAAACTGCACTTACTTTGATGGGACTCCCTAGATGAACACTATGGGGATGGCTGATAAAATGGCTACGAGATGGGTGATCAAAGAGTGGTGCAACATAAAAGCGTCTTGGACTGAGCCGATTCTTAGAAACAAAGCTACACTTACTTTGATGGAGCTCCCTAGATGGAAGGATCTCGACCTTCTGACTTTGATCTTTTCCCCTTTTCTAATAACTCCTAGAGAATCAACCTTGGTTTGCTCTCTGTGGAAGAGCTAGAACATAACGAAATCACACATCAAGATGAATGAGGACTAGAAATGGGCAATCGGAATCAAACAGAATGATTCTATTTGTTTTCCCATAAGGGGTATCAAAGAAATTGACTCTGTTGACCACCAAAGGGAGAAAAAGCTTTGGAACAAGGTCAACAACTAGAATTGACCATAAGGAGTGGTCCCTATTAAGGGGTAGAATCAACTCTTGGGAAATCTCAAAATTACGTATCCTGCTCAGTCACGATCTCCCTTGCATTGAGGGACTAAGATGGATAAGCGATCACAAATTGGATAAAGCGGCGAGCTTTAAGAAACAGGTGGACTGGCATAGGGCTTTCAACAAAAGGTGGTGTCTTGATTGGTCTAGTATCATATGGCAATATAAGTTCGCATACTTGTGGCATCCCCTCACTGAGAACAAAAAGTCGGTTCTAATGTGGCAAATTCTCCATCGGGGAATTTGGCCCAATGCCAAAGCTGAAAAACTTTGTGGAGTCTCCCATTGGCGTAATCATTGTTATAGGGGCTAGGGAAGACATTGGCCATCTTTTCTTCTCTTGCCCCAAGAGCCACAATGTATGGCATGATCTTGTGGGGGTTTTGAAGCTGGATGAAGCTTCAAAAGAATGGTCGATTGTTAAGTTCCTTGACCTATTTGGCATAAGAGTACGTAATTGTAAGAAATCCCCTCCTTTCAAACACCATAGGATCTTCATCTTGGAAAATAACAAGCTGAAAAGTAAATGATCCGCCCATGAGGGTGATGAAAACATCATTGTCTTGCTTTGTAACATGATATAAACCCTTGTTGTTCCCCGTGCGAAGTGCTCTTTCGCCACACCGTTGCTCTTCCTTGTCCTATCCTTCTCCTGTTTCGTGGAATACAAGGGATCCCATGGACACTTTTACCCTTTCTCTGTATTAATGAGTTCTTTTATTAATTAAAGCAAGGAAGAATAGACCTCAGCTAAATTTCTTTTTGAGAAAAAAAACACATCCATGGTGTTTCTATTCAACATATTTCTATTCAACGTGAATTACGTTACATTCATAGGATCTAAAAGCATGTCAGTGCCCCTGAATAGTACGGCATTTGGGTTTCAATTTCATGTTTTGCGACTAAAAGAATATTATCATTCCTTTTTATTTCCCATAGTAAAAGAACTGAACATTGCAGAGATTATCGGAATTCATGTTTAAAGACTAAAAGAATATTATCATTCCTTCTTATTTCTCATAGTAAAAGAACTGAACATTGCAGAGATTATCGGACGTTTGTTAGCAAAAATGAAAATTTTCACAGGATATTCATGTACCTAAGTATAATTGCATTATATTAGAATCAATTAGAACCAATAAGAAATAACCAATGCGTGAGAAATTCGTGAGTTTGTAATTTAAACAATGGTGTCCAAGAACAAGATGCCAAATTCAGCATACACAGAAATTGCTCCAGTTGAACTGAACAGCTTTAATGTAATGTTAGCATTGAGCCTATTCGTCTGATATAAATTTAAACCTCTCGTGAATTATCCTTGATTCAGTTGTGACATCAATTGCAGCTTCTGGTTTTACAACAGTGCCCCTACTCTTAGAATAAATTATCCTTACATAGCCCACGAAGTGTTTTGAGCTGCATTGTATCTAAAGACCTTGGAAAATCAATCGAATAGTTATTCTGAATCTGGAAAGCAACATAGATGAATTTGAATGATCCAAGAAAGATACCGTACTTGTCCTAATGTTTGCAAAAGATAAACACACCATGATATCTCTCATGTCCTGATGTGGAAAAAATTCTCTATTTGACAAGCTCTTTTCTTAGAAAAAGGCTGCTTCTCTAAAACAGAAGAATAGACGTTTGTACTAAGAGTTTATGGTCATGTACTATATCTCTGATGAAAGATACAAATGTCTTTTTCCATCTATCCGGTCGGGAGATTTCTTACTTATCTCAGCATCATAGAAGTTCCAAAATTGTAAAATTTATGTCTAGACATGCTGAACCACATGACTGGGGAAAGAACCCAAGTATCAAAGATTCCACATAGGCATATAAACAGCAATGTCTCTCACACACTATTCATCCAATCAGATGTCAATGGTAACCAGCTCAAAATATGGAACATTGAGGTGGAAAAAAGCAACTCCCAAGTCTTTTTTGTCGCCCGACTGGCCAGTTAGAATATGAAGACAAGTATGCTGACACCACAAGAATGGACATCGTAACAAAGGCTCACAGAAGCCCCCTTATCCCACAAACTATAGGGAAACATCACCTGATCCCTTTTAAAAATGAGTCCTCTTTGATGCTTCTAAACCTCATAGCTGCTAGCTGAAAACAAGTCCTTCCCAATTTTTAGTGCAAAAATTTTGACGTGAACCCTTCTAACATGGTACCCTTTTTGTCTTCCCTGGATAATAGTATTGTTGCCATTTACTATAATCTTTCCAATAGAGACAAGAGGCCCCACTGCTGAACTGAACCCATCCTATCCTGGGGACACTGTAATCTAATTATACTCAAAAAAGGTTATCCAATTCATCAGCACAATAGCTTTAATCACAGAAAGATGTGCCACTGTGTTACTTCTTGTGTAATTTGTATACAAAGGACAGGTTGTCTGGCACAACACTATGTGACACTATATGAACAGTCATGCCCTTATTACGTCAAACAAATAAAAAGTAGTTTCTCTCTGAGAATGCTGAGGCCATAATACAAGATGACCATGAATTACAGGAATACAGCATCTTTTAAGCCCTGTGAAATCTGGCAGAGACCTTACGAAGTAATGGCCGACCAGACGACAAACTACTCCCTTCATTTGTGGAATTCTGGCGACTGCTATACTGCCTTGTAGGCACACTGCTACCTGCCTCTGGTGCTAGTTGCATCTGTGACAAGCTAATCATATCAATCATGGAAGTAGTCTGATAATCATGGATGTGACAATCCACAGAACCACCACGAGTGGTTGCTCTTTGCCTCAAATGAGAGCTTTGAGCTGATAAGACATATGCACGCCCTGACCTCTCATATAACTGCCTGTTTGCCATCCTCTCTTCAATCTCATCGAGCTCTGACTCAAGCATGTGACAAAGTTGGTCCCCTGCCCGTGCTGAAGGTGAGGCTCCTAAATGAGCTCTGGCATTTTGAAGGCTATGTTGGGCAGCTTCTATGTCACCTTGATCTGCCAACAACCTTGCATTTGTGATGGCTTCAGCTGTGTTAAGTCTGTTACGTTGCCGATCCACTTCTAAGCTGATTAATTGCTGTTCCTCCTTGACAGCCAAAGGCCGCATGATAGAGAGCTCCTCAGTTGTACTCTGGATAACCTCTTTTGTCACTGGATCCTTGTAAATACATGCAGCTTGCATTATAGACATGGAGAGGGATTCCTCCGATTCTAGAAGGGCAGGAAGGTTAAGGTCCACCAAAACATCTCTCTCTTCTTCAGCATACAGATCACCCAACTTGATGATACCATTTTTTGCACTGTCTAAAACACTATTATCATAGCTACCTGAGTGTATGCTACCAATAAATACATCTGGCCCCATGCAAGATACTGTAAGCTGTACATCCTGTGTTACTACACTAAGCAGGCCACCAATACACTGGGCAAAGGCATCTTGCACTACTTCCTCTGCCTGAATGTATGAGAAAGTACCACCTGTGACCTCTGAAATCATATGCATTGCAGCAGAGTCATGATCTGCTCCAAAACCAAATGTATGTACAGGAATATGCATCTGTCCTGTTCCTGCACTGGTCGTTATGGACTGTGGAACAAGACTTTGTGCATCAGGAATCACTCTACTTAGAGACAAAGGTAGCTGTCTTCGTGAATTCATGTTGAAAGTGTCTTGTCCATCTGAAAGAAGCATGATAGAAGACACAGGGTTCTTCTCCCTGCACTCTTTAAGAACCCTCACCCCCTTCAGTAGGCCTTCACCAATGTTGGTACCACCAGTTGCTATAAGAGCATCCACAGCTTGCAATGCTTGACGCTGTCCCTCCTCTCCCATTCTTCTCAAGGGAAAGATGCGTTTAGCCATGGATGAAAAGACAACGACAGAAAGGCGGTCAGCTGCACTAAGGTTGTGTATCACAAAACACATAGCTTGTTTAAGAAGTGAAAGTTTCCGTCCTGCCATGCTTCCACTGACATCAAGAACTGCCACAAGATCAACTGGAGCACGTGTCTCTGAGCTAACAGATGAAGTACAAGCCTCTGAGCTAGTAGCACTGCGAGCTGCAGGAGCTTTTAAATGAACTAAAACAGTAAAGCATTGCCTTGCCTCACATGCCAACACAGCAGAAACCTCAGGAAACATCTTCACATGCATTTTCTGTCCACAAAAGCCTGCATTTATCCTGCCACTTGGAAGTTCTGATGAACTCGATCGGGATAGGGGTTCATCATCATCATAGGAAGCGGGGTCGTTCAGATGAACTAAACCATGGGACACACTATCATCTAAATGTTGAAAGGGATAGTTATAAAACCCATGCCCCAATAGTTGATTATTTAATATTTCTGAAGTATCAAGAGAGGATGCATCTGATACATTTGAAAGGGCTCTTCGATAAGAATTGTTTCTGCTCTTATTGTTCTTTGACCCATTTTGACCATGTTGCCAAGGCAAATCCTTCCATTTGGCACGACAGATAGGACAAATCTGATTCCCATGCCTCACGTTGGATGCAATGCATGAAAAATGAAATGTATGCGAGCATTCAGCTGTGAAGAGAGCATGACCTTGGCCTGCTGTCATTGACTCCAGACAAATTGAACATGTTCTCTGCAAAGCAAACCTATAATTTGAGTAATGGAAGCTATTAACACCAATGAACCAAACTATGATTTGAGCAGTGGAAGCTATTGATACCAATGAACCAAGGCTAGCTTATACTTTCAGCATGTTCGGATAACATGTTACACGGCATTCAAGCACGAATACTTTCATACGTTTCTAGTGATTTCTATCTGACAAAGAACTTTTTACTAACTTTTTATTCATGTGCATGGTGTCTGAGATAAAATAATGGCATACGTTCATGTTCATAAGAGAAAAACGTGCAATAGCCTCTCATCTTTAAATGGACTAAAACGACAAGAGAATTCACCTTCCGAATACGCAGATAAATTTGAATTGAAAGAACGAAGATACAGAATCCTGATATGAAGGAAACATGACGCCCACAATTCAATGCAGAATAGTATTCAAAACAGGGATGCGTGTGCAGGCGTACTCATCCAGTCTTCCACACAATCTAGAATGAACGACGATCGTGTTTAAACAAGCCATCATTCAAAATATAATGAAAAAAATTGTAGAAGGAAATTCAAACGGGATAAACGAAATGAATCTAAATGCTGACAACATATACGCTGCAACAAACAAGTTAAAGGCATGCATAACAACGGACAGAGGGCAAATCACGAGGTTTCTAGAAGACATTAAAGCAATGTCTAGACTTTAGTTAAATGCATGCATAGCCACCTCGACTGTGAAAAGTGCATCATAAGATGCACGTTCAACGACACCCTTCTGCATGAGCCATCCAAACCTTGGTTGTGGCTGTCATATTCTGCATGTGTATGCAAAGCACGTACATGATGGCAATAACACCACCGCAATTTTGTTTCAGCAAATATTTAGGAACCATGAAAGAACTCACTCGCCACATGTACTTTTTATCCGATCCTTGAAGAGTTTTCTATAGTGCTATATGATGAGCCTAGCCGGTAATATGCACTAAGAGGATCAAATATTATAGGAAATAATAAACATACCCGAGGAGCACGGAAGACACTGGCACCGCTACGCTCTGAGGTGATGGGACCGGAAAAACTTGTAGGATTATTTGACGTAGGAGAGGGTCCTACATCAAACGAATCCAGGATGTTCATAGGCCCTGTGTGGTACTCATCAAACGAAGGTCTCCTCGCAATGATGTGTGATGAACTCTTGGAAAGGGGCTGTGTATGAGATTGAGGAATGACCTGCGTATTGGCGATCCTATCGTCATGACGACCCTCTTCTGGCTGATCTGCAGTATCCAACGTCGAGCTCATGCACGATCGGCTGCTCAACAACAGCCTAAGTTTCTTCCATTTACTGCCCATCGTTCTTGGACGATCGAATAAAGCTCTGTATCTTAATCCTCTAAGCGGAATAAATGTCCGAACAAGCGTCCGATTCTAGGACGCGGCTTGCACCATCAGACAGAAGCTTTACAGATCCGTTTTCAGGGTGTAAATAGGGCTTCAGTTAGCGAACCATACTCTCTCTCTCTCTCTCTCTCTCTCTCTCTCTCTCTCTCTCTCTCTCTCTCTCTCTCCCCGCTAATCTATGTACGGGATTAGATAATTTACTCTAAAACCATGATCAAAATGTCGCCGCCCACGCCCCTTCCTTGCGCGTACGAGGAGGGACAAATGGAAGCTGACAAGGATTTTCGAACCATCATCCAGTGCAAAACCGCCTGGCTGAGAGAGGTCATTGACACATTCATGGTGCCACAAGAGGAGATCGTAGTCGTAGACTCAAGAGGTCCCGTGATCAGAAAGGAAGGTCGTTACCATCTGCAGCTGCCAAAGCGCCTGCGAAGACCAAGGGATTCCGTAAAGTCTAATGACACGAAGGCAGATAGAAGGGCCCGTTGAAGGCTTGGCTCAAATGACTTGGAAATCAGAGGGTTCGAAAATGCATCGAAGTTTCAAGCACGAAACTGGTGATCTCAGCAAGCCGACCCACTTCACAGTTGACTACATCACAGAATATATCTCTAAAGGTATCGCTAAAGATGATGTATGATCATAGAATATATCTCCAAAGGTATCGCTAAAGATGGTGTATGCTTATTTATGGATGTGGTGGATGGAGGATTATGTTGGTCATGGATGGATGTGATGGATGGATGGATTATGTTGGTCATGGATGGAGGATGGAGGATGGCCTCTCGTTCAATTCTCATTAGAAGGAAGGGGTTCAACCTCTCTTGGTTGCCACGGACACTTTGCATCATGTGTTGAGATGAACATGTATGCCTTTGGGTTGTTCACACCATTGCTAGTCTATGTATTGCTCTAAACCTGTTGAGCTCTTAGTTTAAACCAGCTACCTTAGGTGACTTTAGGACCGTCCCTTCTCAAAGAGTCCCATGGGTGCTATGCCCGCTTTCATTTGTACTTTTCAATTAATTCAAAGTAAAATGAAAGAGTAGATCTCAATGATAAAACTGTCTTTTAAATAAATTCTCATTTTTTATGTCAGGGTGGTTTAATTTTCACTTTTTTTTTGAGAGTACAATGAATTGAAAACACACTCACATACCCAACCTCATAAGGTAGAGGCACTCATCTTTGAGGAACTCATAGATATGTCCAACCAAGACTTGAACTCATGACTTCCTCCTGAAGACTCAAGGCGTCAAACCACTAGGCTACACGGGCTTGAACTTAATTTTCACTTTTTATGTCGAGAGTGTGTGGTGTAATAATAAACATATTGAACCTTTTGATTGAAGGTTAAAGGTTCAATATACTTAGATGTAACCTTTGGATTGAAGGTTCAATATAATTAGATGTACCTTGAACCTTTGGTTTTAACCTTCAATGTTCACTATTGAGTGTGTACGTTGTTCTTTTAAAACCCATGGGTTCCATATACATGAAACCCATTAGCTTGTATGATTGTTGTTGAGGCTAATTCAACAACAAGAGGTAGAACTTGTGTGTTCAATTTGCGGCCTTTAGATTAGATATGTGTGGGCTAGTGTAGCCATTCTATCTTTGTAATGTCTTTTGGCCATAGAAACTTGATGTCTTCAAGTAGTCTTTTTCTTGTGATTTTTCGACAATCTAACTTCTATTTCGACAATCTAACTTCTATACTATGCCATTCACTTGTATAATTGTTCTTTCAATACATTCAAACTCGGAAAGATTAAACTTCGACCAATCTTCGTTTTATGAAAAAAAAATCCAACACTTCATAATATTAAACAGTTAATGGACTAAAGAAAAAGACATTGGTGGACTTGTAGATATTTCTAAAGTCATTTATCAATCGGTGAGATTCATAATGCTTCACACCATTATAATATTCAAAAAGGTGCATAGTGCTTCACAACTGGATACTTCATTATTAGAATGCCCAAAGGGCCTACATCTTTCAAAGGGACTAAGATTTTTTCCATATCCTATATTCGATATTCCATTATTAGAATGCACAAAGGGCCTACATCTTTCAAAGGGACTAAGATTTTTTCCATATCCTATATTCAATTCCCACTTGATGTCTCTAGAGATGTGTATTTCCAATAAAGAGTCAATTGTCAGATCTAGGTCTTTGTTAGTCTAGACTTTCATATTGGGGATCACTAGTCAATTTGTGGAGAACTTTTTGTTTATTGCACATGTGGAAGTACAAGGTTGGGGTGGGTGAACTCATTTAAAGTCTTCTTTTCTAGAAATATATCTGGCAGATCAACAAGCATCATCTCTTATCAGCATGCATCAAGCATGATGGATCATTCTACAAAGTCAAGTTGTGTAGATGGCATCTCTACAAAGTCAAATTGTGTAATTTGCCTCTCTAGAGAGCATATCAAGACACAAACCGAGAGATGGAGAGCAATGGAGAGGAAACTCAAAATTCCAATGATGAGACATGCAAGAAGCAAGAAAAAATCACTCCTACATAATGCATAAGATAGGGCATGAGAATCCACTCTTACATGCATGAAGAGAAAATAAAATAGGTCCTAAAACACACACATAAATGTGAAAACGAATTCTTTGCTTAGTCTATGTAAAATTAAGTTCAAATCTACTTATACCTTAACGCCATTATTTTTGTACTTTTGGGACTCGCTTTACTCACGCTACAACGTGCATCTAAACCCAAAAAATAATCCTGTAGATCGAGAAAACGTCTGTTTTACAATTTAATAAATTAGAATTTATTTCCAAAAAAAAAAATGTGAGGATGATTTTATGATTATATTGACCTAAAAATACATGCAACTTATGAGTTGATTTTATTTTATGAGTTGTCCCTTTGTACTTACTTCTTGATGCTTTCCATGGTTCTATGGTAACAACTCCCCCCCTCCGTGCTTTTTTTCATCCATGATAGGCCTCTCATTTGGGTGGTGGTTTGTTATAAAGTAATTTTGCCGAGGGTGGAAGTTAAGATAACATTATGTCTTTTGGAGTATTAAACAAGGCATGGATCTCGCATAGTGGTTAAATCTTGAGCATGGGATGGAGGAGGTCTTGTGTTCAATCCCCATGACTTCACAAGGGAGAGAGTTCTGCCCAAGATCTCTAGAGCTTTCCAAAAGCTTCCACTCGACTTAACTCGGCTTTACTTGGACATGTCACTCCTATTAAATGAACTGTTAAACGCTTGTTCTAACTGTCAGAAGCGCGTCTAAACGAGTATTGGGTTCTTGGGAGTGGAAGGGGTCTGTAAAGACAGAGGCCCTATGCTTGTTTCCCAAAATAACTTCACAACACAATATACCAACATTCAAGATTTTATCAAGAATTGGTATCCCTTTCTTGATCTTTACGGTTCATCATTTTAACTCTATCAGAGTCGGCCGAACACACTGTACCAGACTATCAGTATCGTGATACCGAATTACCTCAGAACCCTTTTTCCGAATACATACTACTGTAACATTTAACAGTAGTTCAACCTTCACCGAATAGCACTCACAATCCTACAAACCGAAAACACAGAAGGACTCAACATTTTCAGACACACAGTGTTGAAGACTAACACACACTAGAGATAACCATTACTGTAGCCAAATCTCACCGTACAAGTACAGATCTCAATACTGAGGACAACACAATCCTGCACAGCGTTTTTAGGGACACTACCACAGTTACACAGACTTCACCAAACAATTGGCAGAACATTTCAAGAAAGAGGGACACCACGATATACGTACTTAACATAACAATCACCACAGAGACCCGCAGAACGACCCTCTCAGACAACAGTCCGACGATCTACTGGATGTAAATAAAACTCACAACCGCAACAGAGATCGATAGACAACGAACACGGATACGCACAGTATACTCAAAATACTTAGAAATTAGACATACAAACACTACAACAATCCGAACAAGTGTCGATAATACAACACAGAAATGAAACACAGTACTCCAAATTAGCCAACTCGACACACAGTAACGACACAGACAATCACCCAGACAGACAGTCTGGTGATTCCATGAATCGTTACCTTGCGTCTCTTTTACATTGCTTTATATAAAGATTACAAATGTCTTTGTAACAACTTTTCGCGCGTGCGAAACAAGATTCAGTTTTATAGTTTCCAATCCGGTGGCCGACTAACATAACCAATTTACAGATAAAGAGTGATTGTAGATTCTAAAGGAGTGGTGTGGGCTGAGCATGTAAAAGGTGGCTCTAGTTGACTTGGTTAATTAAAAAAGGCACTTCAATTCTAAAATCTATATAATAACGATTGGCTTGAGAGTTATTCAAGTCATTTCTCGTGCTCTTATTGCATGTCTTCACATTGGTATCAGAGCCTATGTTTCTAAAGGTACTGTTGCAGCACCTATGGAGCTCGACATGATTCCTTTTGGGAGTTTTTTTTGCAAAAAAATAGAAGGAACACGGTCCTCCTAGAGCATGGGAACCCCCTCTAAGGGATATGGCCAAAGGTCCCAACAAAGGCACATCACGCACAGAGATGGGAGGATAGTAAAAGGTGCACATGTGCTTAACCACATGTGGACAAGGGACGAGAAGATCTCTTCTCTCTCTCTATGCCTCCCTCTTGAAATAACTAATAGAATGCAAGGATTTTTCTTATACTCTTTTTTTGTATATAAAAGAAAGTTTGGTCAAAGGCTAATCTCCCTTGCTTGAATTAATTAAAAAAAAAATGTACAGTTAAAATGGGCATAGTGACCTTGGGATCCCCCTTATCTCACAAAGCATGAGTAGGACTGCCCGAAGGTGCAACAATGGTGATGGACAGGATTCGATAGGAAATCTAAGTATTATTGGGAGTTACAGAGAAGATTAATGATATTTTGATCATGTTCATGGGAAATCCATTTATTTTGATCTTGTTATTATCAAAGACAACACTCGTACGATGTCTAAAGGGAGGGGAGCTCTTACAACTACATATTCTTCTACCTAACTCACCAACGGATTTCTCAATCGACCATTTTTTTAGATGGTCGTCGAAGTTGGCCACATATCTTTCTTTCCAAGTCTTCCAAAATGCTTCCCCCTGATTGCATTCCATCTATCGCTTCTCCCAGCAATGCTTGTTTCTAGGTTTCTTGAAAGGTTTCTGTTATGCCAAGAGCAATGAACACAAGTTTATGCAAGTTTTTTAAGCCTAAAGAACAGATTCCACAAACACTTGCAGATGTTGTTGGCTAGTGCTTAGGCTGTGAAATCATTCTTTCAGTGCCATTCTACTACACATATTGAGCACATACACATTATGTATGCTTCTGTGGATATTGCTTATACATCCATCAAGTCATTGATATAGTGGTTACATTCTTGCATAAAGCTTTTGACATTGATAAAGAGGGTTGTGGTGGGGTTTTCTTAACTGGGAGACACCCAAATGTTGGGCTCTCTTTGCTGATGTAGGTGGAAGACTTACCCAACCTCTCCATAGGAGATGTAATATAGTTGTTCATAGGTGCTCGATAAGCCTTTGTTGTTATGCACCTTTGTAGCTCAGTGATGAGTAGCACCTCCTTTAATGTCAATCCGGGAAGACGTGAGGATGGTATGAAGACCATGAGCAAGTGGAAGCACAAGTGCGTGAGTGAGAAGCACACAAGCATGCACACACATACACGCACACGCGCACACACGACAAGAACAAAGAGAGTAAGACAATGGAATCACTTCTATTGCAACAAAGTTCTCATACAAGCTCAAAACTACCAGAAGCTACCCCAAAAATGAGCTCTCTAGCTCTATTTATAGTTTTTGACTAGCTTTGGCCCTGTCCAGACCTAGTGTCCGGCATAGTTAAAAATTAGGTTCCAGGGCTTATTTGAGGGCTCAAACGAGATCTAAAAATTATGAAAATTGGCAGGCAACTACTTCTAAGCCTCCTCAAGCTCGAGGACTCCTCGGCTTGTACAAAATGGATCTAGAAAAAGGTGAAAATGGTATTTACAAGGGTTTTTAGTGATGAGAATCACTTTTAAATGGTGTAATGGTTTTGAAAAAAATAAAGGGTTGCCTTAGTGCTAGATCTGCTTGTATGCTCGTACTTGCTTCTTCTCGTATTCGGCCAAAACTCTCCCCCCCCTAGCGTCTGTCGCCTCTGACAGACCTCTGCTCCACTGTTTGATCAATGTACTCCTGCAGGAGGTCGGTTGCCACTTCTTGTTCCTTGATGCGTAGTCCCCGAACCAAGTCTCTCTGGAGGGCATCCCAATTGACTGCTCCCGGCACATTAGGGTGTGGTGTGGTGTAGAGCTCTGAGTGCATGGTTTGTTCACACGCGAATAGATGTAGCAGGTGGGTTGGGCGTGGTGCGAACACTTCTGAGTGTGACTCCCAAAACCCCGTGGTGAACATATCGTCGAAAGTTTGCTTATAGCAGGCAGGGAGATATCTGATGCGTGCGTGCCATGCATAAGCAACTCGTATGCTTGGGGTTGTGCTCATATCATACAAGAGGTCATAATTGCCATTGATGAAGCCACGAATCGGAGGCTGAATGTTACATACGTTGCGGAAGGTTTTGAGCACAACCTGCATCATATCAAATATCTTGAGTAGCATCTGTGCAGCTACATCTGGCATGGAGTGGAGGCGTGGCAGCCAATATCGAATGGTAGCCATCATGTACGCTGTTGTAGGTGGGCCTGTCAGTGGTGCGATTTTGGGGTAGTTCAGCCACTGTTTGCAATTCACGTTGTTCTGGACCTTGATGGCGAATGCTTTCCAGGAGCGTCTTCTTTGTACCGGTCCAAAGCATGGGTTATATTTCAGATGCATGGGAGCATGATCCCATGTTCGTAACATTTCCGGATAGGTCTCCAATAACTTTTGCCTCCATATGGGCTGGAATATGGCCCCTTTTTTGGCTGCCTCTGGGATGTCCTCGGGTTCGAACTGTGTTGCAAAAGAGGGATACTTGTTGGTTATGCGTTTGATCTCAGCATTGTAGTCCGCCAACAATACAAAATAAGGTTTATATTGTAACTCTGAGCTAGTTATCAATCGCCTAGGAGCCAAGTTCGAGAAATATTCAGACTTGAGTATGGTCTCCTCTATGGCTTTCATGGCTAGCATTTGAGTTGCAACACGCTCTTCGTGAGTGTGACCCATCTCCTCTACCTGCTTCATCCATGCTGACGGGGGTTCCTCATATGTATCCTGGCCTTCCTCCGTAATTCTGCCTCCTGGAAGGGGTTGAGGCTCATAATTGTCTTCAAATGTCTCCTCCACTGGAATGACTACTGTTTCTTCTTCTATGGTTTGATCAAGTGGAGAGGGAGGTCGTTCATACTGTAACAACTTAATTTTTAGTTCTGCAACCTGTTGCCGTAGCTCTAGCACTTCATTGGTTACTGATAATTCCGGCTCTGGTGAGGTTGCAGTGTTGGCCATCTCTTTAGGTTCTCGTGGGTGTGGTGTAGGCACTTGGGCTTTCTGTAGGTCTTTGACTTGGTCAGAAAGCTGATCATGTGCTTCTAAGAGATTGGCATAGGTTTCCAATATTCGTTGTATGGTTTCTGAGGGGATGGCTTGAAATTTGGTCGGGTCGATGGGTGTCCCTGGAGTATTTTCCATGGCTGCTTCGAGGTTGTCTTGATTTTGTTGCTGTAGTCTTTTGTTTTCTTCTTGAGCAGCCGCTAAATGGCGTCGGAGTAGAGCCATGTTTCGTTGTAGTCTAGCATTACGGGCTAGCTGATCTCTAAGTTGTTCTTCCGTTGCCCTACTCTTCTCTGTATGTGTGGACTCGAGCTCCACCTGATATTGTTGGAGGGTGGTCACCTTCTACTGTAATTCCATATTAGACAACTCCAAGGCAGTGACACGTGCCTGGAGGTGGGATGACAAAGTATAGAGCTCTTTATTGTTTTCTTCTAATAACCTGTATTCCTGTTTAAGTTGGGCAGCAGCTTCGAGCATGGTGGTGAGTGCATGACTAAATGAGGTGGGTGCAGGGGTGAGGGTGGAAGATGCAAGGGGTCGGGAGATGGGAAAGGGAAAAGTGGATGTTGTGCCTACAGTGTTTGGAAATGGCGACGTGAGTGAAATGACACGCGGTGATGTTGGAATAACAGTGGTGGTGGGTGATCCTATGGATGGTGAGATGTCCATGGGATCGGACGTGAGCGTGTGTGATTCGTGAACTGTGAATACAGGAATGGTGGGTGGTGTGATAGTGGTGGCAGTGAATGTGGGGGAGTGGGGTTGGGAAAGGGACTTTTTATTATAATTATCCACCTGTTGGAGTATATTTACAAGGTTTGTCCAGAATGACGGTTGTGTGACTTGGGTTGAGGATGAGGCAGTTACCAGGGAAGTGGTGGATAGTGTTTGGGTGTGGCTGAATGGAAAAGGATGGGGTGAGGTCTGGCTAGTGGCAAGTGGTTGTCCAAGGGCGAGGAGATAGGAGGGGTGACCTAATATGGTTTGATCGGTGGCCGGATGACCGGTGTGAGGTTCAAAATTTTGGGTGGAAGTGATGGATGTGGGTAAAGGGAAGGATGTAAAAACAGAGGTGTGTACAAGGGTTTCATGATGGGTGGACATCGGTTGTTCAGAAAGGCTAGTGGAGAAGGGTTCTGAGGGTTGAATGGAAGGTGACGGTGGAGATGGTACCTGAGTAATTACATCTTGTTCGTCCGCGGGACTTGGGCTCGTCATGTGAACATCCTCTGAAATTGTGGTAGGTAAGGCAGTAGAGGCTTCCATTTGAATCATTTTCCCTCGTCGTGGCCGTGTATCAATCCTTCGTTGATCATAGATAGGGTTTTCCTGATAGACCATTGTCCTCAATGCTTCCCCGATCCCACATGTCTCTGCCAATAGATTCAACAATTCCACACAATGTGAGTCGACATTCTCGGTTTGAAGCATCTGATTCACTAGAGCTCTATTCGCCTCTTCTGTCATCTTATGTCTTTTCTGTACCTGCTTGATCGTCTTGTATAGCCGTTTGAGTTGTGCCGTGTAGGCAGGGGCCTCCTCTTCACTGTCTTCTGGTTCATTTCTTTGTGCACCTTCCTGAATTTGTGTGTTTGGGTCATGAGGATGTTGTGCCACTTCTTCCCCATGTACTCTGCTTGTCTCGCCCCGTGGCTGTTCTCTTTGGACTGCTCCTGGATCAGCATTGTCAGGGGAATCTTCATTGTCTGATAGGGGGACCGTCTGCAGGAATCTTTCAAAATCAAAGTTTGGATCCTCTGTGAAGGTTGCCATAGATGCAAACTCTGCATCGGTAGGTAGTGGAGGGGCGGATGGAGCGGGTTGTACCACCTCCCCAGCTTGAACTCCTTGAAGATGGATCGTGAAAGGTGCGACCTGAGCTTCTTGTCGGGGAGAAGCTTCGGTCGTGGCTCCTTGAGGGATCATTACCTTGGAAACCTGGGAAAGCGATCCACGCATTCGTTTTGCAGGCTGGCTCCCTGACTTCCGCCCTTTGAACAACTCCAGTTGTGCATATTTTAGGGCTCTGGCAACCGGCACATCATATGCAAGACATCTATAGATAATTCTTGTAAGCGCACAACAGCCATGTAAAGTGGGCTTCCTCACCCCCCGCTTACCTGCCTCATACACTTGGTCCAAGATCCATACAGGCATCTTAATGGGCAAGCTTCCAGTCTCTGCTAGATATAGCCCATACCATATTTTCTTGTGAGGTTGGGTGAAACGGTCCTGAGCTGGGAATGCGAAGTGTTGGAGGCACATCCGCAAAGGTATGGCGATATTAGGGGTGAGGGCGCACATTTCTTTTAGCTTCTTGATTCTATTGCTTTTCATCGACTCAGGTATCAAGGGGTCGCGGTCAGAAGGTACATGCGTGCCATACATCTGAAGTGCTTCCCTGATTAAAGTAACATTCAATTCGAACTTCCTCATTTCCTCCAGATTTGACAAGGAGGGCACCCAGAATGTGCTTGAATGATCTTTATCCCCTGTCGGCTTCAGCGTGGCAATTAGGTAGTAGCACCTGAGGAAATCGGGTTTAGGCAGAGCTTCACTAAAATAAGCTTGTAATCCTGCTTTTTGCCAGATATCTTGAAGTGGAGCTGCATTTTGCAACGCTTCGAATTCTCGTGAGAAGAACTGGAAGGTCCACCACACTCCTCCACATTCCATCTTGGATTCCCAGATATGATCCGCGTCTCCCAAATCCCCTGGCATCTCATTGAACCAATGAGAATGCCCCTTTACTCTTTCGGTTAGGCCATTTGGTGGGTCTGGAATAGGAATTCTCCGCACATTCACGAACTCCTCAGGCCGAGCTGTTGGTGGGGCCTCCACCGGCATGGCATCCCAATTGATTTGAGCACCAGAGCCTGCTTGAGAGCTTGTGCCTGCCGCTGTTGCCATGAGAGTAGGTTGCTTATCTGCTGGAAGAAGAAAGGCACATTAGTGTTGCATAGGAAACAAGATGTAATGGTGTTCCCTTCACAATACTAACATGACAATTCCGGAGATCAGTGGTTAGTGGTGAAGTGTTTGTGATAGGTGTGAGTGGTGATTAGGGGTCAGTGTCATCCTAGATGCATACTTGGGTTATACAATGGGCTCAGAATGCTCCTATGTTAGAGTGGACGGATTTACAGAATTGGGTGGGGTTTAATACACGGTTTAATTCTCCAAACTTTGATGGAGGAGTCGTAGCTCTTAGAACTAAAGACAGGTGAAGATTTCTGGATGAGAGTGTGATGTATTTGGGACCTTTTGGGTACCCATTTCCAGGCAGTCCTAGGGTTGATTGAAGTGGAGACCGTGAGAGGTGTAGGTATCTTTTCATTTTCTGAGTTGTTGGCCACGAGTGCTTGTGAAAGTTGCTTCATCCTAGTGCCTGAAGGTGAAGTAATTTGGGCTTGTAAGCAGGCCTTGGGCACCCATATCTGTCTAGCATTAGGGATGGCCTTCATTGACTGCTTAGGAACCCAAATAGAAATGGTATGCCTAGGGGTTATCCTAGAGGGCTTCTTCACTTTGTTCCTTAATGGTGAGGCTCGTTTCTTGTCTCCTTGAGAGTTTGCTATTAGAGTTGTGGGTCTTCCATCCTTGCGTATCCAGATCTGCTTCGCGCCACGAGATGCTCCATGTTGCACGGGTTGGCGCTCCTGCCTCTTGATCAGCAGCCTCCTTCGTGTCGAGTGATGTTCGGTCTGCTCGTTTAGAATCTTCTTTGGATCAGTTAGGAACTCCTTATTGGCTCCTATACCTTCAGTAAGATTGACAATCCTCTGCACCATAGAAGTTTGTACAAGAACAACATTGTTATCTTCATGTGGATTCCTAGAGGGACCAGGAGTTGGAGCCTGTTCTATTGGTTTGAGTGCTTGATTTTCTAATTCAATCGTGAGACGGCTTTGCCCTACCCAAGCCTGAAGAAGTCCACTTCTTAGGTTGAGGTTGACTGCGTGATCATAGATCCAGTCTTGGCCTAAGACAAGAGGTTCGGTTAGATCCTCGTCTTCACACACTAGCACTTTTGCTGGCATGAGGACCTCTTGTATGTAGAGGGGAAGATCCACCTCTCCCATGCAAGGGGTTTCAGCACCTCCTAATCCTATCAGATATGCTTCTAGGGGTTTTACCTCCAATTGCAACTGCTGGCAATAAGAAAGCCGAACTGCACTTGTGGCTGCTCCTGAATCAATTAAAGCTCTCACGCTTGTTGTGCTGTCTCTTTGTCCTATTTCTAGGTCACAAAAGGTCGTCGATCCACTATCTTATGAGTACGTTCACCTGAAGCCTCACACATGGCCATGTGATAGCCTGGAGACTCTTGAGTGTCAGTCATAGGCTGATCCCTCCCTTGTCTCCTCAACTTCATTCGTCTGATACGCTCTAAGGCCTCTGCCTGTGCTTCTTCTCGAATTCGTTTTTCCTCCTCTTTACGTTGCTTAGCAGTATTGAGTCGACTTAGCATTTCCTCCGTGAGGGGTTCCTAATACAGCTTGACTCTGCATCCGCTAATATAGTTTGGGAGAACATCACCCTCTAAAGTGGCTAGTTGTACTGCTCCACTCGTGGAGATCCTATTGATGATCATAGGTCCGTAGCCTCTCTTTTCTAGCTTCCTTGCGTGTTGTTTCAATGTGTAGACTAAAACTAGATCTCTTGCTTTCAAGCCCTTATCCTTCACATGGGCATCAAAGTATGCCTTCTGTCTCTTCTTAGCTGCATATATCCCTGCAGCTGCTCTCAGTCTTGTTTCTCCTAATCGTTCAAGGTCAAAAAGTCTCGAGGAGAGTTCATGACCCGTCCATTCGTGCTCTTGTGCTACTTTCAATGTAGGTATTAAGAAGTCCAAAGGTAGCACGGCGTTTTGGCCAAATACCATCTGAAAGGGGGTGGCTTGGAGTACCGTTTTGTAGGCGACTCGGTATGCCCAAACAGCATGGTGTAGCTGTTTGTCCCAATCAGAGTGTTTATTGTTCACTAATTTTGTCAATACATTGCATAGGATCTTATTGGTGCTTTCGGCTTGCCCATTGGCTTGGGGGTGATAGGGGGCAGACTTCTTATGCACTACCAAGAATTCTTGGAGCAGATTTTCAATAACTTCATTCAAGAAGTGAGTGCCTCTATCACTAACTAGATCTATGGGTAGCCCGTATCTTGTGAATACATTCTCAAACAAGAATTTAGCAGTTGTCTGAGCGTCGTTCTTCGTTGTGGCTTTTACCTCTACCCACTTGGTTAGATAATCTGTGGCAACGATGATATACTCAGCATGGGAACCCTTAGCTGGGGGATTGATAGGACCTACAAAGTCTATTCCCCACTTAGAGAATGCACGTTCGCCCATCATAGGCTTCAGTGGCATCTCATCTCTGCGTATAGGATACTGGGTTCGCTGACAAATCTCATACCTCTTCACATAGGTATGTGCGTCCATGTGAAGGGTGGGCCACCAAAATCCTGCAAATAGAATTGCTTTGATCACCCTATCTGGACCAAAATGTCCTCCTGCTACACCCTGGTGAGCTGTTTCCAAGATCTTTAGGTATTCACCTTCATGGACACATAGTCTCAGGTAACCATCCTTACCCCTTTTGTATAAATTATCACCAATGATGGTGTAATCCAAGGCTTCTTGTTCCAAACTTCTTTGTCTGGCCAAAGTCATATCTTGAGGGAATGTTTTCGTCCTCAAGAAGGATACTAGGGGTTCACTCCAATCCGGCACTATGGACACTTGATAAAGAGTGGCATGTTCCACAGGTGGTTTAGTGCAGCAGATTGGGCATTCCTTGCACAACTTCTGGACATCAGCTTCCATAGTCGGCCAATGCACTCCTAGTCTCCTCAGGGCCTGTAGGGTTCGTTGTTTTGAGTAGTGTTGCTCTAATGCACCTACATGTGCTAATTGCAACCACTTAGCGTACTCGTCCTCTTCTACACAACAAGCCAAGATTCCTTGATCCGTGTGCTTGTACATACTTCCAGCCATGATGTGGTACTTTTGAGCTTTGACTACCTCCTTATCCTGTGTGTTTACTATTGGATGATTAGGTCCATATGTAAGTATTGGCACTAAGGGCTTGGCCCATTGGGGCACCACTTCCAAATTGAACAAGTATGCATCAGGTAAGTCATCTGACACTCCTTGTGGTGCCTCTCCGGATGTGAGCCTTGAGAGATGATCTGCTCTTAGGTGAGTTCTGCCTTTTCTCACTACTACCTCAAAGTCATACTCCATTAGTAAGAGAAACCATCTTACTAATCTGCCTGTGTTGCATGGTTTGTTTACCAGGTATAGTAATGCTTGATAATCAGTAAAAAACTTAAACTTATTTGCAAGCAAATAATGTCTAAACTTTTTAACCGCATACACCATGCCTAGTCCTTCTCGTTCGGTGGTTGTATAGTTCCGTTCAGCAGCATTCAATTGTCTACTGGCATAGGCAATAGGGAGATCCATATTACCTTCACCAGTAGGTTGTGCGAGTACACATCCAATAGCGTAATTGGATGCATCCACATGAACATGGAATGGCCTGTTCCAATCTGGTGTGGTCAAGATTGGTGCTGAACATAATCTTTGTTTAAGCTCCTGGAAGGAATTCTCACATTCATCAGTCCACTCAAAGTTAGCCAGAAGTCCGTACATGGGCTTTGCAATGACCGCATACATGTGAATGAATCGGCGGTAGTAACCACAATGCCCCATGAAAGCTTGAACTTCTTTGACATTCCTTGGCCTAGGTAGTTCTGCTATGGCTCTCACTTTCTCTTCGTCAGTGGATATGCCGTTCTTGGACACTATGTGTCCTAGAATCTTGCCTTGCCTGACCATGAAAACACACTTTTCTGGGTTCAGGCAGACTTGATATTCTCTGCATTTTTCAAATATATGTCTGAGTTCGGGTATATGGGTCTGTCTAATGTTGGAATGAGCGCAAAGATCATCAACATAGACTTCCAAATTCTTCCTCAAGAACTCTTTAAACACGTGACACATTAATCTCTGAAAGGTAGCCGGTGCATTGGTAAGCCCAAATGGCATTACCCGAAAAGCAAATATACCCCACTCTGTGGCAAATGCCGTCTTATGCTGATCTTCTGGTGCAATGGCTACTTGATTGTAGCCCGAGAACCCATCTAGGAAGCTGTACACTTCCTTGCCTGCTACCCTTTCTAATAGATGCTCAGTGATAGGAAGCGGATAGCTATCTCTAATAGTGGCTGCATTAACTTTTTTAAGGTTAATACACACACGCAGCTTTCCATTTTTCTTGGGCACCACTACAATGGGGGATACCCACTCAATGTGCTCAATTTCATAGATGAATCCGGCTTCCACCAAGCGGTCTATCTCTTCTTTGATCTTAGCAGCATAGTTATCGTTATATGTGTATGGCTTTTGCTTAGAGGGTTTAGCATCTGAGGTCATGGGAATTGTGTGTGAGCATATGTCTGGGTCAACACCCTTCAAATCCTTGTAGCTCCAAGCGAATACATCTCTGTATTCTCTTAGCAAAGCTATCAACTCTTGTTCTTCCTCTTCTGTCAGGTCATGACCTATGTATGTGCATCTTTCTTCTCCTTCCTCGATGGCAACAACTATTTTCTTGGTAGTTTCCTTGCTATCATAGGCTTCTCCTGCTTGTGCCTCACGTTTAGGCATTCTTATCATGACCCTTCTATCGTCTATCTCATATTTTTTAAAGTTTTCAGGGACCTCAAACAAGGATTCTTCTGCCTCCCGAGTGACTTCCTTCTTCTTTCTTTTCTTTCCTCCGCGTTTAGAAGCTACTTGTGTGGCTAACCTCACCTCATTTGTAAGCTCTCCGTGCCTCTGGGGTTGAAATTCTATTTCATGGAAGTATTCTTCATCTGATGCAAAAGGTGGATCCATAATGATTGACTCTAGATCGGAGTCACTTGCATCCTCAAATGCATCAGGGCTAGGTTCGCATTCTTCTAGAACTGCCTCCCCCATGATTGGCTCTATGGAGAAGACTGAAATATCATAGCCATCCTCATCACAGTGGGGTGTCCATTGTTCCTCATTGATGGCTACATCCATGGTTGCTAGAATTTCTGCCCAGCCGTGGGGTTCAAATTCTTCGTCAGGAAAAACTACAAGTGCATAGGCTGGGTCTTGAATTGATCTATGGTTTTCTTTTGCACCTACTTCTCTGGCTTTCTCTCTCTTCTCTTCTTCTACTGCTACCTTACACATCCATAAGTGGGTGTCTTCATGCATCCACAAGGATCCGGATTCTATGGAATGCACAGACTCAGTCTCATCTTTGGCTCTATGGATGGGATTCCATTGAATAGGTGGTACGTCTCTATGAGAGTAATCCTTAAGATTGACCTTGGTTGTAACACCTAGATGTTGCAAATACAAGGAATTGGTTCCCCAATCCTGGACTACTTGCAATTGCTGTTGGTGCAAGTCAAGCCTTAACACATTGGCTTGGAACTTTGAAACCATGGAAGACTAGCTTGGACAAAGCTTTATCAAGGCTTCACTTGAAGCAAGATTCATATGAACATATGCTTAGAAGTTCTTACCTCTTTACCCCTTTGTAAAAGTCTATATGACTTGGCATTTATATGTAATCACTTTAGTCACTTACCTACTTCATTAGTCGTGGAAAAGAGAATGATTTAGTGGAGAGAATATCTCCCTACCTTTAGTAGAGATATTCTAGGGAGCCTACATTTGAATTTCAAATTCAAATCTTAGTGAAACCTCTATAAAAACTACAAGGAAAAAACTCGCGGTTAGTCCTGTCACTTCAGCTCACTCCCCGAGGCATTCTACTGTAGTAACTGTGTGTGTGTTAGTGCTACTCCATAGCCTACACCACCACACCTCAATTAGCTATGCTTGTCATGCTAATGAGCTTGTATAATCATATCAATCAATAGATATACACACATTCATCATTTCTGGTTCTCTGTGTTATCTTCTCCAAGTCTGTCAACTTCAAAGGAGCATATCTCAAGATCTACTGAACCAAATCAAGAGTTTAATAGCTCATTGGAACCAGCTCAAGGTCTTCTACAAGCATACAAAATTTCAGAAGATTCCATTCAGCCATTTGTGATAAATCTCAGTCGAAGTGCTTACTGGTCTGTGTCTGCAGAGTTCCTAAAAAGTCGGGGGTAATCATATTTTTGCTAAACTTATTTCTCAGTGTATGGTTTATCAATTTGAGTGATTCTACTTGTAATTGATAGCTTACTAAGGTACTTTAATACCCTCAAAAGGAATTGTTCCAATTTCAAGTGTGCTAGTCACACTGAGCATAACACTGAGCAGGTGTCAATACCAAAATAGCAAGTATTTTTGGATTTTTGAAGTCACAAGTAGTCTGTTTTGATCTAATCATTACTCAACTCATTTCCAAAGTACATATATCATATTTTTGTATCATTTGGAAGCTCAGGGAGCCTACTAAGCATATCTGGAATCAAAGGAGGGCTGGTGTGAAGCAGGTATAGCAGCACCAACTCATTTCTTGAGTGCATCCAACCATCACTCCCAACAGTGGTATCAGAGCAAAGAAGGTAAACATGGGTGATGGTTTCCCTTCATTCATTGACAAATTGGACAGAAACAATTATCAGGCTTGGTCATTGAGAATGAAGACCTATCTACAAGGGAGAAGTTTATTTGGATACATATCAGGAGATGAGGAATTGCCCTCATTTAAGACAAGAGGACTACCCACAAAGGATGAACATGAAAGACTCAACCAATGGTGTGCAAAGGATGCTTTGGCAAGGTCTTATCTCTTAAACTCTATATCTGATTTTCTTTTACCACATGTAAGGAACTGTAAGACTTCCCAAGAGACTTGGGAAACCTTGTCAAACTACTTTTCTTCCAACACAAGGGCCAGAAAGAATCAACTATGGATTGAGTTTACAACTCTTAGGAAGCAGCCCAAGCAATCAGTCTCAGAGTATGTGACAAAGATTAAAGATGTGGCAGACCAACTAGCAAGCATTGGAGAGGAGATTGAAGAGGAGCAAATAGTCAGGCAAGTAACAAATGGACTCAAGGCAGATGATAAGTGGGAAAGTTTCACCACTGCAATGGATCTCTATATGGACATGCATACCCCAGATCTCACAACACTCATGGGCCAACTATTTACACATGAAGCAAAGTTTACAAAAGCAGGAGATCAATCAAAAGGTAACAACCCCTCTGCTCTCTATACTGATAAGAAAGTTAAGGATAAAGGTAAAGGGAAGAAACAGGATGAAGAATGCTCTACCTCTCAAGCTAATTATGCAGGGAGAGGTAGGTCATCTAGAGGAAGAGGCAGAGGAGGTAAGTCAGGTAGGGGGAGACCCTACAACTCATCACCATGCAACATTTGTGGATTGTCCAATCATACCACAGATGAATGCTACAAGAACTACAAGAATCAGAGAGGAAGAGGCTACTCAAGAGGTGGATACTCTCAAGGCAGAGGCAGATTCAACCAACATCAAAGCTACAATGGATACAACAATCAATACAACAACAACTACAACAACAACCACAATGGTAACTACCAAGGTGGATTCAGAAATAGAAGAGACTACAACAATTACACAGAGGAGCAAGATGACTCCCTATTGATCATGAATATGACCTCCAAGATAGGTACAAATGATGATCATTTATTTTATATTGATTCAGGATGTTCTAACCATGTAGCTGGCAATGTGGCACTACTTTCTGATTTGGAAGAACCCAAGGGAAAACATCAGGTACAAACAGGTGATGACACTAAACATTCTGTTGTTAAGATTGGAAATGTGAAGACATGTGATGGTAATCAGAACCTATTGAGCAGGGTACTCTATGTACCAACCATCACCAAGAATTTAATGAGTGTTAGTCAGATTGTGGAGAAAGGTTTGCAGGTCAGATTCACACAACATGGAGCATATGTGGAGGACCCAAGACATGGATTCAGAAGGATAGCTAAAGGGGAGAAATCAGGTAGATTATTTACATTTGAGCTAGAAGACACCAAGAATATTGCTTTGTATAATTACAAGGATCAGACACTTTCAGAGTTAGAAATATGGCACAAGAGATTAGGGCACATAGGTGAAAGAACCCTAAAGCAAATGTGCAGGGATTAATGTGTGCTTGGGATACCTAATGTGTCCAAGCAACACATGATTTACAAGTGTGGATCATGTCAATTTGGTAAGTCTCACAGGTTACCCTATTCAAGGAAAGGTTTCATGCATGAAGACTACCTAGACTTGGTACACACAGATGTTTGGGGACCTAGCAAGGACCCTTCCATTTCAGGTTCAAGGTATTATGTGTCCTTCATTGATGACTATAGCAGATGGACCATTTTATACTTTATGAAGCATAAAGATGAAGTGTTTAATTGTTTCAAGAGGTATCTTGCACTTGTTGAAAATCAAACAGGAAGAAGCTTGAAAAGGCTAAGGTCAGATGGTGGAGGAGAGTACTTCTCCAATGAGTTTGAAGATTTCTTGCAGGAAAGAGGCATCAAAAGGGAGATTACTACAAGGTACTCACCTGAACAAAATGGAGTAGCTGAAAGAAGGAATAGACTCATAGTAGAAACAGCTAGGTCTATGCTTAATGAGAAAAAGTTACCAAATTACCTTTGGGCAGAGAGTGTATCCACTACCACTTATCTCATAAACAGGTTGCCATCCAAATCACTTGATGGCATGACACCATATGAAGCTTGGCATGGTAAGAGACCCTCTTTGGATCATTGTAAAATCTTTGGTTGTGTAGCATATGTGCATATTCCCTCACAGGTAAGGGGAAAGCTAGATCCCAAGGCTGAAAAATGTATCTTCATTGGTTATGATTTGAACCAAAAGGGATACAGATTCTACAACCCAACAAACAAAGGCTTCAAGATAAGCAGAGATGTCATCTTTGATGAGAATGACTCATGGTATGAGAATGAGTGCAGGAAAGTTAGTCTACCCTATGATATGGAAGAAGATTTCCCAAAGCTCACCAAGGAGGAACCAATTCAGCAAGAAGATTCAAGCTCAGATGATGATGATACAATAAATCTTGAGGAGTTCAAGGCTTGGAAATCCAAAGGGAAGATGAAGATGAAGCAACTAGAAGATAAACCAGAATCCTCAACTCAAGCAATGAGGAGATCTCAGAGAGAAAAGAAGAAGCCTATCAGATTTGGGTATGACACATCACTTGTAACTAAACACTCTGTATATCTTGCAAAGGACTTGTTGAATGAAGAACCAGATACCTATGAAGAAGCAATTACCAAACCAGAATGGAAGGAAGCAATGGATGAAGAAATGCAGGCTCTCAAAGAGAGTGACACTTGGGACTTGGTACCCAAGAAGGAATCTATGAAGGTGATAGGATCCAGATGGATCTATAAACTCAAGAGGAACTCAGATGGAACAATAAACAGGTACAAAGCTAGGTTGGTAGCCAAGGGTTTTGCACAAACCCAAGGCATTGATTATGAGGAGACATTTTCTCCTGTGGCTAAGATGCCAACTATCAGAATATTGGTGAGTGTAGCTGCATCTAAGAATTGGAATATGTACCAATTAGATGTCAAGAATGCTTTCTTGAATGGATGGATATCTGAAGAAGTCTACATGTCACAACCACCTGGCTATGAAGATCCAAAAAAGGTACATTATGTTTGTAAATTGAAGAAGGCTCTGTATGGTTTAAAGCAGGCACCTAGAGCATGGAACTACAGGTTGACAACCTACCTCCAAGACCAAGGATTTGTGATGAGCAAAGCAGACACTTCTCTATTCATAAAGAGAAGTAGTACAGAGGTAATTTACCTATGTGTTTATGTTGATGACATCATCATTACAGGCAATGATGTCAATGGGATTAGGCACATCAAAGGACAGATGATGAAAGAATTCAAGATTAGTGATCTTGGATTATTGAAGTATTTCTTAGGTCTTGAATTGGTCTACACAAACTCAGGTATCTACATCACTCAAAAGAAGTATGTACAGGATATGGTCAAGAAGTTTGGCTTGCAGGATGCTAAAGTATCTACTACTCCAATGGAGGTCAACCTAAAGCTAAGTGCTCATGAAGGAGAAGAAGTCAAAGACATCACAGGATACCAAAGTATGGTAGGTAGTTTGAACTATGCTACCTTGACAAGAATTGACATAGCATATGGAGTTAGTGTGCTTAGTCAATTCATGCACAAACCAAGGGTACCTCATCTAGAGGCAGCAAAGAAGATCTTGAAGTATCTGAAGGGAACTCAAAATCATGGTTTGTACTTTCCTTATACATCAGATATTGACATTAAAGTTTATTCAGATGCAGATTGGGCAGGATGCAAGGATGATAGGAGAAGCACCTCAGGCTACATTTGTTTTGCAGGAGATAAGCCTATCTCTTGGTCAGCTAAGAAGCAACCTAGAGTGGCATTGTCATCCACTGAAGCAGAGTATAGAGGGCTTGCCAATGCCACTCAAGAAGCTATCTGGTTGAAGCTTCTATATACAGAATTAGGCCTATATACAAGGCCACCAATCATCTTTGGAGATAACACTAGTTCTCTTCACCTTGCAGCTAATCCAATATATCATGCCAGAACCAAACACATAGAGGTTCATTACCACTATGTGAGGGAGAAGTTACTTAGTAAAGACATTCAATTGACATATGTGTCTACCAATATGCAATGTGCAGACTTGCTCACTAAAGCATTGGATGGAAACAAGCTATGCAGATTTAAATCCATGATTGGATTGCAAGATGTGATTGAAGACTAAAGATAAAGAAGATGAAGACTTAAGCCAAAGTGTTTGGCTTGAGGGGGAGCTGTTGGTGCAAGTCAAGCCTTAACACATTGGCTTGGAACTTTGGAACCATGGAAGACTAGCTTGGACAAAGCTTTATCAAGGCTTCACTTGAAGCAAGATTCATATGAACATATGCTTAGAAGTTCTTACCTCTTTACCCCTTTGTAAAAGTCTATATGACTTGGCATTTATATGTAATCACTTTAGTCACTTACCTACTTCATTAGTCGTGGAAAAGAGAATGATTTAGTGGAGAGAATATCTCCCTACCTTTAGTAGAGATATTCTAGGGAGCCTACATTTGAATTTCAAATTCAAATCTTAGTGAAACCTCTATAAAAACTACAAGGAAAAAACTCGCGGTTAGTCCTGTCACTTCAGCTCACTCCCCGAGGCATTCTACTGTAGTAACTGTGTGTGTGTTAGTGCTACTCCATAGCCTACACCACCACACCTCAATTAGCTATGCTTGTCATGCTAATGAGCTTGTATAATCATATCAATCAATAGATATACACACATTCATCATTTCTGGTTCTCTGTGTTATCTTCTCCAAGTCTGTCAACTTCAAAGGAGCATATCTTAGGATATACTGAACCAAATCAAGAGTTTAATAGCTCATTGGAACCAGCTCAAGGTCTTCTACAAGCATACAAAATTTCAGAAGATTCCATTCAGCCATTTGTGAGAAATCTCAGTCGAAGTGCTTACTGGTCTGTGTCTGCAGAGTTCCTAAAAAGTCGGGGGTAATCATATTTTTGCTAAACTTATTTCTCAGTGTATGGTTTATCAATTTGAGTGATTCTACTTGTAATTGATAGCTTACTAAGGTACTTTAATACCCTCAAAAGGAATTGTTCCAATTTCAAGTGTGCTGGTCACACTGAGCATAACACTGAGCAGGTGTCAATACCAAAATAGCAAGTATTTTTGGATTTTTGAAGTCACAAGTAGTCTGTTTTGATCTAATCATTACTCAACTCATTTCCAAAGTACATATATCATATTTTTGTATCATTTGGAAGCTCAAGGAGTCTACTAAGCATATCTGGAATCAAAGGAGGGCTGGTGTGAAGCAGGTATAGCAGCACCAACTCATTTCTTGAGTGCATCCAACCATCACTCCCAACAATTGCCGCATAAATGGTCGTCCCAAGATCATCTCATAGGCATGATTTTTGCTGAAGTCACATATGGCAAATGTGTGCTCAAACTCGACACCACAGGTGGTGAGAGTTATTCCTTCTAGCAATCCTAACGGTCTCTCAATATGACCATCGGCCATCTGCAGTTTCATTCTCGTTGGCCTGAGTGCTGGCTTGCCCCAACGCTTCCATAGGGAAGTGGTGGCAATTGCAACTCCTGCACCTGAGTCCAAAATTGCCTTGGTGGTGTACTCCTGGTAGGTAATGGGAAGATAGGTGTTCCCTTCTTCACCTTCACACATATCTCCTACCTTATCCAAGGGTATCTCTGGCACTGTCCTATGTGATCCTACCTGGGAACGAGGTTTTGCTCTCTCGGGCACTTGATTGGCTACATGTTTCCACACTTCTGGTCTAGCCTTAAGCCACTCTTCCAATGTGAGATTGCACTGCACTTTGGTGTTCTTCACTACCTGTGTGTTCCTAGGTATGACTGAATCTTCGTTTCTTATCATGACTGTAGGTGCTCTCATACAGGTGGACTTAGCTTCCCATGGGCCTGTGAAATGGGGTAGTTCTTGTAAAGAATTAGACTCGAAGTCTAATCTTTCTTGAGATTGGGCACTCTCCTGTTCTCCATAAATGGAAGGAAGGTCTTGTGGGAATTGATCGTGTGTGTCATCCACCAGCTCAAAGGGAGGAGGGGCTTCACTTTCTTTAGCCCATTTGTCTTCTTGAATCTCGCGTAGGAATTCTGGTGTGAACCGATTCATAGAAGATGATGTGTCTGGCTCCGTAGAGTTAGGCACGTAGGCCTCAGGCCCATAGGCTTTCTGGGTAGGAAGACCTGCTCTTACCCTAGCCTTGTCATGGTGTTGAGGGGCGAGTTCCTTTTGTGATTGTGCCATTAGATTCTCTATTCTTTCTAGGGAGGGGGGGTTGTTTGGTTCAGTGGAATTGGGCACATACGCTTTTGATGGGGAATGGTTCATGTTTTTGCTTGCTTTATCTCTTTCTTGATTTTTTTCTTCCTTGGCAGATCTTGCAATTATGCCCTCTAACTTCTCTAGAAGTCCATCCAAGTGTAATTGTGTCTTGGCTGAGCCCGAGTGTAGCTCAATGATGAGTAGCACCTCCTTTAATGTCAATCCGGGAAGACGTGAGGATGGTATGAAGACCTCGAGCAAGTGGCGGCACAAGTGCGTGAGTGAGAAGCACACAAGCATGCACACACATACACACACACGCGCACACAAGGCAAGACAAAGAGTGAGAATCAATGGAGCTTTTTAGATTACTTTCAAAATGCTCTTACAAGTTCGTTTCAATTACAATCTAACTCAAAAATGAGCTCTCTAGCTCTTTTTATAGTTTTTGACTAGCTTTTGGCCCTGTCCAGACCTAGTGTCCGGCCTAGTTAAAAATTAGGTTCCAGGGCTTATTTGAGGGCTCAAACGAAGTCTAAAAATTATGAAATTTGGTACGATGGTACTTCTAATACTCCTCAAGCTCGAGGACTCCTCGGCTTGCACAAAATGGAGTCTAATCTACCAAAAACGGGATTTACAATGTTTGTGTAGTGATTAAAATCACTTGGGTTGTACATAATCTATGGGAAAAAATGATCTGGCCTTGTTGCCATATTGTGCATGACTCCTTTATTGCTTTGTATGCCAACACTCCCCCCTTCCTAGCGTCTGTCGCCCCTGACAGACCTTTGTTCCCTCGGGTGGTCGATGTAATATTGGATGACATTGGTGGCCAGTTCATGTTCTCCTATCCTTAAGCCTCTTGCTAGATCGGCTTCCAATGCCTCCCAATTTATTGCACCGGGGGTCTCTGGTTGCAGGGTGGTGTAGTACTCTGAATACATTGCTTGTTCACAAGCAAACAGTTGAAGCAGATGTGTCGGCTTTGGCGCGAAAATCTCCGAGTGGTACTCCCAGAACCCTGATCTGAACATTTCTTCGAAGGTCTGTTTGTAGCAGGCGGGGAGGTATTTGATGCGTGCATGCCAAGCGTAAGCCACACGGATACTGGGGGTGGTGCTCATGTCATACACCAAGTCGTAATTTCCATTGCTAAACCCCGGAAGGCGTACCTGTGGTGCGGCTGCATTTCTAAAGGTCTTCAGCACCACTTGCATCATATCTAAGATTTTAAGCATCATTTGCGCTGCTACATCTTGCATGGGCTTCAAGCGCGGCATCCAGTGGCGAATGGTCCCCATCATATATGCTACCGATGGTGGTCCTTGTGGTGGCGCTATGTACGGGTAGTTCAGCCATTCCTTGCATTGCGCATTGTTCTGTACCTTGATATTAAATGCCTTCCACGACCTGCGGCGGGGGACTGGACCGTAGCATGGGTTGTACAGGAGGTGCAACGGCGCGTTGTTCCATGTGCGTAGCATTTCTGGATAAGTCTCTAAAAGTTTCTGCCGCCATGTTGGTTGACGAATCTTGCCTTTTCGCACCTCTGGAGGAAGGTCTTCGGGTTGAAATTGGGTCGCAAAAGTAGGAATCTGACCCGTGACTCTTTGTATTTCTGCATTATAATCAGCCAAGATAATATAATATGGCCTGTACTGGAGTTCCGATGAGAGAATCAGGCGTCTCGATGACAAGTTCTTGAAGTAATTTGATTGTAAAACAGTCTCCTCTATGACCCTCATAGCCTGATTTTGCACTACGGTGCGCTCTTCATGCGAGGTCCCTATTTCCTCCACTTGTCGTAACCATGGCGGCCGTGGTGCCTCGAACGTGTCCTGCGCTTCTTCTGTTTGTTGGCCTCCTGGGAATGGTTGCGGATCATATTCTTCATCAAACGTTTGTTCCACAGGAATTTGCACAACTTCTTCGTCCGTGGGAGCCTCCGGAGGGGAAGATGGCCTCTCATATTGTAGTAGGCGTGTCTGCAATTCAGTTACTTGTTGCTGGAGATCTTTTATGGCCTCTGCGTCGGAGGGAAGCGAAGCTGCAGAGGGGGTGGTTGGAGGGGCAGCTATTGGGCCTTGTTGGTGTTCCTGCTTCAGTTGTCCTAGCTCCTCCGATAGCTTATCATGTGCTTCGAGTAGCATGGCATAATCTTCCAATATAATCTTGATATTATCGGGGGTCACTGCTTGAAACTTGGATGGGCTGATGGGTGCCCCCGGTGTGCTCTCAATAGCTGCCTCCAGGTTCTCTTGATTTTGTATTTGCAGACGTCTGTTCTCTTCCTGAGCAGCCGCAAGATGGCGTTTAAGTAGCGCCATATTTCGCTGAAGTTTTGAGTTGCATTCCAGCTGTGTTCGTAGGTGACCTTCTACCACCTGCACTGCTTCCTGATCTACGTTCTGTAGCTGTACCTCCAATATATTATGGGCGTCTTGGAGGGTTTGGAACTGTGTGTGGAGGCGAGCGTTCTCCTCTTCTAGTACCGCAAGGCGGAGCTGTAGTGTCGCTGAGTGCTCTTGCAGGCGTGCGTTTTGTTGCTGGAGCTGAATGTAATCTGTTCTTAAATTTGATATACAAGCCAACATGGTGTCCAATGCATTACCTATAGATGAGTGGGGGGTGTTTACTGTGGAAGATGCATGGGAAGGGAATTGGGGAAGGGAGAAAGTGAATGATGTGTCTACGAAAGTTGTGTGTGTGGGTGAAATTGGTGGAGGGGGAATGGGAGGAGGTGAAACCGTGGGTGGAGGTGCCGTGGGTGGTGAAATGTCCATCCCTTCAGGAGTGGGTGTTAGTGTGGGGCCTGCCATATACATTGGTATGGTAGGTGGTGTGTGTGTGGAAGTGGTGAATAGATGTGACGTGGGGTGGGAAGCTGAAAAGACAGGGAATGGTTGAGGGCCTGGTTGAAAAGCCCTAGCAAAGATGTCCTGGAGGGATTGTAGAAATGGAGAGAGGGATATCGGGGGTTGGGGTCGTAAATTTGAGGAGGGCTGAAAGGGTTGCGTGGTAGCAGGGAAGCCCATGAATGTGGATCTGGGGTCAGGATGACCGGTGGCTGAAGGCATTGGGGATGGTTGTCCTAGGGCAGGCTCGGGAATGGTTTCGGTGGGTGGTGTATGTTGGTGCATTTTGCCCAAGCCTACATGCTTGATATGCTTGATATTATCCTCATTTGTAAGTCACATGAGTAGTCATGTGAACACCTCTTGTAAAAGAGTACATTTTATCTCTTGTAAATGGAAAAAGAAAAAAGTAAAAGGATGGCTTACCTCATCCATGATGTAAAAGCAAATTCGTGGCTCCAACTACCAAAATCACGAATTTTTGAGCTGAAGGAATCTCTCCTAACTTTGGGGATCACTTTTAGGTGGAGCCATTCGAATTCGAATTCAAAACTCCCTCCAAGAATAGCTATAAAAGGAGCAAGAAGGAAGAGGCGATTAGCAAGCCTTGTACGTGACCACTTGATGTCATTTTGTAGAGATTGAAGAGCTTACTCCATAGCTCTATCATTCTACTCCCATTGTGCAAAGATTCATTGCCAATGTGGTTGTAATCATATGTGAATCTATACATTTATTATCATCTACCTCTCTGTTTTGTTCTCTGCTATACTCACTCAGAGCAGTAACTTCAGAAGGTCATATCTCGAGTTTTACTGAACATTTTTCAGTGTTTTAAAGTGCGTTGGATAGCTCTCACTGTCTAGTTTCTACATATAAATTTTCAAGGTCATTGGATTTATACTTTTGGAGATATCTGCATTTTACTGCTTACTGGTCTATCTCTGCAGAGCCCCGAGAATTGTGGGAATGTTCCAGAACTTGATGAAACTTGTTCTCAGTGCTCAGTCCATCATTTGAAGTGTTTTAACTTGGAATAGGAAGCTTGCTAAGTCTATTTGCTATGCCCAAAAGGAATTTTTCTAATTCCTTCCAGGTTGAGAGCACTGTTCATTTTTTCCAGCAGGTGTATGTCCAAAAATAGCAAGTTTTGGGAGCTAGTCATTTCGCAACTTGTCGGTCTTGACTTAAACTTTTGGGATACATGTTCCAAAGTACTTGGCTGATATTTTGGTGGATTTAGGAAGCTCAAAGGGTCTACTAATCAACTCTGAAGTCTCAGTTGGCTGGTGTGAAGCTGGTTGTAGCGGCACCTACTCATCTTTGGATTGCATCCACCATCTCTCTTCACAGTGGTATCAGAGCATAGTCAAGCAACATGGGAGATGGATTTCCATCAACAATTGACAAATTGGATCGAAACAACTACCCGGCATGGTCTCTAAGGATGGAGGCTTACCTTCAAGGAAGGAATCTATATGGATTCATATCCGGAGATGAAGCAATGCCAACCATGAGGAACAAAGGGCAACCATCACATGAAGAAGTGGAAGGACTTTCGAATTGGTGTTCGAAGGATGCACTTGCAAGGTCTTATATTCTAAACTCAATCTCTGATTTTCTTTTACCTCATGTCAAGGGATGCAAGACATCAAGAGAAACCTGGAATGCACTTGCTTCTTTCTTCTCTTCCAACACTCGAGCAAGGAAGAACCAATTGTGGATGGAGTTCACAACAATGAAGAAAAGCCCGAAGCAAAATGTGACTGATTATGTCACAAAGATGAAGGAGATTTCCGACCAACTTGGAAGCATTGGAGAGGTAATTGAAGAGGAGCAAATCATAAGACAAATCATGAATGGAATCAAAGCAGACGACAAGTGGGAGTCATTCACAACAGCCATGGATTTATACATGGATATGCATGTACCCGACCTCAACACACTCATGGGCCAACTCTTCACTCATGAAGCAAAGATTAGCAAAGGTGGTGAGTCCTCAAGAGGTAATCAAACTTCTGCCTTATATTCTGATAAAGCTAAGGTCAAGGACAAGTCAAAGAATAGGAAGAATGAAGATGAAGGAAGCTCTTTCCAAGCAAACTTTGCAGGTAGAGGAAGAGCTAGAGGAAGAGGCAGAGGTGGAAAGCAAGGTAGGGGGAGATTCCAATCATCTCAACCTTGCAACATATGTGGCTTATCTAACCATACTACTGAAGAATGTTTCAGGAATCCAAGGAACTCAAGAGGAAGAGGATTCAATAGAGGTGGCTATGGATCAAATAGAGGTAGGTACAATGGAGGCTACAACAACAACAACTACTACAACAACAATTACAACAACAACAACAACAACAACTATCAAAGTGGCCATAGAGGAAGAAGAGATTACAATAACTATGCAGAGGACCAAAGTCAAGAAGATTCATTATTGATTATGAATCTATCAACGAAGAAGGGTAAGGATGATGATCACATATTTTACATTGATTCGGGATGCTCGAACCATGTAGCAGGAAATGTGGCTTTACTTTCTGATTTGGAAGATCCTCATAACAAGCATGAAGTGCAGACAGGAGATGACACAAAGCACTCAGTGGAGAAGATAGGTAATGTGAAGACATCAGATGGGAATATGAACCTCTTAAGCAAAGTCTTGTATGTCCCTACAATTACCAAAAATTTAATAAGTGTTGGACAGATTGTTGAAAAAGGATTGCAGGTTAGATTCAATCGATTTGGAGCATATGTTGAAGACCCAAGGCAAGGCTTTCGAAGGATTGCCAAAGGAGAAAAGACAGGAAGGCTTTTCACTTTTGAAGTGGAAGATACAAAGAACATAGCTTTGTTTAGCTATGGATCTCAAACTCTAACAGAGTTGGAGATATGGCACAAAAGGCTTGCTCACATTGGTGAGAGGACACTCAAACAGATTTGCAGGGACCAAAGTGTACTTGGTTTGCCTAATATCACAAGGCAACACATGATTTATAAGTGTGAAGCTTGTCAACTCGGCAAGGCTCATAGACAACCTTTCAATAAGAAAGGATATATGTATCAAAATCCTTTGGATCTAGTGCACACGGATGTGTGGGGTCTAAGTAAGGAGCCATCTATATCAGGCTCAAGATATTATGTGTCTTTCATAGATGATTGTAGCAGGTGGACCATTCTGTTTTTCATGAAGCACAAGGATGAAGTGTTTAATTGCTTTAAGAAGTATATTGCTCTTGTTGAAAATCAAACAGGTAGGACTTTGAAAAGACTCAGATCAGATGGTGGAGGAGAATACTTCTCTTCTGAATTTGATGCCTTCTTGCATGAAAGAGGCATTAAAAGGGAAGTCACTACAAGGTATACACCTGAACTCAATGGTGTAGCAGAGAGGAGGAATAGAGCTATCGTCGAAGCTGCAAGGTCCATGCTCAACGAAAAGGGATTGCCGAACTACCTATGGGCAGAGGCTGTGTCGACAGCCACATATCTCATAAATAGACTTCCATCTAAGTCACTAGATGGAACCACTCCATATGAAGTGTGGAATGGAAGAAGACCTAGTCTAGAGCATTGTAAAATCTTTGGATGCTTAGCCTATGCTCACATTCCTTCTCAAGTAAGAGGGAAATTGGATCCCAAGGCAGAGAAGTGTGTATTCATTGGTTATGATCAAAACCAAAAAGGATATAGATTGTACAATCCAACCAATAAAGGATTTTCTGTGAGTAGAGATGTAATTTTTGATGAAAACAAATCATGGTTTGATGATGACAGGAAAGTGAAGCTGCCATATGACTTGGATGAAGATTTTCCATCACTTCAACCAAAGGAGCCAAAGCAGATTGAAGAAAGTGATTCGGAGATTGACCTAGACGACTTGGAAAGACTAAAGCTATGGAAGAACAAAGGTAAAGCAAAGATGCAGGATGCTACATATGGACCCGAGAGCTCACATCAACCACTTAGAAGGTCTTCGAGGGAGAAGAAGAAACCAGAGAGGTTTGGTTATGATACTTCTTTGGTCACCAAGCACTCAATCTACATTGCAAAGGATTCAACCAATGAAGAACCTACCACATTCGAAGAAGCACAAAGCAAGAAAGCTTGGAGAGATGCAATGGATGAAGAAATGGAAGCCTTGAAGGAGAATGACACTTGGGAGCTTGTACCTAACAAGCCATCTATGAAGATAATCGGATCTCGATGGATATACAAAATCAAGAAGAATCCAGATGGAAGTATAAATAGACACAAAGCAAGGTTAGTTGCTAAAGGGTTTGCTCAAACCCATGGTATTGATTATGAGGAGACTTTCTCTCCTGTTGCAAAATTGCCTACAATTAGGGTTCTCATTAGTCTTGCTGCATCTAGAAATTGGAATCTTTATCAACTTGATGTAAAGAATGCTTTCTTGAATGGATGGATTTCTGAGGAAGTGTATATGGCACAACCTCCTGGATATGAGGATGCACATCATCCTAACTATGTATGCAAACTAAAGAAAGCTTTGTATGGATTGAAGCAAGCTCCAAGAGCTTGGAATTTCAGATTGGTTACTTATTTGCAGGACCAAGGATTCAAAGCTAGCAAGGCGGATACCTCTTTGTTCATAAAGAGGAATGGATCTGAAGTGATCTATTTATGTGTGTATGTTGATGATATTATTATCACAGGCAATGATCTTGAAGGAATCAAACAGGTAAAGAGTCAAATGAAGGAGGAGTTCAAGATAAGTGACCTCGGACCACTCACTTATTTTCTTGGATTGGAGTTGATCTACACAGATTCAGGTATATACATCACACAAAGGAAGTATGTCCATGACATGCTCGCCAAGTTCAAGATGGAAAATACAAAGTGTGCAGGTACACCTATGGAGCAAAATCATAAGCTTAGTGCTTATGAAGGAGAGCCAATTGAAGACATCACAAGCTATCAAAGCTTGGTTGGAAGTTTGAACTATGCAACACTCACAAGGGTGGATATATGCTATAGTGTTAGCATATTGAGTCAGTTTATGCATAAGCCGAGAAGACCACATATGGAAGCGGCCAAGCGAGTCCTCAAGTACCTAAAGGGGACCATGAATGAAGGTTTGTTCTATTCATATACTTCAGATATTGAGCTAAAGGTCTACTCAGATGCAGATTGGGCCGGATCTAAAGATGATAGAAGAAGCACATCAGGGTATATATCATTTGCAGGTTCAAAAATCATTTCTTGGTCATCGAAGAAGCAACCAACCGTGGCATTATCTTCTACTGAAGCTGAATATAGAGGTTTGGCTAATGCAACTCAAGAAATCATGTGGTTAAAATCTTTGTACACAGATCTTGGACTTCATTCTTCAACACCTCACATTTTTGGTGACAACACAAGCTCACTACATCTAGCAGCTAATCCGGTATACCATGCTAGAACCAAGCATATTGAAGTCCACTACCATTATGTAAGGGAGAAGCTAATGAGCAAGGATATTCAACTATCCTACGTCTCTACAGATATGCAATGTGCAGACATGTTGACGAAAGCTCTTGATGGTACGAAATTAAGTAGATTCAAGTTGATGATTAGTTTGCAAGAAATCAAGGACAATTGAAGACTTATTTGGAGGCCAAGCATGTTAGGCTTGAGGGGGAGCTGTTGGTGCATTTTGCCCAAGCCTACATGCTTGATATGCTTGATATTATCCTCATTTGTAAGTCACATGAGTAGTCATGTGAACACCTCTTGTAAAAGAGTACATTTTATCTCTTGTAAATGGAAAAAGAAAAAAGTAAAAGGATGGCTTACCTCATCCATGATGTAAAAGCAAATTCGTGGCTCCAACTACCAAAATCACGAATTTTTGAGCTGAAGGAATCTCTCCTAACTTTGGGGATCACTTTTAGGTGGAGCCATTCGAATTCGAATTCAAAACTCCCTCCAAGAATAGCTATAAAAGGAGCAAGAAGGAAGAGGCGATTAGCAAGCCTTGTACGTGACCACTTGATGTCATTTTGTAGAGATTGAAGAGCTTACTCCATAGCTCTATCATTCTACTCCCATTGTGCAAAGATTCATTGCCAATGTGGTTGTAATCATATGTGAATCTATACATTTATTATCATCTACCTCTCTGTTTTGTTCTCTGCTATACTCACTCAGAGCAGTAACTTCAGAAGGTCATATCTCGAGTTTTACTGAACATTTTTCAGTGTTTTAAAGTGCGTTGGATAGCTCTCACTGTCTAGTTTCTACATATAAATTTTCAAGGTCATTGGATTTATACTTTTGGAGATATCTGCATTTTACTGCTTACTGGTCTATCTCTGCAGAGCCCCGAGAATTGTGGGAATGTTCCAGAACTTGATGAAACTTGTTCTCAGTGCTCAGTCCATCATTTGAAGTGTTTTAACTTGGAATAGGAAGCTTGCTAAGTCTATTTGCTATGCCTAAAAGGAATTTTTCTAATTCCTTCCAGGTTGAGAGCACTGTTCATTTTTTCCAGCAGGTGTATGTCCAAAAATAGCAAGTTTTGGGAGCTAGTCATTTCGCAACTTGTCGGTCTTGACTTAAACTTTTGGGATACATGTTCCAAAGTACTTGGCTGATATTTTGGTGGATTTAGGAAGCTCAAAGGGTCTACTAATCAACTCTGAAGTCTCAGTTGGCTGGTGTGAAGCTGGTTGTAGCGGCACCTACTCATCTTTGGATTGCATCCACCATCTCTCTTCACAGTGTAGTGATGGGGTTTGCGTCAAAGACCGGGTTATCAGTGGTGGAGAATAGGGTGGCACTGGAGATCGGAGTACGGAAGGTGAAGGTGGGGTCGGTGGGTTGAGCAGTCGATGTGGTTTCCACTGTTTCTCTTCTAGGAGGTGATGGTGGGGGAGTGGATGGTAGTGGTTCGGTGGACTCCTCATGGGTGGCGGGGTGCTGTTGACTAGCTGTTTGGGAGGTTGGTGTAGTAGTGGGCTCTTCTGCAACTGTAACGGGAATTTGGATATTTTTACCTGAGCGAGGTCGTGTCTGGAACCTTCGTGGGTCATATTGAACTGAAGGCCTCTGAATGGCAGTGCGCACAGCTTCTACAACTCCATATGTTTCTGCCATCAATAAGAGACCTTCCCTGTACTCTGAGTCAACTCCCGCTTCTTCCAACAACTGAGTCATAAGTACTCTGCTGCTCTGTTCAGTGAGTAACTGCTGCGATCGCACTCTTTCCATAATCTGATACAGCCTTCGGAGTTCTGCTGTATATGCTGGGGCTTCAGTGGTCTCTTCTTCATATGCTTCTTCTTCTTCCGGGTGTCCGTGTTGTTGGCTTTGCTGAGCGTCACTCCAATGGACATGTCTACCGTCTGTAGACTTTCTTCTTCTCCGTGAGGATGTGCCCTGCTCCTCTGCCTCTGAATAAAACTCCACATCAGAGAATTGTGTGCTTTGTAGGAATGCTTCGAAATCCTGGGGGTCCAGTCCTTCAGCCTCTCCAGTGGCAGCAAACTCGAATTCAGGTGTAACCGGAGGAGCCGATGGGGTGGGTTGTGTCGTAGTGTCAGATTCCGACCTGGGTATCCTAATGGTAAAAGGAGGTACAGTGCCCTCTCTTAATGGTGATGCCTCAGGAGTAGTCAGGACTTCCCTTGTCTGGACACACGGAATCGCGCCCCTCATGCGCTTGGACTGATGTGTGGATGTCTTGAGCCTTTTAAACATTTGTAATTGTGCCCAAGTTAAGGCGCGCTCAATGGGGACATCATATGCCAAGCATCGGTAAATGATGCGTGTGAGTGCACAGCATCCGTTCACCACTAATTTCCTAGAAGCCCGTTTGTTCGCTTCATACAATTGATCTATAATCCACACTGGTAGCTTAATAGGTAGCGCACCTGCTTCTGCCAAGTAGAGAGCAAACCAGATCTTCTTGTGTGGTTGCGTGAATCGGTCTTGACCGGGGAAGGCGAAATGTTGCATGCACATGCGGAGAGGGATGGACACATTTGGGGTGAGGGCTGCCATGTCTTTCAGCTTCACTACTTTCCTGTCCTTCATGTTGTTGGGAACGAGAGCATCCTTTTCTGAGGGTACATGCGTGCCATGCATCTTTAAAGCATCACTCACTAGCTCCACAGTAAGTTCAAACCTCTTCAACTCGTTGTTGCCCAGCAATGAGGGGAGAACAAATGATCCGGGTTGGTCCTTATCTTCATGAGCTTGTAATGTAGAGACCAGATAGTAACATCGGAGGAGGTCGGGTTTAGGTAGTGGGGCTTCAAAATATTCCGCCAACCCTGCTCGTTGCCATATGATCTGGAGGTCTTCGGTGTTCTGTAAAGTCTCGAACTCCTTGGAGAAAAATTGGAAACGCACCCATGATCTGTCATACTCGCATTTAGACTCCCAGATATACTTGGCCTCACCTAATGGACCGGGCATGCCATTGAACCAATGAGAATTGGCATGAACTCTTTCCGTGATGCCTGTAGGTGGATCTGGCACCGGGAGTTGCTGAAGGTGTTGCATCTCCACTGGTCGTTCAGTCGGGGGCACGTCCACAGGTAGGCTATCCACATCAATTCCTGCAGTAAGTATCCCTACTTGTGAGCCCGAACCTGTCGCTTCTGCCATTTCACTGCTTGCCTTCTGATTCTGTGAGAATATAGAAGCATGTGTTAACATCGTAATGGACAAACTAAATCCGTTGCTGTCCCCGTTACAACATTATCATGAGGTATATGGTGAGTTAGTGGTTAGTAAGTGCACGAAGACAGTGAGTGTAGTTAACGTTTGTGTATTCCTAGGATACTAATGCCGTTAGTAAGTGGGGTGAATTTACAAATCGGGGTCGGGGGGTTTATCACAGATCTTAGACTGCCAAATGCAGTGGATGGGCTTTGCTTTCGGTTTCGTAGAGACTCCTGAGAGCTGTGTCGGTGTCGCTGTTTGGGAATGGGGCCTTTTAGGGACCCACTTATAAGTGATTACATGCATGCTCATGGGTCTTGGTTTGTTCCTAAGTGTTGAGCACGAGGGAATACTGGTTGTACTCGTAGATGGGTTATGCTGCATAGGTTGTGGCCTTGGCGTAACTACTTGTGCCCTCAAGCAAGCCTTAGGCACCCAAATTTGTCTAGATTGTGGGCTTGCCTTCATCGACTTCTTGGGCACCCAAATAGATTTTACTTTAGCAGAAGAATTTCTGACAGACTTCTTATTAGTGTCGTGTTGTTGGTTACTAATAAGAGCTTTTGCCCGCGTAGTTGACGGTGGTGCACCCGGTCGTTCGCCTTTCCGCACCCACACCTGGTTTATTTTCTGGGACATTCTGCTGCACCGGTACTTTTGATCTCGGACATAGGTAGTACTCGGCTTCTTCTGCTTGTGATCCGCCTTTGGTTGCTGCCTCCTTCTGGCCTTTGGAAAAGAAGGGAGTTCCGTTGCATCCCTGACTCCTTTTTTGCAAATATCATTCCTCTGCAACACAGGGTTTTGAACAAGAACAGCATGGTCATCTTCATGTGTACCCCTGGAAGGACCAGGAGTCTGTGCCTTTCCTAGTTCCTTGAGTGCTCCATTGTCTAATTCTACTGTAACTCGACTATGATTGACCCAAACCTGGAGAAGTCCACTTCTTAGGTTTAAGTTAATTGCTTGGTCATAGATCCAATCTTGACCCAAGACTAGAGGTTCAGTGAGATCCTCATCTTGACACACCAGTACTTTAACTGTCATTGCCTCATCATGAATGTAAAGGGGAAGTTCCGCCTCGCCCATGCAAGGGGTTTCCACTCCTCCCAATCCTATAAGATATGCTTCCACAGGATTGACAGTCAATTGTAATTCTTGGCAGTAAGACAATTTAACAGCACTAGTGGCTGCACCTGAGTCAATCAAGGCTCTTACGGTCCTTGCACTCTTTCCTTGTCCTATATCTAAGGTTACGAAAGGACGTCTATCAATTATCCTATGCGAGCTTGTTCCTGCGACTTCACACATGGCCATAGGAAATCCTTGGTCTGCATAGTCATTCGCTCCAGGCTGATCTCTACCTTGCCTTCGTAATTTCATCCTTCTGATGCGTTCTAAAGCTTCAGCTTGAGCTTCTTCTCGAACTCGCTTTTCTTCCTCTTTGCGTTTCTTAGCAGTGTTGAGTCGACTGAGCATTTCCTCCGTGAGGGGTTCCTGATACAACTTGACTCTGCAACCGCTAATATAATTTGGGAGAACATCACCCTCTAATGTGGCCAATTGTACTGCTCCGCTCGTGGAGATCCTATTGATGATCATAGGTCCGTAGCCTCTCTTTTCTAGCTTCCTCGCGTGTTGTTTTAGTGTATAGACTAAGACTAGATCTCCTGCTTTCAAGCCTTTATCCTTCACGTGGGCATCAAAGTATGCCTTCTGTCTCTTCTTGGCTGCATATATCCCTGCAGCGGCTCTCAGTCTTGTTTCTCCTAATCGTTCAAGGTCAAAGATCCTAGAGGAGAGCTCATGACCTGTCCATTCGTGCTCTCGTGCTACTCTCAATGTAGGGATCAAGAAGTCCAAGGGTAACACAGCGTTTTGACCGAATACCATCTGAAAGGGAGTGGCTTGGAGTACCGTTTTGTAGGCCACTCGGTATGCCCAAACAGCATGGTGTAGCTGTTTGTCCCAATCAGAGCGTTTAGTGTTCACTAATTTCGTCAGTACATTGCATAAAATCTTATTAGTGCTCTCAGCTTGACCATTAGCTTGAGGGTGATATGGGGCAGACTTCTTGTGTATTACCAAAAATTCTTGGAGTAGATTTTCAATAACTTCATTCAAGAAGTGAGTGCCTCTATCACTTACAAGCTCTATAGGTAGTCCATATCTCGTGAATACATTCTCAAACAAGAATTTGGCAGTTGTTTGAGCATCGTTCTTGGTTGTAGCTTTTACCTCTACCCACTTGGTGAGATAATCTGTTGCCACAATGATGTATTCCGCATGAGAACCCTTAGCTGGGGGATTAATAGGACCTACGAAGTCTATTCCCCACTTAGAGAATGCACGTCCACTCATCATAGGTTTCAGTGGCATCTCATCTTTGCGTATAGGATACTGAGTCCTTTGACAGACATCACACCGTTTCACATAGGTATGTGCATCCATGTGAAGGGTAGGCCACCAGAAGCCCGCAAATAGTATCGCCTTGATTACCCGATCTGGTCCAAAGTGTCCTCCTGCTACACCTTGGTGAGCAGTTTCCAAGATCTTCAGATATTCACTTTCGTGGACACATAGTCTCAGGTAACCATCTTTACCGCGCTTATATAGATTATTACCGATGAGTGAGTAATCCTGGGCTTCTTGTTCTAAACTCCTTTTCCTAGCTAGAGTCATGTCTTGAGGGACTGTGTTTGTTCTCAAGAATGATACTAGAGGTTCACTCCAATCTGGCACAATGGATACTTGATAAAGAGTGGCATGTTCCACTGGTGGTTTAGTGCAACAGATTGGGCATTCCTTGCACAACTTTTGGACATCCGCTTCCATAGTTGGCCAGTGCACTCCGAATCTCTTTAGAGTCTGTAAAGTTCGTTGCTTTGAATTGTGTTGCTCTAACGCACCTACATGTGCTAATTGCAACCATTTAGCATACTCATCCTCTTCTACGCAACAAGCCAAGATCCCTTGATCTGTGTGCTTGTACATGCTTCCTGCCATGATGTGGTATTTTTGGGCTTTTACAACCTCTCTGTTCCGTGTGTTTACCACAGGATGGTTAGGCCCGTATGTCAATACTGGTACCAATGGCTTAGCCCACTGTGGTACAACTTCCAGATTAAACAAGTAAGCATCAGGAAGGTCATCTGATACTCCTTGTGGGGCTTCTCCCGATGTGAGCCTAGAGAGATGATCAGCTCTCAAATGAGTCCTACCTTTTCTTACCACAACCTCAAAGTCATATTCCATTAGCAAGAGAAACCATCTTACTAATCTACCTGTATTGCATGGTTTGTTTACTAAGTACAACAATGCCTGATGGTCCGTAAAAAATTTAAACTTATTTGCAAGCAAATAATGTCTAAACTTTTTAACCGCATATACCATACCTAATCCTTCGCGCTCTGTAGTGGTGTAATTCCGTTCAGCCGCATTCAATTGTCTACTGGCATAGGCAATTGGAAGATCCATATTACCTTCACCAGTAGGTTGTGCAAGCACACATTCAATCGCATAATTGGATGCATCCACATGAACATGGAATGGCTTATTCCAATCTGGTGTGGTCAAGATTGGTGCTGAACATAATCTTCGTTTAAGCTCTTGGAAGGAATTCTCACATTCATCCGTCCACTCAAAGTTTGTCAGAAGTCCGTACATGGGCTTTGCAATGACAGCATACATGTGTATAAATCGTCGATAATAGCCACAATGCCCCATGAAAGCTTGTACTTCCTTGACATTCTTTGGCCTAGGTAGCTCTGCTATGGCTCTCACTTTCTCCTCGTCAGTAGATATGCCATTCTTTGACACTATGTGTCCTAGAATCTTACCTTGCCTAACCATAAAAACGCACTTTTCTGGGTTCAGGCAGACTTGGTACTCTCTACATTTGTCAAAGATTTGTTTGAGTTCAGGAATATGGGTTTGTCTAATGTTGGAATGAGCACAAAGATCATCAACATAGACTTCTAAACTCTTCCTCAGGAATTCCTTAAACACATGGCACATCAGCCTCTGGAAGGTAGCTGGTGCATTGGTAAGCCCAAATGGCATTACTCTAAAAGCAAAAATGCCCCATTCTGTGGCAAAGGCTGTCTTGTGCTGATCCTCTGGAGCTATGGCTACTTGATTGTAGCCCGAGAATCCATCAAGGAAACTGTACACTTCCTTGCCTGCCACTCTTTCTAAGAGATGTTCTGTGATGGGAAGCGGATAGTTATCTCGGATTGTGGCTGCATTAACCTTCTTCAAGTTAATGCACACACGCAGCTTACCATTCTTCTTGGGCACCACTACGATGGGGGATACCCATTCAGTGTGCTCAATTTCATAGATAAATCCGGCTTCGACCAGTCTATCTATCTCTTCCTTGATCTTAGCAGCATAGTTATCGTTATATGTATAAGGCTTTTGCTTAGAGGGTTTGGCATCTGAGGTCATGGGGATGGTGTGTGAGCATATGTCAGGGTCAACACCTTTCAAATCCTTGTAACTCCAAGCGAATACATCTCTGTATTCTCTTAGCAATGTAATCAATTCGTACTCTTCTTCTTCTGTCAGGTCATGGCCTATATACGTGCATCTCTCCTCTCCTTCTTCTATGGCCACTACTAGTTTCTTGGTGGTTTCTTTGTTATCATAGGCCTCTCCTGATTGTGCCTCTCGTTTAGGCATTCTTATCATGACTCTCCTGTCATCTATCTCATACTTCTTAAAATTTTCTGGGACCTCAAACAAAGATTCTTCCTCTTCTGGTAAGACTTCTCTCTTCTTTCGTTTCTTTCCTTCTTCCTTAGGGGTCATATGCGTTGCTAATCTTACATCATTTGTAACCTCTCCATGCCTCTGGGGTTGAAATTCTATTTCATGGAAGTATTCTTCATCTGATGCAAATGGAGGGTCCATAATGATTGACTCTAGATCGGAGTCACTTGCATCCTCAAATGCATCAGGGCTCGGTTCGCATTCTTCTAACACTGCCTCTCCCATGATTGGCTCAATGGAGAAGACTGAAATATCATAGCCATCCTCATCACAGTGAGGTGTCCATTGTTCTTCATTGATGGCTACGTCCATTGTTGCTAAAATTTCTGCCCAGCCATGGGGTTCAAATTCCTCGTCTGGAAAAACTACAGGTGCATAGGCTGGGTCTTGAATGGGTCTATGGGTTTCGTTTGCACCTATTTCTCTGGCCTTTTCTCTCTTCTCTTCCTCCACTGCTACTTTGCACATCCATAAGTGAGTGTCTTCGTGCATCCAGGAGGATCCTGATCCTATGGAATGCACAGATTCTGTATCATCTTTGGCTCTATGGATGGGATTCCATTGGATAGGAGGGACATCTCTATGAGAATAATCCTTGAGATTGACTTTGGTTGTAACACCTAAGTGCTGCAGGTACAAAGAATTGGTTCCCCAATCCTGTACCACTTGCAACTGTCGCATGAATGGTCTTCCCAAAATCATCTCATAGGCATGATTTTTGCTGAAGTCACATATGGCAAAGGTATGTTCAAACTCGACACCACAAGTGGTGAGAGTTATTCCTTCTAGCAATCCTAGGGGTCTCTCTATGTGACCATCGGCCATCTGCAATTTCATCCTCGTTGGCCTCAGTGCTGGCTTGCCCCAACGCTTCCAAAGGGAAGTAGTGGCAATTGCAACTCCTGCACCTGAGTCCAAAATTGCCTTAGTGGTGTAGTCCTGGTAGGTAATGGGAAGATAGGTGTTCCCTTCTTCACCTTCACACATATCTCCTATCTTATCCAAAGGAATTTCTGGCACTGTCCTATGGGATCCTACCCGGGAATGAGGTTTTGCAACTTCAGTTACTCGACTGGCTGCACATTTCCGCGCGTTTAGTCTATTCTCAGGCAGTTCTTCCAAAGTGCAATCGCGTTGCATCTTGGTGTTCGTTACTGCCTCCGTGTTCCTTGGTATGACTGAGTCGTCATTCCTTACCATGACTGTGGGTGTTCTCATACATGTGGACTTTGCTTCCCATGGGCATGTGAAGTGGGGTAGCTCTTGTATGGAATTAGACTCAAAGTCCAATCTCTCGTGAGACTGAGTACTCTCATGTTCCCCGTAAATGGATGGGATGTCTTGTGGGAATTGGTCGTGTGCATCGTCCACAAGTTCAAAAGGAGGGGCGACCTCACTTTCGTTATCCCATTTGTCTTCTTGAATCTCTCGTAGGAAGTCTGGTGCAAACCGATTCATAGAAGAAGAAGTGTCTGGCTCCGTAGAATTTGGCGCATAAGCAACCTGTGAAGGAGGGCTGATTCTATGGTTGACTCTCTCCTTGTTCCCATAGATGGCTGGAGCACAAGCTTCTTGGGGAGGATTACTTATTCTATTACTTTTCCGAACAGGCTCATACGCTCTCTGAGAAGGAATGTGGGTCACCTGTGGAGGTACATAAGCTTTCGGGGGAGGCTCATGTGACTTTTGGGGGGGAAGATAAGCATCTTGAGGAGGCCCATGGGCTTCCTGAAGAGGCTGGCTTATCCGTTCTCTTGCCCTTTCCTTTCGTTGAGGGGCAGGTTCCTTCTCTGATTGTGCAATTAACTTCTCTATTCTTTCCAGCAGTCCATCAAAGTGTAACTGCGTCTTAGCTGAACTAGAAATGTTAAATAGGCGGCTGGCCTCAAACATGGTCTGAGCCAATTCCACCATTTTGGCACAAATCTTAGTTCGTTCAAGCTCTAGCTCGGCTCTAGGGTAGCACTTTTCATGATCGGTGATGGTTGGCCCTTCTTGGATTCTGGCCTGATATGCTTTAAGCATCATATTAAGGTCCTCGGGAGTGGGGTCAGCTAGGACTGATCCTACTCTAGGGGGTGGTGGGATTTGATGAGGCAGTGGGGAAGGTGGTGGTACGGATGGAGGTGGGAATGGTGGAGGCGGAGTAATGTGAGAGGGAGTTGGAGCTGTGAGTTCAATTATCCTTGCTTTGGTTTCTCTTATGCTTTCTTCAAGTTCGTTTATCTTTTTTGCCCATTGTCTTTTCATTCTTTCTCGACTATCTTTCCATGCTCTAGTTCTTTTCTTTGTTACGCTCTCGGTTTCACTCGCCTCTGAGTTCTTTTCCTGGTTTACCCCTTGATTCTGCTGCAAGGCTTGAGCACGAGTGACTACCTGTATGGGAGCAGTGGAAGTGACACTTCCTGTGGAATCTACCACTAACCCAATAACGTTGATTGGAGTGATTTTTGGCATATTGTTAGGATTCTTAGGGCAATCTCGTAAGAGGTGTTCTTTTCCACAATCTTGGCAAAAGCCTTGGATCGTCACGGACTGATTTTGTGTAGGTGGAGGTAAGGGACAATCACGAACGAAGTGATCCCCCTGACATCGGTAGCATGGTCCTCTAGGAAGGGGTGGTCGTACCTGCCTAGGTTGAGGCCTAGGGTTGGGGTTTGCATACATGACATTCGTGTAATCCGACTCCCAACTAGGTTCGTTTGTCTCTTCGCTATAATAGGACTCACCATGCTCAGGAGACTGCATGTAGTAGGCCTGGGGGCTATCAACATGTGTAGAATCAAAGCTATGGTCACTCGGGTCACTTTCAGAAAGCAAGGATGTTACAGGGACTATAGCTCTATTCAGGTTCTCTTCTGCAGCAGTATACTTTACCGGAATCACATTAGCTGGGGCTGGGGGTTGTTGTGCTAGCACAGGCTGAGGCCTTTGTTGGTTTTGATATTGAGGTTGGAAATTCTGTTGTGGCCTGCCATATGGTTGTGGAGGGTACTGGTTCTGACATCTGCCTTGTTGGTAGGGCTGAGGGTAGGGTTGCCTAACCGCCTGCTTGTTGTATGGGCAATCTTGTGCGGTGTGGTTGGTGTATCTCCTTTCTATGGTGCAGTACTGGCTACTAGGGTTTACTTGGGGTTGAGCCATAATAGGGCAAACATTCGCCATGTGGTCACCACCGCATGTATAGCATCTTTTCACAGGGGCAAACCTTGGGATTTGTTTGCTAGTTACACCTAGTTTCTGAGCTACTTTTTCGGCAAGTTCTTCGATTGATGTGGCTTGTGTGGAAGATTGACTAGATGCACTATCTGAATCTTTGTAAATTTTGGACAACTCTAGCTCTTCTCCTAGGTTATCTTCAATGTCAATGCACATACGTACACATTCTTCTATAGTCCTAGGGTCTTTCAGATACACATAGGATCTCAATTTTGGGCTCAGCAATCCGTCAAGAAATAAGGCTACTTGTTTAGCAGATGTGGGTAGCTCCGAAATAGGGCACCTTTCAAGATATTGTCTAAATCTTCTTCCTGCAAGTCTCACAGTCTCTTGAGGGGTTTGCTTGAAGCTGTGAATCAGTGAGGAGGTGTTGTGTCTTATGCCGCTCTTAGAGAACTCTATAATGAATGCCTCTAGGAGTTGATCTATGCTCCTGAACTGGCGTTCATCTAATGGCTGAAACCACGTAAGTGCTGTGTTCCTAAGGGTTAGACCGAAGGCATTGTACTGCGTGAACAGATCCTCCACTTGTTCAGCTCTCAAGACTTGCTTGAACTCTGCCACATGATCATAGGGATCTCCTGTGCCATCAAAGTAATTCTTCATGGACTTAACTAGCTGAGTCGGTCTCAGGGTTCTTGCGTGCTCTCTAGGCCTCGGCAACGGGAATCCATCCACATTTCTTTGATTCCTGTGAGCTCTAAATATCTCAGGTTCTACCCTATTCGTCTCTGTCCTCGTTCTTTCTCTGCCCACTGGGCTGGCAAAACTTACTTCTGGTCTATCTCTACTTCTGTCTCTTTGCATACCATGAGCTTGAGAAGTTCCAGCCCCAGGGTGACCATAGGATACATTTGATCTTGGTTGGGGGAAAATGAATTCACCCTTCCAAGTGTAGGCATGCCTATCATTTTCTGTCACCACGAAGATCCGTTCTGAAGCCTGATCTAAATAGGTCACTCTGCCTGGGCTATCCGGATCCTTAAACTCATAGATCATGATATTTCCTATGTCTGTCGGCTGATTAGACTTATACCTCCAAAAGGCTTCATCAGTTTCTCGATTGAGGAGCAATTCTATGCTCTTGTTGTCTTGGGGGACCCATTCAGGCGTGATAATCCTAGTGAGAACTGATTTACCTCGAGGGGTTCTAGGTTCCGCATCCATGTTCCCTTGTTCTAGGTCACCTAAGTCCGCTTCTGAGATTACATTCCCGAAGTCATCTGTCCTATCAGGGTGACTAGTGACAACATATATAGTTCCTTCTTTGTCCAGGTATGCACCATTTTCAAACTTGATAGCTGGGTGTTCTAGTCCTATGGATTGGTCAGGGTTTTTAATCTGGACCACGGATCTTCCTAGGCCGTCCTCATAGATGCTAGCACCTAGTCGGTTGGTCCTAAGATACTCCAACTGTGTTTTGTAAGGGCCTTCTACCCTGTACAAGTAGGGCACTCCTGAACTTCCCGCAGGTTTGTCCATGCCTTGAGACATCTCTGACTCACTGGTCTCAGAGCGAGGGTAGTTCGAGTGGTGGCTCAACTGCTGGGCCCAGGACCTAGCAGTGTGGTTGACACTAGCCTCTGAAGACCTAAGGCTTTGTCTCTCTCTTACTAGGTGTCGTCCTGATCTAAGGTTCATATGCCTAACTGATTAGCCCAAATTTTTGCCCAGAGTACAACCTCGTTGCCGATCAATTGGTACCAGTCACTTGATTCTTTTTAGTTATTCCTCGTGTTTAAAGTCTTGTTTGCTATTACGTCGTCAGGAATACTTGAATGTTCTTCGTACTTTCAGGTTGATCGTTCCACGTTAGGTTCTTTCCTTTATGTTGTCGACAGTACAGAGATTAAGTTTTTAGCTTGAACTTGAGTTTTTAGGTAATCTTCAACTTGATAGTGGCCTATCGTCGCCCTGACTTACTCCTACTTCTAATCGTTCTTAGCCTAAGCTAGGAATTGACGAAGAGGAGTTGAGAATATTCCGACCTTTCTTGCCGAACCTTGCTCTTTAGTGCTTGAGAAGTTGATTCTCAAGCGTGCGCCACACCCTTGCTTGGATGCTCTCAATTGCTGCTCAATAGGCCTGCATAAATCCCAAGATTAGCTCCAAGTAGACCTTTCAATTGACAGACAATTTATTTCAGACACTTTTTTAATGACCCTTGTTTCCCCTTTTGTATTGCTAGAAATTTCCTCTAGAGCTCCCTTGGTGTTCCTACCCCTCAGTGTGTCAACTTCCAAATATCCTATCTGAAAATCAACGCGTTATTCTTATAAAAAACAGTTGAGGGCGTGTAGTATATGTCACGAGCTTTCCGACAAGCCCTAGAGCTCAGAAAATGGACTTCGTATGAAAAAGTTATGACCGTTCAGGGTTTAGGGGGTTAACTAGACAAACAGAACCTTTCGGGGGTTTTAATGCATTTTCTAAGGCCTTTGTAAGTAGATGAGTACATGAAAGTGCAAATATGCCCAAAATTTAGCCTAAATTTCCAAAAATTCACTCCTTAATTTTTTGCCGAAAATGCCTGTCTATCGCGATAGACGGTGTCTGTCGCGATAGACACAATCTATCGTGGGGGCTGTCTGTCGCGATAGACGGTGTCTGTCGCGATAGACAGTGTCTATCGTGGATTTCTGTCTGTCGCGATAGACGGTGTCTGTCGTGGATTTCTGTCTGTCGCGATAGACGGTGTCTGTCGCGATAGACGCTGTCTGTCGTGAAATTCGGTCTGTCGCGATAGACGGTGTCTGTCGCGATAGACGGTATCTGTCGCAGATTTCTGTCTGTCGCGATAGACGGTGTCTGTCGCGATAGACGGTATCTGTCGTGAAATTCGGTCTGTCGCGATAGACGTTGTCTGTCGCGATAGACGGTATCTGTCGCGGATTTCTGTCTGTCGCGATAGACGGTATCTGTCGCGGATTTCTGTCTGTCGCGATAGACGGTGTCTGTCGCGATAGACGGTATCTATCGCGAAATTCGGTCTGTCGCGATAGACGGTGTCTGTCGCGATAGACGGTATCTGTCGCGGATTTCTGTCTGTCGCGATAGACGGTGTCTGTCGCGATAGACGGTATCTGTCGCGAAATTCGGTCTGTCGCGATAGACGGTGTCTGTCGCGATAGACGGTATCTGTCGCGGATTTCTGTCTGTCGCGATAGACGGTGTCTGTCGCGATAGACGGTATCTGTCGCGATAAACAGTGTCTGTCGCGATAGACTGAAAAAATGCAAATTTTTGAAAAACTTCTAGTGATCTAGAGTGCCCTCAAGGTGTAGGTTACAATGATAAACATGCATTCACAAAATGTTAAGATTTTCTGTCTGTCGCGATAGACAGAGGCTGTCGTCCCGGGACCTGTGCAGAGCCTGTCGTACCTGCGCACACTGCTGGGGATGATGGTACAGCAAAAAACCTGCAAAATAGCTCAGAAAACATGCAAAAACAGCACATGCAAGTTCGTTCTCTCGCTCTCTCTCACAAGTGAACTGAGGGAAATGAGGTGGAGATGGGAATATAGTCAAAAAACTGAATTTTTCGCGATGATGGAGATGGAGGTGGGAGATGGTGGTGATGATGATGGTGATGAAAATGGTGAAGAAAGTAAAAGAAAATCGATGAGAGTGAAGAAAATACCTACAACTCCAACGCGTCAACTCTACGTCTTACCATCACACGCTCGTCCTCAAAGCTCGATCCCCGGCAACGGCGCCAAAATTTGGTGTAGCTCAATGATGAGTAGCACCTCCTTTAATGTCAATCCGGGAAGACGTGAGGATGGTATGAAGACCTCGAGCAAGTGGCGGCACAAGTGCGTGAGTGAGAAGCACACAAGCATGCACACACATACACACACACGCGCACACAAGGCAAGACAAAGAGTGAGAATCAATGGAGCTTTTTAGATTACTTTCAAAATGCTCTTACAAGTTCGTTTCAATTACAATCTAACTCAAAAATGAGCTCTCTAGCTCTTTTTATAGTTTTTGACTAGCTTTTGGCCCTGTCCAGACCTAGTGTCCGGCCTAGTTAAAAATTAGGTTCCAGGGCTTATTTGAGGGCTCAAACGAAGTCTAAAAATTATGAAATTTGGTACGATGGTACTTCTAATACTCCTCAAGCTCGAGGACTCCTCGGCTTGCACAAAATGGAGTCTAATCTACCAAAAACGGGATTTACAATGTTTGTGTAGTGATTAAAATCACTTGGGTTGTACATAATCTATGGGAAAAAATGATCTGGCCTTGTTGCCATATTGTGCATGACTCCTTTATTGCTTTGTATGCCAACACCGAGTAATTGAAAAGGCGACTGGCTTCAAACATAGTCTGAGCCAATGCGACCATTTTTGCGCAAAGCTTGGTTCTTTCTATCTCTAGGTCAGCTCTAGGGTAGCACTTGTCATGATCCGTTACATTTGGCCCTTCTTGGATTCTGGCCTGATATGCTTTAAGCATCATGTCTATGTCTTCAGGAGTGGGATCAGCTAATACTGATCCTACTCGGGGTGGTGGGTGGGTTACGTGGGGTGTATTAGAGGGTGGAGGGATGGAGGGTGATGGGGATGGTAGCGGTGGGAATGTGTGAGAGTGCGGTTGAGATGTGATCTCTATGATTTTTTCTTTGGTTTCTCTCAAGCTTTCTTCAAGTTCGCTCATCTTTTTTGCCCATTGCCTTTTCATTCTTTCACGACTATCCTTCCAGGCTCTAGTCCTCTTTTTGGTTATGCTCTCTGTTTCACTCACCTCAGGGCTCTTTTCCTGACCAACGCCTTGGTTTTGTTGTAGTGCTTGAGCTCTTGTGATCACTTGCAGAGGTGCAGTGGAAGTCACACTCCCTGTGGAGTCTACAACTAACCCAACAACATTGATAGGAGTGATTTTAGGCATGTTATTAGGGTTCTTTGGGCAATCTCGTAGGAGATGCTCTTTCCCGCAGTCTTGACAGAAACCCTGAATGGTTACTGGTTGAGGTTGTGTAGGGGCAGGCAGTGGACAATCACGTATAAGGTGATCTCCCTGACATCTGAAGCATGGTCCTCTAGGAAATGGGGGTCTTACCTACCTAGGTTGAGGTCTAGAGTTGGGGTTTGTGTACATGACATTGGCATACTCAGGTTCCCCACTATTTTCACTTGGGTCCTCATAATAGTATGACTCGTTATGCTCGGGTGACTGCATGTAGTAAGCCTGTGGGCTATCAATATGTGTGGAGTCAAAACTATGGTCACTTGGATCACTGTCTGATAGCAATGGGGTGACTGGGACTATGGCTCTATTCGGATTTTCTTCAGCAGATGCATATTTCACTGGGATCACATTGGTTGGAGCAGGGGGTTGCTGCACTAGGACTGGTTGAGGTCTCTGCTGCCCTTGATAAGGTGGCTGATAAGTTTGCTGTGGTTTGTTGTATTGTTGTGGTGGGTACTGATTCTGGTATCTACCTTGTTGTGGATATGGCTGAGGGTAATTTTGCCTAACAGTTTGTTTGTTATATGGGCAGTCTTGTGCAGTGTGGTTGGTGTACCTGCGCTCTATGGTGCAGTACTGGCTACTAGGATTCGCCTGGGGTTGTGCCATAATGGGACATACATTTTCCATATGGTCACCGCCACAAGTGTAACACCGCTTAACTGGGGCAAATCTCAGAATTTGTTTGCTAGAGACACCTAGTTTTTGAGCTACCTTCTCAGCAAGTTCCTCAATGGATGTGGATTGACCAGATGTGAGGCTACTAGAGCTATCAGAATCCTTATAGATTTTTGATAGTTCTAATTCCTCACCTAGATTGTCCTCAATGTCTATGCACATGCGCACGCACTCTTCTATCGTTCTGGGGTCCTTCAGATACACATATGACCTGAGCTTGGTGCTCAACAATCCATCTAAGAACAAGGCCACTTGTTTGGCTGGTGTGGGTAACTCCGGCATCGGGCATCTCTCCAGGTACTGCCTAAATCTTCTTCCAGCTAGTCTGACAGTCTCTTGAGGTGTTTGTTTGAAGCTATGAATTAGTGAGGAAGTGTTGTGCCTGATTCCACTCTTAGAAAACTCAATGATAAATGCCTCTAAGAGCTGGTCTATGTTTCTGAAATGCCTCTCGTTCAGTGGTTGAAACCACGTAAGGGCAGTGTTCCTAAGGGTTAGCCCAAAAGCATTATATTGTGTGAATAGGTCCTCTACCTGTTCCGCTTTCAAGACTTGCCGAAATTCTGCCACATGGTCATAAGAGTCTCTAGTTCCATCGAAGTAATTCTTCATGGACTTCACCAGTTGAGTTGGTCGCAGGGTCCTAGTGTGTTCTCTCGGCCTTGGCAAAGGAAAATCGTCAGTATTCCTTTGATTCCATGGGGTTCTATGTCTCTCAGGTTCCACCCTATTCCTTTCCGTTCCTGTTCTTTCTCTTCCCAGGGAGTTGGCAAAACTTACCTCAGGCTTGTCTCTACTTCTATCTCTTTGAGCTCCATGAGCTTGGGAGGTCCCAGCTCCTTGGTGACCAAAGGACACATTAGACCTTGGTTGGGGAAAAACAAATTCACCCTTCCATGTGTAGGCATGTCTGCCATGCTCAGTGACCATGAAGATTCTCTCTGATGTATTGTCTAGGTAGGTTACTTGGCCTGGGCTATCAGGGTCTTTAAACTCATAGATTATGAGGGCACTCACTTCCTGAGGTTGAGCAGATTTATATCTCCAAAAAGCCTCATCAGTTTCTCGATTTAAAAGCAGATCTATGCTTTTATTATCCTGTGGAATCCACTCTGGGGTCATGATTCTGGTCAAGACAGATTTACCACGGGGGGTTCTTGGCTCTTTCTCTAAGTTCCTTTGCTCTATATCACCCATGTCGGTCTCAGCAATCACATTTCCAAACTCATCAGTTCTATCAGGAAGAGTGGTGACTACATATATAGTCCCCTCTTTATCTAGGTATGCTCCATTCTCAAACTTGACTACCGGGTGGTCTAATCCATGGGGTTGATCGGGGTTTTGAATCTGGACCACCGATCTTCTCAGGCCATCTTCATAGATGCGAGCACCTAGACGATTAGTCCTGATGTATTCCAGTTGAGTCTTGTATGGTCCTTCTGGCTTTTCTAGATAAGCCAACCCTGAACTACCTACTGGTCTCTCCATGTGATAGGACATCTCAGAATCACTTGTTTCTGATCTGGGAGTGTATGGGTAATCACTCAACTGTTGGGCCCAAGACCTGGCAGTGTGATTGACACTAGCTTCAGAAGATCTGAGGCTTTGTCTGTCTCGGCCTAAGTGTCTGCCTGATCTAAGGTTCATATGCCTGATTTATCTACCCCCTTGGACCTAAGCACACTCTCGTTGCAGGTCAATTTGCACCAATCACTTTGTTCTTTTGAGTTGAATATTATGTTTATGGTATTGTCTGAAATCGCGTCGTTAGGAGTACTTAAGTGAATTTCCGCACTTGATAAGTGATCGATTCCAGTTTACCTTTTGTCCCTTAGAGTTTTCGCACTTAAGACCTACTTAATTCTTGCACTTGGTTGATTAGTACTCTTGGACTTGATTCGTGCCTAACGTTGCCCTAATTAGTTACCACACCTAAGTCGTACTTAGCCTAGGCTAGGAATTGACAAAGGAGGGTTGAGAGACCTTCCAACCTCAATTAGCTGGTTGACCAGACTGCTACACAAGCCCAGGAAGCCTTCTCCCAAGCTTGGTACTCACCCTTGCTAGCTTGCTTTGGATTGCCTTGAGTGCACACGATGTTCCTGCAAAAGCTCACCAGTCAGTATAGCTCAATTACCACAAGTATTTGAAAGACACACATCAATATTTTCAGTCCCCCTAGAGTAACTCACTGTACCCCCTCAATCTTAGGACCCCCTAGTTCCACCTAAAGGTCAACTTTAAAAATACATGTTCTAAAACTCCACGTATGATTCTTACAAAAACCAGTCGAGGTCCACGTAGGATTCTCAACGAGCTTTCCAACAAGACCAAAATCTCATCAATCGGAGTTCGTATGGTCAAGTTATGACCATTCAGGCACTAAAGGGTCAAAACAGGCTCTCAGGGTTCAGGAGATCCCTCTCTGGTTTCTAGGTCTTTTGCCTACTTCCAAGGTTCTAAAGTTATACCAAGGTGCCTAAAATTAAGCTCAACTACCCTTCAATTCACTCTAAAATAGCCCTAAATTTTTCATGTGTTAAAGGCCGTGTATCGCGATAGGTCGGGTCGAGGTGTCGCGATAGGTCGAAGTGTCGCGATAGGTGGGAAGTGTCGCGATAGGTGGGAAGTGTCGCGATAGCTCGAAGTGTCGTGATAGGTGGGAAGTGTCGCGATAGCTCGAAGTGTCGCGATAGGTGGGAAGTGTCGCGATAGATCGAAGTGTCGCGATAGCTCGTGAGGTGTCGCGATAGCTCGTGAGGTGTCGCGATAGGTCGAAGTGTCACGATAGCTCGTGAGATGTCGCGATAGGTCGTGAGGTGTCGCGATAGGTCGTGAGGTGTCGCGATAGGTCGTGAGGTGTCGTGATAGCTCGTGAGGTGTCCCGATAGGTCGTGAGGTGTCGCGATAGGTCGTGAGTGTCGCGATAGCTCGGGATATGGTGAATTTTTCTGTTCTGTCTAGTGATCCTGGGAGCTCTAGGCCTGCGCAGTGTCGTGGTGCACTCAGAATCGTGATTGGGTGAAGTTTTCGGAGTGTCGCAATAGCTCGAGCTCAATGCCTCGGGGACTGTGCAGACAGATTCCGTACCTACTGAGCTTGCTGGATATGATGATGGAGCTGCAACCTGCAAGAAACATGCAAAAACACACAAAAAACGAGCACACACACTCGCTCTCTCTCAAACTCGCACACAACAAATGAGGGGAATGACAAGGAAGAGGGAATATGTAGTGGAGAAGGAGGTGGAGGTGGAGATGGAGAAGGAGGTGAAGATGGAGATGGAGGTGAAAAAAAATCAGAATTTTACCGACTACTTACCATTCCAACGCGTCCTCTCTATGTCTTACCATCACACGCTCGTCCTCAAAGCTCGAATCCCCGGCAACGGCGCCAAAATTTGGTGTAGCTCAGTGATGAGTAGCACCTCCTTTAATGTCAATCCGGATGGTATGAAGACCACGAGCAAGTGGAAGCACAAGTGCGTGAGTGAGAAGCACACAAGCATGCACACACATACACGCACACGCGCATACACGGCAAGAACAAAGAGAGTAAGACAATGGAATCACTTCTATTGCAACAAAGTTCTCATACAAGCTCAAAACTACCAGAAGCTACCCCAAAAATGAGCTCTCTAGCTCTATTTATAGTTTTTGACTAGCTTTGGCCCTGTCCAGACCTAGTGTCCGGCCTAGTTAAAAATTAGGTTCCAGGGCTTATTTGAAGGCTCAAACGAGATCTAAAAATTATGAAAATTGGCAGGCGACTACTTCTAAGGCTCCTCAAGCTCGAGGACTCCTCGGCTTGTACAAAATGGAGCTACAAAAAGGTGAAAATGGTATTTACAGGGGTTTTTAGTGATGAGAATCACTTTTAAATGGTGTAATGGTTTTGAAAAAAATAAAGGGTTGCCTTAGTGCTAGATCTGCTTGTATGCTCGTACTTGCTTCTTCTCGTATTCGGCCAACAACCTTGCATCATCATGTGATACATTTTGCACAGCTATTAGCAATAGTGCACCTAGTGCTAAACTAGTCTATGATGACATATGTGGAGCACTCTTGAGTGAGGAGATTCATAGAAAATCTCTAGTTGGCACTTAGAGTGGAGATGCATATAATGTTCGTGATTCTTACCAAAGAAAGAATCAACAATGTGGCAGGAGCAGGAACAAGGAAAGAATGGTCGATGGAATAAGAGTAGAAATAAATCAAGGAAGAGGGAAGAAAGGACACATGAAGAAATATTTTCGTGCATTAAAGAATGCTAAAGGTAAAGGATAGAATGTTGATGGGCATGTTAAACAGTCACCTGCACCATCTTCTTCGACTATGAAGATTGAAGAAATTAAAACTATTTTTGATGATGCAGATGTGTTGACACTTGACAGTACTATGCCTAATAAGGCTCTTATGGATGATTCTCTTTCCCACATGTGGTTGCTAGATTTTGGTGCTTCTTTCCATGTGACACCACATAGAGAATGGTTGTCTACTTATGCAGCAAAGTCTCTTGGTACTATGAGACTTCATGAGTGTGACATTGTTAGGATTGGAGATGTGGTTGTGTAGTTCATTGATGGTTCAAAATTTACTATACATAATGGACATGATGTACCTCAATTATCACATATTTTACTTGATGACCTTGGTTACAAGGTGGTTTTCTATGCTCGGTCCTTTCGCATACCAAAGGGCAATATGTTTATTGAAAAAGGAATCAAAATTGGTTCGCTTTATCCTTTATTTGTATCACAAAAAGAACACTTGTTAGTTACTATTGAATAGCCCATGGATTGTATTTGGCATGGCTTTTTGGGCTATATATATATCATAGTGGAATGGAAAATATTTCTTGTTCTGGCTACTTACATGTGTTATCATTCTCTAATTTTCATTTTGTGAGCATTGTCAATATGGAAGGAAAACTAGGAATGTGCACAAGATGCACATTGACTCTTCAATTCAGCCTTTAGATCTCATTCGTATAGATGTGTGTGGTCCTATGTCCATAAGGTGATTAGGTGGTTCTCTTTACTTTGTCACTTTCATAGATGATGCTACTAGAGAAGTCTGTGAATATCCTATCAAATTGAAGGATGAGGTATTCCCTACTTTTAGAAAATGACTTGCTTTAGTTGAGATTGAAAAAGGAACTAAGCTCAAGGCTTTACATTCAGATAATGGGGGTGAGTATACCTCACATGAATTCAGCCTTTTATATTAGCCTAGAGGAGTTTGTTAGAGAGTTTATAGCTCCTTATGCCCCACTACATAATGGTGTAGCTGAAAGGATGAATAGAACTATTCAAGATAGAGTAGTTTATATGATGCATCATGCAAAGGCTTTTGGGCAGAAGCAGTATTGATTGTAGTTCACATGATTAACCTTTCACCTAGTATTGCCAAAGGTTTGAAAGTGGCAAAAGATTTATGGACAGGGAAGGTCTTACTGTTAGTGTCCATGTGAAAAGCCCAATGGGTGCTGAACACTTTTGTATATGTCCTTTAATAAAACAAATAGTGGCATAGTTAGCCATAGACAAGAAGTTTGACCGCATTTGTGTGACCTAAGAAATATGTGTTCATGGTCAATGTATTGTGTAATTTCTATGTATTTTGCACCCCCTATGCGGGATATTCTGTGTGGTGCTGGAGGTTGGTTTTCTACTGCAAGGGTATTGTTGTAGAGCTCTTGAGAAGGAGAGTCCACTAGCATGCCTCCTTAGAGGAATACTTCACTGATATCAGAGCATTTTGATGAAAAAACTTTGTTCCATTTGTATGAGGGAAGCGAGCACCCACCTGCCCACCCAAGGCTTTCTCCAAGGCTTGCGATTAAGGCAGTGGCCAAGGTGTAGACCTTGGCATACCTTGTCATAACCATTGGAGCCGTTGGTTGTGCACGAGGGAGGACCTCAACGATCAAGAAAGATAGAGGTTCCTGGTACTTCCATGGAGGTCACCCATCCCAGTATTGTTCCCCTTGGAGCTCGCTCAACCCTCAATCTCTTGCCACTAAGCTACACTCTTGTGGTGTTTGAAGAAGGGGAAAAACTAAGGTTAACATTATATTGAGGATGTTTTGGGCCCTCAAAGCTTTATTCTTTGCTTTCAAAGCCTGTTTTGAAGAATTTTTTGGGGTGATTCTTGGAGCCATGTTGGAGTACTTTTGTGCATTGTTCTCTTTACACAAGTTCAAGAACATCAAGAAGAGTGTTCTTTGTACTTCTTCGACAACAAATATTCACCTTTTGGGGCTGTTTTTTCAGCCACATTAGTAAATCTATAGGTTTCTTGAAAGGTTTTAGTTGTGATGGGAGCAACCACAACAAGTCTATTCAGGTTTTTGAGCCTAAAGAATAGAATTGACAAACACTTGGAGGTGTTGTTGGCTACTATTTGGGCTGTGAATTCAGCCTTTTAGTGTCATTTTACTACATATATTGAGCACATATAGAATATGTATGCTTTTGTGATACCGCTTATGTACGTCCATGTGGTCATCGAAATAGCGGTTATGTTTTTTGCATACAGCCTTTTACATTTGATAAAAGACGATTTTGGTGAGGTTTTCTTAACTAGAAGACACCTAGATGTTAGGGTCTCTTCGAAATAGGTGGAAGACTTACCCAGCCTTCCTATAGGAGACGCATGCTAGTTGTCCATAGGTGCTCGATAAGCCTAGTTGGCTTCTTTTGGGTAATTGATTATATATAGCAGAGGAGACTCTAGAAAAAATTTTCCATTTTTTTTGGTTTTGCCAACTATGTTGAGATATCAAGCTCAACATGTGATGATCCAGGATGACACGTACCAGTTTTTTGTTTCTCTGACATGTATAGTGGTCACGCCGGTATATGTCAGAGATACTTCATTGAGCTTTATTAGATTTATCTACCGAGAGTGATGGCACATTTGTTTCTTGCCAGCTCACTCATTCGCAGACATTAGGTTTTTCCTTATGTACTGGTCTTTATATATTGCACTGGTTGTATTCTTGTTTTTTAGGTCATTCTTGTACATTCCTTTTATGTAATAGAAGAAGAAGAAGAAGAAGATCATTCTTCCTTGCCTCAATCTGTGTGTGTGCTTCTCCTTGAGAGTGAGAGTGTGTGTGTGTGAGCTATCTTCCTTATCTCCTTCCTCGTGACATGGTATCAGAGCCAGCGTGGCTGTAGAGAGCTCGTGGAGAAGGCGACGGTGAAGACTACGTGGCAAGGCGTGGAGAAAACACGATTTCACAAACGGCCTCCGTTTCGAGCCCGCAAGGTGGGGCCCACAGAAAAACCAGGTCAGTTTCAGAAACTGTAACTTGCGTTGTGTTCATCGACACTCATATATTCCAGATTCAGAATTTCAAGCGATTCCGTGTACTGTTGATACACGAAAACTGTGTTTCTGAGATCGAACTGTCACGTCATAGTGCAACAGTGTTCAAGCAGAAGTGTTGCTTGTAGTGTGTTGCAGTGTTGTGAATTGTTGCAGAAATGGAAAACGCAGATGGAATGAGTCAGCTTATGAGCGATAAGCTGGACAAGAACAACTTCCATGCTTGGAGATTCAGAATGACGAATTTCCTGATGGGAAAAGGCTACTGGAAGTACATCGAAGGAGAGAATGAAAATGCTCCGCAGTTACCAGAAAGGAATCGGACTGCAGAACAGTTAAGAGCATATGAGGAATGGAATCAAGGAGCACGATTAGCTATCTGTTAGCATACAGGATAGCATGATTGGACACATACAAGATGCCAAGACTCCAAAAGAGGCTTGGAACAGTTTGGTCACTTTGTACGAGACCAATACAAAGGCACGGAAATTGCAACTCAAGAACGAGCTGCATACATTGGAGAAAAAGAGCATGTCGGTAAGTGACTACACTCTAAAAATCAAAAGCATATGTGAGTCACTTGCATCTATTGGCGTGAATGTAGATGATGATGATAAGGTGGAAGTTTGCCTTCGTGGTTTAGCAGCTGCATATAAGCAGTTCAGAACTTCTATACAGACCAGGGAAAATATTCCAAATTTTGCTGATTTGGTCTCTATGCTGATCATTGAAGAAAAGAATCTTGGTGAGGATTCAAACTCCCAAGGAAAGCCCAGTTCTGAGCAGGTATTCTACTCTGGCAGAGGAAGAGGCAGAGATAGAGGTTTTGGAAGTGGAAGAGGAAACAGTAACCAAGACCAAGGTCAACAACAGAATCATGCAGGAGGAAGAGGACAGTTTCGAGGTAGGGGGAGCCAAAGAGGTCGCAGAAATTTCCAAAGAAATGATTCAGGCAATGATAGTAAAGGATGCTAGAATTGTGGTAAACCTGGTCACTTTGAACGTGATTGCAGGTTAAAGAATCAAAATAACAGAAGGCAGCAAAACAACTATGCATCCACAAGTGCAGATGATTCTGAGAAGCTGTTTATGGTTCAACATCACATGATGAATACGATGTCTGCTTGTGTTTCAAAATCGAATGATAATATCTGGTATGTTGATTCGGGTGCTTCAAATCACATGATTAGTCATGGAGAATGGTTTAGTAGTTTGCAAAAAATGCCAGTTCCTGGATATGTTGAAACAGGTGATGACACATCGCATCCTATTGAGCATACAGGAAACATAGCATTGTCTATGGAGGACGGAAAGGTAAAACATCTCGCTGATGTGCTGCATGTTCCAAATATAACGAAGAATCTGGTTTCTGTTGGACAAATGGTTGACCAGGGATTACAAGTCAGGTGCAATGCTGATGGATTATATGTAGAAGAGTACAAGCAGGATGGACGATTGGTTGCCAAAGGAAACAAAGTGGGTAGGATGTTCACCTTAAATGTGAAGATTCCTGAAATGAATGCAGCCATGTTTGCGAAAGGTGCAGGAGTTATTGCAGATATAGAGATATGGCACAAACAGATTGGACATGCAAACTTGCAAAGGCTGAAAATGCAGTCAAAGGAGATTGTCCATGGACTACCAAATTTCAAAGTTGCAGAAATGCAAAAGGTATGTGCAGCATGTCAATTTGGTAAACAATCAAGAGCATCATTTCCACATGACAAGCATGTTAGTGAGAATGTACTAGAAGTAGTACATACAGATGTTTGGGGTCCAGCAAAGACCACATCTATGGGCGGTTGCAGGTTTTATGTTACTTTCATTGATGACCATACACGCAAAGTATGGGTATATTTCATGAAAGAGAAGAGCAAGGTGTTTACTCACTTCCAGAATTTTAAAGTTATGGTGGAAAAGCAGACAGGGAAGTACATTCAAACATTAAGATCTGATGGAGGAGGTGAATACATGTCAAATGAGTTCAGCAGTTTTCTAAAAAATCATGGAATTTGGCGTCAGTTTTCATGCAGGTACACACCACAACAGAATGGTGTTGCTGAACGCAAAAATAGACATATTGCAGAAATAGCAAGAGCCTTGATGGCTGAGAAGAATATGCCTCATTGTTATTGGGCAGAAGTTGTGCATACTGCTGTATACATCATGAACAGAACTCCGACTACTGCTGTACATCAAGTTACACCTGAAGAGAAATTTACAGGTAAAAAGCCAAACTTATCACATCTGAAAGTTTTTTTACTGTATTGCATATGTACATGTTCCAGATGAGTTGAGGACGAAGCTTGATCCGAAAGCAAAAAAATGTGTCTTCATTGGATATTCCCTTGAGCAAAAGAGGTACAAATGTTATAACCCACTCACACGACAGATGAAGGTGAGCAGAGATGTGGTATTTGATGAAATGTCAAGCTTCTATGCAGATGCCAAAGAAGGACTGAATCTTGAACCAAATGACAAAGAAAATGCTGAAAAATCTAGTGCAGAATCTCAAGTTTTGAGTGGACTGGATGCATCACCAAGCAATAGTTCCAACTCAAATCCATGGAGTGGAAGATTGCATGGAAATTTCAGTCCAACAAATTCATCAAATACATCCAAGAAAGGTAAAGAAAAGCTTTCTGCTGGTAGTAAAACAGGTGCAGGTTTTGAAGACGTTGATGGAGATTCAAGGGGTTCAGAAAAGAGTCTTGATGAGGAACTTGGATTGCCCTCTGTGAAGACTCCAGGAGTAAGAAGGGCACATGCAGATGATACAAGAAGAAGTGACCCAGGACCAAGAAGATCTGGGAGGATGCGTAATTCAGTGCAACGATTGACATATGATAGTTACATGGCTTGCCATTGTGCCTACATGACAAAGGTAATACAAGATGCTATACCTTCTTGTTTTGAAGATGCAATTGGTAATGCAGATTGGGAAAAAGCTATGGATGAGGAGATGGCTGCACTTTATGGAAATGATACATGGAAGCTGGTTCCATTGCCGCAAGGAAAGAAACCCATAGGCTGCAAATGGGTTTACAAGGTAAAGCATAATGCTGATGGTAGCATAAGCAGGTATAAAGCACGATTGGTAGCTAAAGGTTATGCACAGACATATGGCATTGATTATGAGGAAACATTCAGCCCTGTAGCTAAAATTTCTACTGTCAGGACACTTGTTGCATTAGCTACAGCAAAAGGATGGACTTTGCATCAGATGGATGTGAAGAATGCTTTCCTACATGGTGAGTTACAGGAAGAAGTATATATGGACCAGCCACAAGGATATGAAGATTCAAAGCATCCAGAATATGTTTGCAGGTTGCAAAAGGCTTTGTATGGGCTGAAGCAGGCTCCGCGTGCATGGCATGCAAGGATTGCTGATTACTTAACCAGCATTGGGTTTTCTATGTGTGATGCAGATCACTCACTATATGCAAGGAAGGCTGATGATGGCATCACTATTGTGGCTATTTATGTCGATGATCTGATTGTAGGTGGTGATAATGAAGAAAGCATCAAAGAGGTAAAGAAACTTCTTATGCAGGAATTTGACATGAAAGATCTTGGTGTGCTACGCTATTTCTTGGGCATTGAGTTTATACATACAGAAATAGGTATATGGATGTCGCAAAGGCAATATGCCTTGAATATGCTGCAAAAGTATGGTATGGCTGATTGTAAGCCAATTTCTATGCCTTTAGATCAGAATTTGAAATTGGATACTACATCAGGTGAAGCATTGGAAAATGCTACTATGTACAGGAAAATTGTGGGAAGTCTTATATATCTTACAATTACAAGGCCTGATTTAAGCTACACTGTTGGACTTGAAAGTCAGTTTATGCAGGTTCCTAGGAAGCCACATTTGGATGCTCTGAGGCGCACTCTACGTTATGTGAGTGCTACTTTGGATTATGCATTGTTTTATGAAGCTGGTGTAGATTTGCAGGTTCATGGATACACCGATGCAGATTGGGCTAGTAGTACTCCAGATAGAAGATCTACTAGTGGCTTTCTTTTCTCACTTGGAGGTGCAGCTATTACATGGAGCAGTAAGAAGCAACCCACTATTGCTTTGTCGAGTACTGAGGCTGAGTATAGAGGTGCTGCAATGGCAGCATGTGAGGCATCATGGCTGGAGATGTTACTTGCAGATTTAGGTGTGGAAGTGCAAAAGCCTATCACTATCTATTGTGATAATCTTAGTAGCATAAAGTTAGCACGGAACCCTATTTTCCATGCTAGAACAAAGCATATCGAGGTACATTATCACTTCATCAGAGAGAAGGTATTAGCAGGTGATATTGATCTTGTTTATGTGAGAACAGATGAGCAAGTTGCTGATATTTTCACCAAAGCACTTGGAGCTGAGAAGTTGAAGAAGTTTCAGAAGATGCTTGGATTACAGGATATGGCATTGAGCTTGAGGGGGAGTGTTGAGATATCAAGCTCAACATGTGATGATCCAGGATGACACGTACCAGTTTTTCGTTTCTCTGACATGTATAGTGGTCACGCTGGTATATGTCAGAGATACTTAATGCTATATTCTCCCAGTTAGAGGCTCAAAAAATGGATATGAATAATGAAATGAAAGCAGTCTTGTTGCTATGCACCTTGCCATCATCACGGGATATGGTTTTGCTTAGGTATTAGCAATAGTGCACCTAGTGGTAAACTAGTCTATGATGACATATGTGGAGCACTCTTGAGTGAGGAGATTCGTAGAAAATCTATGGTTTGCACTCGGAGTGGAGATGTGTATTTTCTAATTCTTACCAAGAAAAGAATCAGTAACATAGCAGGAGCAAGAACAAGGAAAAGAATGGTCAATGAAATAAGAGTAGAAGTAAATCAAGGAAGAAGGATATTGAATGCCATTATGCACAAGAAAGAACACATGAAGAAAGACTGCTATGCAATAAAGAATGCTAAAAGTAAAGGACATAATGTTGATGGGCCTGTTTTCCAAGTATCTGTGCCATCTTCTTCGACTATGAAGATTGAAGAAATTAATGCTATTTTTGATGATGTTGATGTGTTGACACTTGATAGTACTATGCCCATTGAGGCTCTTATGGTTGATTCTCTTTCCCACATGTGGTTGCTAGATTTTGGTGCTCCTTTCCATTTGACACCACATAGAGAATGGTTCTCTAATTATGCAATAAAGTCTCTTGGTACCATGAGACTTTGTGACTCTTACCAGCATGATGTTGTGGGGAATTGAGACGTGGTTGTGCAGTTCATTGATGGTTCAAAATTTACTATGCATAATGTATGCCATGTACCTCAATTATCACATAGTTTCATGTCATCTGGTCAACTTGATGACCTTGGTTATAAGGTGGTTTTCTATGCTCAGTCCTTTCACATATCAAAGGGCCATATGGTTATTGCAAAAAAAAGGAAGCAAACTTGGCTCACATTATCCTTTATTTTATATCATAGAAAGAACACTCGGTAGTTGTTAGTGAACAACCTATGGCTTGTATTTGGCATTCTAATTTGGGCCACATATGTCATAGTGGAAAGGAAAATATTTCTCATTCTTGCTACTTACATGTGTTATCTTTCTCTGATTTTTCATTTTGTGAGCATTGTCAATATGGAAATCAAACTAAGAATGTGCATAAAATGCACATTGACTCTTCAATTTTACCTTCAGATCTCATTCATACAGATGTGTGTGGTCCTATGCACACAAGGTCATTAGGTGGTTCTCTTTACTTTATCACTTTCATAGATGATGCTACTAAAAGATTCTAGGTATATCCTATCAAATCAAAGGATGAGGTCTTCCCTACCTTCAAAAAATGGCTTGCTTCAGTTGATAGTGAAAAAGGAACTAAGCTCAAAGCTTTACATTCAGATAATGGGGGTGATTATACCTCACATGAATTCAATCTTTTCTATCACTCGAGGAATTTGTAGAGAGTTTACAACTCCTTATACATCATATCAAGCATGTAGGCTTGGGAAAAATGCACCAACAACTCGCCTCAAGCCTAACATGCTTTGCCTTGAAATAAGTCTTCAACTTTCCTTGATTTCCTACAAGCCAATCATCAACTTGAATCTACTCAATTTTGTACCACCAAGAGCTTTATTCAACATGTCTGCACATTGCATATCTGTAGAGACATAGGATAGTTCAATATCCTCGCTCATTAGCTTCTCCCTTACATAATGGTAGTGTACTTCAATATGCTTGGTTCTAGCATGGTATATTGGAATAGCTGCAAGATGTAGTGAGCTTGTGTCGTCACCAAAAATGTGAGGTGTTGGAGAATGAAGTCCAAGATCTGTATACAAAGATTTTAACCACATGATTTCTTGAGTTGCATTAGCCAAACCTCTATATTTTGCTTTAGTAGAAGATAATGCCACTATTGGTTGCTTCTTGGATGACCAAGAATGATTTTTTAACATGCAAATGATACATACCCGAATGTGCTTCTTCTATCATCTCTAGATCTGGCCCAATCCCCATCTGAGTAGGCCTTTAGCTCAATATCTAAAGTAAATGGATAAAACAAACCTTCATTCATGGTTCCCTTTAGGTACTTGCTTCCATATGTGGTCTTCTCGGCTTATGCATAAACTGACTCAATATGCTAACACTATAGCATATATCCACCCTTGTGAGTGTTGCATAGTTCAAACTTCCAACCAAGATTTGATAGCTTGTGATGTCTTCAATTGGCTCTCCTTCATAAGCACTAAGCTTATGATTTTGCTCCATAGGTGTACCTGCACACTTGGTGCTTTCCATCTTGAACTTGATGAGCATGTCATGCACATACTTCCTTTGTGAGATGTATATACCTGAACCTGTGTAGATGAACTCTAATCCAAGAAAATAAGTGAGTGGTCCAAGATCACTTATTTTGAACTCCTCCTTCATTTGACTCTTTACCTGTTTGATTCCTTCAAGATCATTCCCTGTGATAATGATATCATCAACATACACACATAGATAGATCACTTCATATCCAGTCCTCTTCGTGAACAGAGAGGTATCCGCCTTGATAGCTTTGAATGCTTGGTCCTGCAAATAAGTCACCAATGTGAAATTCCAAGCTCTTGGAGCTTGCTTCAATCCATACAAGGCTTTCTTTAATTTGCATACATAGTTAGGATGATGTGCATCCTCATATCCAAGAGGTTGTTCAATATACACTTCCTCATAAATCCATCCATTTAAGAAAGCATTCTTTACATCAAGTTAATAGAGCTTCCAATTTCTAGATGCATCATGAGAACCCTAATTATAGGCATTTTTGCAATAGGAGAGAAAGACTCATCATAATCAATACCATGGTGAGCAAACCCTTTAGCAACTAACCTTGTTTTATGTCTATTTATACTTCCATCTGTATTTCTGTTGATTTTGTATATCCATCGAGATCCAATTACCTTCATAGATGGCTTGTTAGGTACAAGCTCCCAAGTGTCATTCTCCTTCAAGGCTTCCATTTCTTCATTTATTGCATCTTTCCAAGCTTTCTTGCTTTGTGCTTCTTCAAATGTGGTAGGTTCTTCATTGGTTGAATCCTTTGCAATGTAGATTGAGTGCTTGGTGACCAAAGAAGTATCATAACCATACCTCTCTGGTTTCTTCCTCTCTCTTGACATTCTAAGTGGTTGATGTGAGCTCTCGGGTCCATATGTAGCATCTCGCATCTTTGCTTTACCTTTGTTCTTCTATAGCTTTAGTCTTTCCAAGTCTTCTAGGTTAATCTTTGAATCACTTTCTTCAATTTGCTTTGGCTCCTTTGGTTGAAGTGATGGAAAATCTTCATCCAGGTCATAAGGGAGCTTCACTTTCCTGTCATCGTCCAACCATGATTTGTTCTCATAAAAAATTACATCTCTACTCACAGAAAATCCTTTATTGGTTGGATTGTACAATCTATATCCTTTTTGTTTTAGGTCATAACCAATAAATATGCACTTCTCTACCTTGGGATCCAATTTCCCTCTTACTTGAGATGGAATGTGAGCATAGGACAAGCATCCAAAGATTTTACAATGCTCTAGACTATGTCTTCTTCCATTCCACACTTTAGATGGAGTGGTTCCATCTAGTGACATAGATGGAAGTCTATTTATGAGATATGCCACTGTAGACACAACCTCTGCCCATAGGTAGTTTGGCAATCCCTTTTCATTGAGCATGGACCTTGCAACTTCAACAATAGCTCTGTTTCTCCTCTCTGCTACACCATTGAGTTCGGGTGTATACCTTGTAGTGACTTCCCTTTTAATGCCTCTTTCATGCAAGTAGGCATCAAATTCATAAGAGAAGTATTCTCCTCCACCATCTGATTTGAGTCTTTTCAAAGTCCTACCTATTTGGTTTTCAACAAGAGCAACATAGTTCTTAAAGCAATTAAAAACTTCATCCTTGTGCTTCATGAAAAACAGAATGGTCCACCTGCTACAATCATCTATGAAAGACACATAATATCTTGAGCCTGATATAGATGGCTCCTTACTTGGATCCCACACATCCGTGTGCACTAGATCCAAAAGATTTTGATACACATATCCCTTCTTATTGAAAGGTTGTCTATGAGCCTTGCCGAGTTGACAAGCTTCACACTTATAAATCATGTGTTGCCTTGTGATATTAGGCAAACCAAGTACACTTTGGTCCCTGCAAATTTTTTTGAGTGTCCTCTCACCAATGTGAGCAAGCCTTTTGTGCCATATCTCTAACTCTGTTAGAGTTTGAGATCCATAGCTAAACAAGGATATGTTCTTTGTATCTTCCACTTCAAAAGTGAAAAGTCTTCCTGTCTTTTCTCCTTTGGCAATCCTTCTAAAGCCTTGCCTTGGCTCTTCAACATATGTTCCAAATTGGTTGAATCTAACCTGCAATCCTTTTTCAACAATCTGCCAAACACTTATTAAATTTTTGATAATTGTAGGGACATACAAGACTTTACTTAAGAGGTTCATATTCCCATATGATGTCTTCACATTACCTATCTTCTCCACTGAGTGCTTTGTATCATTTCCTCTTTGCATTTCATGTTTTTTGTGAGGATCTTCCAAATCAGAAAGTAAAGCCACATTTCCTGCTACATGATTTGAGCATCCTGAATCAATGTAAAAGATGCGATCATCATCCTTACCCTTCTTCACTGATAGATTCATAATCAATAATGAATCTTCTTGACTTTGGTCCTCTGCATAGTCATTGTAATATCTTCTTCCTCTATGGCCACTTTGATAGTTGTTGTTGTTGTTGTCATTGTTGTTGTAGTAGTTGTTCTTGTAGCCTCCATTGTATCTTCCTCTATTTGATCCATAGCCACCTCTATTGAATCCTCTTCCTCTTGAGTTCCTCGGGTTCTTGAAACATTCTTCAGTAGTATGATTAGATAAGCCACATATATTACAAGGTTGAGATGACTTTTTCCACCTCTGCCTCTTCCTCTAGCTCTTCCTCTACCTGTAAAGTTTTCTTGGAAAGAGCTACCTTCATCTTCATTCTTCTTATTCTTTGACTTTTCCTTGACCTTAACTTTATCAGAATATAAGGTAGAAGTTTGATTACCTCTAGAGGACTCACCAGCTTTGCTAATCTTTGCTTCATGAGTGAAGAGTTGGCCCATGAGTGTGTTGAGGTCGGGTACATGCATATCCATGTACAAATCCATGGATGTTGTGAAGGACTCCCACTTGTCATCTGCTTTGACTCCATTTATGATTTGTCTAATGATTTGTTCCTCTTCAATTACCTCTCCAATGCTTCCAACTTGATCTGAAATCTCCTTCATCTTTGTGACATAATCAATCACACTTTGCTTGGGGCTTTTCTTCATTGTTGTGAACTCCATCCACAATTGGTTCTTCCTTGCTCGTGTTGGAGGAAAAGAAAGAAGCAAGTGCATTCCAAGTCTCTCTTGATGTCTTGCATCCCTTGACATGAGGTAAAAGAAAATCAGAGATTGATTTTAGAATATAGGACCTTGCAAGTGCATCCTTTGAACACTAATTTGAAAGTCTTTCCTCTTCTTCATGTGATGGTTTGCCTTTGTTCCTCATGGTTGGCATAACTTCATCTCTAGATGTGTATCCAAATAGATTCCTCCCTTGAAGATAAGCCTCCATCCTTAGAGACCATCCTGGGTAGTTTTTTCTATCCAATTTGTCAATTGTTGATGGAAATCCATCTCCCATGTTGATTGACTATGCTCTGATACCATTGTGTAGAGAGATGGTGGATGCAACCTGAAGATGAGTTGTTGCTACTACAACCAGCTTGACACCAGCCAACTGAAACTTCAGAGTTGGTTAGTAGACCCTTTGAGCTTCCTAAATCCACAAAAAACTCACCCAAGTTCTTTGGAAGAAGTATCTCAAAAGTTTGAGTCAAGAAAGACTAGTTGCAAGATGACTAGCTCCAAAAACTTGTTATTTTTGGACATACATCTACTAGAAAAAATAAAAAGTGCTCTCAACCTGGTAGGAATTAGAAAACTTAATTTTGTACATAGCAAATAGACTTATCAAGCTTCCAAATCCAAGTTAAAACACTTCATCAACTGAGCAGTGAGAACAAGTTTCAGCGAAATCTGGAACACCCCCGCCGTTCTCGGGGTCTACAGAGATAGACCAATGAGGAGTAAAATGCAAATTTCTCCCAAATGGTAATTCCAATGGACATGAAATTTTGTGAGCATAAATTAAACTTAGAGAGCTATCTAATTCACTTAAAACTCTCAAAAAGGTTACATATAACCTGAGATATGAGCTTCTGAAGTTTACTATTCTGAGTGGGTATAGCAGAGAACAAGTAAGAGAGAAGTAAATGATGAATGTGTAGATTCACATATAATTACAACCTCGTTGGCAATGAATACTTGCACAATGGGAGTAGAATGATAGAGCTATGGAGTAAGCTCTTCAATCTCTACAAATGGGCATGAAATGGGCACGAATCAAGCACTACATTGGCGACTTGCCTTCTTGCTCGTTTTATAGCTACCTTTGGAGGTAGTTTTGAATTTGAATTCAAATGACTTCACCTAAAAGTGATGCTAAAAATTAGGAAATATTCCCTTAGCTAATGGATTCGTGGTTTTAGGTAGTTAGAACCACGATCTTGCTTTTTACGTCATGGATGACTTAAGCCATTCTTTGTTTTACAATTACAAGAGATAAAATGTACTCTTTTACAAGAGGTGTTCATATGTCTACACATAGGACTGCAAATGAACATCATATCAAGCATGTAGGCTTGGAAAAAATGCACCAACAAATACTGCTTCTACCCAAGAGCCTTGTGAAAGGTTTACATGATGCAACATAGAAACTAATCTATCCTGAATAGTTCTATTCATCCTTTCAGTTACACCATTCTATACAAGGTGTCTATGCTTGGGTAGAGGGAAAGCATCCATTATTGGTTACACAGATTTTGACTATGCTGGTTGTGTAGACAATTGTAAGTCTACATTAGGTTACATTTTTCATTTTTTTGGAGGTGTTTCTCAAAGATCTCTTCTTCAAGAATGTACAATTGTTTCCACTATAGGAGCAGAGTATGTTGTAGTAGGTGATGAATGTAAGGAAGCATTGTGGATTTCTCATCTTTCTTTTGATATGGGTCTACCTCATCATGTACCTCATTTGCTAAGTGATAGTCAAAGCACCATTCCATTAGCTAAGAATATGGTCTATCATGAAAAGACCAAGCACATTGATGTGCCACATCACTTCATTAGAGAATTCTTAACCATTGAGTGTATTATTCTTGAGAAGGTTCATACTCGAGATAATTTTGTAGATGCCTTGACTAAATCTCTACCACAAGATAGCTTTTGAGACTCTTGTCACTTGATGGGGTCTACTTGATTCATGATCTTACATAGTTACGTGTATACTGTGTAACATGCCCATCAAGTGGGAGGTATAGTTTGTATACTTACACTTATGTATTCTTTATCATTCTTTATTTTTCTCACATAGTCACTTTGGCCATATTGGCCTTTAGTGGGAGAGAAGCCACCATATTATGATCATCTTCGAGTTTTTGGGTGTGAAGCATATGTTCATATACCCAAGAATCTTAATCAAAAGGCAGACCATAAGTCAAAGAAATGGAGCTTTTTTGGATATGGTCGAGAAGGCCAATTTGGATATCACTTACGGGATCCTAAAACACAATCAGTGATAAGAAGTAGTGATGTATTTTCAATGAATCTAAGATGCATAAACAACCCATTAAGGAGGTTCAAGTGAGAGGAGTGTTGTTTGAGGATACTAGTGATCAAGTTATCATGCATAAAAATGATGCACTTAGGGATGTTCAAGAGAATGTCCAATCTACAACTACTCATGTTTAGTAATCATTGAGATGCTCTATGCATGTCTCATGTACACTTAATAGATATGTTCCAAGTGTGGATTTTGTTATGCTAACAGGTGCTAGTGAGCCTTCTTGCTACAAAGCGGCTATGCAGAGAGAGGATCATGTCAAGTGGGCATATGCCATTGTTAGAATATGTATTTTTTGAAGCATTTTTGATGAAAAATAATTGTAAAATGCCAAAAACTTGTAAAAATATTTATGCAACTGATGTAAAAATAAGGAAGAGTCTTCCTTATGTAGAATAGAATTTTATGTAATTTTTCTAGAATTTTTGGAAACTCCTAGATAGCATATTTTTAGAATAATAGAGGAAATGACCAGAATTCAAGTGTGAAAAGGGACACTTGAAAATGTATATAAGACAATTTCCTCTATTATGAGGGGGTTGGTTGATTATTTGTTTACATGCTATCCAAGTGAATAGAGAGAGTTTCCTGCTGAAAATCGTGTTTTCTCCTCTTTGTGTGGTTTCATTGATTTGTTGAGTCTATTCTTTGTGTATCCATGGAGATTTGTGAGCTTCTATTGTGTGTTTCTGTTGAATATGTATGAAGAGAGCTGAATATTGATGTGTTGAGTGATAAGTTGATGAAGAATGGTGCTGGAGATGAAAATCGTCTGTTTGTACAGAATCGCGATTGTCTCGTCTGTATGGTACATGTAACATTTTTGAGTTTTGACTTCATAATTGTGTTCTACTGAGAAAATAGCATGTATTAGACACCAAGATTGTGGAAAATGGTGGAGGTTTGCTCAAGATAATCCAAACCCTAGAAATTCCTCTTCATTTTCACCATTCTCAGAAATCCAGCCATTATTCTCTTATTTCTTGGATTCTATCATCTAGAAAGGGCTGTGGTCTCTTGAATACTTCTAGGATTGACAAAATAAAGATGTGTTGTTAATTCTTTATGCTAAATGATTGGAGAGGACAACTCCAAAGGTCAATAACAAACATTTTTTGGCGCCGTTGCCGGGGAGTATATCAACAGCTTCATTGAAGTTGGACCTTGCTGGATCTTCTATTGTTGATGGTAATGAACACATGGAAAAGGTAATACTCTTTAATCAAGAAATGTGAACATGAAAAGGTAGATGTCTTTGTTTGTCTTTTGGGAAAAGAAAGCAATAGATAATCTTTTGAGAATTGGAAGTGCTGAAATTTTTGTAAATTGATAGTTGCTCATCTCATTTTTTGAAGTAAAGTGCAGGTGTGTGAAAAATTTGAATCAAGAAAGCTGAAGATAAGGTAACATGTGTCTATTCTTGTATTTTTAGAGTGCTTTTTGACTAAGTACTATGCAAAATTGTTGATCTTGGGAAGATAATATGGTTGCATTAAGGAAAAGTCATGTAAAGTAGCTAGATGCAAGTAGATAAGATCCATTTGTTTACCAAGTCAAAGCATTAATCTTGAAAAAATTGATTTGCATCTTGAAGAAAAAATGTTTGAGTTTATCTTTGCAAAAATTGATACTTGCATTTCCTAGCACATTTTTCTTTGGGAAGTTTTCTCATGAACTGTTTTGATAGCCAAAAGCATAAGATAGTATAACCAATCAAGGAACAAAGGATCAATAGATCACCAAACAAGAAACCCTAAGTGAAGTGTTTACCTTAACTTAGGGCAAAATACTAGAAAAATTCATAAAATTCATTAAAACAATCAAACAAATTTCTTTTCTTCTTAGGAAGTTGGATTGAAGCTTTGTTGACAAGAGTAATAGGGGACCAAGTGAAAGGAAAGCAAAAATTGCTCAAAAAACCTAGAAAATTTGAAAAACACAATTCTCTGCACAGGATCGCGATTTTCTGAATAATGTTGTGATTTTGATGCAAAAGTACAGGTGTCTGTTGAATTGGAATTGGTAAAGGGTACTGAAGGGAAACAAGAGAAAAGAATACTCAAATTTGCACAAAATAGGAAGTACAAAAAAAACACGATTCTCTGCACAAAATCGTGATTTTCTGTAAGAGAAAAATTTTCTGAAATTTTCAGCATATTTGGGTTTTGGAAGAAGGGTAACTGAAAGAGATTTCATTAATATTGAGAAAGGAAGGGAAGTTAAATTCCAAAGAATCAGGAAAGATTGAGTATCAAGTGAGAGAAGTGGAAAAGTACAAAATCACGATTTTCACCAATAGCTAAAGAGAAGTGATTAATCATGAAAAAAATAAGAATTGAGGATTCAAACCATCAAGTTGTTGAAGAATGAAATTGGTCAAGTAAAAAAGTGGAAATGAGTGAAAAATTGCATAGAATCACGATTTTCTGGACACTATAAAATCCTAGAATTGCAAGAGAGAAATTCATTTGAGTGAGAGAGAGAGAGAGATCAAGCAAAAAATCGCGACTTTCTGCAGCAAAGTGTTTTGGAGAGATTGTGAACCAAGCAAGCAAGGTAAGGGGTCTCAATATTATTTTGTTGCATTTTTATGATCATAAAGCACAAAAATATAGGAAATAATAGAAAAACACGGAATCGCGATTTTTTGAATTTTGAAGTTTGTGTAAAAAAATAAAAAGATTTTTGAGAACTTTTTCATTGCATGTTAAAAATTAGATAGAGCGATTCTATAGAAGAAATAAAAACTTAAAAATCAATACCTGAAAATTTTCAAAAAAATTGATCAGAATCGCGATTCTGTAGTCAAACACAAAATTGCGATTCTCTAAATTAAGGACAAAATCGCGATTCCCAAAACACGATTTTCATAAGAAAATTGTGTTATTTGCGATTGTGAGCAATCACGATTCTCTGGGAACAAAATCATGAAAAACACGATTTTGAGTTCAGAATCGTGAAAAATATGATTTTGAACAGATCCTTGTAGCTATAAGCAAACACATCCCTATAGTTCTTGGCCAAACTTCTTAGTGCCTCCTCTTCTTGGTTTGTCATATCATCAGCTATTACAATATGTCTTTCTTCTCCTCTTCTTGGTTTGTCATATCATCAGCTATTACAATATGTCTTTCTTCTCCATCTTCCTGAGTGATCACAACCTTCTTGGTTTGTTCTTTATTGTCATAAGCCTCTCCTTTCTTCTTTTCTCTCTTTGGTTTCATAACTTCATAAGTCTTGAAATTTGTTGGTACATCAAACTGTTGATCTTTATTTGTTTCCTTCTCCTTTTTCTCATGCTCCTAATTTTTTTCTATTTCCTTATGTTTGTGTTTCTTATATTTGCCTGAGATTTTATCTTTTATTGCATCTTCAGCTTTTACTTCTTCCAAATATTGTATTTTCCCTTTTTTCAATATCATTTCTTCTTCTTTGTCCTCTTCTGTTCTGGATACCTTTATCATCTGTATTCCAATGTGAAAGACATCATATCCTTCTTCATTTTGAAATTCCACTCATACATACTCATCACTGGCTAGATCCATGGTAGCCAAAATTTGATTCCACCCATAGGGCTCAAATTCCTCATCTTTGAATTGTTGTGGTACATAGTTCTCATCTTGTAACTTCCTTCCTTCCACACAATCTTCTCTTCTCAATCTCCTTTTTCTATTGGTAAGATTTCTTATCATATTGCACTTCCATATTGATGATTCAGTTTCATCCTGGTCTTCCATTTCTGATTCTTCACTTAAATCTTGATTTTGATGTATTTTATACCATTCTTGAGGAGATATGTCACAGTAGTGCCCATTTCTTAGATTTACTTTGGTTATTCTTCCTTTGCTCTGAAGGTATAAGCAATCATTACCCCAATCTTGCACAATTTGCATTTGTCTCATAAATGGTCTTCCTAGGATAATTTCATATGAAGTGGATTGTGGGAATTCAACTATAGCAAAGGTATGTTCTATCTCTATTCCACATATGTCCACAATCACTTTTTCCCATATTCCTAGGGGTTTTTCTATGTGTCCATCTGCAAGTTGCAATCTCATTTTGGTGGGTAATAATTCATTTTTCCCCATTTTTCCCATGTTTGTTTAGTCATGATGGCCACTCCTGATCCACTATCCAGAATAGCTTTGGCCTGGTTTTTACCAAATTGTATTTTTAGGGTTGAGTTTCCCTCTTCTCCTTCACAATATCCTCCTATCTTATCAATGGGAATATACCATAATTCCTCCATTTCCTGTAGTTGTGGGTGAAGATTTTCTGGTGTTGTTTCCCATTTTTTCATTTTGTTTTGTAAGTGAGGATTTTGTTTCATTAAATCTTCCAATGTGGTGTGATATAGAATTGTGCATTGTTTATCTATATTCACCTGGAATGTTACTTGTGGGTTTTCTTCCTTGTTACTATTTCCTCTTGTTTTTGTTGTCTCAGATTCCTCAACTGTTTTGAGAATTGTCTATTTCCCCCATTTTGAGTTGTACTTCCCGTATGATTTGTTTACACTTCTGCATCCTTTCATGTTCTAAGTCTGGCATAGGATAAGCCATTGTATGATCAGTAGGGCTTGGTCCCTCTTGAATTCTTCCCTTGTATGCTTTTATTAGAGTGTCTAGACTTTGTGAATTTCCTATCTCCGACTGGGTTTGTGTCTTCTGAGGAGGAGTACTGTTTGATTGTTCCCTATTTTCTTCCTCCAAAATTTTACCCATTCTTTGTTTCCTTTCCCATTTCCCTTTTTGTCTATTTTTCTTCACCTTTGAGATTGAACCTTCATTTTGTTCCTTAGTTGTTCTTTGTTGTTTAGTTTGTGACCTTGTTATAGCATTTACATTCACTTGGTCAATGTCACTCAATTCTTCTTGTTCCATGATGTTGACTGCTTTTAGTGGTATGTTATTAGGTGTGTTTTGTTGTTTTTGAGGATTTTTTGGACAATCCTTTATCAAATGTTCCCTGCCACATCCTTGCAATAAGCTCTCTCTATTCTTAACGTAGGAGGTTGTGGACAGTCTCTAATGAAATGTTCTCCCCCACACCTATAACAAGTTATCTTTGGTCCCCCTTTGAATTGAGGTTTTTGATTGGACATATAATTATTGGTTATATACATGAAAGTGGTAGTATCCATCTCAATTCTCCCATTCCCCAAGTCTAGGGCTTGTAATTCTGGTTCTCTTAATTCATAACCTTCCCATTCTTCTTGATATCCTTCATTCCATTGATAATCTTCATTGTATGGTGACTTTGTTCTTGAGTTTCCCTCTTCTATTGGTGTGTATTTAATTGGTACCACATTTGTTGGTATAGGAGGTTGTTGCCCAAGCACAGGTCTTGGTTGCTCAATATACCCTGATTCTCTTTGGCTCCCATAATCTCTCTCCTTTATGGGTTGTTTATTATAGAAGCATTCCTCCCTGGTATGATTTGTCCATTTCCTCTCTAGTGTACAATATTTGAGTGTTTTCCTATCTTGCAAATGTGGTGGCTTTTGATATGGGCATTGTTGTACCAAATGACTTTCCCCACAATTGTAGCATTTTTTATTTATGTTCATTCTAGAGTTTATCAAATTAGTGTTGGTGCTTACTTCTAGGGCTTTAGCAATGGCTTGAGCCAATTCTTCTGCTGGTGGGATTTTATCTTCATTTGATCTAGGTTGATCAAATGCTAACAGGTCTTGGCCTCTGTTATCTTCCAAATCTATTACTTCTTTTACACAAGCTCCTAGGTCAGGGCATCTTTTGTAGTACACTAGGGTTCTTAATTGAGCACTTCTTAATCCTTCTATGAATAGGGATACTTGTCTTGCCATGGAAGGTACTTCTTCTCTGGGACATCTGTCAATGTATTGCTTAAATCTCCTGGCTGCCTCCCTGACATTTTCATCTTTTTGTTGTTTAAAGCTATGTATCAGAGTGGCTGTGCTATGTTTTATTCTAGTCTTTGGGAATTCCCCAATGAAGGCTTCTAGGAAGGATTCAATATCTAGGTACATTTCCTTTCTCAAAGGGATGAACCAAGATAATGCAGGTCCTGTTAGGGTTAGGCCAAATGCTTCAAATTGGACTTTGTAATCTTCTACCTCCTCAGCTCTAATTAATTGCCTAAACTCTGTAGCATGAGCATGAGGATCAGAATATCCTTCATATTGATTTTTCATGCATTTGGCTACTTGATATGGTCTAAGAATTCTACCCTGATGTTGCCAATGATGTCTTCTCCTTAGTGAAAATTCATTAAATCCTTCTGGTTCCTTTTCAAAAGGATTTGGGGAAGCATGTGTTCTCCTCCCTTGTTGTTGCTCAGTACTAGTGTAGTTTTCATGTGGTCTTGGTAAGTCTGATTGTCCTAGGTTATGTTCCCAAGATCCTTTGTTAGCACATTGCCCTAAGTCATTTGAATTTTCTCGGTCTTGGGAGAAGATGTATACACATCCTTGCCTATCCTCATACCTACCATCTTTGAATTGAGCTACTGGTGTTATGTTCAGGGGAACTTCTAAGTTTCTCAATCTAATGAGAAACTTATGCATTCCATCCTGATATACATAGGTTCTAAACCTATTTGTATACATGTATTTGAGGATATTTCTATAATCCCCAGTTTCAATGGGCTCATTTGTTTCATTTAAATTTTCCATGTTGTTTTCCTTCCCTAGATTTCTTTTTTGCACTTATCATTCAATTAATTTTCACGATTCTATGGTCAAAATCGTGTTTTCCACGATTTTGTGGCTAAAATCGTGTTTTTCACGATTCTGTGGATAAAATCGTATTTGTCACGATGTTGTGGCTAAAAATTGTGTATTCCACGATTTTCTGTTCAAAATCGTGTTTTTCACGATTTTCTAATCAAAATCGTGTTTTTCATGATTTTGTGTTCAAAATCGTGTTTTTCACGATTTTCTAATAAAAAATCGTGTTTTTTCACGATTTTGTGTTCAAAATCGTGTTTTTCACGATTTTTTAATCAAAATCATGTTTTTCACGATTTTCTAATCAAAATCGTGTTTTTCACGATTTTGTGTTCAAAATCGTGTTTTTCACGATTTTCTAATCAAAATCGTGTTTTTCACGATTTTGTGTTCAAAATCGTGTTTTTTACGATTTTCTAATCAAAATCGTGTTTTTCACAATTTTGTGTTCAAAATCGTGTTTTTAAATCTGTGAGCATAAGATTCCTATTACACCTGAGGCAAAACCTAGCAAACAGAGACATTACACATTCAATGATAAATACTGTGCTAAAATAAAGGAAGAAATTGACAAGCTATTATCTGCCAATTTCATCTATGAGATTGAGTATACAAAATGGATATCTCCTATAGTTGTGGTACCAAAAAAGAATGGGAAACTTAGGGTATGCATTAACTTGAAAAAGGTAAATGCAGCAACTATAAGAGATAATTATCCACTGCCTATAACAGATCATCTTCTAGAGAGAGTTGCAAGGAAGGAGGTTTATAGTTTTTTAGATGGTTTTTTAGGATACAATCAGGTACCTATAGCATTGGAAGACCAACATAAAACTGCCTTTTCCACAGAATGGGGAATTTATGCTTTTAGGGTTATGCCCTTTGGGTTAACCAATGCTCCAGCAACTTTTCAGAGGTTGATGTGTCATATCTTCAAAGAGTTCCTGAGGAATGTAATGGAAATTTATGTAGATGATCTTTGTACTTTTTCACTAAAAAGACAAGATCGCTTGCAGGATTTAGAAAATATATTCAGGAAATGCGGAACCTACAGAGTATGTTTAAATCCAGAAAAGTGTGTATTCTTTGTAAGACAAGGAAGAATGTTAGGTCACATAGTCTCTAAAAATGGAATTTCAACTGATGAGAAGAAAATAAAGGCCATAATAGAACTTCCAAGACCAGCAAATGTAAAGGAACTTCAAACTTTCATGGGACATTGTGGGTACTATAGGAAATTTGTACACAAATTTGCTGACATGGCCAAACCCTTATATGCCCTAATTACAAAGTTTGAGTGGACCAAGGAGTGTGACCAAGCCTTTGAAACTTTAAGAACTTGTTTGGTAACAGCCCCAATTCTGAAAACACCTCAATGGGATAAAATTTTTCATGTCCATGTGGATGCTTCAAATTATGCTTTAGGATGTGTGTTAGCACAACCAATAGAAGGAAGCAAGTTAGATTTTTCAGTGGCTTATGCTAGTAGGCAATTGAATCTAGCAGAGAAAAATTACACTGTCAGAGGGTGAGTCAACCAAATAAAAGAGACAGTATGCCATTAGTTCCATTAATTTCAGCAAGAGCCTTTAGTAAATGGGGGTTGGATTTCATTGGACCTATACATCCTCCAGCAAAACAATCCCATGCTGAATACATCATAGTGGCTACAGACTACCTGACAAAGTGGGATGAGGCCAAAGCCACAAGAAGGAATGATGCTCATACTACTGCCAGATTCCTGTATGAAAATATTATCACCAGATTTGGACTTCCAATTGAATTGGTAAGTGATAGGGGGACCCATTTTGTAAACCAAATCATAGAAAACATCACTGAATATTTTCTGATCAGTCATAGAAAGTCAGCCCCATATCACCCACAAGCCAATGGGTTAGCAGAAAGTACTAATAAAGTACTTTGTACTGTACTGTCAAAATTAGTAAACACAAACAGGAATGATTGGGATTTACAACTTAATCATGTCCTATGGGCTTATAGAGTGGCTTATAAAACTGCAATAGGAAACACACCATTCAATCTAGTATAGGGACAAAATGCAGTTCTACCTATGGAATTCCTTATTCCAACATTAAAATAGGTAGTCACTACAATTGGACTGGACATGAACTATCAGAGAGAGTAATAGAATTGGAAAAATTGGGAGCTTCTAGACTCCAAGCCATTATGAGTATATATGTGGACAAGAAAAGGCAAAAAGCTTATCATGATGTTCACATAAAAGAAAAAGATCTACAGGAAGGAGATCTAGTTTTGGCTTACACAATCAAAGAACATCAGAAAAAGTTCCAGAAAAAAGGACATGGACCATATATTATACATCAGATAAGCAACAGTGGAGCCATTCAACTAGCTAACATAGACGGAGAAATCATGCCAAACTTCATAAGTGGATGTAGAGTCAAGAGGTATGACTGCCCATTAACTATTGATGAATGGAGAAGGTTGCAACAAGCTCAAAATAGGAAAAAAGAAGAGGAAGACATTAGAAAAGAGGCTCAACACGAAGCAAAGGAAAGGATAAGAAAAACCAAAGATCTTAGGGAAGTCTGTTTTTGTGAAACTCCTCTAAAACTAAAAGAACATTTTCCTGTGATGAAAAAATTAGGGTTTTGATAGATTCTGGAGCACAAGTGAATCTGATTAGTTCAACTTTGGTAAGTAAATTTAACATAAAAAGAACTAAAAGCAGAACCTTTATCAAAACTTTGGAAGGTCAAATAGTACAAAGCATGTCTTCACTGTCTATTAAAGTTAATTTCAATGAAGAATATATGAAAATAGACTGTGAAGAATGGCCAGATCATTTGATGTCTGAAAAATTGATTTTAGGTCAACCATGGCTCCAACAAGGTAAAGTGATTTTGGATTTTGAAAAAATGAAGCTCAAATTAAAAATAAATGACAAAAGGTTTTTAATATTTTTATTGAGTAATGAAGAACAGGAAATTCAATCAGATGTTCATGACATACACTTGGAAGGATTTACTTTTGCATTTGAAGATACACAGACATTACCAATACAAATGATAAATGATCAAGCTTCATGTAATCAAAATCAGCAAAAGATTGGAAGAACAAAGAAGGGTGGAGAGATAGGAAGAAGGTGGCAATCATGGCATTGTCTAAAGAATCAAAACATTAGAACAAGAAGCATATGGAATCAAAGTCTACAGGAGGTCCGCTCATCAAAACAGAAATCCAGGACAAAATGGATATGGAGACCAAAAAATCCTACAAAATGCTTATCAGAAGGAAATGGATGTTTGCCTGAAACCAGGACAACTAGAGTTAAAAAGTATTGGGTCAAAAAATCAGAGTTGTTTCAATGGAAAAAACATCATCCATATTTGATCTGTATTTAGAAAATCATAACATATTGGAAATTATGACAAAAATATTTTACCTTATCCTTTTTCTAAAAAGATAATTAGGAGGGGAAGAAAAGAAATAGAAAAAATTATTATTTAAAAAAAAATATTAAGTATTATTTTAAAAAAATAAAGAAGAGAAAAAAAAAGAGAGAAAAAATAAAAGAAAAAAATAACAAGAAAAAACAGAAGGAATCATTGTTATTAAAAAAAAAAAGAGAGAAAAGTTGAGAAAAATTGTTTATTTTCTTTTCCTTTTTACAAAATTATATAACACAAAGCAAGATCTAGGTAGAAGGGTAGTAGATTTCTATTTATTTTGTATTAATTTTTCTATCATTGATAAATGTTTTGTTTTTCTCCAAAAGAGTTGTTGGGAAAAGGGAGTGCACTAGACATCTTGCTACACCTGTAATGATCACTTTAATTGAGTCTTTTTGAAGAAACAAAATTTATTTTGAATTTTATTTTCATTCTTATGTCATGACATCTCAAAATAAATATTACTTTTTGATTTCTTGTGACTCATGTGGGTGGAAGTTTTTCTTTGTGTATTATATTTTCCTCAGAATGGTGAATGCAAAGTAGTTATCAATTCATGAATTCAAAGCAGAATCAGTCACCCTATCAAGAGGACATTGGTTCCTAGACAGTGAAGCTGTGGAAGAGCAGGTGAACCTGGAATCTGATGAGGAACTAGAGATTCCAGAGGCAGAGAAGGTGGTGAAGGAGCTCAAAGAAACCCTAAGCATTATTGGACAACATATATTCACAGTGGGAGTAGGTGGATACAAATATACCATGCTGTGTCAAGAATTTTACAGATTTCAAAGGGTTGCTGTCAATCAGAAAAGATGGAAGGCAGTTGGTATACACAAATTATTGGAAGAGCCCATCTTCTTCATTGATTTTGAAAGAGTGGCACAAGTAATGAGTAGTCTGTTGGAAATAGGAAAAGGGAATGATGTTTATTTCCGGTGCAAAGTCAAGAACAAGGATAATCAGGAGGTGGGTATCACCATAAAAGCAGAGCATATCAGAGCAACTTTACAATTCTACCCGATGGGAACCAAGCTTGGCCCCAGCTTTGTAAAGAAGAATAAGGAAACCTATACAGGGTACTCTAAATTCACTGACTTCAAAGGAAGAGAGAATGAAGAATATGCCACAAGGATGTTCTTACAATATTTTTGCTTCCCAAAGCTACCAAGGTATACCATGCCACATAAATCTGTTACACTACTGATGTTTAACAACAAGGATAGAACTAAGCCCTTTGGAGTAATGGATGTGACACCATCCATCCATGAACAACTGAAAGAAGCAGCAAAACACTGGGAATAGAAAAAATTCATGAATGGAGCCCAGTTTTTAACCAGGATCATTTATCATGTATTGGGAATGGAAGATTAGTTGAAACTGGCTCCAGAGGCACAATATTTCAGAAGTCTTATGTCAGGGATCAAGAGTCCTCCCAGGAAAATGTCTGTGAGAGAAATAAAAGGACAAACCAGCATGAGGGGAGTAGGGATGAAAAGAAAGGTAATATTCGAGGAAGTGGTTCCTGTAAAGAAAAGGAGGTTGGACCCAAGAAAGGTTGAATTAGAGCCGGATGAAGCTACAAAAGAAGAACATGAAGCTACGCAGAAGCAGGTCCAATCCTCTAGTGATCCTCATCCACCCCAAACAAGCAAAGAACAATTATACACTTATCTAACTCAAGGAAATAACAAAAGAGCAATGTATGAGGCACAATATCAAAAGATGCTGGAAGATTATTCTTGCAAGACAACAGATTGGGTTCAAGAGGAGGTAGAGCATTATGAGAAACTTCATGATCAAATGATGGCAGCCGAAACAGAAGAGGTATTTGTTAAAAAGGAAGTAGAGCTATTAGCATACTTCAAAGAACTGCAAGGACCTCTAGAAACCAGAACCACAATTGCAGTAAAAAAGAAGGTTCAAAAGAAACCAGTGCAAAAGAAGAAGTTGACCAAGAAGGAGAAGGGAAAATCGGTAGTTGAAACTGTAACTATAAAGGAGGTAGAAGAAGTAACAGTAAGGGAACAGCAGAAGGAATTTACTGCTAAAGAAGAGTCAAAAGTGGAAAAACCAGGAATTGGAGGATCTTCACATTTTTCCTCAGAATCTGAAAGTGAGTCTCAGGAGAAGCAGGTTCAAGAAGAGGGAGTTAAGCAAATCAGTCCTGAAGAAGAAAGAAGGATGATGAAAGGTAAAGCAGTAATGACAGAAGAGGAAAGTAAAGTAAGAGAGGAATTCAGTTGTGGGCTGGTGCCTACATGAATAAAATCAATAATGGATAAAACCCTCACAAACTTATTTTAAATTAGATGAGAGCATAGCAGAAATAGTAAAAGAAGCACAGAAAAGCAGTCCAGCCATAAAACAGAAAGGTGCAGATCAAGTTCAGGAAGTAGAGGAAATAGAAGTGAAAAAGAATGTTCAAGAAGTTACAGAAGGAGTGGTAGAAAAGGAGATTATCCAAAGTATAAAAGATGTACTTCATGATTTGAAGAGTAATGAAGAATTTACAACCAACAAAAATCAAGGACAAGAAGAAGAAATGGATCTTATGGACATTGATGAGCAGGAAGAAGGGCAGAAACAGCAGACAAGCCATGATCAGATAAAATTCAGTGAGAAAACTGAGTCAATTTTAATTCAAGAAACCCCAATCCAGGTAAAAGAAGCACAACTTTCTGCAAAAGAACAACCAGAATTGGAAAATAACAAAGTAGAAGAAGTAAAGGCAGACGAAGATAGATCAAGACAAGAGAACCAGGATAATTAGACATTGGAACATGAAGAAGATGTTGTAGATCAAGAAACACTGGAAATTCATCAAAGCAATGAAGGACAAAAGGCTAAGGTTATAGAATATGAAGAAGAAGAGGAAGAGGAGAATGAGTGCAAAGAAGACAAACAAATAGAAGTTAAACAAATGGAAATGGAAGTGGGGTTGGAAAGAATACCCAAGAATATAAGATCTGCTTGCCAGATTATTATGAGCAACATTGAGCAGTTTAGACCTTCAAGCAGGAATATGATCATTTCAGGAATGGTAGCAGAGTCTGAATTTGAGAAAGGCAGTATGATCATTAAGGAGCACAAAAGGGAAAAGGAACAAATGTCAGAACAATTGAGGAAGGTGCAGGAGAAAAATGAGGAATTTACAAACAGAATAATTGCTTTGGAGGAGTTAGAAGTACAGAAACAAAATAGAATTCAGTATCTAGAAGAAAAGAGTGTAAAACTATTAGAGCAGAATAATAAATTGGAAATGGAGCTGAGAAAAATTGAAGGAAGATATAGAACTTTGCAGACTTCTTATCAAATTTTGACTAAAGCAAATGAGGAAATAAACAGGCTATTATTGGAAGAAGGTCAGTTAAAGGATGAAAGCAAGACTGCTCGGATGATAGAGGAAGAAAAGGAAGAATTGCACAAGGAGATTATGAGATTACAAATAGAATTGAACGAAGCCAAGGAACTAGAGAAGCAGGCTAGTACACATGCTGCTACATCAATGAGAGGTTATAACAAGTTGCACATGGATATGGAAAAAGAAAGGAGTGATTGGCAGTCAAGGATGGAAAAGGAAAAAAATGAATGGATAAAAGAAAGAGAGATATGGGCAACACATAATAGAAGTCTGATGGTGACAATAGAAGAATTACAGAAAAAGCTGGAAAAGCCACAAGTTCAGGAAGAAACACATATAGAGACTACATATACAGAAGAATATGAAGTAGGAAATGATGATGGAACACAACATGGCAGTGAACCAGCAAATAAAAGACCAGAGGAAGAATATTCAGAAGAATTTGTCAAAAATTGCTGACAAACAGAGAATCTAGAATGGATTTTATCAGAAAAATGCATGATGAATATGAAGATCAAATTGTCACATTTGCTTTGAATAAGGGGATTAATCCAGACCAGCATCATTGGGCTGCAGATGGACTGGGCATACCTTTATGCATGATCATGGAGAGTATCAAGAACTATCAATTGGCAAGAGTTGGATTACCTCCAAATAAATATCTAGAATATGAAGAAGATATTAATGTGACCAAAGAATTATTTGAGAAAGCCAATCCAAAGTGGAGGAATAGATGGTTGGATGCAAATAAAGAATGCAGGAAAATTTGGAAGGAAGCACCTCTTCAATTGAAAATTAATCCAGCTTACTGCCCAGTAGCAAGTAGAAGAGAATGGATAGTTTTTTGGGAAAGAAAGAGAGAAGGACAAATCCCACCTAAATGGTTGAATTTCCCAAAGATAGCAAGTCCAAAGGCAGGAACATGGCCTACAAAAAACTACATGGTGGATACAGTAGAGTCTGTTATAGCTACATACAAAGATGTGAATGACCTTGCATGCATTTTACCGATCAGAGTAATGAGACTAATTTTGGCATGTATAGAGACATACACAGATACAGATGTCAGAATATTAAATTACATTGGCTTCAATTCTCCTACTGATGCATTATTGTTTGATCTTAGTGAAACACCCGATAGAATCTATTTAATGGCATACTATAGCAGAATAATATTTTTGGGCAGTCACTATTTACAAATTTTTGAGGATGCATTCGATTATGGGTTTTTTGAGACAGAGTCAGAAATATTCGGAAACTTGTCAGTAGTCACCAAGTCTTGTCTTACTGCATATGAAGCTGCTTACATAGAATATTTGAAAAAGGATGTAATTGATAAACCAGAAGCCGCAGTACAGTGGAGGAAAGCATTGTTTGAAATGGTAAATAACCTGAACATTACAGAAAGAAAAAGTCATGACCTACTGTCACAAGTCTATCAAAGAAAGAAAAAGTGAAGAAAGCAATCAGGACATAAGAGCAGGAAAGTCTTTTGTCAGGAGCCAAAAGGTTTAGGAGGGGAAGGATGTTAGAAGATGTATTTTTTGAAGCATTTTTTATGAAAAATAATTGTAAAATGCCAAAAACTTGTAAAAATATTTATGCAACTGATGTAAAAATAAGGAAGAGTCTTCCTTATGTAGAATAGAATTTTATGTAATTTTTCTAGAATTTTTGGAAACTCCTAGATAGCATATTTTTAGAATAATAGAGGAAAGGACCAAAATTCAAGTGTGAAAAGGGACACTTGAAAATGTATATAAGACAATTTCCTCTATTATGAGGGGGTTGGTTGATTATTTGTTTACATGCTATCCAAGTGAATAGAGAGAGTTTCCTACTAAAAATTGGGTTTTCTCCTCTTTGTGTGGTTTCATTGATTTGTTGAGTCTATTCTTTGTGTATCCATGGAGATTTGTGAGCTTCTATTGTGTGTTTCTGTTGAATATGTATGAAGAGAGCTGAATATTGATGTGTTGAGTGATAAGTTGATGAAGAATGGTGCTGGAGATGAAAATCGTCTGTTTGTACACAATCGCGATTGTCTCGTCTGTATGGTACAGGTAACATTTTTGAGTTTTGACTTCATAATTGTGTTCTGCTGAGAAAATAGCATGTATTAGACACCAAGATTGTGGAAAATGGTGGAGGTTTGCTCAAGATAATCCAAACCCTAGAAATTCCTCTTCATTTTCACCATTCTCAGAAATCCAGCCATTATTCTCTTATTTCTTGGATTCTATCATCTAGAAGGGGTTGTGGTCTCTTGAATACTTCCAGGATTGACAAAATAAAGATGTATTGTTAATTCTTTATGCTAAATGATTGGAGAGGACAACTCCAAAGGTCAATAACAAACAGCCATGAAGAGCGAGTTGGATTCTATTCACAAGAATGGAACTTGGGATTTAGCACCCTTGCCAAAGGGCAGACAACCTTTACCATGTAAATGGGTGTATAAGCTGAAATTCACATTCAATAGTGCTTCTCCAAAGTATAAAGCATGACTTGTTGGAAAGGGTTTTAAGAAACAACATGGTAATGATTTTGAGGAAATCTTCTCTCTAGTGGTCAAGATGACTACCCTACGCATGTTGCTTGGATGCTTTGCAATGGAGGACTTAGAGCTAGTCTAAATGGATGTGAAAACTACTTTCTTGCATGGAGATCTTACATATGAGATCTATATGGAAAAACTAGAGGGTTATGTGATTTCGGGAAAAGGAAGTCTATTTTGTACACTAAAGAAGAGCTTACATGGACTTAAACAGTCCCCTAGACAATGGTACCAAAAGTTTGATGCTTTTATGAAGTCTCAAGGCTATTTTCAAAGCAATGAGGATCATTGTCTCTACCCAAAGAGATGCTTAGATGGAAAATTTATATGCTTGTTACTTTATGTTGATTGCTGGGAAGTCCTCTTATGACTTATCATTTCTCAAAAAGAAGTTGAGTGATATATTTGATATGAATGATTTGAGGGATGTTAAACATATTCTTGGCATGTGCATTATTTGTGATAGGAGTAAAAGATGCATATACCTATCTCAAAGTGAGTACATATCTAAAGCACTTCACAGTTTCAATATGCAAGGTGGAAATGCATTGAGTACACCTTTACGCTCATGTGTGAGATTAATCAAGGATGATTGCTCCAATTTAGATGATGAAAGGGAATTCATGACCAAAATTCCTTATTATTCTACTGTTAGTAGTCTCATGTATGCTATGGTAGCTACAAGAGCAAACATTGCATTTGCAATTGGAGTTAGCATATATATGTCTAATCCTGGCAAGAATCATTGGAAAGCAGTCAAGATGATTTTGAGATATCTGAGTGGCACTAAGGACAAGTGTCTATGCTTGGGTAGAGGGAAGGCATCCATTATTGGTTACACAGATTTTGATTATGCTGGCTGTGTAGACAATCAAAAGTCTACATCATGGTACTTTTTCATTTTGTTAGAGGTGCTATCTCATGGAGATCTTGTCTTAAAGAATGCAGAGTTGTTTCCACTATAGAAGCAGAGTATGTTACAACAAGTGAGGCATGTAAGGAAGCATTGTGGCTCTCTCTCTCGCTTGTGATATGGGTCTATGTAAGCATGTACCTCGTTTGCTTCGTGATAGTTAGGGTGTCATTTATTTGGCTAAGATCCTAGTCTATCATGCAAAGACCAAGCACATTGAGGTGATGTGCTTCATTAGAGAATTTTTAGCCACTAAGTGCATTATTCTTGAGAAGGTTCATATTCGAGATAATGTTGCAGATGCTTTGACTAAATCTCTACCATAGGATAGCTTTCGGCATTGTTGTCACTTGATGGGGGTTACTTCATTCATGATCTTACATAATTACTTGTATACTGTGTAACATGCCCATCAGGTGGGAGGGATAGTTTGTAGACTTACACTCAGATATTCTCTATTATTCTTCATTTCTCTCCCATAGTCACTTTGGCCATATTGGTCTTTAGTGGGAGTTTGTTACCATTAGTGTCAATGTGAAAGGCCAAATGACCATCGGACACTTTTTTATATGTTATTTAATAAAACATACAGAGGCCTAGTCAGCCATAGATTGTAACTTTGACTGCATTTGTAACACCAAGATATGTGTGTTCATGCTCTCTGTGAATTGTGTGTTTCCTGCATGTTCTGTAGCACATGTGCAAAGTACTGTGTATGGCATCTTGAGCTCAGTTTTCTACTACAAGGGTATTGTCATGGGGTTCTCAAAGAGGAGATTCCACTATGGTACATCACCATTGCCAAACTTCACCCTTTAGAGGTTCTCGGAGTCAATTTCTTTGATTCCCCCAATAGGAAACTGAATAGAATCTTTTTGTTTGATCTCCACAACCACTTCTAATCCTCATTGACCTTGATGTATGGTTTCATCTTGTTCCAACTCTTCCACAAGGATCAAACAAGGTCCAAATCCCTATAAGTCACTAAGCCGATCAATTTCCTTCCACCTAGGAAGTCCCACAAACATAAGAGAAGATTTGCTTTTGAGGATCAATTTCGCTTAGGAAGTTTCCTATTTGCATCATGCTTTGACCATCCACTTGGTAGCCATCTTATATGCCATCCCCCCATGTCCATAATTCCCAGCATACCCAAATCTTTTTTGTTAGCACAAATGATCCATTTGATTTTGGGCACACCTCTTTGATTGGGATCACCTGTTCAAAGGAAAATTTTGCAAATTCTTTCCGATTTCGCTAAATCTTCTTCTTTTCGTCTCCAACATGCCAAGAAATAGATAACCAATGAAAGAAGCAAGGTGTTGGTCACCATGGGCCACCCCATCAGCTTAAGTTGCATGCCTTTCTAGTAAGTAAGCTTATTATCAAGCTTGAAAAAACCCAGTTCCACCACTGACTCATGAAAACATCCTTCAAAGCAAATCTTGAGTGATTTATTCTAGATCCTAAAGCAATGCTGAAAGTGTTTAGATATTTCCAAAAGGTGGCGATACTATTGATATTATTATGCACATAAACATTTGTGTCATTGATGAAGAGTCTCATTATCATCGGATTCTCGCTACGGGGAAGTAGCAAACCATGGATTTGCCCAAGATGGCGATAATGGTTAAGCAAGAAGCTTAGGCCATCAATGGCAATAACAAAGAGAAGACAAGCCAAGGGGTAGCCCTGTCTAAAAGAGTGTTTTAATATGATTGCCTTGGAAAGATGTATGTTGATATTTATTAAAGCTGAGGCGTTTCCCATAAGCATTGCGATCATCTTGATGAATTTAGAGCCACACCCCAGATCTTTCAGAGATTGGAGAATGAAGTCCCACTCGAGGTGATTGTAAGATTTCCCAAAATTGATCGTTTATTCCCTCTTCATTCTCAACCTCTCCATAAGCACCCATGTTTTTTGTCTTCTATTCTCCTTTCACCTCAATTTACTCCATTAAATCTGCCCAAGAACTCTCTCTTGGCTTATTTGTTGAATCCCCGAGGTTATGACAAGAGTATCTTGAAGGTTATGCTCCATAATCATCCACCCCATCTTTATTTTCTTTTTTCTCTTCTATCCAAGAGTATCTTCTTTTTGGGTTCATGTTATTGAAGTCCAAAGTGAGACTCTTCCTATCAAATACATAGAACGCTATACTCATTTGGTGAATACATTATCTATTGGAGAGGCATAGCATTTTGGTGTATGTTTTAATGTGCTAAAAAGATTTTAGGTTTCTTTTACCAGCATCAATGAAGGATAAGCTTAACATCAACAGAGGAAACCCAAGAGTTATTAATCTCTTTTTTTCTACAAACTAGGAACAAAGTTCTTTTCTTTCCAATCCTTCACATAAATTTCGTGTCTTCCTCTCGCTCCTCTCATCCAAGCATTTCTTCTCTTTATCCTTCATATGGAAACCTCATTATAACAAGAGACAAGAAGTTTTATTCCATATCTCTCTCTTCCTTGGCAATCCAAGAGAATTACCTCTCTTATCTTTAGTGGGATATCCAAGAAGGAAAATTTTGAGCATTTGAGCTCTTTTCTCATCTCAAGGGGAAGATTGGTGACGATTTATGCTCCTATATGTAGATGAGAGGAAAATATAAATTACAATGGTGCATCTATTGCATGCAAACCGTGTAACTCTATACATCTTTGGAGTAACACTAAGCATGGATGAAGTGAATAGAGCATTATTTGGAGGAGTATACATGCTTCTGATCAAGCTTTTCAAAGAAATGGTGGATCTTCCTGAAGATCAAAGGAAGGACATAGCTTGTTGTAAAGTTCCCATCATCGTAGTCCAAGAGCACACACAATAAGAAGAATGTTGTATCCACGGAGCGACTAGAAGGTAGATATAAGGACCTACACATGATGAGATAGAAGCACATGTGTTGGCATACAAAGCAATAAAGGAGTCATGCACAATATGGCAACAAGGCCAGATCATTTTTTCCCATAGATTATGTACAACCCAAGTGATTTTAATCACTACACAAACATTGTAAATCCCGTTTTTGGTAGATTAGACTCCATTTTGTGCAAGCCGAGGAGTCCTCGAGCTTGAGGAGTATTAGAAGTACCATCGTACCAAATTTCATAATTTTTAGACTTCGTTTGAGCCCTCAAATAAGCCCTGGAACCTAATTTTTAACTAGGCCGGACACTAGGTCTGGACAGGGCCAAAAGCTAGTCAAAAACTATAAAAAGAGCTAGAGAGCTCATTTTTGAGGTTAGATTGTAATTGAAACGAACCTGTAAGAGTTTTTGAAAGTATTCTAAAGAACTCCATTGATTCTCTCTCTTTGTCTTGCTGTGTGTGCGCGTGTGTGTGTATGTGTGTGCATGCTTGTGTGCTTCTCACTCACGCACTTGTGCCGCCACTTGCTCGAGGTCTTCATACCATCCTCACGTCTTCCCGGATTGACATTAAAGGAGGTGCTACTCATCATCGAGCTACACCAAATTTTGGCGCCGTTGCCGGGGATCGAGCTTTGAGGACGAGCGTGTGATGGTAAGACGTAGAGTTGACGCATTGGAGTTGTAGGTATTTTCTTCACTCTCATCGATTTTCTTTTACTTTCCTCACCATCATCATCATCACCATCTCCCACGTCCATCTCCATCATCGCGAAAATTTCAGTTTTTTGACTATATCCCCAACTCCACCTCATTTCCCTCATTTCACTTGTGAGAGAGAGCGAGAGAGCGAACTTGCATGTGCTGTTTTTGCATGTTTTCTGAGCTATTTTGCAGGTTTTTTGCTGTACCATCATCCCCAGCAGTGTGCGCAGGTACGACAGGCTCTGCACAGGTCCCGGGACGACAGCCTCTGTCTATCGCGACAGACAGAAAATCTTAACATTTTGTGAATGCATGTTTATCATTGTAACCTACACCTTGAGGGCACTCTAGATCACTAGAAGTTTTTCAAAAATTTGCATTTTTTCAGTCTATCGCGACAGACACTGTCTATCGCGACAGACACTGTCTATCGCGACAGATACCGTCTATCGCGACAGACAGAAATCCGCGACAGATACCGTCTATCGCGACAGACACCGTCTATCGCGACACACCGAATTTCACGACAGATACCGTCTATCGCGACAGACACCGTCTATCGCGACAGACAGAAATCCGCGACAGATACCGTCTATCGCGACAGACACCGTCTATCGCGACAGACCGAATTTCACGACAGATACCGTCTATCGCGACAGACACCGTCTATCGCGACAGACCGAATTTCACGACAGATACCGTCTATCGCGACAGACACCGTCTATCGCGACAGACAGAAATCCGTGACAGATACCGTCTATCGCGACAGACACCGTCTATCGCGACAGACCGAATTTCACGACAGACAGCGTCTATCGCGACAGACACCGTCTATCGCGACAGACAGAAATCGGCGACAGACACCGTCTATCGCGACAGACAGAAATCCACGATAGACACTGTCTATCGCGACAGACACCGTCTATCGCGACAGACAGCCCCCACGATAGATTGTGTCTATCGCGACAGACACCGTCTATCGCGATAGACAGGCATTTTCGGCAAAAAATTAAGGAGTGAATTCTTGGAAATTTAGGCTAAATTTTGGGCATATTTGCACTTTCATGTACTCATCTACTTACAAAGGCCTTAGAAAATGCATTAAAACCCCCGAAAGGTTCTGTTTGTCTAGTTAACCCCCTAAACCCTGAACGGTCATAACTTTTTCATACGAAATCCATTTTCTGAGCTCTAGGGCTTGTCGGAAAGCTCGTGACATATACTACACGCCCTCAACTGTTTTTTATAAGAATAACGCGTTGATTTTCAGATAGGATATTTGGAAGTTGACACACTGAGGGGTAGGAACACCAAGGGAGCTCTAGAGTAAATTTCTAACAATGCAAAAGGGGGAACAAGGGTCATTAAAAAAGTGTCTGAAATAAATTGTCTGTCAATTGAAAGGTCTACTTGGAGCTAATCTTGGGATTTATGCAGGCCTATTGAGAAGCAATTGAGAGTATCCAAGCAAGGGTGTGGCACACGCTTGAGAATCAACTTCTCCAGCACTAAAGAGCAAGGTTCGGCAAGAAAGGTCGGAATATTCTCAACTCCTCTTCGTCAATTCCTAGCCTAGGCTAAGAGCGATTAGAAGTAGGAGTAAGTCAGGGCGACGATAGGCCACTATCAAGTTGAAGACTACCTAAAAACTCAAGTTCAAGCTAAAAACTTAATCTCTGTACTGTCGACAACATAAAGGAAAGAACCTAACGTGGAACGATCAACCGGAAAGTACGAAGAACATTCAAGTATTCCTGACGACGTAATAGCAGACAAGACTTTAAACACGAGGAATAACTAAAAAGAATCAAGTGACTGGTACCAATTGATCGGCAACGAGGTTGTACTCTGGGCAAAAATTTGGGCTAATCAGTTAGGCATATGAACCTTAGATCAGGACGACACCTAGTAAGAGAGAGACAAAGCCTTAGGTCTTCAGAGGCTAGTGTCAACCACACTGCTAGGTCCTGGGCCCAGCAGTTGAGCCACCACTCGAACTACCCTCGCTCTGAGACCAGTGAGTCAGAGATGTCTCAAGGCATGGACAAACCTACGGGAAGTTCAGGAGTGCCCTACTTGTACAGGGTAGAAGGCCCTTACAAAACACAGTTGGAGTACCTGAGGACCAACCGATTAGGTGCTAGCATCTATGAGGACGGCTTAGGAAGATCTGTGGTCCAGATTAAAAACCCTGATCAATCCATTGGACTAGAACACCCAGCTGTCAAGTTTGAAAATGGTGCATACCTGGACAAAGAAGGAACTATATATGTAGTCACTAGTCATCCTGATAGGACAGATGACTTTGGGAATGTAATCTCAGAAGCGGACTTAGGTGACCTGGAACAAGGGAACATGGGTGCGGAACCTAGAACCCCTCGAGGTAAATCAGTTCTCACTAGGATTATCACGCCTGAGTGGATCCCCCAAGATAACAAGTGCATAGATTTGCTTCTCAATCGAGAAACGGACGAAGCCTTCTGGAGGTATAAACCGGATCACCCAACTGACATAGGAACAATCATGATCTATGAGTTTAAGGATCCAGATAGCCCAGGTAGAGTGACCTACTTAGACCACACGTCAGAGAGGATTTTTGTGGTGACAGAAAATGATAGGCATGCTTACACTTGGAAGGGCGAATTCATTTTCCCCCAACCAAGATCAAATGTAGCCTATGGTCACCCTGGAGCTGGAACATCCCAGGCTCATGGTATGCAAAGAGACAGAAGTAAAGATAGACCAGAGGTAAGTTTTGCCAATCCAGTGGGCAGAGAAAGAACGAGAACGGAGACGAATAGGGTAGAACCTGAGATGCATAGAGCCCACAGGAACCAAAGAAATGTAGATGGATTCCCTCTACCGAGGCCTAGAGAGCACACCAGAACTTTGAGACCCACCCAGCTAGTTAAGTCCATGAAGAATTACTTTGACGGCACGGGAGATCCCTATGATCATGTGGCAGAGTTCAAGCAAGTCTTGAGAGCTGAACAAGTGGAGGATCTGTTCACGCAGTACAATGCCTTCGGTCTAACCCTTAGGAACACAGCACTTACGTGGTTTCAGCCATTAGATGAACGCCAGTTCAGGAGCATAGATCAACTCCTAGAGGCATTCATTATAGAGTTCTCTAAGAGCGGCATAAGACACAACACCTCCTCACTGATTCACAGCTTCAAGCAAACCCCTCAAGAGACTGTGAGACTTGCAGGAAGAAGATTTAGACAATATCTTGAAAGGTGCCCTATTTCGGAGCTACCCACATCTGCTAAACAAGTAGCCTTATTTCTTGACGGATTGCTGAGCCCAAAATTGAGATCCTATGTGTATCTGAAAGACCCTAGGACTATAGAAGAATGTGTACGTATGTGCATTGACATTGAAGATAACCTAGGAGAAGAGCTAGAGTTGTCCAAAATTTACAAAGATTCAGATAGTGCATCTAGTCAATCTTCCACACAAGCCACATCAATTGAAGAACTTGCCGAAAAAGTAGCTCAGAAACTAGGTGTAACTAGCAAACAAATCCCAAGGTTTGCCCCTGTGAAAAGGTGCTATACATGCGGTGGTGACCATATGGCGAACGTCTGTCCCATTATGGCTCAACCCCAAGTAAACCCTAGTAGCCAGTACTGCACCATAGAACGGAGATACACCAATCACACCGCACAAGACTGCCCGTACAACAAGCAGGCAGTTAGGCAACCCTATCCGCAACCCTACCAACAAGGCAGATACCAGAACCAAAATCCACCACCACAATATGCTAGACCCCAACAAACCTACCAACCACAGTATCAGGCCCAACAAAGGCCTCAGCCTGTGCTAGCACAACAACCCCCTGCCCCTGCTAATGTGATTCCGGTAAAGTATACTGCTGCAGAAGAGAACCTGAATAGAGCTATAGTCCCTGTAACATCCTTGATCTCTGAAAATGACCCAAGTGACCATAGCTTTGATTCTACCCATGTGGATAGCCCCCAGGCTTACTACATGCAGTCCCCAGAACATGGAGAGTCCTACTATGGTGAAGAGTCGAACGAACCTAGTTGGGCGTCAGATTACACGAACATCATGTATACAAACCCCAACCCTAGACCTCAACCTAGGCAAGTACGACCACCATTTCCTAGAGGACCGTGCTACAGATGCCAAGGAGATCACCTCATTCGTGATTGTCCCTTGCCTCCACCTACGCAACCCCAGTCGGTGACGATCCAAGGCTTCTGCCAAGATTGCGGAAAAGAGCATCTCTTACGAGATTGCCCAAAGAACCCCAATAGCATGCCAAAAATCACCCCTATCAACGTTGTTGGGTTAGTGGTAGACTCCTCAGGAAGCGTCACTTCCACTGCACCAGTACAGGTAGTCACTAGGGCTCAGGCATTGCAGCAAAACCAAGGGGTAGGCCAGGAAAAGAGCCTAGATGCTAGCGATACTGAGAGCCAAAATAAAAAGAGAACAAGAGCTTGGAAAGATAGCCGCGAACGCATGAAAAGGCAATGGGCAAAGAAGATGAGTGAACTTGAGGAAAGTCTACGAGAAACCAAGGCTAAAATCATAGAGATCACGTCTCAACCGCACTCTCACACATTCCCACCGCTACCATCCCCATCACCCTCCATCCCTTCACCCTCTAAGACAGCCCACGCAACCCACCCACCACCACAAACAGGATCAGTATTAGCTGATCCCACTCCCAAAGACATAGACATGATGCTTAAGGCATATCAGGCCAGAATCCAAGAAGGGCCAAACGTCACGGATCATGACAAGTGCTATCCTAGAGCTGACCTAGAGATAGAAAGAACCAAACTATGCGCGAAAATGGTCGCATTGGCTCAGACTATGTTTGAAGCCAGTCGCCTTTTCAATTACTCAGGCTCAGCCAAAACGCAATTACACTTGGATGGATTCCTAGAGAAGTTAGAGAGGATAATTGCAAGATCTGACAAGGAAGAAAAAAATCAAGACCAAGAAAAAGCAAGCAAAAACAGGAATCATTCCCAATCAGAAGTGTATGTGGCCAATGCCCCTAAACCGGACAACTTCCCCTCCTTAGAAAGAATAGAGAGGCCAATAGCACAGCCAGAAAAGGAACCTAACCCTCAAAGAAAGGAAAGGGCAAGAGAACGGGTAAGCCAGCCTCTTCAGGAAGCCCGTGGGCCTCCTCAAGAAGCTTATCTTCCCCCCCAAAAGGCAGATGAGCCTCCCTCGAAAGCTCAAGTACCTCCACAGGTTGCCTACATTCCTTCTCAGGGAATGTGTGAGCCTGTTCGGAAAAGTAATAGAATAAGTAATCCTCCCCAAGAAGCTTGTGCTCCAGCCATTTGCGAGAACGAGGAGAGAGTCAACAATAGAATCAGCCCTCCTTCACAGGTTGCTTATGCGCCCAATTCTACGGAGCCAGACACTTCTTCTTCTATGAATCGGTTTGCACCAGACTTCCTACGAGAGATTCAAGAAGACAAATGGGATAACGAAAGCGAGGTCGCCCCTCCTTTTGAACTTGTGGACGATGCACACGACCAATTCCCACAAGACATCCCATCTATTTACGGGGAGCATGAGAGTGTTCAGTCTCACGAGAGATTAGACTGTGAGTCGAATTCCATACAAGAGCTACCCCACTTCACAGGCCCATGGGAAGCAAAGTCCACATGTATGAGAGCACCCACAGTCATGGTAAGGAACGACGACTCAGTCATTCCTAAGAACACAGAGGTAGTGAAGAACACTAATGTGCAGTGTAATCTCAAGTTAGAAGAGCTACTCAAGGTTAGACCTGAATTATGGAAACATGTAGCCAAACAAGTACCAGAGATAGCAAAACCTCGTTCCCAGGTAGGATCCCATAGGACAGTGCCAGAAATTCCCTTGGATAAGATAGGGGATATGTGTGAAGGCGAAGAAGGGAACACCTATCTTCCCATCACCTACCAAGAGTACACCACCAAGGCAATTTTAGACTCAGGTGCAGGAGTTGCAATTGCCACTACTTCCCTTTGGAAGCGTTGGGACAAGCCAGCACTCAGGCCAACAAGAATGAAATTGCAGATGGCCGATGGTCATATTGAGAGACCCTTAGGATTGCTGGAAGGGATAACTCTCACCACTTGTGGTGTTGAGTTTGAGCATAGCTTTGCTATATGTGACTTCAGCAAAAATCATGCTTATGAGATGATTTTAGGAAGACCATTTATGCGACAGTTGCAAGTGGTACAGGATTGGGGAACCAACTCCTTGTATTTGCAACACTTGGGCGTTACAACCAAAGTCAATCTCAAGGACTATTCTCATAGAGATGTCCCTCCTATCCAGTGGAATCCCATCCATAGAGCCAAAGATGATACAGAATCTGTGCATTCCCTAGAATCTGGATCCTCATGGATGCATGAAGACACTCACTTATGGATGTGCAAGGTAGCAGTAGAAGAAGAGAAGAGAGAGAAAGCCAGAGAGGTAGGTGCGAAAGAAACCCATAGATCAATCCAAGACCCAGCCTATGCACCTGTAGTTTTTCCAGACGAAGAATTTGAACCTCACGGTTGGGCAGAAATCTTAGCAACAATGGACGTAGCCATCAACGAAGAACAATGGACACCTCACTGTGATGAGGATGGTTATGATATTTCAGTCTTCTCCATAGAGCCAATCATGGGAGAGGCAGTTCTAGAAGAATGCGAACCTAGCCCTGATGCATTTGAGGATGCAAGTGACTCCGATCTAGAGTCAATCATTATGGACCCACCATTTGCATCAGATGAAGAATACTTCCATGAAGTAGAATTTCAACCCCAGAGGCATGGAGAGGTTACAACTAATGTAAGATTAACAACACATGTGACCCCGAAGGAAGAAGGAAAGAAACGAAAAAAGAGAGAAGCCTCACCAGAAGAGGAAGAATCTTTGTTTGAGGTCCCCGAAAATTTTAAGAAGTATGAGATAGATGACAGGAGAGTCATGATAAGAATGCCTAAACGAGAGGCACAATCAGGAGAGGCCTATGATAACAAAGAAACTACTAAGAAAATAGTAGTGGCCATAGAAGAAGGAGAGGAGAGATGCACGTATATAGGCCATGACTTGACAGAAGAAGAAGAGCAAGAGTTGATTGCCTTGCTAAGAGAATACAGAGATGTATTCGCTTGGAGTTACAAGGATTTGAAAGGTGTTGACCCTGACATATGCTCACACACCATTCCCATGACTTCAGATGCTAAACCCTCTAAGCAAAAGCCTTATACATATAATGATAATTACGCTGCTAAGATCAAGGAAGAGATAGATAGACTGGTTGAAGCTGGATTTATCTACGAAATTGAGCACACCGAATGGGTATCCCCCATCGTAGTGGTGCCCAAGAAGAATGGCAAGCTGCGTGTGTGCATTAACTTGAAAAAGGTTAATGCCGCCACGATTCGAGATAACTATCCGCTTCCCATCACAGAGCATCTCTTAGAAAGAGTGGCAGGCAAGGAAGTGTACAGCTTCCTTGATGGATTTTCGGGCTACAATCAAGTAGCCATAGCTCCAGAGGATCAGCATAAGACAGCCTTTGCCACAGAATGGGGCATTTTTGCTTTTAGAGTAATGCCATTTGGGCTTACCAACGCACCAGCTACCTTCCAGAGACTGATGTGCCATGTGTTTAAGGAGTTCCTAAGGAAGAGTTTAGAAGTCTATGTTGATGATCTTTGTGCTCATTCCAACGTTAGGCAAACCCATATTCCTGAACTCAGACAAATCTTTGACAAATGTAGAGAATATCAAGTCTGCCTAAACCCAGAAAAGTGCGTTTTTATGGTCAGGCAAGGCAAGATTCTATGACACATAGTGTCAAAGAATGGCATATCTACCGATGAAGAAAAAGTGAGAGCCATAGCAGAGCTACCTAGGCCAAAGAATGTCAAGGAAGTACAAGCTTTCATGGGGCATTGTGGTTATTATCGACGATTTATACACATGTATGCTGTCATTGCAAAGCCCATGTACGGACTTCTGACAAACTTTGAGTGGACGGATGAATGTGAGAATTCCTTCCAAGAGCTTAAACGAAGATTGTGTTCAGCACCAATCTTGACCACACCAGATTGGAATAAGCCATTCCATGTTCACGTGGATGCATCCAATTATGCTATTGGATGTGTGCTCGCACAACCTACTGGTGAAGGTAATATGGATCTTCCAATTGCCTATGCCAGTAGACAATTGAATGCGGCTGAACGGAATTACACCACTACAGAGCGCGAAGGATTAGGCATGGTTTATGCAGTCAAAAAATTTAGACACTATTTGCTTGCAAATAAGTTTAAATTTTTTACTGATCATCAGGCATTGTTGTACCTAGTAAACAAGCCATGCAATACAGGTAGATTAGTAAGATGGTTTCTCTTGCTAATGGAATACGAATTTGAGGTTGTGGTAAGGAAAGGTAGGACTCATTTGAGAGCCGATCATCTCTCTAGGCTCACATCGGGAGAAGCCCCACAAGGAGTGTCAGATGACCTTCCTGATGCTTACTTGTTTAATTTGGAAGTTATACCGCAGTGGGCCAAGCCAATAGTACCAGTATTGACATACGGGCCTAATCATCCAGTGGTGAACACACGGAATAGAGAGATCGTAAAAGCCCAAAAGTACCATATCATGGCAGGAAGCATGTACAAGCACACAGATCAAGGGATCTTGGCTTGTTGCGTAGAAGAGGATGAGTACGCTAAATGGTTGCAATTAGCACATGTAGGTGCGTTAGAGCAACACCATTCAAAGCAAAGAACTTTGCAGACTCTAAAGAGATTCGGAGTGCATTGGCCAACTATGGAAGCTGATGTCCAAAAGTTGTGCAAGGAATGCCCAATCTGTTGCACTAAACCACCAGTGGAACATGCCACTCTTTATCAAGTATCCATTGTGCCAGATTGGAGTGAACCTCTAGTATCATTCTTGAGAACAAACAAATTCCCTCCAGACATGACTCTAGCTAGGAAAAGGAGTTTAGAACAAGAAGCCCAGGATTACTCACTCATCGGTAATAATCTATATAAGCGCGGTAAAGATGGTTACCTGAGACTATGTGTCCACGAAAGTGAATATCTGAAGATCTTGGAAACTGCTCACCAAGGTGTAGCAGGAGGACACTTTGGACCAGATCGGGTAATCAAGGCGATACTATTTGCGGGCTTCTGGTGGCCTACCCTTCACATGGATGCACATACCTATGTGAAACGGTGTGATGTCTGTCAAAGGACTCAGTATCCTATACGCAAAGATGAGATGCCACTGAAACCTATGATGAGTGGACGTGCATTCTCTAAGTGGGGAATAGACTTCGTAGGTCCTATTAATCCCCCAGCTAAGGGTTCTCATGCGGAATACATCATTGTGGCAACAGATTATCTCACCAAGTGGGTAGAGGTAAAAGCTACAACCAAGAACGATGCTCAAACAACTGCCAAATTCTTGTTTGAGAATGTATTCACGAGATATGGACTACCTATAGAGCTTGTAAGTGATAGAGGCACTCACTTCTTGAATGAAGTTATTGAAAATCTACTCCAAGAATTTTTGGTAATACACAAGAAGTCTGCCCCATATCACCCTCAAGCTAATGGTCAAGCTGAGAGCACTAATAAGATTTTATGCAATGTACTGACGAAATTAGTGAACACTAAACGCTCTGATTGGGACAAACAGCTACACCATGCTGTTTGGGCATACCGAGTGGCCTACAAAACGGTACTCCAAGCCACTCCCTTTCAGATGGTATTCGGTCAAAACGCTGTGTTACCCTTGGACTTCTTGATCCCTACATTGAGAGTAGCACGAGAGCACGAATGGACAGGTCATGAGCTCTCCTCTAGGATCTTTGACCTTGAACGATTAGGAGAAACAAGACTGAGAGCCGCTGCAGGGATATATGTAGCCAAGAAGAGACAGAAGGCATACTTTGATGCCCACGTGAAGGATAAAGGCTTGAAAGCAGGAGATCTAGTCTTAGTCTATACACTAAAACAACACGCGAGGAAGCTAGAAAAGAGAGGCTACGGACCTATGATCATCAATAGGATCTCCACGAGCGGAGCAGTACAATTGGCCACATTAGAGGGTGATGTTCTCCCAAATTATATTAGCGGTTGCAGAGTCAAGTTGTATCAGGAACCCCTCACGGAGGAAATGCTCAGTCGACTCAACACTGCTAAGAAACGCAAAGAGGAAGAAAAGCGAGTTCGAGAAGAAGCTCAAGCTGAAGCTTTAGAACGCATCAGAAGGATGAAATTACGAAGGCAAGGTAGAGATCAGCCTGGAGCGAATGACTATGCAGACCAAGGATTTCCTATGGCCATGTGTGAAGTCGCAGGAACAAGCTCGCATAGGATAATTGATAGACGTCCTTTCGTAACCTTAGATATAGGACAAGGAAAGAGTGCAAGGACCGTAAGAGCCTTGATTGACTCAGGTGCAGCCACTAGTGCTGTTAAATTGTCTTACTGCCAAGAATTACAATTGACTGTCAATCCTGTGGAAGCATATCTTATAGGATTGGGAGGAGTGGAAACCCCTTGCATGGGCGAGGCGGAACTTCCCCTTTACATTCATGATGAGGCAATGACAGTTAAAGTACTGGTGTGTCAAGATGAGGATCTCACTGAACCTCTAGTCTTGGGTCAAGATTGGATCTATGACCAAGCAATTAACTTAAACCTAAGAAGTGGACTTCTCCAGGTTTGGGTCAATCATAGTCGAGTTACAGTAGAATTAGACAATGGAGCACTCAAGGAACTAGGAAAGGCACAGACTCCTGGTCCTTCCAGGGGTACACATGAAGATGACCATGCTGTTCTTGTTCAAAACCCTGTGTTGCAGAGGAATGATATTTGCAAAAAAGGAGTCAGGGATGCAACGGAACTCCCTTCTTTTCCAAAGGCCAGAAGGAGGCAGCAACCAAAGGCGGATCACAAGCAGAAGAAGCCGAGTACTACCTATGTCCGAGATCAAAAGTACCGGTGCAGCAGAATGTCCCAGAAAATAAACCAGGTGTGGGTGCGGAAAGGCGAACGACCGGGTGCACCACCGTCAACTACACGGGCAAAGCCTCTTATTAGTAACCAACAACACGACGCTAATAAGAAGTCTGTCAGAAATTCTTCTGCTAAAGTAAAATCTATTTGGGTGCCCAAGAAGTCGATGAAGGCAAGCCCACAATCTAGACAAATTTGGGTGCCTAAGGCTTGCTTGAGGGCACAAGTAGTTACGCCAAGGCCACAACCTATGCAGCATAACCCATCTACGAGTACAACCAGTATTCCCTCGTGCTCAACACTTAGGAACACACCAAGACCCATGAGCATGCATGTAATCACTTATAAGTGGGTCCCTAAAAGGCCCCATTCCCAAACAGCGACACCGACACAGCTCTCTGGAGTCTCTACGAAACCGAAAGCAAAGCCCATCCACTGCATTTGGCAGTCTAAGATCTGTGATAAACCCCCCGACCCCGATTTGTAAATTCACCCCACTTACTAACGGCATTAGTATCCTAGGAATACACAAACGTTAACTACACTCACTGTCTTCGTGCACTTACTAACCACTAACTCACCATATACCTCATGATAATGTTGTAACGGGGACAGCAACGGATTTAGTCTGTCCATTACGATGTTAACACATGCTTCTATATTCTCACAGAATCAGAAGGCAAGCAGTAAAATGGCAGAAGCGACAGGTTCGGGCTCACAAGTAGGGATACTTACTGCAGGAATTGATGTGGATAGCCTACCTGTGGACGTGCCCCCGACTGAACGACCAGTGGAGATGCAACACCTTCAGCAACTCCCGGTGCCAGACCCACCTACAGGAATCACGGAAAGAGTCCATGCCAACTCTCATTGGTTCAATGGCATGCCCGGTCCATTAGGAGAGGCTAAGTATATCTGGGAGTCTAAATGCGAGTATGACAGATCATGGGTGCGTTTCCAATTTTTCTCCAAGGAGTTCGAGACTTTACAGAACACCAAAGACCTCCAGATCATATGGCAACGAGCAGGGTTGGCGGAATATTTTGAAGCCCCACTACCTAAACCCGACCTCCTCCGATGTTACTATCTGGTCTCTACATTACAAGCTCATGAAGATAAGGACCAACCCGGATCATTTGTTCTCCCCTCATTGCTGGGCAACAACGAGTTGAAGAGGTTTGAACTTACTGTGGAGCTAGTGAGTGATGCTTTAAAGATGCATGGCACGCATGTACCCTCAGAAAAGGATGCTCTCGTTCCCAACAACATGAAGGACAGGAAAGTAGTGAAGCTGAAAGACATGGCAGCCCTCACCCCAAATGTGTCCATCCCTCTCCGCATGTGCATGCAACATTTCGCCTTCCCCGGTCAAGACCGATTCACGCAACCACACAAGAAGATCTGGTTTGCTCTCTACTTGGCGGAAGCAGGTGCGCTACCTATTAAGCTACCAGTGTGGATTATAGATCAGTTGTATGAAGCGAACAAACGGGCTTCTAGGAAATTAGTGGTGAACGGATGCTGTGCACTCACACGCATCATTTACCGATGCTTGGCATATGATGTCCCCATTGAGCGTGCCTTAACTTGGGCACAATTACAAATGTTTAAAAGGCTCAAGACATCCACACATCAGTCCAAGCGCATGAGGGGCGCGATTCCGTGTGTCCAGACAAGGGAAGTCCTGACTACTCCTGAGGCATCACCATTAAGAGAGGGCACTGTACCTCCTTTTACCATTAGGATACCCAGGTCGGAATCTGACACTACGACACAACCCACCCCATCGGCTCCTCCGGTTACACCTGAATTCGAGTTTGCTGCCACTGGAGAGGCTGAAGGACTGGACCCCCAGGATTTCGAAGCATTCCTACAAAGCACACAATTCTCTGATGTGGAGTTTTATTCAGAGGCAGAGGAGCAGGGCACATCCTCACGGAGAAGAAGAAAGTCTACAGACGGTAGACATGTCCATTGGAGTGACGCTCAGCAAAGCCAACAACACGGACACCCGGAAGAAGAAGAAGCATATGAAGAAGAGACCACTGAAGCCCCAGCATATACAGCAGAACTCCGAAGGCTGTATCAGATTATGGAAAGAGTGCGATCGCAGCAGTTACTCACTGAACAGAGCAGCAGAGTACTTATGACTCAGTTGTTGGAAGAAGCGGGAGTTGACTCAGAGTACAGGGAAGGTCTCTTATTGATGGCAGAAACATATGGAGTTGTAGAAGCTGTGCGCACTGCCATTCAGAGGCCTTCAGTTCAATATGACCCACGAAGGTTCCAGACACGACCTCGCTCAGGTAAAAATATCCAAATTCCCGTTACAGTTGCAGAAGAGCCCACTACTACACCAACCTCCCAAACAGCTAGTCAACAGCACCCCGCCACCCATGAGGAGTCCACCGAACCACTACCATCCACTCCCCCACCATCACCTCCTAGAAGAGAAACAGTGGAAACCACATCGACTGCTCAACCCACCGACCCCACCTTCACCTTCCGTACTCCGATCTCCAGTGCCACCCTATTCTCCACCACTGATAACCCGGTCTTTGACGCAAACCCCATCACTACACCACCCACCGAAACCATTCCCGAGCCTGCCCTAGGACAACCATCCCCAATGCCTTCAGCCACCGGTCATCCTGACCCCAGATCCACATTCATGGGCTTCCCTGCTACCACGCAACCCTTTCAGCCCTCCTCAAATTTACGACCCCAACCCCCGATATCCCTCTCTCCATTTCTACAATCCCTCCAGGACATCTTTGCTAGGGCTTTTCAACCAGGCCCTCAACCATTCCCTGTCTTTTCAGCTCCCCACCCCACGTCACATCTATTCACCACTTCCACACACACACCACCTACCATACCAATGTATATGGCAGGCCCCACACTAACACCCACTCCTGAAGGTATGGACATTTCACCACCCACGGCACCTCCACCCACGGTTTCACCTCCTCCCATTCCCCCTCCACCAATTTCACCCACACACACAACTTTCGTAGACACATCATTCACTGTCTCCCTTCCCCAATTCCCTTCCCATGCATCTTCCACAGTAAACACCCCCCACTCATCTATAGGTAATGCATTGGACACCATGTTGGCTTGTATATCAAATTTAAGAACAGATTACATTCAGCTCCAGCAACAAAACGCACGCCTGCAAGAGCACTCAGCGACACTACAGCTCCGCCTTGCGGTACTAGAAGAGGAGAATGCTCGCCTCCACACACAGTTCCAAACCCTCCAAGACGCCCATAATATATTGGAAGTACAGCTACAAAACGTAGATCAGGAAGCAGTGCAGGTGGTAGAAAGTCACCTACGGACACAACTGGAACGCAACTCAAAACTTCAGCGAAATATGGCGCTACTTAAACGCCATCTTGCGGCTGCTCAGGAAGAGAACAGACGTCTGCAAATACAAAATCAAGAGAACCTGGAGGCAGCTATTGAGAGCACACCGGGGGCACCCATCAGCCCATCCAAGTTTCAAGCAGTGACCCCCGATAATATCAAGATTATATTGGAAGATTATGCCATGCTACTCGAAGCACATGATAAGCTATCGGAGGAGCTAGGACAACTGAAGCAGGAACACCAACAAGGCCCAACAGCTGCCCCTCCAACCACCCCCTCTGCAGCTTCGCTTCCCTCCGACGCAGAGGCCATAAAAGATCTCCAGCAACAGGTAACTGAATTGCAGACACGCCTACTACAATATGAGAGGCCATCTTCCCCTCCGGAGGCTCCCACGGACGAAGAAGTTGTGCAAATTCCTGTGGAACAAACGTTTGATGAAGAATATGATCCGCAACCATTCCCAGGAGGCCAACAAACAGAAGAAGCGCAGGACACGTTCGAGGCACCACGGCCGCCATGGTTACGACAAGTGGAGGAAATAGGGACCTCGCATGAAGAGCGCACCGTAGTGCAAAATCAGGCTATGAGGGTCATAGAGGAGACTGTTTTACAATCAGATTACTTCAAGAACTTGTCATCGAGACGCCTGATTCTCTCATCGGAACTCCAGTACAGGCCATATTATATTATCTTGGCTGATTATAATGCAGAAATACAAAGAGTCACGGGTCAGATTCCTACTTTTGCGACCCAATTTCAACCCGAAGACCTTCCTCCAGAGGTGCGAAAAGGCAAGATTCGTCAACCAACATGGCGGCAGAAACTTTTAGAGACTTATCCAGAAATGCTACGCACATGGAACAACACGCCGTTGCACCTCCTGTACAACCCATGCTACGGTCCAGTCCCCCGCCGCAGGTCGTGGAAGGCATTTAATATCAAGGTACAGAACAATGCGCAATGCAAGGAATGGCTGAACTACCCGTACATAGCGCCACCACAAGGACCACCATCGGTAGCATATATGATGGGGACCATTCGCCACTGGATGCCGCGCTTGAAGCCCATGCAAGATGTAGCAGCGCAAATGATGCTTAAAATCTTAGATATGATGCAAGTGGTGCTGAAGACCTTTAGAAATGCAGCCGCACCACAGGTACGCCTTCCGGGGTTTAGCAATGGAAATTACGACTTGGTGTATGACATGAGCACCACCCCCAGTATCCGTGTGGCTTACGCTTGGCATGCACGCATCAAATACCTCCCCGCCTGCTACAAACAGACCTTCGAAGAAATGTTCAGATCAGGGTTCTGGGAGTACCACTCGGAGATTTTCGCGCCAAAGCCGACACATCTGCTTCAACTGTTTGCTTGTGAACAAGCAATGTATTCAGAGTACTACACCACCCCGCAACCAGAGACCCCCGGTGCAATAAATTGGGAGGCATTGGAAGCCGATCTAGCAAGAGGCTTAAGGATAGGAGAACATGAACTGGCCACCAATGTCATCCAATATTACATCGACCACCCGAGGGAACAAAGGTCTGTCAGGGGCGACAGACGCTAGGAAGGGGGGAGTGTTGGCATACAAAGCAATAAAGGAGTCATGCACAATATGGCAACAAGGCCAGATCATTTTTTCCCATAGATTATGTACAACCCAAGTGATTTTAATCACTACACAAACATTGTAAATCCCGTTTTTGGTAGATTAGACTCCATTTTGTGCAAGCCGAGGAGTCCTCGAGCTTGAGGAGTATTAGAAGTACCATCGTACCAAATTTCATAATTTTTAGACTTCGTTTGAGCCCTCAAATAAGCCCTGGAACCTAATTTTTAACTAGGCCGGACACTAGGTCTGGACAGGGCCAAAAGCTAGTCAAAAACTATAAAAAGAGCTAGAGAGCTCATTTTTGAGGTTAGATTGTAATTGAAACGAACCTGTAAGAGTTTTTGAAAGTATTCTAAAGAACTCCATTGATTCTCTCTCTTTGTCTTGCTGTGTGTGCGCGTGTGTGTGTATGTGTGTGCATGCTTGTGTGCTTCTCACTCACGCACTTGTGCCGCCACTTGCTCGAGGTCTTCATACCATCCTCACGTCTTCCCGGATTGACATTAAAGGAGGTGCTACTCATCATCGAGCTACACCAACATGTATCTACAATAAGAGCAATGCAAGCATACACATGGGTTCATACATGCAGACACACACACACACTCACACACTCATGAGTAGGCAAGAGGAATGATGCTCCAAGAAGCTCATTATATTGCAAAAGACTAAATGCAATACTCAACTCTAACTGAGTAACCCTATTAAACGAGAGCTCTTTCAATTATATATACTTTTTAAAAGCTTTGTCTACACTATAGTATCCATCATAACATTATAAATAGAGTGCAGATGCCAATGATATCAAAAAAATACAAAATGCACATGGCTATTCTACTGATTCCCATGAAGCTTGAGTGCTACAACTTTTACATTGTGAACCCAATTATTACTAAGAATATGAATTCTAATTTGACGAGGCATTTGAGATGGGAAAAATTAGTAATTACCACTAGTGGACACACGAGTATCATAACAACCAGCCCAATCACTATCTGTAAAAGCATGCAAGCATGGCTGAATATCACTGCTAGAAAAGAGACCTAAGCTCAAAGTGCCTCAGAGATATCTAAACACACATTTCACTGCTTGCCAATGCTTAGTGCCAGGGCTATGCATGAATCGACTCAATTGGGAAACCGCATACTGTATATCCGGCCTTGTGTTGTATGCATATATAAGACATCCCACAACTTGCTGATAAAGAGAAGTGTCAAATGCATCACTGGAATCCTCAACTGAGAACCTGAATCCTATCTCAACTGGTGTGGAAACTAGCTTGCAATCCTCAAAGTCAAAACACTGAAGTAATTTTTCAACATACTTTGCTTGATGCATAACAATTCCCCCCTCAACGGATACAAATTGGATGCCAAGATAGTAGCTCAAAAGACCAAGATAAGTGACATCAAAAGTATGCTGCAAATCAACCATAATAATGTCAAGTTTTGCATCACATGACCCAATCAAGAGTATGTAATTGACATAAAGGACAAGCACTATAAGATCAGCCCTATTTTTGCATACATAGAGTGTACTTTCAATCGGACTACATGTGAAGCCAAGAGCAATCAAGTGCTTATGGATTTTGTCATATCATGCACGTGGAGTTTGCTTGAGACCATACAAGGCTTTACGCAAGCGACAAACCATATGCTCTTTCCCTTTCATAGCAAATCCAAGAGGTTGCTTCACATAAAGCTCTTCTTGCAAATCATCATTCAAGAAGGTTGTTTTTATGTCCAACTGATGCACTTTCCAACCTCGATGGGCAGCCAATGCAACCACACTATGGATGGTAGTCATGCGTGAAGTAGATGCAAATGTTTTCTCATAATCAATGCCATATTGTTGCGCATATCCTTTGGCAACCAATCTAGCTTTGTAGCGATCAATGCTATCATCAAATTTTTTCTTAATCTTCTAAACCCACTTTGAAAAATGGTACCTAGCCTTTGTGTGACTTGCCTCCTAGCAAGAAGGCCATTGGCACTAAGTGGGTATATGTTGGAACAAGCCAATCACAAATTGATGATTATACAGATCTTGAAGAAAGCTTATGGTTGGAATGAAGCAAAGAAAGATACTTGTGAAAGTGAAGAAGATTTCAGGATGATGTCTTGTACACATATGTACATATAAGTGAAGAATCTTGTAAACTGAGTATAGCTAAACCCTTAGGATGATTAGTAGCAATGTCATAGACACGGGATGAGTCTAAAGTCATGTATATATAAGTTAATGATGACAAGAATTTTAAAAGAGAGTCATTTGTAGATGACAAACTTCAGAAAGATGTGTAGAGAGTTTTTTCCCAGAAAGTAGCGACGGGTTTTTCTCTGAGTGCTCTCTGTCTGATCATGTGGATCAGAAATCCTTTTGTACACATCTAATTGAGAAGCTAATGAAGCTATGTCTAGAGTTTCAGAATCTAATTCCTCTCCTACTGTGAGAATGATCAATAGGAACATTCATATGTGAACTTTGGAAACTGAAGTCTGAGAGTAGCGCACTTTTCCGTCTCAGTATTTTGATCAGATCTGAGTGTATACTGTAAAGTTTTTGATGAGTGAGCACTTAAAATTTAAGTTAGAAGATAAGGAAGCTATGGCTAAACGCATTTAGCAAAACGGGTTTCAGATTGGGAGAAATCAACTTAAGAAGTTGACTATGTCGAAGGCGCAACTTCTGAGAGACAGTTTTTACATATCATTGATCTTAATGATCAAATTAAACTTTTGGTGATTAGTTTTGAGAACTAATGACTAGTATGATTGCGCAAAGGTATTGCTAATACTTGTGCATCATTTACTTGAAGAAATTTGGAGTTTTGTGCAGGTAAAGAAGTTGATTTCTGAAGCAGACTTTCTGAAGTAAACATTTCTTCACTCAGAGAAGTGTTGATTGAAGTTTTGGTAAAGAAGATCATTGTTTGTGTAAAGTTTGGTTTATAATTGACATAGAAGTGTTCTTAAGTCAGTATAAATCAAACCTTTGGAGATTAAGAGGTCTCCAACAGTGGTATCAGAGCTGAAGGTGAAATACAAGAGAAGAAAAGACAATTGAAGTTCCGACTGGTGCAGATATTGGAGATCTTCCAAATCAAAGGAGGACAAGGACAAATTATTGAAGATAACTTGCAGAAGTTCAAAGCACGAGTTAGAAAAGAATCAAGAAGGACAAAGCTTATATCAAAGGTACACTTTATCCTCATAAACCATAGTAATTGCAGATACAGAAGGTCAAGGATGGGAGAAAGCTTGCAGATTGATAAGCTAGATAGAGAGAACTATCCAGCTTGGTCCATGAGGATGGAGGCACACCTCATGAGTAAAGATTTGATGGCATTTATTACAGGAGATGAAGAAAAACCTGAATTTGTAGATCCTAGTATTCCAACTAGGGAAGAGCTTGCAAACTTGAAGGCTTGGATGAGAAAAGATGCTCAAGCAAGGAGTATCATTTACATGGCTGTAAATGATTATCTTCTACCTCACATCAGAGGGTTGGAAAGTGCAACAGATGTTTGGAATGCTTTGGAAGAGCATTTCCAGAATACAACCAAGTCAAGGAAGTCCTCACTATGGGCTGAGTTCACAACCTTCAAGAAGAAGAGCTCACAATCAATTTCTGATTATGTGGCAAGGATGAAGGATATTGCAGATAGCCTCGGAGCAGTAGATGAAGACATTGAAGAGGAAAAGTTGGTAAGACAAATACTTACAGGTCTGAGAGGAGATGAGAAGTGGAAGCCTTTCATATTGTCCATAGAATTGTCACTTGATCACTTTACTCCTGATCTTAATCAATTGCTAGGACACATGCTAACCTTTGAGCAGGACCTTAAAGGAGACAATGATAGAAGTACAAGCCAAGCTATGTACTCCAAGGACAAGAAGAAGAATGGCAAGGGAAAGCAATCGAATGATGATGAAGGGAATTCAAATCAAGCTAACTTCACAAAAGGGAAGATGAATTTTAGAGGTAAAGGAAGAGGAGGTAAGAACAAAGATAATGCTAAAGCTTGTTGGATTTGTGGCAGAACAAATCATTTGGCAATGATTGTTGGTATAACAATCAAAATGGTGGAAGTAATAATCAGAATTATAATCAAAGAGGTAGAGGAGGCAGAAACCAAAGAGGCAATTTCAGAGGAAGAGGTGGTAGGACATCATATGGTAGAGGAGGTGGAAGAAACTTCCAATCTCAGTCCTACAACAACAATTATTACAATTATGCATCAGATCAGAAGGATGATATGACTCTTATCTTGAATGCAACTCATGAATCAATGGGAGAAGATCAAAGAGTGTTTTATATTGACTTAGGGTGTAGCAACCATCTGAGTGGGAATCTATCCTTGATGACTGATATGGAAGCAAGGGTGAATGGACATACAGTTCAAACAGGTGACAATACCAAACATAAAGTGGAGAGCATTGGATCAGTAAAGACAAAGAGTGGAAGTACACTTCTGAGCAAGGTACTTTATGTTCCTACTATTCCTAAAAATTTGATAAGTGTAGGGCAAATTGTGGAGAAAGGATATGAGGTAAGATTCACAAATGATGGTGTTTATGTACAAGATCCAAATCAGGGATATAGAAACATAATTACAGGTAAAAAGGAAGGAAGATTGTTCACTCTCAAAGTCCAAGGTAATGTGGGACATGCATTATTTACTTATGGAGGTCAAAAGGTTTCTGAATTAGACCTATGGCATAAAAGGCTAGGTCATTTCAATGAGAGAGCTATAAAGGTAATGTCAAAGAATCAGGTGGTGCTTGGATTGCCAAATATTGAAGGGCAACATATGGTGTACAAGTGTGAAGCTTGTCAATTAGGTAAAGCACATAAAGGTTCTTACAACAAATCAGGGTACAAGCATTCAAATATGCTTGAATTGGTTCCTACAGATGTATGGGGACCCTCAAGGGACTATAGCATAAATGGATCCAGATATTATGTGTTGTTTGTTGATGATGCAACCAGGTGGATTACTTTATATGTAATCAAGGATAAATCAGAAGTTTTCAAGACATTCAAACATTTTCATGCTTATGCAGAAAGGATCACAGGGCAAAAGCTCAAGAGGTTAAGATCAGATGGAGGGGGAGAGTATTTCTCTAAAGAGTTTGATGATTATTTGTGGAATGCAGGTATCAAAAGAGAAGTAACTTGCAGGTATTCCCCTCAACAGAATGGAGTAGCAGAAAGGAGAAATAGGACTCTTGTAGAATTTGCAGGAGCCATGATGAAGGAAAAGAATTGTCCAAATTACTTATGGGCAGAAGCTATTAACACTGCAACATACCTTGTGAATAGGTTGCCTTGCAAAGCTTTGGATGGAGGAACCCCTTATGAAGCATGGTGGGGTAAGAAACCTACCCTTGATCATTGTAAGGTATTTGGATGTATTGCATATGCTTATGTTCCTTCACAATTAAGACATAAGCTAGAACCAAAAACAGAGAAGTATGTGTTTATTGGATATGATGATAGACAGATGGGGTACAGGTTGTGGAGTCCATCCACAAAGCAATTTCTTGTTACCAAAGATGTGACATTTGATGAGCAAAATACATGGTATACAGGTTCAACAAATGATTTTGCAGGAGTTGAAGAGATACAAAGGAAAGGAAAAGCAAAAGTAAAAGTGTATGAAGAAAGTATTGATGATGTTGATTCTAGAAGTAGATTGCAGGATCATGTAGAAGAAGGTCCAAGATTTGATCCAGAATCAAATGAGGCTGAAACTTCGAGAAGTGCAGAAATCAGAAGATCTACAAGAGAAAGGAAAGAGCCTATAAGGTATAGTTATGATACATCTTTCCTAACAACAAAAGATTATGCTTACATGGTGAAGACAGAAGAAGATCCAATCACTTATGAAGAAGCCAAAGGTAAACAGAATTGGGAGAAGGCAATGCAGGAAGAGTATGATGCTCTACTTGAAAATGAAACTTGGGAATTAGTACCAAGACCAAAGAATCAGAAGGTTATTGGATGCAAGTGGGTATATAAAACAAAGAGGTTTGCAGATGGTAAGGTGTCTAGATACAAGGCTAGACTTGTGGTCAAAGGTTATGCCCAAACTTATGGGGTAGATTATGATGAAACCTTTAGTCCTGTTGCTAAAATGTCTACAATTAGAACATTGATTGCTATTGCTGCTTGTAAGGGATGGAAATTATCACAATTGGATGTGAAAAATGCATTTTTAAATGGATACATTGCAGATGAAGTATACATGGAGCAACCAGAAGGCTTCATGGAATCAATTGGATCAGATTATGTGTGTAAGCTCAAGAGAGCTTTATATGGGTTGAAGCAAGCCCCAAGAGCTTGGAATTACAGATTGGTCAAGTTCTTGAATGAATGTGGATTTCAAGCATCAAAGGCAGATAGTAGCTTGCTAGTGAAGGCAAGTGAAAATGGATACATTTACATGTGCATTTATGTTGATGATATTATTGTCACAGGAACAGATACTCAAGGAATCAATGAACTCAAAAGGCAAATAGAGAAGGAGTTTAAGATAAGTGATTTGGGAAACTTATCTTATTTTCTAGGAATGCAGATTGTGTATACTCAACATGGAGTATATGTTTCACAAGAGAGATACTTGAAGAATCTTCTAGTCAAGTTTAACATGGAGGATTGCAAGATCTCAACTACACCATTGGAGGTAAATCATAAATTAAGCAGGTATGGAGGTGAAGAATTCAATGATATGAAGAAATATCAGAGTTTGGTAGGTAGTTTAATCTATGCTACCTTGACAAGACCAGATTTATCATATGCAGTAGGTGTGTTGTCACAATTTATGCATTGTCCAAAGAAGACTCATTGGATTGCAGCCCAAAGGGTACTCAGATATATCAAAGGAACCCTAAGTGAAGGTTTGTATTATGGTTTCACTTCTGACAGAAGAATCAAAGTGTTTAGTGATGCAGATTGGGCAGGTGACTCAGATGATAGAAGGTCTACTCATGGGTATCTCTGTTATGTTGGAGATTAATTAGTTTCTTGGTGTTCAAAGAAGCAACATACAGTTGCTTTATCATCCACAGAAGCTGAGTATAAAGGAATGGTAGAAGCTGCAAAAGAAGTGATATGGTTGAAGACCTTGATGAAGAGTTTTGAGACTGATCATAGTACTCCAATTATTTTTGGAGACAATATGAGTTCTTTGTATTTGGCAGCTAACCCTGTTTTTCATGCCAGGACTAAGCACATAGAGATTCAGTATCATTTCTTGAGGGAAAAGGTACTTGATAAAGAGATTGAAGTGATGTACACTCCAACAAAAGAACAAGTGGCAGATATGATGACAAAGAGCTTGGATGGACCTAAGCTACAGAGATTCAAGGAGATGGTAGGAGTGAAGAAGAATGGAATAATCACAATTAGTGATTGAGGGGGAGCTGTTGGAACAAGCCAATCACAAATTGATGATTATACAGATCTTGAAGAAAGCTTATGGTTGGAATGAAGCAAAGAAAGATACTTGTGAAAGTGAAGAAGATTTCAGGATGATGTCTTGTACACATATGTACATATAAGTGAAGAATCTTGTAAACTGAGTATAGCTAAACCCTTAGGATGATTAGTAGCAATGTCATAGACACGGGATGAGTCTAAAGTCATGTATATATAAGTTAATGATGACAAGAATTATAAAAGAGAGTCATTTGTAGATGACAAACTTCAGAAAGATGTGTAGAGAGTTTTTTCCCAGAAAGTAGCGACGGGTTTTTCTCTGAGTGCTCTCTGTCTGATCATGTGGATCAGAAATCCTTTTGTACACATCTAATTGAGAAGCTAATGAAGCTATGTCTAGAGTTTCAGAATCTAATTCCTCTCCTACTGTGAGAATGATCAATAGGAACATTCATATGTGAACTTTGGAAACTGAAGTCTGAGAGTAGCGCACTTTTCCGTCTCAGTATTTTGATCAGATCTGAGTGTATACTGTAAAGTTTTTGATGAGTGAGCACTTAAAATTTAAGTTAGAAGATAAGGAAGCTATGGCTAAACGCATTTAGCAAAACGGGTTTCAGATTGGGAGAAATCAACTTAAGAAGTTGACTATGTCGAAGGCGCAACTTCTGAGAGACAGTTTTTACATATCATTGATCTTAATGATCAAATTAAACTTTTGGTGATTAGTTTTGAGAACTAATGACTAGTATGATTGCGCAAAGGTATTGCTAATACTTGTGCATCATTTACTTGAAGAAATTTGGAGTTTTGTGCAGGTAAAGAAGTTGATTTCTGAAGCAGACTTTCTGAAGTAAACATTTCTTCACTCAGAGAAGTGTTGATTGAAGTTTTGGTAAAGAAGATCATTGTTTGTGTAAAGTTTGGTTTATAATTGACATAGAAGTGTTCTTAAGTCAGTATAAATCAAACCTTTGGAGATTAAGAGGTCTCCAACAGTATACAAGCTGAAGCATAAGCCTGATGGAACAATTGACAGATATAAGGCTAGGCTTGTTGCAAAGGGTTATGCACAAGAAAGAGGCATTGATTTTGATGAGACCTTTGCACCTACATGCCGAATGACTACTATTCGTAGCATATGTGCACTTGCAGCTCATCATGGTTGGGATGTACATCAATTGGACATTAAAACTCCATTTTTGAATGGTGACTTGCATGAAGAAGTGTATGTTTTTCAACCCCATGGCTTTGTGCAAAAAGGGCATGAAAACGAAGTGTGCAGGTTGAAAAAGGTATTATATGGTTTGAAATGTGCTTGATATGAAAAAATACATGCTTACGTAACTACACATGGTTTTGAAAATAGTAGTCTTAGCAAATCCCACTCCTGAGGACCTAGACATGATGCTTAAAGCATATCAGGCCAAAATCCAAGAAGGGCCAATGTAACAGACCGTGAAAAGTGTTACCCCAGAGCTCATTTAGAGATTGAACGAACCAAGCTTTGTGCTAAGATGGTGGAGTTGCTCAAACCATGTTTGAATCCAGTTGTCTCTTCAATTGCTCTAGTTAAGCTAAGACACAGTTGCATTTTGATGGACTGTTAGAAAGATTGGAGAGTTTAATTGCAAAATTTGGAAAGGAAGCCACCTCCCAAGGCAAGGACAAGGCAAGTGAAAGAATGAGCATTCCTCCCTAGGAAGCTTATGTGCCTAATTCCTCTGAGCCAGACACCTCTTCTTCTATGAATCGATATTCACCAGAATTCCTAAGAGAAATTCAAGAAGAGAAGTGGGCTAAAGAAAGTGAAAATCCTCCTCCCATTGAACTTGTGGATGATCTGCATGATCAATTCCCACAAGAAATTCCTTCTATGTATGGAGAATAGGAGGATGCGCAATCAAGTGAGCGATTAGACTTCGAGTCTAATTCTTTACATGAACTACCACATTTCAGAGGCCCATGGGAAGCAAAGTCTACATGCATGAGAGCACCCACAGTCATGATAAGAAACAAAGACTCAGTCATACCTAGAAACGCAAAAGTAGTAAATAACACTAAAGTGGAGTGCAATCTCACTTTAGAGGAGCTACTCAAGGTTAGGCCAGAATTATGGAAACATGTAGCCAATCAAGTGCCAGAAGTAGCCAAACCACACTCCCAGGTAGGATCTCATAGAACAGTTCCAGAGATACCCTTGGATAAGATAGGAGACATGAGCGAAGGAGAAGAAGGAAACACCTATCTTCCAATCACTCATCAAGGTTACACCACCAAGACTATTTTGGACTCAGTCGCAAGGGTTGCAATTTCGACCACTTCCCTATGGAAGCATTGGGGAAAACTAGCACTCAAGCCAATGAGAATGAAATTGCAAATGGCTGACGGTCACATAGAGAGACCGTTAGGATTGCTAGAAGGGATAAGTCTCACTACTTGTGGTATAGAGTTTGAGCAAACTTTTGCTATATGAGACTTTAGCAGAAATCAAGCCTGCGAGATGATTTTGGGAAGACCATTCATGAGACAATTGCAAGTAGTACAAGATTGCGGAACCAATTCATTGTATTTGCAACACTTAGGTGTGACAACCAAAGTCGATCTCAAGGTCTTCTCTCGTAGAGACATACCCCCAATATAGTGGAATCCCATCCATAGAGCCACAGATGATACAGAGTCAATGCACTCCATAGGATCGGGATCCTCATGGATGCATGAGGAAACCCACTTATGGATGTGTAAAGTGGCAAAAGAAGAAGAGAAAAGAGAGAACGTCAGAGAGGTAGGTGCAAACGAAACCCATAGATAAATTTGAGACCCAGCCTATGCACCTGTTGTATTTCTAGACGAAGAGTTTGAGCCTTATGGTTGGGTTGAAATTCTAAAAAAAATGGATGTAGCCATCAATGAAGAGCAATGAAGACCACACTGTGATGAAGATGGCTATGACATTTCAGTCTTCACTATAGAACCACTTATGTGTGATTCAGTTCTTGAAGAATGTGAGCCGAGCACTTATGTACTTGAGGAAGCAAGTGACTCTGATCTAGATTCAATCATTATGGACCCTTTTTGTGCATCAAGAGATGAATACCTACATGAAGTAGAAGTTCACCCCCAAGAGCACAGAGAACTTATAAATGATGTGAGGCTAACTACACAGGTGACCGCCAAGAGTGAAAGCAAGAAGAGGAAGAAGAGAGAAGCATCACCAAATGAGGAGGAATCTTTGTTTGAGGTCCTTGAAAATTTCAAGAAGTATGAGATAGAAGATAGGAGAGTCATGGTAAGGATGCCAAAAGGAGAAGCCCTAGCAGAAGAGGCCTATGATAGCAAAGAGACAACAAGGAAAGTTGTTGTAACCATAGAAGAAGGAGAAGAAAGATGCACATACATAGGACACGACCTAAATAAGGATGAGGAACAAGAGTTGATTGCCTTGTTAAGAGAATACATAGATATTTTTGCATGGAGTTACAAAAACTTAAAAGGTGTAGACCCTGAGATATGATCACATACGATTCCTATGACATCAGAGACCAAGCCTTCCAAACAAAAGCCCTACACATATAATGACAATTACGCTACCAAGATCAAGGAAGATATAGATTGATTGGTAGAAGGCAAATTCATCTATGAAATAGAGCACATTGAATGGGTATTACCCATTGTAGTGGTGCCCAAAAAGAATGGCAAGTTACGTGTATGCATTAACTTGAAGAAGGTTAATGTAGCCACCATTAGAGATAGTTATCCACTTCCTATCATTAGCATCTATGAGAAAGAGTGGTAGGCAAGGAACTATACAGCTTCCTTGATGGATTCTCTGGCTACAATCAAGTGGCCATTGCTCCAAAAGATCATCATAAGATGGCTTTTGCCACAGAGTGGGGCATATTTGCATTTCGGCTAATGCCATTTGGGCTCACCAATGCGCCAGCTACCTTTCAAAAACCTAGAAAAAATTCTTGCATAAAAACCTAGAAGTCTATGTTGATGATCTATGCACTCATTCCAACATTAGACAAACACATATACTTAAACTCAGACAAATCTTCGAGAAATGTAGAGAATATCAAGTCTGCTTGAACCCAAAAAAGTGTGTTTTCATGGTTAGGCAAGGTAAGATTCTAGGACACATAGTGTCAAAGAATGGCATATCCACAAATGAGGATAACATTAGAGCTATTGCAAAGCTACCAAGGCCAAAGAATGTCAATGAAGTACAAGCTTTCATGGGGCATTTTGGTTATTATCGACGTTTCATTCATATGTATGGTATCATAGAAAAGCCTATGCACTCCCTCTTGACTAATTTTGAATGGACAGAAGAATGCGAAAACTCCTTTAATGAGCTCAAACAAGGATTATGTTCATTACCAATCTTGACTACCCCAGATTGGAAAAAATCATTCCATGTTCTTGTGAATGCATCCAATTATGCTATTGGGTGTGTACTAGTACAACCTATTGGTGAAGGTAATATGGATCTTCCAATTGCTTACACAAGTAGACAATTGAATGTGGCTGAATGAAATTACACTACTACTGAAAGAGAAGGATTAGGCATGGTATATGCAATTTAAAAGTTTAGACATTATTTGCTTGCAAATAAGTTTAAATTTTTTACAGATCATTAAGCATTGCTATATCTAGTGAACAAACCTTGCAATATAGGTAGATTAGTAAGATGGTTCCTCTTACTAATGGAGTATGACTTTGAAGTTGTGGTTATGAAAGGTAGAACTCACCTTAGGACAGATCACCTTTCCAGACTAACTTCAAGAGAGTCTCCTCTGTGAGGCTCTCCTCATAAGAAGACATGTAAATGATGTGTGTGCCACTCTCCTCCCATCCATTTATATCCTCTTGTATCTAAAATAGTAGTGATCTGGAATGATCTAGTGTCGCCATGTGGCCAACATGCAACACTCATCCCCACTAACCATCAAATACCTTAGGATATACCCTCGAGCTTAGGACCTTGGCTAACTAGCCCTCATCCCACACACACATGGAATGGTCTCTGTAGACCAATGTCTGACACTCTCTCCCCCTTCTTGTTGGAGCAAGTCTATGACAAGCCTAAGTATTGGCTTGAGTCTCACAAAGTCTTAGAAGAAGCTTTAAAAACAAGACTATGTAAAGTTCACTTGTGAACTACCTCTTGTAACTTTTGAAGAGTTTACTTAATGTAAAAGTAAGAGAATCTTAAGTGGTTGAGTCCACTTGATCAAGAATGGAAAGAGGAGCCACGAATTCGTGATTTGTGGTAGGTAGAGAATCAAATCAATCATTGATTGATTGGAGAGTGATTGAGGGAAGTTAGCCTCCCAAAGTCAACTATAAATAGATGGCAGTTTTAGTCGTGGTTAGTTAGACCTATGTGAAGACCTCCAAGAGCTGAGATTTATGCCATATCAAGGTGTGATTACAAGGCACACATATGTATCAGTAAGTCATTGTATTGTACAAGCAATATACTTTCATTTTCATGATTATTTGAGTTCATCTTTCCATGTTCTTGTGAAGTGTACTACTCACTGCCATTACTCTCAGTTTTCTCAGTCAGCTTGCAGAGATGTTTTCTCTGAGCTTGGTGCATCATTTTCAGTGATTTAACTTGGTAAAGTTAGATCTATAAGTCTAATATATGCTCATAAATTTTCATGTCATTTGAATGTTGCAATCTTCAGTTATGTTCATTTGAAGTCAACAGGGTCTGTTCATCTTCACCTCTCTGTCAGGTACCCGACTTTTTCACTCATCTTGTCAGAGGTTTTTCTCAGTACTTACTTATCCAAATTCAGTGATTTAAAGCTTGTTGGATTTAGCTTACTGTCTAGTATAACCATACAAATTTTCATAATCATTGGATTTCTACATTTTGAGTTATGGTGATTTTTCTGCTCACTGGTCTATTTCTGTAGCAGCCCGTGAAAATCGGGATGATGTCATCACTTGTTAAAACTCATTCTCAGTGTGTGGTTCATTATTTTTGATGAGATTACTCTTGAAAGTTAGCTCTTTAAGTTGCCTAGAGTTCCCCAAGAGGAATTAAGCTAATTGCTGCTGTGCCCAGAGAATTATGTAAAACGCTGGACAGGTGTATGAACCAAGAATAGCAAGTTTTCACCTCTGAGCTAACTCCAACTTATCTGTTTTGATCTATCTTTTTGAGAGTGATCTTCCAAGGTACATAGGGTGTCTAATACATCCATTGGCAAGCTAAAAGGGCCCACCATATACTACTGGAGTTCATTTGGCTGGTGTAGATCAAGGATTTTGCAACACCTCTTCATCTTCAAGCACATACCTATCCATCTCTTCACAGTGGTATCAGAGCAAGGTTGGACAACATGGCAGATGGATTTCCTTCATCAATTGACAAATTGGACAAATGTAACTACTCAGCTTGGTCATTAAGGATGGAAGCTTATCTCCAAGGTAGAAGTTTATATGGTTATGTGGCTGGAGCTGAAGTTATGCCAAGTTTCAGGAACAAAAGTCAACCAACACAAGAAGAGCAAGAAAGATTGAGCACATGGTGCTCCAAGGATGCACTTGCAAGGTCTTATCTCCTCAACTCTATCTCAGATTTTTTGTTGCCTCACATTAGAACTTGTAAGACATCTCAAGAAGTATGGGATGCACTTGAAGCTTTCTTTTCTTCAAGTACTAAAGCTAGGAAGCATCAACTATGGCTGGATTTCACAACTCTCAAGAAGGCTCCCAAACAAAATGTGACTGATTTTGTCACAAAGCTCAAGGACATAGCGGATCAGTTGGGAAGCATTGGAGAGGTAATAGATGAAGACCAAATTGTAAGGCAGGTCATCAATGGCTTGAAGGCAGATGACAAGTGGGAAGCATTCACCACAGCTATGGATTTGTACATGGACATGCATGTACCTGATTTCAATACACTCATTGGACAACTACTTACTCAAGAGGCAAAGCTTATCAAAAATGGAGAAAGCTCTAAAGGTAATCAATCTTCAGCTTTATACACTGATAAAAGCAAGTCCAAAGATAACAAAGGAAAGGCAAAGAAAGTGGATGATGAAGTAGGTGGATGATGAAGTAGGTACATATCAAGCTAACTATGCAGGTAGAGGAAGACATGGCAGAGGTAGAGGAAGAGGAGGTAGACAAGGCAGGGGGAGATCCCAAGACTCCAACTCATGTTCTATTTGTGGATTAACTAATCATACAACTGAAAATTGCTTTAGGAATTCCAGGAATCAAAGAGGCAGAGGATACAATAGAGGAAGTTATGGCTACTCAAGAGGAAGGTTCAACAACTACCATGGCAACTACAACAACTACAATCATTCAAACTATCAAGGAGGCTACAAAGGAAGGAGAGACTACAATAACTACACAGAAGACTCAAACAAAGAGGATTCATTATTGATCATGAACATGCCTATGCCACAAGGTAAATCTGATGAGCATGTTTTCTACATAGATTCAGGTTGTTCAAATCATGTGGCAGGAAATGTGGCACTCCTATCAGATTTAGAAGATCCAAGGAATAAGCATGAGGTACAAACAGGAGATGATACAAAACATCCTGTGGAGAAAATAGGCAATGTCAAAGCACCTGATGGAAACATCAACCTACTCAGTAAGGTACTCTATGTCCCTACCATTACAAAGAATTTGATAAGTGTTGGGCAGATAGTAGAGAAAGGATTGCAAGTCAGGTTCACAAAGGCAGGAGCATTTGTTGAGGATCCAAGTCAAGGATTCAGAAAAATTGCAAAAGGTGAAAAGACAGGTAGATTGTTCACATTTGAATTACAGGACACTAGAAACATTGCTCTCTTTAATTATGGTAGTCAGACACTCACAGAATTGGAAGTATGGCACAAAAGGTTAGCACATATTGGTGAAAGGTCATTAAAGCAAATTTGCACGGACCAAAGTGTACTTGGACTCCCTAATTTGTCAAAACAACATATGATTTATAAGTGTAGTGCATGTCAATTTGGAAAGTCTCACAGGTTACCATTCATGAAGAAAGGTTATATGCATGGAGATCTCTTGGAGTTGGTTCATACAGATGTATGGGGACCTAGCAAGGAAGCTTCAATATCTGGATCAAGGTATTATGTTTCCTTTATTGATGATTGCAGCAGATGGACTATCCTATTCTTTATGAAACACAAAGATGAAGTTTTTTCATGTTTCAAAAGATATTTGGCTCTTGTGGAGAATCAAACAGGTAAATCACTAAAAAGGCTAAGGTCAGATGGAGGGGGAGAATATTTCTCCCATGAGTTTGATCCTTTTCTTCAAGAAAGAGGAATCAAAAGAGAGGTAACTACAAGGTACACTCCTAAGCAAAATGGAGTGGCAGAAAGGAGGAATAGGACAATTGTTGAAGCTGCAAGGTCTATGTTAAATGAAAAGCATTTACCTAATTACTTATGGGCTGAGGATGTATCTACAGCCACTTACTTGATTAACAGGTTGCCTTCAAAATCCCTTAATGGGATGACTCCATATGAGGCTTGGAATGGAAGAAGACCAAGCTTAGATCATTGTAAAATTTTTGGATGTATTGCTTTTGCTCATGTTCCTTCACAGGTTAGAGGCAAGATGGATCCAAAGGCAGAAAGGTGTGTATTTATTGGATATGACAACAATCAAAAGGGCTACAGGTTATACAACCCTACCAACAAAGGATTCTTGGTAAGCAGAGATGTAGTTTTTGATGAGAACAATTCATGGTATGAAGATTCATGCAAGAAGGTCAATTTACCATATAATCTTGAAGAAGATTTTCCAAAGCTTGGTAGAGAACAACCAAAGATTGAAGAACAAGACACCTCGGAGGATGATGAAGAATCTCATATGGAAAAGATCAAAGCATGGAAGTCTAAAGGTAAAGCAAAATTGCAGGAACTTGGACATGAGGCAGAATCATCACATCATGGCCTAAGAATATCTACGAGGGAAAAGAAAAAACCAAAAAGGTATGGGTTTGACACCTCATTAGTAACTAAACATTCTATCTACATAGCACAGGACATAAACCAAGAGGAGCCATCATCATTTGAAGAGGCCAAAGCAAAAACAGAATGGAAGCATGCAATGAAGGAAGAGATTGAAGCACTTGAGGAAAACAACACTTGGGATTTGGTGCCCAAGACTTCATCCATGAAGGTAATAGGCTCAAGATGGGTCTATAAACTCAAGAAGAATTCTGATGGTTCAATTAACAGGTATAAGGCAAGGCTTGTAGCAAAAGGCTTTGCACAAACTCAGGGAATTGATTATGAGGAGACCTTCTCTCCTGTGTCAAAGATGCCTACTATTAGGGTTTTGCTTAGTATTGCCTCTTCCAAGAATTGGAAGATACTTCAACTAGATGTAAAGAATGCATTTTTGAATGGTTGGATAACAGAAGAGGTATATATGGCACAACCACCTGGTTTTGAGAACCAAGTTTATCCTGATTATGTGTGTAAACTTAACAAAGCATTGTATGGTCTCAAGCAAGCTCCAAGAGCTTGGAATTTCAGGCTTGTTTCATTCTTGCAGGACAAAGGCTTTCAACCAAGCAAGGCAGATCCTTCACTCTTTATTAAAAAGAGTAATTCCGAGGTCATCTATCTATGTGTATATGTAGATGATATTATATTGACAGGAAATGATGCAGATGGTATGAAGAAGATCAAAGATCAGATGAGAGAAGAGTTCAAGATAAGTGATTTGGGTTCACTTACCTACTTCCTAGGTTTGGAAGTTGTCTACAAAGATCATGGTTTGTTTCTCACTCAAAGGAAGTACATTAAGGACATGTTGGCAAAATTCAAGATGCAAGATTGTAAGATTGCAGGTACTCCAATGGAGGTCAATCACAAATTGAGCTCACATGAAGGTGAACTCATAGAGGACATCACATCATATCAAAGTCTAGTGGGTAGTCTCAACTATGCCACATTGACAAGAGTAGATATATGTTACAGTGTGAGTGTGCTAAGCCAATTTATGCACACACCAAGGAAACCACATATGGATGCTGCCAAAAGGATTCTCAAGTATCTCAAAGGAACCATAAATGAAGGACTTTATTATCCTTATGTATCTGATTTAGGTTTGAAGCTATTTTCTGATGCAGATTGGGCTGGCTCCAAGGAAGATAGAAGGAGCACTTCAGGTTATCTTACCTTTGCAGGTTCAAAGCTTATTTCATGGTCATCTAAGAAGCAACCCACAGTTGCTCTCTCTTCTACTGAAGCTGAATACAGAGGTCTTGCCATAGCTACTCAGGAAGCTATGTGGATGAAGACATTATTCAAAGATCTTGGATTGGAGTTTGGAACTCCCAACTATTTTTGGTGACAATATGAGTTCTATTCATTTGGCTGCTAATCCTATTTTTCATGCAAGGACTAAACATATTGAAGTTCATTATCACTATGTATGCGAGAAGGTTCTAAGCAAAGAGATTCAAATATCATATGTGTCCACTCATCAACAATGTGCAGATATTCTAACCAAAGCATTGGATGGTACAAAGCTTTGCAAATTCAAGGCTATGATTGGTTTGCAGGTAATCTTGGAAGATTGAAGACCTCAAGCATACTTGGCTTGAGGGGGAGCTGTTGGAGCAAGTCTATGACAAGCCTAAGTATTGGCTTGAGTCTCACAAAGTCTTAGAAGAAGCTTTAAAAACAAGACTATGTAAAGTTCACTTGTGAACTACCTCTTGTAACTTTTGAAGAGTTTACTTAATGTAAAAGTAAGAGAATCTTAAGTGGTTGAGTCCACTTGATCAAGAATGGAAAGAGGAGCCACAAATTCGTGATTTGTGGTAGGTAGAGAATCAAATCAATCATTGATTGATTGGAGAGTGATTGAGGGAAGTTAGCCTCCCAAACTCAACTATAAATAGATGGCAGTTTTAGTCGTGGTTAGTTAGACCTATGTGAAGACCTCCAAGAGCTGAGCTTTATGCCATATCAAGGTGTGATTACAAGGCACACATATGTATCAGTAAGTCATTGTATTGTACAAGCAATATACTTTCATTTTCATGATTATTTGAGTTCATCTTTCCATGTTCTTGTGAAGTGTACTACTCACTGCCATTACTCTCAGTTTTCTCAGTCAGCTTGCAGAGATGTTTTCTCTGAGCTTGGTGCATCATTTTCAGTGATTTAACTTGATAAAGTTAGATCTATAAGTCTAATATATGCTCATAAATTTTCATGTCATTTGGATGTTGCAATCTTCAGTTATGTTCATTTGAAACCAACAGGGTCTGTTCATCTTCACCTCTTTGTCAGGTACCCGACTTTTTCACTCATCTTGTCAGAGGTTTTTCTCAGTGGTTACTTATCCAAATTCAGTGATTTAAAGCTTGTTGGATTTAGCTTACTGTCTAGTATAACTATACAAATTTTCATAATCATTGGATTTCTACATTTTGAGTTATGGTGATTTTTCTGCTCACTGGTCTATTTCTGTAGCAGCCCGTGAAAATCGGGATGATGTCATCACTTGTTAAAACTCATTCTCAGTGTGTGGTTCATTATTTTTGATGAGATTACTCTTGAAAGTTAGCTCTTTAAGTTGCCTAGAGTTCCCCAAGAGGAATTAAGCTAATTGCTGCTGTGCTCAGAGAATTATGTAAAACACTGGACAGGTGTATGAACCAAGAATAGCAAGTTTTCACCTTTGAGCTAACTCCAACTTATCTGTTTTGATCTATCTTTTTGAGAGTGATCTTCCAAGGTAAATAGGGTGTCTAATACATCCATTGGCAAGCTAAAAGGGCCCACCATATACTACTGGAGTTCATTTGGCTGGTGTAGATCAAGGATTTTGCAACACCTCTTCATCTTCAAGCACATACCTATCCATCTCTTCACACTTCTAAAGATCATTGTCCTCAATGATCAATGAGGGAAAGTACTTGCGAATCAGAGGTGCTGATTCCCAAGTGGATTCAGTAAGTGGTAATCCTCTCCAGGCTACCAGATACTCTTGGATGACACGATTTCTTAACTGTTTCTGTCTCCTATCTAGTATTCTGTCTGGAGAATGATCTTCTCTATCGGTTTCTTGCAAAGAAACAATACCCTCTATTAGATTATCCTCCCTAGATATATACTTTCTTAGTTTACTGACATGAAACACTGGATGGACTCTGCAATCTGGAGGAAGCTCTAATCGGTATGCAACACCACTCAATTTCTTTACTATCTTCCAAGGTCCACAATACCTTGGTGATAGCTTACTACACTTCCCTATGGACAATGAAGTAGATATATCTGGTACCTGAAGGAAGACTCGGTCTCCTTCCTCAAAGGATCTAGGAGATCTTTTCCTATCATCATACTCTTTTGCTCTATCAGTTGCTTGCTGCATCTTGGCTTTAGCTATTTCAAGGTTTGCTTGGAGATTTGCTAAGAACTAAGAAGCACTAGGACATTTCTTAGGCATTCCTATGGTACTGGGAGCAGTGGGATTCATGCCATAGTTCATCTTGAAAGGAGACATCCCAGTCACCTTGTGAGGCCTATTGTTATAAGCAAACTCTACTAGTGGCAAATAACTATCCCAATCTGTCTGTCTCTCAGACACATATGCCCGCAACATATCCTCTAGAATTTGCTTGACCCTCTCGGTCTGACCATTTGTCTGTGGATGATCACCACTACTCATTTTTAGTGACACTTTTAGTTTGTCAACTACAAACTTCCAGAAATGTCCTGTAAATCTGACATCCCTATCTGAGACTATGGATGTCGGTAACCCATGCAATCTGAAGACATGATGGATAAACAACTCCGCTACCTGTGGAGCTTCTATCGTCTCCTACGTGGGTATGAAATGAGCCATCTTGCTTAGTCTATCTACCACAACTAGGATTGTATCCCGCTTCCTTTGGGTCCGCGATAACCCCACTTGAAGTCCATGGATATACTATCCCAATTATGATCTGGAACTTGTAAAGGATGTAAAAGACCTAGTGTCTTTACTCTTTTTGCTTTGTTGAATTGGCACATAAAGCATTGTTGAACATAAGTATGGATATCTCTGGCTAATTCAGGCCACCAAAATGTTCTTCTAACAAGCTGTATTGTCTTGTCAACACCAGGATGTCCTGCACAGGGAACATCATGGTTATCATGCATGACTTTCTTTCGCAAATCCTGAGAATCTGGCACACAAACCTTTCCTTTCCGCTTCACTATTCCATTCTCCAGTGAGAAATTAGAATACGGAATGGACTTGTTTTCTTTAGTAGAAGAAGAAACAACTGGAACTGTCCCGTCTCCTAAAATAGAGTCATCACTAATGGCTCTAACTATCTATAACAAATGTGGATCTTCCACCTGTGCTTCCTTAATTTCTTGAAGCAATGAGCTTTCTAAAACTATAAAGCTCATTTGATACATTATACGAGATAATGCATCAGCTGTTATATTTTCTTTGCCTCTTCTATACAAGATTTCCATGTGAAATTCCTGCATGAGCTCAGCCCAACGAGCTTGTTGGCCTCAAAGATCTGGATGACTATAAAAATACTTGAGTGTATGATCATCTATGAATACCTTAAAGTCCACACCATAAAGATAGTGTCTCCAAACTTTAAGTGCATGCACCACAACATACAACTCTTGTTCATGCATCGGCCAATTGTTTTGTGCACTACTTAACTTCTTACTTTCAAAAGCTATTGGCCTACCATCTTGACTCAAGACTGCTCCTATATAGGGCTATGCCGCTATCATCTGTTTCTAACTCAAATGGTTTCTGAGGATCCACCACTTTGAGTATAGGAGCCTTGGAAACAACTTGTTTCAGAGTATCAAAACTCTCTTGCTGCTCTTGCTTCCATGCAAATGGAATTTTGCCTTGAAGCAAGTTTGTCATAGGTGCTGCTATCGACCAATATGAAGAGATGAATTTCCGATAGAAACTGGAAAGTCCTAAGAATGACCGTAACTACTCCTCATCCCGAGGAGTAGGCCATGCTAAAATAACTGATACCTTCTTGGGATCCATCTGAACCCCATCGGCTGAAATCACATGCCCTAGATACTCTATCCTCAGAAGAAACAACTGTCTTCTCCGGATTTACATACAGTTGATTTTCTTTTAAAATATTCAACACAAATCTTAAATGATTTTCATGCTCATGCACAGTCCCACTATACACTAGCAAATCATCCACAAAATAAACAACACACTTTCCTATGAAAGGTCATAAGATATCATTCATAATATAACATCATAAATGTAACTGGAGCATTTGTCGAACCAAAGGGCATGATCAAATACTCATAATGACCAAAACGGGTCCTAAAAGCTGTCTTATGTACATCATGATCTTTTACTCTAATCTGATGATAGCCACTCTTTAAATCTATCTTACTAAACACAATGGCTCCACCTAGAGCATCCAAAAGATCATCAATCCGGGGCATGGGATATCTATGTTTAATAGTGATCTTATTGAGTGCTCGATAATCAAAACACATCCTATAAGATCAATCCTTCTTCTTCACAAGAAGAACTGGTGCGTCAAAGGGTGAATAGCTGGATCTAATCAGCCCTTTTTGAAGATACTCGTCCACAACGTTGCTGACTTCATTTTCCTCCTATAGATTCATTCAAAATGGTGGCTGAGTGGTCGGACTTGCTCTTGGTACCAATTCGATTCTATGCTCTATATTCTTGCAAGGAGGAAAACTTGATGGTAATTCCTTTAAAAACAACTCTTGGAATTCTGCTCTCACTTTGGTTGAAAGTGTTGCAGCATTCCAACTTGAGTCTCCATGACTGCATGAATCCATCTCAACATACGACAAATACATGAAATAAAGAAAATAGATATACTTACAATCAATTTTGAGCAACTTGGTAGCAATCACCAATCGCGTCTCTTGGAGATCTGGTTCTCCATGGATCAATAATCTCCTTCCCTCATGCTCAAACTGATATACATGCAAAGCAAAATCAATGACTGGTTTCTTCCTAGCATGCCACTTCTTACTAAGAACTATGTTGAATCGAGCTAATCTCGCTATCTCAAAGTCCAATCTGTCCTCATAGGACTGGATCTGAATAGGAAGATCAACTACTCGTCTATCCCAACTCTCAGTTCCCTTCTCGTCGGCTATCTCAACGGTATAAGTATAATCTGACTGTATCGTGTCTAAGCGTAATCTCTTGACTAATCGGGAACTAATAACATTATGAGTCAAACCTGTGTCAAAGAGTACCTTGAGAGGCTGTCCTGCCACGACTCCTCTCATGAAAATAAGCTCAGTATCTGGGAACTTGTATCCTTTCTGTGCCACTGGCAAAAGCACAACATCTGGCACAGTCAGAACCTTTTTAGTGACCATCATGGCCACTATGGGAGATGATAATGGAGATGGGGAATCCCCAAAACTCATCCTCACTCCCACCCCTTGCCTGAGTCGGGTTTATTACTATGGTGGCTGTTATCTTTTTCTTTTAGGACAATCCTTATACAAGTGCTTCCCTAAGCAACCATAGTACAAACCCTCTTTGATTGCGTTCTCTTTCTGTTGAGGGGTAAGAATAGATCGATTGTATGCCCTCTTAGCCAGAGCAGACACTTTTCTCTTTCCTCCTGAGACTGTCTGGATCATGTGCACTTGCTTAGCCTCTCTGGAAGGCTCTGCACTGATCGAACCAAGAGTCGAAGTATGGAAAGGTCGGCTAACCCTAGTCCATGGGAATCTCTGGCCCTAGGAACCTGTGTTCCTGTGGCCGTCCTCATAAACCAAGGCCATCTCTATGGCCTGTGCCAAAGACTGACACCGATCCTTCCTCACTAAAGGTCGGATAGTTTCTCTGAGTCCCAAAACAAACTTGTGGACTTGAACAAGTTTTGGAATGGTATCAGGTACTTTAAGAAGTACCTCTCTATACCTATCTGTGTATTCCTGAACTGATTGATTCTTGTGATTGATGAAGAACTAGGTGTCTAGTGCTCTAGAACTTTCATCTGGTGGTACAAAATTGTTATAAAATAGGATTTTAAATTGATCCCATGTCGTGGGCTCCTTCTTATCCTGCTCTATCTTATGCCACCACCTATGTGCGACGTCCATAAGGTTATAAGTGGCCTACTGAATCTTGTGCCTATCATCAGTGATATGACATAGGCGGAAGCACTATTCCCACTCGTTGAGCCATTGCTTAACCGCGTCAGTAGTCCTAGCGCTAGTTGAGCCATGATATCTTGGCAGCTTAAGATCCTTAAGCTTCCATTTGGCTTCTCCAACTAAGACGCTATCTCTAGGGACTTCTAAAGTTTGATGCTCATCTGGAGCATCTACGTCCATCTCTAGCAAATCCGAATTGAGCAGCTCTTCTTCTTTCTTGGAGCCACACAGGTGTTCCAAGATATCCTTAAGAGAAATCTCTAAGAATGAAATTCTATTATTCATGTCTTGAATTGGATCAACTGGAGGTTCTGGCATAAGGGTATCTGTCCTAGCAGGTGATGATGGTTCGGGTTCCATATTAGGACTAAAGGTAAGTAACTTTTCTTTTGGTTTTCTCTCTTTTCCCCCTTTTTTTTAATACACTAATCAATCGTAAATACTAGTGGCAAGCGAAAAAAAAAAACAATCAAAGCCTTTGCTTAACAGAAACAAACAAAAGAAAGAAAAGAAACTTTAATATGTTTCCTAAACTTCAATGCACATGCACGCTAATATTTTAGAAATTTCGGCAGCCTACCGGTGTCACTTTAAAATCCGAAATAATTTCCAAGAGCGTCAAGCCTTCAACAAAATCAAATCATCAGTGCCAACAGGAACGATCTATTTTATCTTCTCAACGAACACCTGCAATTGAAAACTTTTCCAAGTATTTGTTGGGCCCTACAGGCCCTCAATCAATATATATATATATATATATATATATATATATATATATATATATATATATATATATTCTTTTTGATACCTGCCGATACTTACCACCTGCAAGAAAAGCTCAAGCACCGAACATACATCTCTACTAACGCTGACATTTCACCACCCATAGCACCTCCCCCTCCCCCCATGATTCCACCATCACCCACTCCCCTACCCCCACCTCACCAATCACCATCTCGTTGGTAGACACAACATCCACAACTCCCATTCCCTCTGCATTCCAAACTCCTCCTCTCACATCTCATAAAGTAGATAATTCATTCAATATGTTAAGTTAGTGTGCATATCAATTACAATAAGAGTATCAATGATTGGAAGAGTGCAGTGCTGCCTTCTAGGCAGAGTCATAGAGGCTACAAGTAAGAGTCACTACACTAGGAGCCGACAATCAAACACTTCTGGTAGAATACAACACCTTACAATAGGCTCATTCTGAATTGGAGTCCAAGATGTCTACTATGGATGCTTAAGCAGTCAAAGATTTGGAAAATGTGCTCCAAGCGCAAATGCTCACCAATGCTAAACTAAGACGCAATCTAGGTCTACTATTGAAGCATATGGCTGCAATGTTAGAAGAAAATAAGAGATTACAATAGCAAAACAAAGATAATTTTGAAGGGGCTATGGAAGGGACCTTGGGAGCAGAAATTAGCCCTACAAAATATAGAGTTGTCCCCTTAAAAGACATATGAATCTTACTTGAGGAGCATGCCAACTTTCTAGAGTCCTATGAAAAGATGGAACTAGAATGTGCAGATCTCTGAAAGCAGTTGGCCAATGTCAGGACATCTCAACCTAAGCCTGCCATCCCTCAACAGTCCACTGAAGAACTAGAGGCCTTAAGAAATTAGGTCGAAGAATTAAAAGCCAGACTCCTACCATATGAGAGGCCACCCTCTCCTATAGAAGAATCGGAACCCAAAACCATGGTGGAGATTTTGATTGAAGAGAGTTTTGAAGAGCCTTATGACCCGATGCCCATACCTGGTGGGCATGTCATTGAAGAGGGGCAAGAAACCTTTGAGATCAAAGTCCCATATTGGCTCAAGAGAGTGAAACAGATAGGTCAAACACATGATGATAGAGTGGCTGTGCAGATCAAGTCCCTTTCCAATCTGGAAGAAACCGTTCTTAGGTCCACTTACTTTCGGAACCTCTCCCATCAATGCCTGATTCCCACATCAAGAACACAATATAAGCCCTACTTTTTATTATTAGCTGACTATGACATGGAGATTAAAAGGCATACAAGAAAAGAGCCTACATTCACCACCCAATTTGAGCCCGATGATCTACCAATAGACACACATGCAGGCTCGATTTTTCAACCCAATTGGCATGGGTGACTACTTACAGACTATCTAGAAATGATGCACACATGGGCCACAATGCCATTATATACTAAATATAACCCATGTTATTGTCCAGTAGTCGACCGTAGATCATGGCAAGCTTTTGCCATCAAAGTACGCAATAATAAAGGATGCTCGGATTGGGTTAATTATCCATATTTTGCTCCACCTAGAGCACCACCCACCGTAGCATACATGATCTCTACAATACACCATTGGTCTGTACACTTAAAGAACATATCAGACATAGCCACCATGATGTGTATGAAAATCTTTGAGCTGAGGATAGTTGTATTCAAGACCTTCTGCAAGGTACAGACACCATATATTTCAGCCCACAGCTTTTTTGGTCTATGACATGATCCAGGCCCCCTCCATCAACATAACCTATGCCTAGCATGCATGCATAAAGTATTTACCTGCTTGCTACAAGCAGACCTTTGAAGAAATGTTCTCTATCGAGTTCTGGGAATATCGTTATGAAATTTTCATTCCTAGAACAACACATTTGTTACATCTCTTTGTAGTGGAACATGACATCCATGCACATCAGTTACGCTTTCCACATCCAGACATTCCAGATCCTGTAGATTGGGATAAGCTCATGATAGATTTGGCTCAAGGATTGCGCATTCAAGAACATCACCTAGCCATAGATGTCATCGAGTATTACATCAAGCACTCCCACCAACAAGGGTCTGTCAGGGATGACAGATGCGAGAGAGGGGGGTGTTGGTAGAAGCCAGGGCAGTCAAGGCCTTACAAGACATGGAAGCCAATGAAGGGAGACAGAACAAATGGAGAGCCAAGTAGGCTTAAGTAGGCAAAGCAGTCAACGAAGATCCGACAAGTAGGCCACATATTTTTTTATGATGAAATACTTCCCCAACAATGATTTTAGTCACTTTACACCATTGTAAATACCATTTTCCATTATTCCTACTCCATTTTGTTCAAGCCAAGGATTCCTTGAGCTTGAGGAGTATTAGAGGTACCTATGTACCAATTTTCATAATTTTTAGAGCTCGTTTGAGCCTCCAAAATAGCCTAGGAACCTAATTTTTAACTAGGCCAAACACTAGGTCAGGACAGGGCCAAAAGCTAGTTAAAAACTATAAAAAGAGTTAGAGAGCTCTTTTTTTGGGTTAGCTTGTTAGAGTTTTGAGCTATTGTAAGAGACTTTTTGAGTAATACAAAGAACTCCATTGTTCCTCTCCATATTCTTGCCTTGTGTGCACGTGTGTGTATGTGTGTGCATGTTTGTGTGCTTCTCACTCACGCACTTGTGCCATCACTTGCTCATAGTCGTCATACTAGTCCTCATGTCTCCATGGATTGAGAGTTATGAGGCGGATCTCCTCATGTTGGTACTTGCCATTGTGCTAGAGTGACACCCTCACATCAAAATAACATCACCATTGCCGAAATCATGAGCCATACATCTATTATCAACAAAATGCACATGAAGTCCCTCACTACCAATAAGATCAAGTACATACAATGCATTCTTAAGATTAACAATACCTCCATTTGTAACCGTCAGCTCAATTTCTCTGACTTCAATAATAAGATAAGAAGCATTGTTTACACATACAACATGTCCTTCCTTAGGCACATCTTTCAAAAATGCGAAAAATATTTTTCATGAAGTGATATGCTTTGAAGCACCATTATCAAAAAATCAATCCAAATCAGCCTCATTCACAATATTACATGTAGAGTGTGATGATGAATCATAATGACATGTAACAATACATGGCCAAACATCTTGAACTACTTTAGCATCATCATTCTTCACATTAGATGCATTCTCAATAATAGACATGCTGGGTTCTTTATTCTTTTCATTATGTTTGGCAATCTTTCTCATTCATCAACGGTACGTCTAGCCTTTTCACAATAATTAAATCTATTCTTCTTTTGCATATTACCATCAAAAGATGAAGAAGTGGAAGAGGAAGTTTGAAGATTTGGTTTTGGTGAACCCAAAACTAAACCATATGTCTGTGGCATTTTTTGGTAATAGAAATTGCATGCAGAACCTCAAGAAAACCACTTGTATTCACTCTTGATTTCTCTTCTTGCAAAAGAAGAGACACAACCTCATCAAAAGTATACATATTTGTATTTTCTTTACAATAAAAAAAAGTGTAGTAGCAAAGCTTTAAGATTTCAAAAATCCTTTGAGTAATGTAGGAAACGAGTGATGCATCTGGAATTCTTTCATCAATGTTTACCAATTTCTCTTTCAAATACCTGATGCATATAACATATACATTCACCAACTCATTTTCATCCATGCATACATCTTCATTGATTTCTTAAGTAAGCAACATTAACTTCATTATGTAGTGAATAAAAGGAATCAAGTGTATCCCAAGCTTGTCTTGAAGTAATGCATGAACGGATGTGTGAATCAGTATGTCACTTCATAGAAAGAGCAATCAATGCATTGTTAAGAGTGTGTGTGTTTCCAATGAATGCAAAAAAATAGTAGCTTGGGGAGATGAACTGATTATTTGTGGTTACATGGGAAATAAATATCTAACCACCTCTAGAGTAAAAATTTCGCATGTATAGGGAAACAATTCCCCTCAAAGCTGCTTGAGGGACACATAAGTGTAACAATAATATCTATTTAGATGTGAGCATTCATGTATGTGTACATATTGTTTTATTGTTTCAGGCACTATCAAATGGAAGTGTGTTGCACATCTTTGTCTGCATGCATAAGAGATACAACAATAACAGTGGGTTATGTAAGGCTTCTATGTAGAGAGAGAGAGAGAGAGAGAGATTGTTCAACAAAGAAAAGAGATATAAAGCACATTTGTTGGGGGATTCTTTAATTGAAAGGAGCTTGGATATTCATAGGAGGAATGTAGAGAAGAAGACAAAAGACAAGTTACACTGGAAGCCTTGGTGGCTTGATTAACATGAAAGATTACAATAGCTTTTGTCTAGAATGAGACAAAATACTCTCGATCCATAACCCTTTTAGGAAAAAGAAGTACACACAAGTACAACAAAGTACCACATTTACTTGTGCATTCATCCTCTATGCCATTCCTTCACCTTTTCTAGTTGCTTGCCCTTGTGCACCCCTTGCACTTAAGCCTCCAATAAGGTTGAACTATTAGTCATTTTTAGTGTCAACCTGCAACACCTCCTTGATGATATTATGTCACACTTTTGTTGCTCTCTACCTTGACGACCATTGTCTGCACACCCAAGAGAACATAGTGTATTCCCTTCACAAACCTTGGTCCTCTAGTTCTCTACACTCTCTTTGCACACTTTTTCTTTCTTTGTGCACTATCTAAGTGCATGTCTTTCTCTCTCTTGCTCTCACAATGTAGTGTATCCTCTTTCTTGCTTAGTCTATGCTCTCCAAAGAATAGTCCCCCTTTGTGTCGATTCCTCTTACATATACCACTTCACTTCCTAATTGCTTGTATTATCTTGATGCTTTTCCTTGTTGTTCTAAGAACTTTCTCACACAAAGATCAATAATTTCCTATTTTGTCTATAGTGAATTTATGAAAAACAAAATTTTAATTGGGGGGGCACACGTATGCTTTTGCATATCTTCTTCATTGCCTATGTTTTCTATTTTTTACCTTAGTTTCTCCAAATGTACCCATAAGGGAGGGTTTACCTAAACCTTCCAAATAACTCAAAAACCCTTTAAAAACCCTTCAAAAAATATCCTTTGCAACATGTATTTAACTTCACTTGCAAGTCAATCGTGAGCATACCCCTTGTGCACTACCTATGCACCTATTGTCCTTTGCCACTTGTGCATCACTTGTGCACCACTCATGCACCAATTGTGCACCACTTTTCCAAGTTAGAACCACGAAAGGCTCAACAACCTCATAGATTGTTCGAAGCAAAAAGAGCTGATTTTGTATTAACAAAGGTGAGGATTACGAAACTATCAAGTTAATTTGGTTGCTAAAACCACCATTTCATGGAGATGCAAACTTTTGAGATTGTTTAGATTCAAGTAGCCACATCTTGTTGCAATGCTTTCTATGCTTAGGCACAACTATAGATTCATCTCACTATCACACTCCTTTTCACATAGTTTGCATTAGAACATAGAACTAGAGCTAACCAATCCTCCTTCAATAGACGTTTGAAGAGAAAACATTGATTTTATATCACCAAAGGCAAGGATTACAAAAACATCAAGCTTGTTTGGTGGTTACAACCACCATTTCAAGGAGATACAAACTTGTGAGATTGTTTTGATTCAAGTAGTTGCACCTTGTTGTGATGCTTTCTACCACTTAGGTGTAGCTACATGTTCATCTCACTTTCATACTCATGTTCTCATAGTTTGCATTAGAACACATAACCAGGACTAGTGAGCCCTCCTTCAATAGACCTTTCTATAAAGGCTCATTCCTTCTCATGCCCATAGATCCGAGCCTCCACAAATAAAGAATTGTAGCCCATGTGCTCAAGCTTGCTACCATCCTCACATAACCCACAAATCTTGCTTTTGATTTCTGCTAGCTTGTCCATCACAAGCATAATCTGAGAAGAGATGGATATATATGTGCTTGAAGATGAAGTGGTGCTACAAAATCCTTGCACTACACCAGACAAATGAACTCCAGAGATGTGTTGTGGAACCTTTTAGCTTGCCAATGGATGTGTTAGACACACTATGTACATTGGAAGATCAATCTTAAAAAGATAGATCAAAACAGATGAGCTAGAATTAATCCAGAGGTGAAAAACTTGTTATTTTGATTCATACACCTGTCTAGTCTTTTGCATAATTCTTTGAGCACAACAGCAATTAGCTTAATTCCTTTTGGGGAAATCTAACTAACTTAAAGAGCAAACTTTAAAGAGTAATATCATCAGAAATAGTGAATCACACAATGAGAATGAAGTTTAACAAGTTATGCTATCATCCCGATTTTCACGGGCTGCAACAATACTTAGACCAGTGAGCAGACAAATGATCATAACTCAAGATTCAAATATTCAATGATTATAAAATTTTGTATGCTGATAATAGAAACTATTTTGAATCCAACAAGCTTTGAATCATGCAGTTTGATAAATCAGACGTGGAGAACCAGCTCTGACAAGTTGACTGATAAAATAAAAAATCTGACGGAGAAGTGAATATGAACCGATAGGGTTGACTTCAACTGATCATAACTCAAGATTGAGAACTCCAATAGCAACGAAATTTTGTGCACATATAGTATGCTCTAAAAAAAAACTTTACCAAGTTAAATCATTTTAAAAGATGCACCACACTAAGAGTAGTGATCTCTGCAAGCTGACTAAGAAACTTGAGAAGCATAACAGTAAAGAGTAGACTCACACAACCATGAAGATATGAACTTGTATGATTATAAATAAGAATGTATATTGATTTTAGAATACAATGAACGTATAGATACATGTGTGTGCCTTGTATCCACACTTGATATAGCATATAGCTTAGCTTATGGACGCCTCTAAAGTGCGACCAAACTGCCATGTATATATAGAGAGTTTTGGAGCCAAGATTTGAATTTGAATCTTGCTCACCTAAAAGTAGTTTCCTAATTTTTAGAGATTGATTGATTCTTCAACCTCCAAATCAAGAATTTGTGGCTTCTCTCTCTCTCTCTATTCTTATCAAGTGAACTCAACCACTTTGATTCCTCTTACTTTTACATCAAGTAAATGATCAAACAATTACAAGGGTGAGTTCACAAGTGAACTCTTAGATTTCCATACATTGTCTTCTCTTACTACTTTTCCTAGAAACTCAAGCCAATACTTAGGCTTGTAATATATTTGTTCCAATAGCTCCCCCTCAAGCCAAGTATGCTTGAGGTCTTCAATCTTCAAGAATAATCTTTAATCCAATCATAGTCTTGAATTTGCAAAGTTTTGTACCATCCAATGCTTTGGCCAAGATATCTGCACATTGTTGATGAGTTGACACATACGATATTTGAATCTCTTTGCCTAGAACCTTCTCTCTTACATAGTGATAATGAACTTCAATGTGTTTAGTCCTTGCATGAAAAATAGGGTTATCAACTAAATGAATAGAACTCATGTTGTCACCAAAAATAGTTGGAGTTCCAAACTCCAATCCAAGATATTTGAATAATGTCTTCATCCACATAGCTTCTTGTGTAGCTATGGCAAGACCTCTGTATTCAGCTTTAGTAGAAGAGAGAGAAACTGTGGGTCGCTTCTTGGATGACCATGAAATAAGCTTTGAACATGCAAAGGTAAGATAACCTTAAGTGCTCCTTCTATCTTCCTTGGAGCTAGCCCAATCTGCATCAGAAAATAGCTTCAACCCTAAATCAGATACATAAGGATAATAAAGTCCTTCATTTATGGTTCCTTTGAGATATTTGAGTATCCTCTTAGCAGCATCCATGTGTGGTTTCCTTGGTGTGTGCATGAATTGACTTACCACACTCACATTATAGCATTGTCAATGTGGCATAATTGAGACTACCCACAAGGCTTTGATATGATGTGATGTCCTCTATGAGTTCACCTTCATGTGAGCTCAATTTATGGTTGACCTCCATTGGAGTACCTGCAATCTTACAATCCTCCATCTTCAATTTTGCTAACATATCCTTGATAAACTTCCTTTGAGTGAGAAATAAACCATGATCTTTGTAGACAACTTCCAAGCCTAGGAAGTAGGTAAGTGATCCTAAATCACTTATCTTGAATTCTTCTCTCATCTAATCTTTTATCTTCTTCATACCATCATTTCCTGTCAAGATAATATCATCTACATATACACATAGGTAGATGACCTCAGAATTACTCTTTTTAATAAAGAGTGAAGAATCTACCTTGCTTGGTCGAAAGCCTTTGTCTTGCAAGAATTAAACAAGCCTAAAATTCCAAGCTCTTGGAGCTTGCTTGAGATCATACAATGCTTTGTTAAGTTTACGCACATAATCAGGTTAAACTTGATTCTCAAAACCAGGTGGTTGTGCCATATATACCTCTTTTGTTATCCATCCATTAAGAAATGCATTTTTTACATCCAATTGAAGTATCTTCCAATTCTTGAAAGAGGCAATACTAAGCAAAACCCTAATAGTAGGCATCTTTGCCATAAGAGAGAAGGCCTCCTCATAATCAATTCCCTGAGTTTGTGCAAAGCCTTTTGCCACAAGCCTTGCCTTATACCTATTTATGGAACTCTTCTTGAGTTTATAGACCCACCTTGAGCCTATTATCTTCATATATGAAGTCTTGGGCACCAAATCCCAAGTGTTGTTTTCCTCAAGTGCTTCAATTTCTTCCTTCATTGCATGCTTCCATTCTAATTTTGCTTTGGCCTCTTCAAAGGATGATGGATCCTCTTGATTTTATGTCATGTGCTATGTAAATAGAATGTTTCATTACTAATGAGGTGTCAAACCCATACCTTTCTGGTTTTTTTCTTTCCCTTATAGATCTTCTTAAGCCATGTTGTGATGATTCTGCCTCATGTTCAAGTTCCTGCAATTTTGCTTTACCTTTAGACTTCCATGCTTTGATTTTTTCCATCTGAGTTTCTTCATCATCTTCTGAAGTATCTTATTCTTGAATCTTTGGTTGATGTTCTCTGCCAAGCTTTGAAAATCTTCTTCAAGGTCATATGGCAATTTGACCTTTCTGCATGAATCTTCATACCATGAATTGTTCTCATCAAAAACTACATCTCTGCTTACCAAGAATCCTTTGTTGGTAGGGTTGTATAACCTGTAACCCTTTTGATTGTTGTCATATCCAATGAATACACACCTTTCTGCCTTTGGATCCATCTTGCCTCTAACCTATGAGGGAACATGAGCATAAGCAATACATCCAAAAATTTTGCAATGATCTAAGCTAGGTCTTCTTCCATTCCAAGCCTCATATGGAGTCATCCCATCAAGGGATTTTGAAGGCGACCTGTTAATCAAGTAAGTGGCTGTAGATACAACCTCAGCCCATAGATAATTAGGCAAAAACCTTTTCATTTAACATGGACCTTGTAGCTTCAACAATTGTCCTATTCCTCCTTTTTGCCACTCCATTTTGCTCAGGAGTGTATCTTGTGGTTACCTCTCTTTTGATTCCTCTTTCTTGAAGAAAAGAATCAAATTCATGGGAGAAGTATTCTCCCCCTCCATCTAACCTTAGCCTTTTTAGTGTTTTACTTGTTTGATTCTCCACATGAGCCAAATATCTTTTGAAGCATGAAAAAACTTCATCTTTGTGTTTCATAAAGAATAGGATAGTCCATCTACTGCAATCATCAATAAAGGAGACATAATACCTTGATCCAGATATTGAAGCATCCTTGCTAGGTCCCCATACATCTGTATGAACCAACTCCAAGAGATCTCCATGTATATAACCTTTCTTCATGAATGGTAACCTGTGAGACTTTCCAAATTGACATGCACTACACTTATAAATCATGTGTTGTTTTGACAAGTTAGGGAGTCCAAGTACACTTTGGTCCCTGCAAATCTGCTTTAATGATCTTTCACCAATATGTGCCAATCTCTTGTGCCATACCTCTAGCTCTGTGAGTGGTTGATTACCATAGTTGAAGAGAGCTATGTTCCTTGTGTCTTGTAACTCAAAAGTGAATAATCTACCTGTTTTTTCTCCCTTTGCTATTCTTCTGAACCCTTGGCTAGGGTCTTCCACATATGCTCCTCCTCTTGTGAACCTAACTTGCAATCCTTTTTCTACTATCTGCCCAACACTTATCAAATTCTTTGTAATGGTAGGGACATAGAGTACCTTACTGAGTAGGATGATGTTTCCATCAGGTGCTTTGACATTTCCTATTTTCTCCACAAGGTTTCTTGTATCATCACCTGTTTGTACCTCATTCTTGTTCCTTGGATCTTCTAAATCTGATAGGAGGGCCACATTTCCTACCATATGATTTGAACAACCTGAATCTATGTAGAAAACATGCTCATTAGATTTACCTTGTGGCATAGCCATGTTCATGATTAATAATGAATCCTCTTTGTTTGAGTCTTCTGTGTAGTTATTGAAGTCTCTCCTTCCTTTCTAGCCTCCTTGATAGTTTGAATGATTGTAGTTGTTGTAATTGCCATGGTAATTGTTGAACCTTCCTCTTGAGTAGCCATAACTTCCTCTATTGTATCCTCTGCCTCTTTGATTCCTAGAATTCCTAAAGCAATTTTCAATTGTATGATTAGTTAATCCACAAATAGAACATGGGTTGGAGTCTTGGGATCTCCCCCTGCCTTGTCTACCTCCTCTTCCTCTACCTCTGCCATGTCTTCCTCTACCTACATAGTTAGCTTGATATGTTCCTGCCTCATCATCCACTTTCTTTGACTTTCCTTTGTTTTCTTTGGACTTGCTTTTATCAGCATATAACGCTGAAGATTGATTACCTGTAGAGCTTTCTCCATTCTTGATAAGTTTTGCCTCTTGAGTGAGTAATTGTCCAATGAGTGTATTGAAATCAGGTACATGCATGTCCATGTACAAATCCATAGCTGTGGTGAATGCTTCCCACTTGTCATCTGCTTTCAATCCATTGACGACTTGCCTTACAATTTGTTCTTCATCTATTACCTCTCCAATGCTTCCAAATAATCAGCTATGTCCTTGACCTTTGTGACAAAATCAGTCACATTTTGTTTGGGAGCCTTCTTGAGGGTTGTGAACTCCAGCTATAGTTGATGCTTCCTAGCTTTGGTACTTGAAGAGAAGAAGGCTTCAAGTGCATCCCACACTTCCTGAGATGTCTTACAACTTCTAATGTGAGGCAACAAAAAATCTGAGATAGAATTAAGGAGGTATGACCTTGCTAATGCATCTTTGGAACACCATGTGTTCAATCTCTCTTGCTCTTCTTGTGTTGGTTGACTCTTGTTTCTGAATACAGGCATAACTTCATCTCCAGCCACATAACCATATAAACTTCTTCCTTGGAGATAAGCTTCCATCCTTAATGACCAAGCTGAGTAATCACCTCTATCCAATTTGTCAATTGATGAAGGAAATCCATCTGCCATCTTTGCTCTGATACCACTGAGAAGAGATGGATATATATGTGCTTGAAGATGAAGTGGTGCTGCAAAATCCTTGCACTACACCAGCCAAATGAACTCTAGAGATGTGTTGTGGGGCTTTTAGCTTGCCAATGGATGTGTTAGACATCCTATGTACCTTGGAAGATCAATCTCAAAAAGATAATCAAAACAGATGAGCTGGAATTAATTCAGAGGTGAAAAACTTGCTATTTTGATTCATACACCTGTCCAATTTTTTGAATAATTCTCTGAGCACAATAGCAATTAGCTCAATTCCTTTTGGGGAACTCTAGTTAACTTATAGAACTAACTTTCAAGAGTAAACTAATCAGAAATAGTGAATCACACAATGAGAATGAAGTTTAACAAGTTATGACATCATCTCGATTTTCACGGGCTGTAATAGTACTTAGACTAGTGTGCAGAAAAATGATCATAACTCAAGGTTCAAATACTCAATGATTATGAAATTTTGTATCCTGATAATAGACATTATGTTGAATCCAACAAGCTTTGAATCATGCAATTTGATAAAGTACACGCGGAGAACCAGCTCTCACAAGTTGACTCATAAAATCAAAAATCTGACAGAGAAGTGAATATGAACTCAAGATTGAGAACTCCAATAGCAACGAAATTTTGTGAGCATATAGTGGAATCTAAAAGAAAAATTTAGCAAGTTAAATCATTGAAAAATATTCACCACACTGAGAGTAGTGATCTCTGCAATCTGACTGAAAAACTTCAGAAGCATAACATTAAAGAGTAGACTCACACAACCATGAAGATATGAACTTGTATGATCATAAATATGAATGTATATTGATTGTAGAATACAATGAACTTATAGATACATGTGTGTGCCTTGTATCCACACTTGATATAGCATATAGCAAAGTGAGAATATGACTTCTTAAAATTCTCTTGGCAGATTACCAAGGACTTGGGACAAAACATTACATGTACATGTCAAAAAATTGAGATTCTGATAACCAAATGATAATTGATGGGAAAATCCATCACTAAGAGGAAAATTATGTGAGGATAGGGGGTTAGATATTAATTGTATAACATCGCTATAATGATGTATATTTGTACAACCATTACAATTTCAATGCGTTATTTGCATCTAAGTGTCAAGAAGTAGCTATTTATGACGTAAGTTTCCCTTCACTTTTAAGTGTCAAGAATAGGCAACTAGCTCTATGTGCCTCTTACTATCATAATTTCAAGTGCCTATGACAACATAATGCTTTTCCCAAGATGAAGCTACATGAGAAATGTACAAAAGGTAAACTATGATTTTTAGCCCTTGGGTGATGCATCATACATTCCTACAATTTGCATTAGGGGCCTATCGCTCATAGGGACTTTTAGCCCTTTAATGTATGGTCTAAATCTGATGGGCAAGGCAAAATATCATATGAAAGGTAAAATTTTCCTTTGACCTTTTGTCACTCTAGCACAATGGGAATACCAACATGAGGAGATCAACCTCATAAATGTCAATCCATGGAGACATCAGGATGGTATGACAAACGTGAGCAAGTGGAGTGCACAAGTGCATGAGTGAGAAGCACACAAACATGCACACACATACACACATGTGCACATAAGGCAAGAGCAAAGAGTAGAACAATGGAATCCTTTTATTAAAAGCTCTTAGTATAATGTTTTGTAAAAAACCCAACCAACAAAATGAGCTCTTTCGCTCCTTTTATATTTTTTGACTAGCTTTTGGACTATTTCAGACCTAGTGTCTGGCTTGGTTGAAAATTAGGTTCTTAAGCTAATTTGGAGGCTCAAATGAGCTCTAAAAATTATGAATATTAGTACATGCATTTTTCTAATATTCCTCAAGCTTGAGGACTCCTCGGCTTGAAAAAAATGGAGTCAAAACTACCAAAAACAAATATTTACAATGAGGTTTAGTGATAAAAATCACTCTTGATTAAAGAATTGTTTTGAAGAAATTTATAACTAGTCCACCTTGGCCTTCTCTCTAACTATCCCCTCCTTGACTCCCTTGTCTTAAGATTCCTTATTGGTAGAGTCCTGACTCACTGCTAACACTCCCCCTCTCTCATGTTTATCGTCCCTAAGAGACCCTTATTGGAAAGGGTGTTCTGTTAATTATTTTAAGATGTGTTCTATGAGCTCATGCTCTTTGAGCCTAAGTCCATGTGCAAGATCTATCTTTATCGGCTCCCAGTCAATAGCACTTGGTACTTCAAGATGTGGTATCATATATTGTTCGAAATGTATTTTGATATATTTAGGTAGTGGTGTGTGTGAATACACTAGGATCGTGGGGGCACTTTTTTCCCTCTTTAGGGGGTTTTTCCCTCGGCTTGCATATACACCTATAGCCCTAATGGGTTACTTATCTTTGTACATTCTAGTGGTAATACATTCAATATTGTATGTTGTGCTCCAAGCTTCTTCTTCTTCCTTGTGTTGTTCATATGCTTCTGCAAACATCTAACTCCAACAATTGGTATTAGAGCAAGTTGTCGCTTCGTCTAGGGCATCGTCGGCACCCCTCTAGTCACAATCTCAGAATTGCATGAAATTTGGTGAGCATATGCAAGGTGATTAGGAGATCAAAACTACTTGGCTCTGTGGTGCCGAATCACGATCTGAGCTCGTTTCAACCTCCAAACTCACTATCATAGTACTTGTGAAAGCTATTTTGTATTTTTGTGCCAAAGATATATACAGGTTTTGGTTCGCCAGTATAAGCATCTGAAAGTCTGCTACATGTTTAGTAGAACTCATCAGGGTAGTTCTGTTGAACTTTTTCAGATACAATCATTTTTTTGCATTAGGGTATTTTAGTTAGTGGCCATGGCTGAAAGAAGTGATGTATTCCATATGTTGGATGTTGAGGATAAGTTGGATGGTACCAATTATCGATTATGGGATTATATTATGCAACATGTATTGGTTGCAAAAGGATTGTGGAACATTGTGCAAGGTGTTGAAAAATGTCCTATTACACCTACAAATATAGGTATTGAAGCTGATGCACATGGCATTGAAGATGCTCATACTCTTCAGATTCCTATTCGTGTTGCAGTTTTTGTTGCACCTACTACAGAGAAAAATTCATTGGGATGGCAGAGATGCTCAGGCACATGCATTGATAGCCTTGTCTATCAAACATGCCATTATTCCTCACATTCACTCTTGCAGAACAACTAAGGATGCTTGGGATACACTTACCACATTGTACTAGGGTAGGAATGAGGTTCATGTTGCTTATGTCCAAAAATAGTTGGGGAGTGAGCATATGAATGAAGGTGATTCTATGGATAGTTTTCTAACAAAGATCAAAGACTTGAAGGAACAATTGATTTCTGCTGATGAAGTTATACCAGATAGCTCACTTGTGCAAACTGTTCTGAATGGTCTTCCTAATTCATATCAGAGTTTTGCTTCTACTCTTTGTTTGATGATGGAAGGCAATCCAAATGCCTTGTCATATGAGGAGTTAGTCTCTGTTCTATTGCAAAAAGATCAATATAGGCAGAACAAGTCCATTATGCGTGTTGCAGATCAAGCTTTCCTGGCTAGTCAGAAGGGCAAATGTAAATGGAGCTCATCTACTAGTAAGAAAAAATATGTAAATGTTGCACATTCGAAGAAGGAAGAAAAAGATTAGGAGAAATCTGAAAAGTGGAAATTCTTTTGTAAGTACTGTAAAGGAAATGATCATGTCATAAAGAACTGTCCAAAACTAGCTGCAAAAGAGGCAAAGAAAAAAGAGGTTGGAATGGTTGTTGCAGAGGCCTCTACACCAAAAATAGAGTCTGCTAATCTTGTGTAGAATGAAGAATGGGCATTTACTACTGTTTGAAATTTTGACCCATCTTCTCCTGAACAATGTATGTCTGTAGTAGACTCATATGTTTGGTACTTTGATAATGGGGCAACCAAAGATATTACCTTGCAACACAGTGTCTTCACTTCACTCGAGCTTGCCCCTATAGGAAATACTATCACATGCGCCAAGAACTCCTCTTATCCTATCATGGGAGTCAGTAAGATCATTATGACTACTGCTGATGGTAGTTGTTTCACTTTGTCAGATGCTTTATTTGTGCCAGGGATCAAGAAAATTCTGTTATCAGTTTCTACATTAGCCAAGATTTGCTTGGTCGTGAAATTTTTTGATGACAGATGTTCAATTAATGACCTTTCAAATGGTGACATGATTATTGCTTTTGGCATTTTATGTCGTGGGCTGTATAAGCTCATACGCTATGAAAAATTTATGAATGATTTTAGCATGTGCAATACATGATTCTCAGGCTATGTCAAATGCAAAGCTTTGGCATGCATGCTTTGGTCATCTGAATTTTTCGAGTTTGCTACACCTGTAGAAATCTGAAATGGTGTCCTCTTTGCCCAAACTTGAGGCACTCGAAAAACATGTCTGTGAACGCAATATTTTGGGCAAAATGCAGCATTCCTCCTTTCCAAAAGATGGTTCAGTTCGAGCTACTTAGAAATTGTAGCTTTTTCATAGTGATGTATGTGGTCCTATGGACACATCCTCTTTTGGAAATTATCTTTACTTTGCAACTTTCATTGATGATTTTTCCAGGCATGCATGGGTATATCCATTGAAAGCAAAGTCCGAAGTGTTTGTGTGCTTCAAATAGTTTTTGGTTTTGGCTGAAAGTATGTCAGCATGTAAAATGGGCAACCTCTATTTTGATCGAGGGGGGAATACATGTCTTCTGACTTTAATGCATTTTTGGTTGAACATGGGATAAAACATCAATGTACAGTGCCGTATACACCTCAACATAATGGAGTTGCTGAACGAAAGAATAGGTCACTCATGGAGATAACGAGGTGTATGGTCAAGAGTCAAGCTTTACCACATAGTTTCTTGCTTGAGGCTATCATGAGTGCAACATATGTAGTTAACATGTGTCCCACTAAAGCACTACAGTCTATCACTCCATATGAGGCTTGGCATGGTCACAAGCCATTTTTTGCTCATCTGTATGTTTTTGGTTGTCTTGCATAAGCATTAGTGCCTGAACAACATCGCAGAAAATTGGATGATAAAGCAATAAAATGTATTTTTGTTGGGTATAGTTCTGAAAGAAAATGCTATCGTCTATATCATCCACAAACTAAACGCATTTTGGTTAGTCATGATGTTGTTTTTGTGGAAGATGCTATTTAGACTTTACTTTCATGTACGAAGGAGACATCCATTCGCTCCAAAGACATGTATGATACTTTGCTGCCTCTTTTTATTGTTGGATAGTCTAGTGTTGGTCCTGATGAGGCAACTTCTTTGCCTTTGCAGGTTTCAAGTGATAATCTAGATCATTCCATTTCTAATGCATATTTACATGATGCACTTGTTGATGAGAGAGTTGGTATTGAGGAGTGTAGCTCAAGCGTAAGCACCACCTCCTTTACTTGTCAATCCGCGGAGACGTGAGGATCGGTATGAAGACCACGAGCAAGTGAAGGCACAAGTGCGTGAGTGAAAGCACAAAAACATGCACACACATACACACACACACACACACGCACAAAGTAAGATCAAAGAGAGGAACAATGGAAAGCTTCGATTGCAAAAGAGTTCTCTTACAGAAGCTCTATTCTCTAACGAGCTAACCCCAAAAATGAGCTCTCTAGCTCTTTTTATAGTTTTTTGACTAGTTTTGGCCCTGTCCAGACCTAGTGTCCGGCCTAGTTAAAAATTAGGTTCCAGGGCTTATTTGAGGGCTCAAACGAAGTCTAAAAATTATGAAAATTGGTACGATGGTACTTCTAATACTCCTCAAGCTCGAGGACTCCTCGGCTTGAACAAAATGGAGTTATAAAAGTAGATAATGGTATTTACAATGGTTTATAGTTATGAAAATCACTATTTTTGTAGGGGATTCTTCTGAAAATTTGACGTACACTTCTTGGAGCTCCCTACTTGCTCCCTTTCCTTGTGTGTCCACCTTTTGATGTGCTTCCATGCTTTGTCCTTGACTTTGAGCTTCAACACTCCCCCCCCTCTCGAGTCTGTTGTCCCTGACAGACCTTTGTTGTAGTGGTTGTTCCAAGTAGTGCCTTGAGAGGGAGTGTCCCTTCTGTATGAACAAAAGTCGTTTGACTTCCAGATGTGTCTGGTTCTTCATCTATCACTACGAGTCTTTGCAAGTTGTAGTCTCTTGGTATGTGCTTCTTCCTTGGATTCCAGCATGACTGTTGTGAGTCTCCATTGATGTTTTCTAGATCTTCCACAGTTGATGTTCATAGTAGTCATGCCAAGTACTGATAACCCATATTGAGTGATGGGTAAGTGTGTTCGTGCATGGGTTGAGGAAAATATGTGCCTTGTGCATGGCCCTGTAATGTAGCCCTATGCATGCTTACTTGGAAAATGCATTGGAAGAAGTATGGTGCAAAAATTTGGGGTCTCGAGCTAAGTGCTCAAGGGTATGCTGATGAAGAGGTTTCCTACTCTATCATGGTTATGGTGTTTCCAGAGTAAAGATACTTACCATGGAGAAGGTCAATCGATGTTCATCTCTTCGTGTTGTACACTCGGCCTTTGGGATGGAACATTGTTGATGAATGTCCATGTTGATGGTCCACTGATGAGATCTTTTGAGTGGTTGATCCTCTCTCCTCTTTTCAAAGCAACATTTTCCAAATACTGAGAATTGAGTTTCTTTATATTCAAAGATTTGCAGGGTACCAGAACTACCCCTTGCAGATATCTCCATGGATGCTTGTACATGCAGTAGTTAAGCATCACTCAAGTTGCGGACCTTCAAGCTCTTCACTCCTACCATAGTAAGAGGAAACCATAGTTGTGGATGCCATGTTTATGCCAAGTTCTTGACATCTACCAGATAAGGCAGCAACTCTGTCATCTCCGAGCCGAGACCCACTTCTATCCAAACTGATAAATGCTCAGTTAATCAACAGTTCCACTTGCCACTAAGCATGACTCATTCATGTTTCACGAGCCAAACCTGGGAACAAGTGCTTCCTCTCTCTCTTCTTCCCTTTTTTTTTCGGAAAAAGATATCACAAAACAAGAACACAAAAGTTAGTATCAATAGAAATATTTGACATATGTCACTGTGCTCTTGTGCTTGGGATTCTCAAGTGTGTCTATGCACGGCCGTGTAATGTGGCCCTATATTAATCCATACTTTGGAAATGCATGACCTGAATGGTGCAAAAGAGAGGGTTGTGCAAGTAGCACATGGTTGTCGCTCGTTTGAGGCTTTCGATGTTATTTGCGGAGGTTGATGCCGACCTTGGTGGAGGTATCCATTGAGTCTCGAACTGATGTAATCCTCCTTATTGGAGTCCATTTTAGAACATCATTTGGCACTGTAGAGGTCACTTCAGGCGTCTTCCTCTTTGGATGCTTTCTGAACTGTGGTATCCAGTGTGGTTGGCGCTTTGGTTCGGTGGAGGCTACTTGTACTTTTGGCTTCCAAACCCATATCCTTTTTGCATGTCTTCCTACTAATGTTGAAGAGCTGATTTGATCCTCCTTTGGTCTCTGTACGTGGTTCTGACCCTTTTCTCTTTTTGGCTTCTTTGTTGAGACCTTTCGCATGTGGGAGAACATAGGTTATTCTGGATGTAAGAGCTTCTTAGGTACCCACATCTGTAATTGCCCTTGTTGAGCTGCAGCTAACTTTTTAGGCACCCAAACTTGTTGGATACCTTGTGATTGAGTTTGTCCAAGCTGCTTCCTTCATCTTCTGGCTTGGTTGGCTTGCCTGGATGGAATTTGTGGGGGCAAGGCAGGTGGTTGCTCTCCTTTGCGTACCCATATCTGCTTCATGCTCGGAATTGCTTTCTTATCGAATGGTGTCTTTCTATTTGATGTAGCAGTTGTCGTGAACGGTTGTGTTTGCTTGTGTGGTGGACTCATTACTGTGGCTACTTGATTCTTTGGAGAAGAAGAAAGATCCACCCGCCTTCGAACCTGGTCTTCCATGATTGACTCCTTCTGCATCATAGAGCTTTTGACACATACAAAATCTCTTTTGCTAAGATTAGTCCTAGGAGAACTACAAGATGTGACATCTCGATTTGTGAACATGCCATTTTCTAGTTTTGAAGTAAAGCATTGTCCCTGGACCCAAACTTGAAGAAGTTGACTTCTTAGGTTCAAGTTGATTGCATTGTCATAAATCCAATCTTGTCCTAAGACAAGTGGTGAATCTGTAAGGTTCTCATCTTGACACACTAGCACTTTGACTTTCATTGGAACATCTTGAAGGTAGATGGGAAGTTCCACCTCGCCCAAACAAGGGGTTTCCACACCTCCCAATCCTATGAGATAAGCTTCTATGGGATTGATGTTCAACTGCAAGTCTTGGCAGTAGGAAAGTCTAACTGCACTACTTGCTGCCCCTGAGTCAATCAATGCTTTCACAGTCCTTGCACCCTTTCCTTGTCCTATCTCTATGGTCACGAATGGACGTTGGTCAATGACTTGAGAAGTCGCAATGCCTGATTTTTGGCACATATCCATGTGATATTTTGGAGCTTTTGAGTTGACATCTAGGCCTAGTCGCCTTAACTTATTTCGCCTTATGCGCTCTCTAGCCTCTGCTTGTGCTTCTTCCCTCACCCTTAACTCCTCTTCTTTTCGCTTCTTAGCAGTGTTGAGTCTCGTAAGCATATCCTCAGTAAGAGGTTCTTGATATAGCTTGACTCTACAACCACTAATATAGTTTGGCAAGATATCACCTTCTAAAGTAGCCAATTGAACTGTGCCGCTAGTGGAAATTCTGTTAATGATCATGGGTCCGTATCCTCTTTTTTCCAACTTACGGGCATGTTGTTTTAGTGTGTAAACCAACACTAGATCTCCCTCTTTCAATCCCTTATCCTTGATGTGTGTATCAAAGTATGCCTTTTGCCTCTTCTTTGCAGCATAGATGCCTGCTGCCGCTCGTAGCCTCGTCTCACCTAAGCGTTCGAGATCAAAGATCCTAGAGGACAATTCATGCCCATTCCACTCATAGTCTTGTGCTACTTTTAAGGCAGGGATTAAGAAATCTAATGGTAGCACAGCGTTCTGTCCGAAGACCATCTGAAATGGCACGCAAACACATCCCTATATTCCCTTAATAGAGCTACAAGCTCCATTTCTTCTCTTGCACTTAGGTCATCTCCTATATATGTGCATCTCTCTTCGTTCTCTTCAATGGTCACTACAATCTTCTTGGTCTTTTCTTTATTATCATATGATTCTCCTATGATGGCCTCTCTCTTAGGCATTCGTACCAAAATTTTGCGGTCGTCAACTTCATATTTCTTGAAGTTTTCTGGTACTTCAAACAATGATTCCTCCTCTTCTTGTTTCACTGCTTTTCTTTTCTTTTTCTTTTGACTACTCTCACTTCCATCCCTTGAATTTACCATTTTAATACTTGTGAGAGGTTCTTCTTCTTTCTGGGTGAACACTCCTATATCTTCTAGATAGTGCTGCTCTGAGTTAAAGCAGCTATCCATCACAATGGACTCTATATCATCATCATTCTCTTCTTCTTCTATGACATCACTAGGGTCACATTCTTCTAGCAAGGGCTGACACATGAACACTGAGATATCATAACCCTCCTCATCACAATGAGGTGTCCATTGTTCTTCATTGACAGCAATGTCCATGGTGGCTAAGATTTCTGGCCAGCCATGAGGCTCAAATTCCTCATCTGGAAAGATCATCGGTGTATAGGCTGGGTCTTTAATTGGTCTATCTCCTGGCAAAGTTCCTTCTTCTCTTGCCTTTAAACGTTTTTCCTCTTCCTCTGCGACCTTGCACATCCACAAATGAGTATCTTCATGCAGCCATGATGGATCAGGTGAACTTTCAGAATGCACAGAGATGGAATCTTCTTTCGCTTTGTGGATAGGATTCCACTGTAGGGGTGGTACATCTCTGAAAGAGTAATCCTTCAAATTGACCTTGGTGGTGACCCCTAAGTGTTGTAAGTACAAGGAGTTGGTTCCCCAATCCTGTACTATTTGCAATTGTCGTAGGAAGGATCTTCATAGGATCATCTCATAAACATTATTTTTCTCAAAGTCACATATAGCAAATGTGTGCTCAAACTCTACACCACAAGTGGTTAGAGTTATCCCTTCGAGCAATCCTAGAGTTCTTTCAAAATGGCCGTCAGCCATTTGAAGCTTCATTCTAGCTGGTCTTAATGTGGGTTTGAACTTTGCCCCATTGCTTCCACAAAGAGGTGGTCGCAATAGCAACACCCACACCTGAATCTATGATTGCTTTGGTTGTGTAACCTTGGTAGGTGATTGGAAGATAAGTATTACCTTCTTCACCCTCACACATGTCTCCTATTTTATCGAGAGGTATCTCTGGAACTTTTTGCTTAGAGCCTATTTTTGGCATATTGGAATCAAGTTCGGGGACCTGATCCTTCACATGATTCCATAACTCAGGTTTTGCTTTGAGCAGCTCTTCTACAGTGAGATGACATTGAACCTTAGTGTTCTTCACGACATCAGTGTTTCTTGGGACCACTGAGTCTTCATGTCTGACTAGTATTGTGGGAGCTCTGATCTGAAGAGATTCAGATTCCCATGGGCCTGAAAATTGAGGCAGTTCCTCTAAGGTATTAGATTCAAAATCTAACCTTTCATCTTCTTGTTGTTGTGCTTCATCTCCGTAAATAGATGGAATGTCTTGGGGAAATTGATCATGAAGATCATCAATCTCAGGAATAGGGGGGAAATTACCCTTCTCCTTGGCCCATTTCTCTTCTTGTATTTCCCGCAAGAACTCTTGAGAGTACTGTTGAATTGAAGGAGGTATTCCAGCATCTGTGGAATTAGGAACATAAGCTCCCATTGGTGGTGAGCTTCCTCTTTCAATAACTGGTTGAGCCTGTGGAGGTAAAGAAACTTGTGGTTTGTTTACCAACTACTCTGATCTTTCTAGTAACCCTTGGAAATGCAAATCTGGTTTGACAGAGTTTGTCTGATTGAACTTTTGACTAATCTCAAGTATGGATTGAGCTTTGTCTACCATTTTCATGCACATTTTCATTCGTTCAATCTCTAAATCTGCTCTAGGGTAACTCTTGTCTAGGTTTGCAGCTGTAGGCCCTTCTTGAAGTCGAGCCTGGTAAGCCTTGAACATCATGTCCAAGCCTTCTGGGGTTGGATTTGCAAGAACAGACCCTGGTTGCGGTCTATTTACAATGGGTGGTGGGGTGGGATGAGGTGGAGTGGATGGAGTTTCGGCATGCGAGGGGCTTTGAGATGCAATGTCTTCTATTTTTGTTTTTGCTTCTTTTAAGCTTTCTTCTAGTTCCGATAACTTTTTATTCCACTTGCGATTGGCCTTCTCTCTGGTATCCTTCCATGTTCTTGTTTTCCTCTTACTAGGCTCTCTTGATTCACTCGACTCTGATTGTTCTACTGGTTTATCATGTTTTAAGGCTTGTGCTCTAGTGACAGCTTGTATAGGAGCCACATTGCTACTACTTGAACTTGAATCTGCCACTAAGCCTACCACATTAATGGGTGTAATCTTGGGTGCACTGGAGGGGTTTCTTGGACAATCTCTCGGGAGATGGTCTTTGCCACAATCAGGACAAAAAGCATGTATTGTGACAGCTTGTCCTTGACTCGGAGATGGTGGGTGGGGACAGTCATGAATGAAATGGTCACCTTGACATATGAAACAAGATCCTCTAGGGGCTTGTGGTCTCATTTGTCTCAATTGGGGCCTAGGGTTAGGATTTGTGCACATGACATTGGAGTATTCTGGCTCCCAATTTTGCTCCATAGGTGGTGCCTCATATTGATACGAGTAAATCTCACTATGTTCAGGTGACTCTGTGTAATAAGCATGTGGACTACCTTCATGGGAGTAGTCTGAACTATGAGCATGAGAGTCATTATCTGGTATCAATGGGGTTAGTGGCACCAATGCTCTATTTGGATTTTCCTCTCCCACAGCATATTTGACTGGAATCACGTTGGCAGTAGCTGGTGGTTGGTTTCCCAAGACTGGTTGTGGCCTATATTGTGCCTGATATTGTTGTTGTGGTCTATAATATGGATGTTGGTATTGGTTTTGATACCTACCTGGTTGGTAAGAGTGTTGATAATTCTGTCTAACAGCCTGCCTATTATAGGGACAATCTTGAGCCGTGTGGTTTGTATATTTTCTCTCAATAGTGCAATATGGAGCATTCCTTTCTCTCATGTTTTGGTTGTGCAATGGGCATACATTAGCCATGTGGTCACCTCCGCAAGTATAACACCGATTCAATGGAGTGACTCTCTGTGTTTGTTTATTTTGGACTCCCAACTTCTTGGCAACTTGCTCAGCTATCTCCTCTATTTCCGTGGAGATTTTTGAGGTATGACTAGTAGAGCTATCTGAATCCTTATAGAGTTTGGATAATCCTAACTCCTCACCCAAATTATCTTCTATGTCAATGCATGTCCGCACACACTCTTCTATGGATCTAGGCTCTTTCAAGTATACATATGATCTTAACTTTGTGCTCAGTAAGCCATCTAAGAACAAAGCCACTTGTTTGGCTGGTGTGGGTAGCTCTGGAGCAGGGCATCTTTCTAGGTACTTTCTAAACCTTCTACCTGCTAGTCGCACTGTTTCTTGGGGTATCTGCTTGAAGCTGTGGATCAAAGATGAAGTGTTATGCTTGATACCACTCTTGGAAAATTCTACAATGAATTCGTCTACCAGTTGACCTATATCGCGATAGTTGCGACTACTCAGTGGTTGAAACCAAGCTAAGGCAGTGCCCTTAAGAGTCAAAGCAAATGCCTCGTACTGGGTGAACAAATCCTCAACCTGTTCAGCTCTTAACACTTGTTTAAACTCGGGCACATGATCATAAGGATCTCCTGACCCGTCAAAATAATTCTTCATTGCCTTGATCACTTGAGTGGGTCTAAGGTTTCTTGGGTGCTCTCGGGGTCTAGGCAATGGAAAATCATGTTCCTCTCTTTGTTGCCTATGTGCTTGATGTCTCTCTCTTTGAGGTCTTTCATTTTCAAATCCCGATCTATTCTTGCCCACGGTGTGTGCAAAACTTACCTCAGGTCTCTCTCTAGTTCTTTCTCTCTGGGCTTCATGAGCTTGGGATGATCCTACTCCTTGGAGGCCATGGGAAACATTGGATCCTGGTGGAGGGAAAATCAATTCATTCTTCCAAGTATATGCATGTCTATCATGTTCTGTTACCAAGAAAATTTTCTCTGACGTGTTATCCAGGTAGACAACTTTGCCAGTATTGGATGTGATGGCTGGGTACAATCAGAAGTTGAGTTAGTGCTGCAAATCCTGCTTCACACCTGCCCTCTTTTCTCTTCAGATATGGTTAGGAGACTCCTTGAGCTTCCAAATGACACCAAGAAACTATATATGTGCTTTACAAAATGATTGAGTAATGTTCAAATCAAAACAGATGATTTTGAACCTTCACAACTTCAAAAACTTTCTATTCCTGTATTGATACCTGCTCAGTCCTAAGCTCAGTGTGACCAGCACACTTGCAATTGGTTTAATTCCTTCTGGGAGTATTAAATTAACTTAACAAGCTACCATTAGCAAGTTAAATCACTCCAAATAACAAACTATACACTGAGCATGATCTTTAGCAAAATCAGGGACACCCCCGACTTTTTAGGAACAACACAGAAATATACCAGTGATCAGTTCGACAGCGATTTCTCCCAATTGGCTGAATAGAATGAATTGAAATTTTGTAGTGTTGTAGAATGCTTTGAGCTGGTTCCAATGAGCCCTGGATCATCAAATTTGGTTCAGTAGATCTTGAGATATGCCCTGTTGAAGTTGACAGACTTTGAGGTAGATGACTCAGAGAATACAGAGTTAAGAACTATGAGTATATGTATTGAAACTATCAAATGTACATTCCCATTGGCATGTATAATGATGCCCAATGGTACTCAGAGGTGTAGGCTAATGAGTAGCTCTCACACACTCTATAATCTGCTTGGATTAGCCTCGGGAAGTGAGCTTCTTCCCCGCGACTTTTACATAGCTCTTTTATAGGAATTTTGAACAAATTTGAATTTGAATTCAAATTAAAGTTCCCTTGATTCTCTCCACTAGACTTAGGGAGATATTCCCTCAACTAGACCATCTACTTTTTCCACGACTCTAGTCTAGTAGGTGTGATTACATAATTGATTAAGTCATATTGACTTTTACATTGGGTAAAGAGTAACAACCAATTAAGCATCTGTTTCTATGGTTCAAATGTATCCTTCATGGGTTCAAACTTTATCTTTCAAAGGTTCCAATTGTCCAAGCTTTATGTTGAGTCTTCAAGGCACAAATCAAAGCCAAGTGTTAAGGCTTGTTTTGCACCAACAGCTCCCCCTCAAGCCAAACACTTGCTTGAGTCTTCATCTTTAGTCTTCAATGATATCTTGTAATCCTATCATGGATTTAAACCTGCATAGCTTGCTCCCATCCAAAGCTTTTGTAAGCAAATCTGCACATTGAATATTAGTAGACACATATGATAATTAGATTTCCTTGCTAAGTAATTTCTCCCTCACATAGTGGTAATGAACCTCTATGTGTTTTGTCCTAGCATGATACACAGGATTAGCTGCTAGGTGAAGTGAACTTGTGTTATCACCAAATATGATTGGTGGCCTTGTGTATAGGCCCAATTCTGAATAGAGTAACTTCAACCATATGGCTTCTTGAGTGGCATTGGCTAGCCCTCTGTACTCTGCCTCAGTAGATGATAGGGCCACTGTGGGTTGTTTCTTGGATGACCAAGAAATTGGTTTATCACCTGCAAAGCATATGTAACCAGATGTACTCCTCCTGTCATCCTTGCAACGTGCCCAATCTGCATCTGAGTATACCTTGATGTCAATGTCTGATGAATATGGATAATACAAACCATGATTTTGTGTTCCCTTTAGGTACTTTACTATCTTCTTGGCTGCCTCCAAATGTGGTACTCTTGGTTTATGCATAAATTGGCTAAGTACACTAACACCATATGAGATATCAATCCTAGTTAAGGTAGCATAATTAAGACTACCTACCAAACTTTGGTAACCTGTAATATCCTTGAGTTCTTCTCCTTCATGTGCACTGAGTTTGTGGTTGACCTCCATAGGTATGTTTGAGATTTTAGCTTCCTGCAAGTTAAACTTCTTGACCATGTCCTGAATGTACTTCTTCTGAGTAATGAATATACCTGAATTTGTGTAGACCAATTCAAGCCCTAGGAAGTACTTCAATAATCCAAGATCATTGATCTTGAATTCCTTCATCATTTGACCTTTGATGTGTCTAATTCCTTGAACATCATTTCCTGTAATAATGATGTCATCAACATAGACACACAAGTATATTACCTCTGAATTGTTCTTCTTTATAAACAATGAAGTATCTGCTTTACCCATCACAAATCCTTGATCCAAGAGATAGGTTGTCAACCTATAATTCCATGCTCTAGGTGCCTGCTTCAATCCATACAGAGCCTTCTTCAATTTGCAAACATGATTTACCTTATTGGGATCCTCATAGCCAGGTGGTTGTGACATGTAGACCTCTTCAGATATCCATCCATTCAAGAATGCATTCTTTACATCCAATTGGTACATGTTCCAATTCTTGGATGCAGCTACACTCACCATAATTCTGATAGTTGGCATCTTGGCCACAGGAGAAAAAGTCTCCTCATAATCAATGCCTTGGGTTTGTGCAAAACCCTTGGCTACCAACCTAGCTTTGTACCTGCTTATTGTACCATCTGAGTTCCTTTTGAGTTTGTAGATCCATCTGGATCCTATCACCTTCATGGAGTCTTTCTTGGGTACCAAGTCCCAAGTATCACTCTCCTTGAGAGCCTCCATTTCTTCATCCATTGCTTCCTTCCATTCTGGTTTAGTAATAGCTTCCTCAAATGTACCTGGTTCTTCACTTAAGATATCCTTTGCAAGATATACAGAGTGCTTGGTTACAAGTGAAGTATCATACCCATACCTAATTGGTTTCTTCTTTTCTCTTGAAGATCTCCTCATAGCTTGAGTTGAGGATTCTGGATTGTCTTCAAGTTGCTTCATCTTCATCTTCCCTTTGGATTTCCAAGCTTTGAATTCTTCAATGTTGATGGTGTCTTCATCATCTGAGCTTGTGTCCTCCTTCTGAGTTGGTTCTTGCCTGACAAGCTTTGGAAAGTCTTCCTCCATATCATAAGGTAGGCTAACTTTCCTGCACTCATTATCATACCATGAATCATTTTCATCAAAGATTACATCTCTGCTTACCTTGAAGCCTTTGTTTGTGGGGTTATAGAACCTGTATCCTTTCTGATTCAAATCATAACCAATAAAGATACACTTTTCAGCCTTAGGGTCTAGCTTTCCCCTTACCTGTGAGGGAATATGCACATATGCAACACACCCAAAGATCTTGCAATGATCCAGAGATGGTCTCTTACCATGCCAAGCCTCATAGGGTGTCATTCCATCAAGTGTCTTTGATGGCAACCTGTTGATTAAGTATGTGGCAGTAGATACACTTTCTGCCCAAAGATAATTTGGTAATTTTTTCTCATTAAGCATAGACCTAGCTGTCTCCACAATGAGTCTATTCCTCCTTTCAGCTACCCCATTTTGTTCAGGTGAGTACCTTGTGGTAATCTCCCTCTTGATGCCTCTTTCCTGCAAGAACTCTTCAAAGTCATTGGAGAAGTATTCTCCACCACCATTAGACCTTAACCTCTTCAAATGTCTACCTGTTTGATTCTCTACTAATGCAAGATACTTTTTGAAAAAATTAAATACTTCATCTTTATGTTTCATGAAGTACAAAACAGTCCATCTGCTATAGTCATCAATAAAAGATACATAGTACCTTGATCCAGATATGGATGGCTCCTTGCTTGGTCCCCAAACATCTGTATGCACCAATTCCAAGTAGTCTTCATGCATAAAACCCTTTTTGGTATATGGCAATCTGTGTGACTTACCAAATTGACAAGCCCCACACTTGTATATCATGTGTTGCTTGGATACATTAGGTATCCCAAGCACACATTGATCCCTACTCATTTGCTTTATGGTCCTCTCTCCAATGTGACCCAATCTCTTGTGCCACATCTCCAATTCTGATAGAGTTTGGTCCTTGTAGTTGTATAATGCAATGTTCTTAGTATCCTCAAGTTCAAAGGTAAATAGTCTACCTGATTTCTCTCCCTTGGCTATCCTTCTGAATCCATGTCTTGGATCCTCCACATATGCACCATATTGAGTGAACCTGACCTGTAGACCTTTTTCAACAATCTGACCTACACTCATCAGATTCTTGGTGATTGTTGGAACATACAATACTCTGCTTAGTAAATTCTGATTACCATCACTTGTTTTGACATTACCTACTTTAACCACTGAATGTTTAGTGTCATCACCTGTCTGCACTTGGTGCTTGCCTTTAGGTTCTTCCAAATCAGAGAGTAAGGCAACATTCCCAGCTACATGGTTAGAGCAACCTGAGTCAATATAGAACAAATGATCATCATTGATACCTGATTTAGATGTCATGTTCATAATCAACAAGGAATCATCTTGATCCTCTGCATAATTGTTGTAATCCTTTCTGTTCTTGTATCCTCCTGGATAACTGCCATTGTGATTGTAGTTATTGTTGTAGTTGTTGTTGTAATTATTGTTGTAGCCATGGTAGCTTTGGGATTGATTGAATCTGCCTCTGCCTTGGGAGTATCCTCCTCTTTGGTGACCTCTTCCTCTTTGATTCTTGTAGTTCTTGTAGCATTCATCTGTAGTATGGTTAGACAAGCCACAAATATTGCATGGAGATTGATTATAGGATCTCCCCCTACCTGACTTACCTCCTCTGCCCCTACCTCTAGATGATCTACCTCTTCCTACATAGTTTGCTTGGGAGGTAGAGCCTTCTTCATCAACTTTCTTACTTTTACCCTTGTCTTTAGACTTCTTATCTGTATATAGGGCAGAGGGATTATTACCTTTTGATTGCTCTCCATTCTTTGTGATCTTTGCTTCATGTGTAAAGAGTTGTCCAATCAGAGTTGTTAAATCAGGTGCTTGGATGTCCATGTACAAGTCCATTGCAGTGGTAAAGCTCTCCCACTTGTCATCTGCTTTGAGTCCATTGATCACTTGTCTGACTATTTGCTCCTCTTCAATTTCTTCTCAAGTTGGTCTGCAATGTCTTTGACTTTGGTGACAAAATCTGAAACACATTGTTTTGATTGCTTCCTGAGAGTTGTAAACTCAATCCATAGCTGATTCTTTCTGGCCCTTGTGCTTGATGAGAAGTATGTTGACAAGGTCTCCCAAGTCTCTTGGGAAGTCTTACAGTTCCTAACATGAGGTAGAAGAAAATCAGAGATAGAGTTTAGAAGATATGACCTTGCCAAAGCATCTTTAGCACACCATTGATTGAGTCTCTCATGCTCATCCTTTGTAGGTAGGCCTCTGGTTTTGAATGAGGGCAACTCCTCATCTCCTGATATGTATCCATACAAGCTTCTCCCTTGTAGATAAGTCTTCATTCTTAATGACCATGCCTGGTAGTTATTCCTATCCAATTTGTCAATAAAGGAAGGGAAACCATCACCCATGATTACCTTGTTTTGCTCTGATACGACTATTGGATGTGATGGCTGGGTACAATCAGAAGTTGAGTTGGTGCTGCAAATCCTGCTTCACACCTGCCCTCTTTTCTCTTCAGATATGGTTAGGAGACTCCTTGAGCTTCCAAATGACACCAAGAAACTATATATGTGCTTTACAAAATGATTGAGTAATGTTCAAATCAAAACAGATGATTTTGAACCTTCACAACTTCAAAAACTTTCTATTCCTGTATTGATACCTGCTCAGTCCTAAGCTCAGTGTGACCAGCACACTTGCAATTGGTTTAATTCCTTCTGGGAGTATTAAATTAACTTAACAAGCTACCATTAGCAAGTTAAATCACTCCAAATAACAAACTATACACTGAGCATGATCTTTAGCAAAATCAGGGACACCCCCGACTGTTTAGGAACAACACAGAAATATACCAGTGATCAGTTCGACAGCGATTTCTCCCAATTGGCTGAATAGAATGACTTGAAATTTTGTAGTGTTGTAGAATGCTTTGAGCTGGTTCCAATGAGCCCTGGATCATCAAATTTGGTTCAGTAGATCTTGAGATATGCCCTGTTGAAGTTGACAGACTTTGAGGTAGATGACTCAGAGAATACAGAGTTAAGAACTATGAGTATATGTATTGAAACTATCAAATGTACATTCCCATTGGCATGTATAATGATGCCCAATGGTACTCAGAGGTGTAGGCTAATGAGTAGCTCTCACACACTCTATAATCTGCTTGGATTAGCCTCGGGAAGTGAGCTTCTTCCCCGCGACTTTTACATAGCTCTTTTATAGGAATTTTGAACAAATTTGAATTTGAATTCAAATTAAAGTTCCCTTAATTCTCTCCACTAGACTTAGGGAGATATTCCCTCAACTAGACCATCTACTTTTTCCACGACTCTAGTCTAGTAGGTGTGATTACATAATTGATTAAGTCATATTGACTTTTACATTGGGTAAAGAGTAACAACCAATTAAGCATCTGTTTCTATGGTTCAAATGTATCCTTCATGGGTTCAAACTTTATCTTTCAAAGGTTCCAATTGTCCAAGCTTTATGTTGAGTCTTCAAGGCACAAATCAAAGCCAAGTGTTAAGGCTTGTTTTGCACCAACAGCCAAGTATCTCTGGATCCTTGAACTCGTAGATGATGACTATGCCCAATTGGCTAGGTTGATCTGGCTTGAATCTCCAAAAGGCTTCCTCTGTTTCTCTATTCAAAAATAGTTCTATGCTTTTGTTGTCTTGAGGGATCTAGTCTAGAGTGATCACTCTGGTCAAAACTGACTTGCCTCTAGGAGTCTGGGGTCCTTGTCCTACATTTCCTTGTTCTAGGTCTCCTATCTCATTCTCATGAATGATATTTCCAAACTCATTGGTCCTATCTGGTTGGTTGGTAACCACATACATGGTTCCTTCCTTATCAATGTATGAACCCTCTTTGAACTTGACCACCGGGTGTTCAAGTCCAAAGGATTGATCTGGATTTTTGAGTTGGACCACTGATCGCCTCAGGCCATCCTCATAGATGCGAGCACCTAATCGGTTGGTCCGAATATATTCCAATTGTGTCTTATAGGGACCTTCTGGTGTTTGTAGATGGGCAGTCCCTGAGCCACCTGTAGGTTTCCCCATGCTAAAAGACATTTCTGAGTCACTTGTGTCTAAACTTAGTCCGTAAGGATGAACACTTAGTTGTTGTGCCCAAGACTTAGCTGTATGGTTGACACTGGACTGAGAAGATCTAATGCTTTGTCTATCCTTGCCTAGGTGTCTACCAGATCAAGTTCATAAGCTTTGGCTAAGAGTCCAAAATTTCCCCTTGCTATGGTTCAAAAATCCTTTGGAGTCCCCTAGGGTTCTAGGATTCAAAACGAGCTTTCCAACGAGCTATAGAGCTCAAAAAATGGACTTTGAATGAAAAAGTTATGTCAAATCAGGCTCTTGGGGGTCAAAACAGGCAAACAGGACCTTTTGGAAAAAATCACGATTTCGTGAAATCAAGAGAATCGCGATTTTGTGAACTTCAAGAGAATCGCGATTTTGTGAAATCAGAGAATCGCAATTTTGAGCACCAAATCGTGTTTTTGAAAATCGCGATGTTGAGCACAAAATCGTGTTTTAGAAAATCGCGATGTTAAGCATAAAATCGTGTTTTGAAAATCGCGATTTTGAGCACAAAATCGTGTTTTGAAAATCGCGATTTTGAGCAGAAAATCGTGTTTTGAAAATCGCGATTTTGAGCAAAAAATCGTGTTTTGAAAATCGCGATTTTGAGCAGAAAATCGTGTTTTGAAAATCACGATTTTGAGCAAAAAATCGTGTTTTGAAAATCGCGATTTTGAGCCTTGAGAATCATGTTTTCACAAAATCGTGTTTTTGGCTGAAAATCGTGATTTATGAAAATCGCAATTTTGAGCACAGAATCGTGTTTTTTTTAGAGAATCACCTTTTTCACAAAATCGTGTTTTTACTGAAAATCGTGATTGGTGAGAATCGCGATTTTGAGCAGAAAATCGTGTTTTCACAAAATCGTGTTTTGGAAATTGCAATTTTGTCTCAGAGAATCGTAGTTTCCAAAATCGTGTTTTAGAGAATCGTGTTCTCACAGCATCGTGTTTTTGGCTGAAAATCGTGATTTGTGAGAATCGCGATTTTGAACACAACCACATAATCGCGTTTTCACAAAATTGTGTTTCTGCTGAAAATCGTGTTTTTGCTGAAAATCATGTTTTTGCTGAAAATCGTGATTGGTGAGAATCGCGATTTTGAGCAGAGAATCGTGTTTTTTGAGAATCGCGTTTTCACAACATCGTGATTCTCAGAATCGTATTTTTTTGCTGAAAATCGTGATTTGTGAGAATCGTGATTTTGAGCACAATCACATAATCGTGATTCTGAGAATGACCACAGAATCGTGATTCTTTCAGCCAACTTTTAGGCGAGAAAACAGAAAATTGTGATTTTTCAAAAAATTTTGAATTTTCACATAATCGCGATTTTCATCATAGAATCGCGTTTTTTGGCGGGAAATTCAAATTTCTGAGCGCCGGCAATGGCGAGCTCCGTATGAGCGGAAAATCATGAAAAAAAACACAGCGCTTGCTCTCCCTTGCACCTGCTAACTCCTTCCCACACAATAATGCATGAAAAATGCTATGACAATGGTGAAAATGCACTAAAAAACAAGAAATTTCTATGAAGAAGAAATTTCTATAAAGGGTTATACGCAACAAAGAGGCATTGATTTTGATGAAACCTTTGCACCTACATGCAGAATACTACTATTCGTAGCATCTCTGCGCTTGCAGCTCATCATGGTTGGAATGTACATTAGTTGGACATTAAAACAACATTTCTGAATGGTGACTTGTATGAAGAAGTGTATGCTTTTCAGCCCCGTGGCTTTGTGCAGAAAGGGCATGAAAACCAATTGTGCAGGTTAAAGAAGGCATTATATGGTTTAAAGCAAGCACCATGTGCTTGGTATGAAAAGATACATGCCTATCTGATTGCACATGGTTTTGAGAATAGTCCAACTGAAAGCACCTTATATGTTCAGCTTGCTTATGATGTACTTCTGATCATTGTTGTGTATGTTGATGACATGCTGCTCTCATAGATTAGCAGGTTTATGAATTGCAGAGGTATCAAGCATTGACAGGTGGTTAAGCGCATCTTTCACTACTTGAGTGGTACATGGCTACTTGGGTTGTTTTATCCCAAGGGGGGATCACTACCACCAGATTTGCATGCTTCTTTTTACTCTAACTGGGCTAGTTGCTATGACACTCATGTGTCCACTAGTGGCTTTTACTTCATGCTTGCTAGCTCATGCATATCTTGGCTCAGCAAGAAGCAGCCTGCTATGGCCACTTCCAGTTATGAGGCTGAGTATAGGGCAGCTTTCATATCGACTATTGAGTGTGTGTGGCACAGATGCCTTATGGCTGATTTGGGTGTTGGTCAGCCTTTTGTCATCACCATCTTCACTAACAGTTAGAGCGCATTGGCAGTTGCAAGGAACCCTGTGTTCCATGCTGGCACTAAGCATTGAGGTGCATTGTCATTCTCTGGTGGAGAGATCTGCTTGGCATATGTGCCCACGTAAGAGAACATGGTAGACCTTTTCATGAAGGCTCTGCCTAGGGAGAAGTTTGAAGCTTTCTGCAAAGCTTTGGGCTTACTTCCTTTTGTGGATTGATTCCACATAGCTTGGCACTTGCTTATACATGAGTGCCAGATCCTTGTTCACCGCATCACTCCGAGGGGGGATTTGTGTATATATTTAGATAGTGATGTGCGTGAACGCACTAGGACCATCGGGACACTTTTTTCCCTCTTTAGGAGGTTTTTGCCCCCCTGCTTGCATATATGCCTATAGCCCTAACGGGTTACTTATCTTTGTACATTCTAGAAGTAATACATTCAGTATTGTATGTTGAGCTCAAAGCTTCTTCTTCTTCCTTGTGTTGTTCGCGTGCTTCTGTAGGCATCTAACTCCAACAATGTATAGCTTGCTCCATAGCAAAGATTTGCAATAGATGGGTAGGCTTGGAGATGAATACCTCTGAGTGGTATTCCCAAAATCTGTTGGAAAACATCTCCTCGAAAGTTTTTTTATAGTCTTGAGTAGATAGTCTTGAGTGGTAGTGTAGTGATCATATCATACACTAGATCGTAGTTGCCTTTGTTGAAGGTGGGTGTTAAGATGTATGGGGCTTTCACCTTGCAGAAGGTCTTGAACATGATTATCATGAGCTCAAATATTTTCATTGTCATTTGTGCAGATACATCAGGCATGTTCTTGAGGTGCAGTGTTCAATGGAGGATAGTCGAGATAATGTATGCCATTATGGGTGGCCCTTGTGGTGGAGCAAGGTATGTTGAGATATCAAGCTCAACATGTGGTGATCGAGGATGACACGTACCAGTTTTTTGTTTCTCTGACATGTATAGTGGTCACGCCGGTATATGTCAGGGATACTTCATTGAGCTTTGTTAGATTTATCTACCGAGAGTGATGGCACATTTGTTCCTTGCCAGCTCACTCACTTGTGGACATTAGGTTTTTCCTTATGTACTGATCTTTATATATTGCACTTGTTGTATTCTTGTTTTTTAGGTCATTCTTGTACATTCCTTTTTATGTAATAGAAGAAGAAGAAGAAGAAGAAGAAGATCATTCTTCCTTGCCTCAATATGTGTGTGTGCTTCTCCTTGAGAGTGAGAGTGTGTGTGTGTGTGAGCTCTCTTCCTTATCTCCTACCTTGTGGCATGGTATCAGAGCCAGCGTGGTTGTAGAGAGCTCATGGAGAAGGCGATGGTGAAGAGTATGCAGCAAGCGGTGGAGAAAATGCGATTCACAAATGACCTCCGTTTGCTACGAAAATAAGTGTGAAGTTTTGGAGCCATCTTGACCTCCGTTTTGAGACTTCAAGGTGGGGCCCACAAAAAAACCAAGTCAGTTTTAGAAACTGTAACTTGTGTTGCATTTGGCAACACTCATATATTCCAGATCCAGAATTTCAAGCGATTCCGTGTACTGTTGATACACAAAAACTGTGTTTTTCTGAGATCAAAATGTCATGTCATAGTGCGATAGTGTTCAAGCAGAAGCACTGCTTGTATTGTTTTGCAATGTTGTGAATTGTTGTAGAAATGGCAAACGTAGATGGAATGAGTCAGCTTATGAGCGATAAGCTGGACAAGAACAACTTTCATGCTTGGAGATTCAGAATGACGATTTCCTAATGGGAAAAGGCTACTGGAAGTACATCGAAGGAGAGAATGAAAATGCTCCGTAGTAGAGGAGATAGCTGAGCAAGTTGCCAAGAAGCTGGAGTCCAAAATAAACAAACACAGAGAGTCACTCCAGTGAATCGGTGGTATACTTGCGGGGGCAACCACATGGCTAATGTATGCCCAATGCAAAACCAAAACATTAGAGAAAGGAATGCTCCATATTGCACTATTGAGAGAAAATACACAAACCACACGGCTCAAGATTGTCCCTACAATAGGCAAGCTGTTAGACAGAATTATCAGCAACCTTACCCACAAGGTAGGTATCAGAACCAATACCAACAGCCATATTATAGACCACAACAGCAATATCAGGTACCATATAGGCCACAACCTGTCTTGGGAAACCAACCACCAGCTCCAGCCAACGTGATTCCAGTCAAATATGGTGTGGGAGAGGAAAATCCAAATAGAGCATTGGTGCCCCTAACCCCATTGATACCAGATAATGATTCTCATGCTCATAGTTCAGACTACTCCCATGAAGGTAGTCCACATGCGTATTACACAGAGTCACCTGAACATAGTGAGATTTACTCGTATCAATATGAGGCACCACCTATGGAGCAAAATTGGGAGCCAGAATACTCCAATGTCATGTACACAAATCCTAACCCTAGGCCCCAATTGAGACAAATGAGACCACAAGCCCCTAGAGGATCTTGTTTTAGATGTCAAGGTGATCATTTCATTCGTGACTGTCCCCACCCATCATCTCCGAGTCAAGGACAGGCTATCACAATACAGGCTTTTTGCCCCGATTGTGGCAAAGACCATCTCCCTAGAGATTGTCCAAGAAACCCCTCCAGCGCACCCAAGATTACACCCATTAATGTGGTAGGCTTAGTGGCGGATTCAAGTTCAAGTAGCAGTAATGTGGCACCTATACAGGCAGTTACTAGGGCACAAGCATTAAAACAAGATAAACCAGCAGAGCAATCGGAGTCGAGTGAATCAGGAGAGCCTAGTAAGAGGAAAACAAGAACATGGAAGGATACCAGAGAAAAGGCCAATCGTAAGTGGAATAAAAAGTTATCGGAACTAGAAGAAAGCTTGAAAGACGCAAAAACAAAAATAGAAGACATTGCATCTCAAAACCCCTCGCATGCCGAAACTCCATCCATTCCACCTCATCGCACCCCACCACCCATTGTAAATAGACCGCAACCAGGGTCTGTTCTTGCAGATCCAACCCCAGAAGGCTTGGACATGATGTTCAAGGCCTACCAGGCTCGACTTCAAGAAGGGCCTACAGCTGCAAACCTAGACAAGAGTTACCCTAGAGCGGACTTAGAGATTGAACGGATGAAAATGTGCATGAAAATGGTAGAACAAGCTCAAGCTATACTTGAGACTAGTCAAAAGTTCAATCAGACAAACTCTGTCAAAGGGGATTTGCATTTCCAGGGCTTACTAGAACGATTAGAGCAGTTGGTAAACAAACCACAAGTTTCTTTACCTCCACAGGCTCAACCAGTTATTGAAAGAGGAAGCTCACCACCAATGGGAGCTTATGTTCCTAATTCCACGGATCCAGGAATACCTCCTTCAATTCAACAGTACTCTCAAGAATTCTTGCGGGAAATACAAGAAGAGAAATGGGCCAAGGAGAAGGGTAATTCCCCTCCTATTCCTGAGATTGATGATCTTCATGATCAATTTCCCCAAGACATTCCATCTATTTACGGAGATGAAGCAGAACAACAAGAAGACGAAAGGTTAGATTTTTAATCTAATACCTTAGAAGAACTGCCTCAATTTCCAGGCCCATGGGAATTTGAATCTCTCCAGATTAGAGCTCCCACAATACTAGTAAGAAATGAAGACTCAGTGGTTCCAAGGAACACGGATGTCGTGAAGAACACTAAGGTTCAGTGTCATCTCACTGTAGAAGAGCTGCTCAAAGCAAAACCTGAGCTTTGGAATCATGTGAAGGATCAGGTTCCAGAACTTGATTCCAACATGCCAAAAGCAGGCTCCAAGCAAAGGGTACCAGAGATACCTCTAGACAAAATAGGGGACATGTGTGAGGGTGAAGAAGGTAATACTTATCTTCCAATCACCTACCAAGGTTACACAACCAAAGCAATCATAGATTCAGGTGCTGGTGTTGCTATTGCGACCACCTCCTTGTGGAAGCAATGGGGCAAGCCCACATTAAGACTTACTAGAATGAAGCTTCAAATGGCTGATGGTCATTTTGAAAGACCTCTAGGATTGCTAGAAGGGATCACTCTAACCACTTGTGGTGTAGAGTTTGAGCACACATTTGCTATATGTGACTTTGAGAAAAATAATGTCTATGAGATGATCCTAGGAAGACTCTTCCTATGACAATTGCAAATAGTACAGGATTGGGGAACTAACTCCTTGTACTTAGAGCACTTAGGGGTCAGCACCAAGGTCAATTTGAAGGATTACACCTTCAGAGATGTACCACCCCTACCGTGGAATTCTATCCACAAAGCGAAAGAAGATTCCATCTCTGTGCATTCTGAAAGTTCACCTGATCCATCATGGCTACATGAAGATACTCATTTGTGGATGTGCAAGGTCGCAAAGGAAGAGGAAAAACGTTTAAAGGCAAGAGAAGAAGGAACTTCGCTAGGAGATAGACGAGTTAGAGACCCAGCCTACACACCGATGATCTTTCCAGATGAGGAGTTTGAGCCTCATGGCTGGCCAGAAATCTTAGCCACCATGGACATTGCTGTCAATGAGGAACAGTGGACACCTCATTGTGATGAGGAGGGTTATGATATCTCAGTGTTCATGTGTCAACCCTTGCTAGAAGAATGTGACCTTAGTGATGTCATAGAAGAAGAAGAGAATGACGATGATCTGGAGTCTATTGTGATGGATAGTTGCTTTAACTCAGAGCAGCACTATCTAGAAGATATAGGAGTGTTCACCCAGAAAGAAGAAGAACCGCTCACAAGTATTAAAACAGTAAACTCAAAGGATGGAAGTGAGAGTAGTCAAAAGAAAAAGAAAAGAAAAGCAGTGAAACAAGAAGAGGAGGAATCATTGTTTGAAGTACCAGAAAACTTCAAGAAATATGAAGTTGACGACCGCAAAATTTTGGTACGAATGCCTAAGAGAGAGGCCATCATAGGAGAATCATATGATAATAAAGAAAAGACCAAGAAGATTGTAGTGACCATTGAAGAGAACGAAGAGAGATGCACATATATAGGAGATGACCTAAGTGCAAGAGAAGAAATGGAGCTCATAGCTCTATTAAGGGAATATAGGGATGTGTTTGCATGGCACTATAGAGACTTGAAAGGGGTAGATCCAAGAATTTGCTCTCATACTATCCCCATGACTGCTGATGCTAAGCCCACCAAACAGAAGCCCTACACATATAATGATACCTATGCAGCCAAAATAAAAGAAGAAATTGATAGGGTGATTGAAGCTGGATTCATTTATGAGATTGAGCATACCGAATGGGTGTCCCCCATTGTTGTGGTACCCAAGAAGAACGGGAAGTTGCGAGTGTGTATTAACCTTAAAAAAGTTAATGCCGCTACGATTAGAGATAGTTATCCACTTCCAATCACAGAACACCTTTTGGAGCGTGTTGCAGGCAAGGAAGTTTATAGCTTCCTTGATGGATTTTCAGGTTACAATCAAGTAGCCATTGCCCCAGAAGATCAACACAAAACAGCTTTTGCTACAGAGTGGGGAATCTTTGCATTTCGTGTGATGCCATTTGGGCTCACCAATGCACCTGCAACATTCCAAAGGCTCATGTGTCATGTCTTCAAAGAGTTCTTGCGAAAGAGCTTAGAAGTGTATGTGGATGATTTATGTGCTCATTCCCAAGAAAGAAGGTTTCACATCCCTGAGCTCACACAAATCTTCAACAAGTGTAGAGAATATCGAGTGTGTTTGAACCCAGAAAAGTGTGTGTTTATGGTGCGTCAAGGTAAAATCTTAGGTCATATTGTTTCTAAGAATGAAATCTCAACAGATGAAGATAAGGTACGAGCCATAGCGGAGCTACCAAGGCCAAGGAATATTAAAGAGGTACAAGCCTTTATGGGCCATTGTGGATACTACCGTAGGTTTATCCACATGTACGCGATCATAGCTAGACCCCTTTATGCCTTGTTGTCTAATTTTGAGTGGAACGACGAATGCGAGAATTCTTTCAACGAACTGAAGAAACGTTTGTGCACGGCACCAATACTCACAACTCCTGATTGGAATAAACCATTCCATGTCCATGTGGATGCATCCAATCATGCCATAGGATGTGTGCTAGCACAACCCACAAGTGAAGGAAACTTAGATTTGCCCATAGCATATGCTAGTAGACAGCTCACTGTAGCTGAACGGAACTATACCACAACTGAGCGAGAGGGCTTAGGCATGGTATATGCTGTGAAGAAGTTTAGACACTATTTATTGGCCAACAAGTTCAAGTTTTTCACTGATCATCAAGCTTTGTTATATTTGGTCAATAAACCTTGCAATACTGGACGCTTAGTAAGATGGTTCCTCTTACTAATGGAATATGACTTTGAAGTTGTTGTCAGGAAAGGTAGAACCCACCTTCGGGCAGATCACCTTTCTCGCATCACTTCAGGAGAGTCACCGCAAGGAGTGTCTGACGAATTACCCGATGCTTATCTGTTCAATTTAGAAGTTGTTCCTAAATGGGCAAATAAGTTGGTACCAGTCCTAACCTTTGGCCCTGCAAATAAGAATGTGAAAACATCACAAGAAGAAATTGTAAAATCACAAAAATATCACATATTAGCAGGAAGCATGTACAAACAAGATACTGAGGGTGTATTAGCTTGTTGTGTGGAGGATGATGAACATAGTAGTTGGTTGCAACAAGCCCATGAAGGAATGCTAGGAAATCACTATTCTAAACAACGAACATTGCAGAATCTAAAGCGTTTAGGAGTGTATTGGCCTAGCATGGACAAAGAAATACATGAGTGGATTAAGAATTGTCCAAGGTGCAGAGAGAGACCCCCAGTGGAGCATGCGACCCTTTATCAAGTGTCATTAATTCCAGATTGGAGTGCTCCATTGGTAGAGTTTATGAGATCGGGAAGATTACCCAAAGAGGCTAGTCTAGCAAGAAGACGAAGCATGGAGCAAGAGGCTCAAGGCTATGCCTTAGTAGGGGACAACCTATACCGAAGAGGCAAAGATGGTTACTTAAGACTATGCGTTCATGAATCAGACTATTTAAAGGTCTTAGAGACTGCACACAGCGGTGTTGCAGGTGGACATTTTGGTCCTGACCGAGTGATCAAGACCATTCTATTCTCAGGACTTTGGTGGCCCACTCTTCATATGGACGCACATACCTATGTGAAGAAATGCGACACATGCCAACGTGCACAATATCCAGTGAGAAAAGACGAGATGCCCTTGAGGCCAATGATGGGAGGACGTGCATTTTCGAAGTGGGGCATAGACTTCATAGGTCCTATTAACCCCCCAGCTAGAAACTCCCATGCAGAGTACATCATTGTAGCCACAGATTACCTTACAAAGTGGGTAGAAGTCAAAGCCACAACAAAGAATGATGCTCAGACTACGGCTAAGTTCTTATTCGAGAATGTGTTCACGAGATATGGACTACCAATAGAGTTGGTGAGCGATAGAGGCACACACTTCTTGAATGAAGTCATTGAAAATCTTCTCCAAGAATTCTTGGTGATACATAAGAAATCTGCCCCCTATCACCCACAAGCCAACGGACAAGCCGAGAGTACCAATAAGATCCTCTGTAACGTATTGACAAAACTGGTAAATAATAAACGCGCTGATTGGGACAAACAACTTCATCATGCTGTTTGGGCTTATCGAGTTGCCTACAAAACGGTACTCAACGCCACCCCATTTCAGATGGTCTTCGGACAGAACGCTGTGCTACCATTAGATTTCTTAATCCCTGCCTTAAAAGTAGCACAAGAGTATGAGTGGAATGGGCATGAATTGTCCTCTAGGATCTTTGATCTCGAACGCTTGGGTGAGACGAGGCTACGAGGCAGCAGGCATCTACGCTGCAAAGAAGAGGCAAAAGGCATACTTTGATGCACACATCAAGGATAAGGGATTGAAAGAGGGAGATCTAGTGTTGGTATACACACTAAAACAACATGCCCGTAAGTTGGAAAAAAGAGGATACGGACCCATGATCATTAATAGAATTTCCACTAGTGGTGCAGTTCAGTTGGCCACGCTAGAAGGAGATATCTTGCCAAATTATATTAGTGGCTGTAGAGTCAAGCTATATCAAGAACCTCTTACTGAGGATATGCTAATGAGACTCAACACTGCTAAGAAGCGAAAAGATGAAGAGTTAAGAGTGAGAGAAGAAGCACAGGTAGAGGCCAGAGAGCGTATTAGGCAAAATAAGTTAAGGTGATTAGGCCTAGAAGTCAACTCAAAAGCCCCAAAATATCACATGGATATGTGTCAAAAGTCAGGCATAGCGACTTCTCTGGTCATTGACCGAAGACCCTTTGTGACCATAGAGATAGGACAAGGGAAGGGTGCAAGGACGGTGAAAGCATTGATTGACTCAGGTGCAGCAAGTAGTGCAGTTAGACTTTCCTACTGCCAAGACTTGGGGTTGAACATCAATCCCATAGAAGCTTATCTCATAGGATTGGGAGGTGTGGAAACCCCTTGTTTGGGCGAGGTGGAACTTCCCATCTACCTTCAAGATGTTCCAATGAAAGTCAAAGCGCTAGTATGTCGAGATGAGAACCTTACAGAACCACTTGTCTTGGGTCAAGATTGGATCTATGACCATGCAGTTAACTTAAACCTAAGAAGTCAAATTCTTCAAGTTTGGGTACATGAACAATGCATTACATTAGAATTAAAGAACTGCATGCTCCTAAATCATGGCACCACACACTCTCTTAGTTCTTCCAAGACTAATCATATGAAAGAAGATGTTGTATGTGTCAAATGCTCTATGATGCAGAAGGAGTCAATCGTGGAAGACCAGGTTCGAAGGCGGGTGGATCTTTCTTCTTCTCCAAAGAATCAAGTAGCCACAGTAGTGAGTCCACCACACAAGCAAACACAACCGTTCACGACAACTGCTACATCAAATAGAAAGACACCATTCGATAAAAAAGCAGTTCCGAGCATGAAGCAGATATGGGTACGCAAAGGAGAGCAACCACCAGCCTTGCCCCCACAAATCTCATCCATGCACACCAACCAGGCCAGAAAACGAAGGAAGCAGCTCAGACAAGCTCAATCACAAGGTATCCAACAAGTTTGGGTGCCTAAGAAGTTAGCTGCAGCTCAACAAGGGCAATTACAGATGTGGGTACCTAAGAAGCTCCTACATCCACAACAACCTTTGTTCTCCCACATGCAAAAGGTTTCAACAAAGAAGCCAAAAAGAGAAAAGGGTAAGAACCACGTACAGAGACCAAAGGAAGATCAAATCAGCTCTTCAACATTAGTAGGAAGACATGCAAAAAGGATATGGGTTTGGAAGCCAAAAAGTGCAAGTAGCCTCCACCGAACCAAAGCGTCAACCACACTGGATACCACAGTTCAAAAAGCATCCAAAGAGAAAGACGCCTGAAGTGACCTCTACAGTGCCAAATGATGTTCTAAAATGGACTCCAATAAGGAGGATTACATCAGTTCGAGACTCAATGAATACCTCCACC